>OX465262.1:14807174-15407174 GCA_949987775.1 Aproaerema taeniolella
TCCAAAACTCAAAAATTAATACCAAATTTGTACGACAAGTTCCACTACGTAATTCATTTCGTTCATTTGCAGACTTGTTTGAAACACGGGTTGAAATTAGTGAAAGTGCATAAGGTGATTGAATTCAAACAAGGACCATATCTAAAAGAATATATAGACATGAATACAGAATTGCGTAAAAAAGCTAAATCTACGTTTGAGCAGGACTTTTTCAAATTATTAAATAATAGCATTTTTGGTAAAACTTTAGAGGACACAGAAAAACGAGTTGATATAAAATTAGTTAATCAGTGGACTGATACTAGGAACAAAACAAAAAAAAATATTACTGCAGAGCAACTAATCGCACGTCCTAATTTCCATAGTGTTTCAATTTTTACAGAGAATTTTGTAGCTATTCAAATGAAACCTGAAACTGTTACCTTAAATAAACCTATCTATATAGGTTTTGCGGTTCTCGAAATTTCTAAAAGTCACATGTTCGATTTCCATTACTCTGTCATGAAACCTTTTTATGGCGAAAGACTGAGATTGTGTTATACAGACACAGACAGTTTTCTTTATACTATAGATACGGAAGATTTTTATAAAGATTTGAAAAGTCATTTTTTACAATATTTCGATACTAGTAATTATGATATAAACAATTGTTACAATATACCTTTATTGAATAAAAAGGTACCAGGTCTCTTTAAAGACGAATTGGGTGGGACCGTTATTTCGGAGTTTGTGGGGTTAAGGTCAAAGCTCTATTGCATTAAAACACAACAAGACGAATTAAAAAAAGCAAAAGGTGTACAAAAGAACGTTATAAAACATGTTCATTTTTCAGATTATAGCAAAGTTTTAATGGAGAATAAGCTGATTCGTAAGAAAAATATAATTTTCAAATCACTTAAACATAAAATATTTACACAAGAACAGAATAAGATTGCATTGTCAGCAAACGACGACAAGCGCATTATTTTGAAAGACCGCATTTCAACTGTTTCTTGGGGACACTGTGATACTTTATCCTAAAAATGACAACTGTAACGAAACTTTATAATTCACCATGGCCGAGAGCTACCTGACTGATTGTGTCATTTCAATGCGAGTGTATACACACGACAACGGTATTAATATAAAATCTGGACTTTGGGTTTTAAATGATTTCATGCCTCAACTTCATATTTTCAACGAGGAAGAAAGTCTATTTTTCTCTATTAATGAGTGGAATCTAGTGTGTGAGATGTTAAATAATGGTTATTCTTTTGGCACGGTGAAATTTACAGATAAAAAGGCAGCGTTACAAACTTTAACCGTGTTAATATATAGTGATAAACGTTGTTCTTTACAATTTGGTCATCTCGTAAGCGAAGCGATTTATCATTTTATTGACTGTATTAAATTGAGAGTATTCCAACTTGAAAACGAATATGTTGAAGCAATTAATTTTGTTAAAAAGGTAGAAAGCAATTTGGATTTTAACTGTTTGTCAGCTTTTCAAAATATAAATAATTATTTAATTTGTTTCGCCAACCCCCTTTCCTTAATCGAGCTAGAAATTGTAGCTACAGCCAGTGCATATTTTATAAGGATTTTGTAACAACTAAGTATGTTAGATAGTAAGTTAAGAAATAAGTATTAGTTTTAGGTACTAAGTTTAATGTATTGATTTTATTTTTATATCAATAAATGTAGCTAAACTAAATGTTTTATTTATTTTATTTAAATACAATTACCTACCATTATTTGACTAGAAATACAAAATAATGTACCTGCATACTAGTAATTTAACATGAACGTGTTTGAACATGTTCTAACAAATTCTGACATCTACTAACAATAACAATGAGGTGTTATGTTCTCTAGTTTTAAATTACTGGTAAGTAATACTAGCACAGCAAAAACGAATCGAAACGTGAGATGAAAAATTGAACAAGTTTCAACATGTTCAAATAAATATCAGGAACAAAGGAGGTGTTATATTACATGACTCCGTTTTATCTATTGTGTTGTTCATTTACGTTTAGTTCTTCAAGCAAAGCAGTGCATAGCTTTAAACATGAGTGAAAAAGTCGATCTCACATCCTTCTTGTGCGTGTATCGAGACGATAAGACTCCACGTTTTGGAGTTAAGGTGGAGTTATCTCAATTTGAAGACGATGAGAAAATTTGCCGTACAATTTTGAAGAGCAATTACATCGTGCACGATGAAGACGATCCGGTGCTCAGACAGTTGGTGCAGCTGCTTTATCACGTGTGCAAGGAGTTGGGAGAGCGATCGGAGTTTGGACTATAAGCTGGTAAGTATATAAATATATTTTGATTTTGTGTTGTCCGTTTCGAACCTCATAGTACAAGTTAATTAAAATCTTATTTTCTCTTTTCCAGAAACTGCAGTGCTACAGGAAACAACCTCTGTTGCAGCCTCTATAGTATTAAGTTAGTTCTACTATTTGTAATTTCTTAAGTTATTAAAATTGTTTAGATTGTAAATAAATAGTATCTACTTAGGAATAATTATACTTTTTTATTGTTTCATCGTATCAAATGATAGTAAATACAATAAAATATGCATTTTGACGTTATGTAACTATTAAGAGTAGTTTTGTTAAGATGAGTTAAAATAAATAAAAGGCTATTGTTTTATAAGTACGTAATTTATTAAACTTAAAAATAAAAACTAGTTAAAAAAATTAAATTGATCTATATTATTATCTTCATACCACTTTTTAATACATAATACATTTTTTAAAGAACATTCTTTTAAATGAATTATACAATTAAATTTTGTAATATCTTTGCAGTACTTATTATGAAGACTTGCAATATTAGGACAGCCTTTACTACCTATATCGATTATGTTACAATTTTCGCATATACATTTTATCCATTTTATTTTTTCTTCTCCTTTAACAATAATATTTTTGTTTTGTAAATGAGGTTTTATCACTCTTTCAAATTCCCTAAAGTCGATGTATCCTTCACTCCAATAAATACCACGGTTCTTTTCTAACCACAACACACGTTTCTTTTCTTCTTTTGTTAATTTGACATATGGATATGGAGGTTTTATTAAAAATACTTGAGTGTGTTCTTCAGTGGCAATAGCACATTCTTTAATAATGAATTCATTTTTTAAGTTTTTAAAACCTTGTACATCCACAATTATTGCATTCATGATATCTTTTTAACTATACTGCTCAAAGGTTTGTATTCTATCAAGCAATCGTTAAAAATAAGACAATATGCAGAAGTTTGATCAGGAATTTCAGTATCACACTCTATTTCAATGCGCACGTTGACAACAGGTCCTGTTTTTATGTTATCGTTTTGCCTGGAGCAGTCAATTACAAATAGAGGTGCTATATCTTTAAATTGTTGTACCGTTAGAAGCGGTTCTACTCTTTCACGACCGTAGTACGACTGCTGAAATCTCGCATACTGTTCATATAATAATGCAATTCTGTCTCCTACAAAACTAATGTCAAGACTTTCGTACGGAAAGTATGTAGAATTTAGATACACCTTTACATCTCGTAAGTAACAGTGATCAAATCTTGACATATCAGCACTTGCATTATTTTTCCGGTTAGTTTGCAATGCTAAGACTACAAACCGTGGCTTTTCAATTTGAGAAGATGTTTTAATAGACCAAGTATGCTTTGTTGTTTTAGGTAATAAAGGATACTCATATAAATCCCAATTTCTAAAGGCTAGTTGAATTGGGCGATCTTTATCCAACAAGCGCAGTAAATTGACTTTTTCCTTATCAGACACCTTGACATGTGGAACTCGCCATACAATTTTATTCATAACAATATCACTCACTACTTCACCGGTGTTAAGTTTCAGAGCATTTAAGTTGGTGTTACTGCGTAGAAGAATAAGTTCATGCTTACAGTTTATTATTACTTTCTTATAATCTTCAGCGAATCCTAGTATGTTACTTAGCGGAATAGATGCTGAAAAGTTTCCATGGTGAATATTTTTGTTACCCTCTATATCCCACCCCCATGCTTTAGACATCCGAGACTCGCTATCGTTCATTGACAGAATGGATTTCAAAGTTGTAGTAATACCTGCATTTTTAATTTTATCAATTTCAATCCCATTCAATTCGTATCGTATATCTTGAAAAAGATACATTAACGGATTGTTAGTAAAATGTACAGTATCAAGACTCTTCTGTGTATCACCTTTAACAACTCTAACAATGCCTTCTAAATAAAGAGTGCTGGCTGATGGTAAAACATATAAATCCTGCTGATTGATTGCAATCCGAATTTCATCATTTCTGTTAAAACTAGTAACATACGGTTTGTATGAATGAAACTCGATACCTTCAATTGAGTTATCATAGTTAGGTGTGCTAGTAAGATTTAATATGTTCATTTTAGTAGACCTAGTAATTGAAGAAATTTCCTGTTTTCTTTAGTTAACTTATGCTTCGTTTTTGATGTTTTCTTTTGGATAGCACAAACCGTACTGGGGTTTCTGAGTTGCGGTGGCAAGTATTTATTATTGTAATCAATCATTTCTTCTAAATTGGATATATAGTTGAACTTCTTCACCACGCAGATTAACCAAGTTATTGTTAGCGTCTAATATCCTTATGTTAATGCAACTAATATTTTTCTGGTTCACTGGATAGTAAATAATATTTTTTGGTATTTCAACAACTCTGTAACCAGGCGGCACGTTAGGAGCAAACTCGTGAATTATATGGCTCGGTTTCCCGTTAATAAATGATCCACTCACAATATCACATTCGATTCGTACGACTGTTGTAGACAAAATGTTGACTGGTAGCTGTGATGTGTGCAATATATTCGCTTTAAGAACTTTTTTCTCAAAACCTAGCAAATTACCCAGAGCATTAGGTTTACTGAAATCAATGTCTTTCGTACAAAAGATCGATAGTTTCAAAGTATTATTATTACATAACATGTCAAAAGATGTATCCTTTACATTACTTTTTAAAAATTCCTCGATATCTTGAAGTTCGTAAGTTCCTTCGGGTATCTCTATCACTTCGTTATTACCATAATAAAACTTGTTATTGTTGCTATCAATATTGGGAAATGAATTAAATGTGCAAAAATGTAATAAAGCACACTCATATTGACCTTGTAATTCTAAAGGAGGTGAGTAAATAGTTGATAATGTCGGTTGGTTACCGGTTATTGACAATGTGAAAGACATATTGCAAATGATGGAATTAAAAAACAGTTCCAGTATTTTATAAGGTTTCTTTATTTTTCCAAAAATCTCTTAAAAACTTTAGACAAAGATGACCACAGTTTACTGTATTATACGTTTGATGTTTTGTATAATTATAAAATATATTAAAACACTTGAGATATTCTAAGAACTCGAGCGGCGGCTTCAAATCACCAAAACTATCAAAATATTCGCAATAATCATTATATTTCACATAGGCTACCCAATGGGTTCCTTCGCTAGTAGACTCGTCTAGATTAATAATACCACACTCATTCTTTTTAGGCTTTTTCGGTAATGTGTCTCTCATAAAAACACCTCTAAAAAATGGTATATCTCTAGCATTCTCTAAAATATCATAATTTGTAAGAGCTCTCCTTGGTAGCCTTTTCTTCAGTTTTTTGAATTTGTTATGTATAATCCAGCCCCTTTCTTATAAGGTTTAACATATAAACCTTTTCCTATTGACATTGATTCCATAGCTCTATTATGTCGCTCAGTTTCTCGTAAACTTTGTTGGGCTGTTTTGTAATCATTTACAGTTTTCGCAATACCAGCAGCACCTCCAGCTAAGGCTCCTAAAGCAGATAGCCCAGCAAAAATTGGGATCAAGGGAAGGATGCCTCCGGTTTTAGGTAAAGGTATAACACGAGGCAACCTGACTTTATTTTCTTTAAGTAGTTTCTTTGCAGCACCGTACGCATATTTAATTGCAGACTTATTGTTACTTGGCTTTCGTTTTTTCAGATCAGAACGTATTTTAGAAATAATAGCTTTAAAAGTTTTGGATCCAGCACCTGATTTCACTTTAGCTTTCATAGCTTTCCCTACTAACCAGGAAGCAAGCCTTTCACCTTTTCCTGCATCTTTTGATTTGAGTCTTTGCTTGCTCATCTTCAATAATTCTAAGTCAGCTTTATGACGATTGTCTAGATCTGAGTAATTAGAATAAGCAATATCGTGGTGCTTACAAGCTTCGTCTAACCCGTTGACACCTTTGTCTCCTCTTAATAATCGTTTTTTTAATTTTGTGCCCGGACCACAATAGTTATATCCAGGTAAATGTAACTCAAAAGGTAAATTATTGATTAAACTATTAATAAGTCCTTCTCCTTTCATTACTATCAAATATATGATAACATTATCTATAGTACTTCCTTTATATCAATCCAACTATTTTCAGTAGTAGGAAGGCCTAACCATTTCACGAAGAGTTTATTTTTCTTTTTTCTTAGTACTTTTTCTATTAAGTAAACATTTGGATATGCTGTCTTTTGCAGTTCTTGTTCATAAAAAGACCCTAATATAGGTTGTTTCTTAAGGTCTACAATATTATACGTTATGGGAGATGTATTATTAACACTTCCCACTTGAAATAATTCTGTGGACCAATTAGGAGTATAGCCTTTGTCAAAACAACTTTTATGTTTGCTTATTCTTACATAATCACCGGAATTAAATTTAACTTTTTTAATAACATTTTTGTTTCTTTGCATGCAATTTAAATTTTGCAAGACCAATTTTTCTTTTAATTTATTAACATCTTTGGGTTTGAATTGTGTACTGCGATGTTTGCTGTTATTGTAAGTCTTCACAACTACATTGAGAGGTTCTCCCAACCATCTGTAACTACCATGTAAATTAAAATACCTAAAAAGCCAAGACTTTATTGTTCTGATAACTCTTTCAACAATAGAAGCTTTTTTAATAGAATATGTAGAGTAATGGTTAATTTTATGGAAATCCATAATTTTTTTGAAACTTTCATTATAAAATTCTGTTCCCATATCAGTTTGTAAATTATGAGGACATCTTTTAGATGTAGAAAGCACATGTTTAAATGCAAACATTACATCTAATTTATTTTTTGTTTTAATTGGTACAGTCCACACAAATTTTGAAAAACAGTCAATAACGACTAAGATGAATTTAAATCCTTTATTGAACTGTTTCAAATTTCGGAAATCTATTAAATCTGCTTGCCATAAATCATCAATCCCTTTAAGTATAACATGTCTTCTGTCAAAATTTCTTCTTGCTGCTTTATGAATTTCATTAACGATTTTTTGTTTTTCCATTTTTTAGTTTCAAAATTTCATCTATAGCCTCTTTTGTGTAAAATTCATGTAATAACTGAGTCTTGAAGTCAAGTAGCAAACGTTTTATAGCTGTTTCAATTAATTCTTCCACTCTTTTTTCACTACACAACTTATTATAAACTGTATCAACATATTCTTTATTTACAGCATCATCAGGTGAAGAAGGATATTTTACGCCTTTCAATCGTTTCAACTGTAAATCAAAATCTCCATCTTCGGTTGTTAACATTTTTTTATTAGAAAAATTAAAGATATCTGATAATCGTAACCTTTTATGTACATTATGACCGAATTTATCCACATTCATTTTAAACGACTATTATATGCGAGAATTTCAACTTAAATGAAAAAATGTGAAGACAACACAAACTTATTATGTAATTATACCTCCCTCTTTCAACTCCTCTAAGATAGATATAATTTCATTTTCAACTCCAGTGTTACCAGCATCATGAGAAGCAATCAAAAGTTTGAGTCTTTCCACCAATTCATTAGGATCATCCCAGTATACATAATCTGTATTCTTTTTCCATTTTTTTAGCAACGATAAACCTTTGCCTTTAGTACTGCTGCCTGTACTTACAGAATAATTACGTTGTTGTTTAAATAATGGTTTTATAATAAAATTATATTTGGAACCTTTATTACTGTTAATAGGTTTTTTGGCATCATATCCTCGTCTATGTGCATTTGTGTCTAATAACATCATTTTGTAATATGACTTGTCCTCTTGTGTGACTAACGATAAGTCGGGTTGCTTTTTCATGAGCAATTCTGATAATCCAGGAGTTATTTTATATTTACGACCTGCTATTACTATAAAACTATTGTTTTCAGCAATATAAACATTAGTTGCACCCATCTTGAGTTTTCCTCGATCATTCCTAATACCATAAGGAACATCTTTAAAACGTTCAGGAGACAATGACCAGTTAGATACATTTTGAGAAGCAGTTGTATCAATAACTGATTTATACGACTCATTGCTAGTATTAAAACTTTCATAATTTTTAAAATTGTTAATTTTAAAATCCTCATCTTCCTCTTCTTCCTCCTCTCCTTCCTCTTCTTCTTCCTCCCTCTCACTTTCAGTGTTGCTATAACTTTTTTCAGAATTTTTATCATTTTCACGATCGTTATTGTTTACAAGAGGAGGCTTATTTATGATCCTTCTCTTCTGTTGAACAATTTTATTTAAAGGGTCGGAGATCGGTTTAAAAATGGTTTTTAAAGCTCTTTCATTGTCCATTTCTATGTTTCTGATTTTGCTAACTTTTTTCTTGATAGCCTCTGCTGCATCAGCGACTTTTCTTTTCAAGTTGGTTTCCATTATAAATGAGCGTGTAAGGTTTCAATGTGAACTTTATAATAATGAGACAAATTACATTTTAAATGTGTTTAAATACTATTTGTTAATCAAAAACTATAAACGTATCAAATTTTTTTCTATAGCAACCTTTATTTTTTTCAGAGTTCTTGTCTATTACCAAGTAATTGTAAGGGTCACTCCATATTTTCGAACACATGTCTCGAAATTCAGTCCATGACATGTCCGTTGTTACATGTTCATTATAGACATGTTTCATATTTGTTTCATCCTGTTTAAATAGTATAATTAAATTTGCATTGTCTCTTATAAGTTGTTTCGGCACCTTACTGTAGGTTTGATTTAGATAAAAACAATCAACATTTCGATGTCTTCCCATTGCAAAGAAGTCTCTAATATTATTTTGATTTTCACAAGCCACATCATCAAATATTATGATGGAATCTGGTTTTGCTTTCCGGAGACTAATGACGTGTTCATTTTCTCCATATTTTGCAAATGTAACGTCTGGTACCTGATATAAGACATTTTCCAAAAAAACGTACTTAGATTGATGGAGAGTTTTAGCGTATAGGTAAACGTTTCTGTATCGCAATCCGTTTCTATGTAAAAGAAGTCCTACCATCAGATTAGTCTTTCCACAGTTGGATGGACCACAAATTATACAACGAATAGTATTTGGTAAGAGTTTCCCGTGACGGTATGTATGGGTTTTAAGATCAGGACAAATTTTCTCGACTTGACTGCGTAGAACCTTTGTACTGCTGTATAGAACCGTGTTTGCTATCATTTGATGAGGTAAATGTTGACAAATTAAGTTCACTTCATAATTGTATTATTGGGCTTTCTAATTAACTTTTTTTAAAACACCAGTTCACGAAACGGAGTGCGGAACGAAGTGGAGCAAACGGAGTGAAGTGAACTGGTTTTTGAAAAAAGTGAATTAGAATGCCCAATAATACCCTACTAACATACTGTTACTTTTGTTTTCAATATTAACATTAAGATAGATAGATAGATATAACTTTATTTAACTGCTTCCAAACAATACAAACAAGTAGAACAACATAAAACTTATCTAAAGCAGTCAAAATGGCGCTGACTCAGCATGTGCTGTAGCACTACAAATAATATTTTCCCAGAATATCCCATACAAAGTCATCACTACATTGATATCTTTCATTTGAGATACATTTCAAATCTGTTGGTCGGAGGGGGGACGTTTTGTCCCATCGTCCTTTGGTATGGCAAAATCTGACACCCTGGATTAACACATATACTTCATAATTTTCCCAAATTCCCAAGGGAACAAAGTCCCAGGCGGAAAGCTAGTGAGATATGTTTTTGTTTGTCTTCCGTAAGATCAGCTTACATTGGTGATGTTATCTGCCGACTATATGCAGCTATGACGGCAGGTATCATTCAGATTTGGTCGTATTTTAGAGGATTATAATTTTTGATCCTGGGAGTGCACTAAAGCATACGTGGCTCATTAGGTCTTGATCTGCGTGTAACGAGCCGAGCCTAATTGCGGCGGCAAAAATGGGGGCGGGAGAATGTATGGCGGTAATTTCAAATTTATGTTCCAAGCTTTTTTTTCTTTTGCAGGTTTGGACTGCTGTAAATTGAGTTTTTGCTTGTTAAGTTATAATGGAGAGGTGTCTAAGGGACGTTTAATTTAGTGTAGATTTTTTGCGGACATTTGAAAATTGTTTTAAAAGAGCGTCGTATTCGTAGAAATAGAAAAATATGAAGGTTTAGGTGAACTGATGCACACTTACACTCTATATTAAGTGTGCGTCAGTTCGTCAATTAGTGATAATAAAGTCAGACTCACACTGAGGATACAAAGCATTCAAAAATCCTTACAACAAGGGATCGGCGATTAAGATACACGGATAATCAGCCAACAATCAAACAGACCACTTATAATTATTATTACTAGAGTTGCCACAAGCTTTTGACATAAAGTTACTCACTATGCCTTGAATAAATGGGTTATAGTAGCAACTTGTCTAAAACGACTCCTACTCAATATGTTTCATCAACTTGTCTTAATTACAAGTGGTCTAAAATGCCACCTGGAATAGCGCTACTTGTGCTTGTGCAAGTTGTGCTTGGAACGCAGGTAAAAAACTACAAAGGAGCAACTGCTATCAGCAGCTTGAGTATGATGGTGATAGCGTGTTTAATGCACCGCGGTCCTATATCAAAATGTCAATACTGACAACGCCAGAGGGCGAGCAAGCCTTTGCGCGGGTCCCTCGCGCAATCAAAGTGAAGTTTCAGCGTCAGCCGAGTGGCGCGCCGCGCGAGTTTGTCACCATCGTGCTCGAGCTGCTGACCTCCATAAACAACTCTAGTTATTAACTTGAAAATTCCACAGCAAACAAAACACAATCAATTTCATTTAATTACCAACAGTTTGCGACGCGCATTTAATCCTTAACGAGTAAAAATAAAAAATTGTCGCCGTGAACCGCGGTTTTAATTTAAGGTTCTTAATTAAAAGGACGCCGCCTTAATCCGGTGTTTTCTAAGAAATTAAAGGGCAAACCGAGAAAAGTACAAATTAATAAGAATCACCTAATGACCCGACGATCGTTTACCCGTTTTTTTGGAAATAAAGAAATGTTGAGGAAAAGTTTTTACTTTTAGAATTACCTTTTTATTCATTTTAAACTAAATTTTGTATCTTCTTCCTTATTTATTACTATAGCTTTTTGGACTTATCGTTCCCGTGCTAATTTGGGAAAATATAACACCTATGAGTTATTCTCAAATCTGAGCTGTAATATTGCAGCAAAGTTTCTCGAAAATTCGTTCAATAATTTTTGCGCGAAGAAGTAACAAACTTCATATCCATGTACTTTCGTATTTATAAGTATGGTATTACTAGCTTTCTGCCCGGGACCTCGTTCCCGTGAGAATTTGGGAAAATTATGTAGCTTATGTGTTAATCCAGAGTGTCAGCTACCTCCATACCAAATTTTATCAGACACAAATATAAAATAATATTTACATTAATATTTTAAAGAGGAAAGAATTGTATTTTTGTATGTTTGTAACGAATAAACTCAAAAATTCATAAAACAGAATCTCCAGTAATTCAAACATCGAACGCAGAAACTGTATTTAAAAAATGGAATGTCATTTTCTTTTAAACAAAAATTTAAAAAAGGAATAGCAGCAAAGCATTCTCTCGTTTTTTACTTTTCTTTCAACGACAATACAGCCAGCAAAAAAAATAAGAAAACAAATAGAACCTCTGCCAATAATATTGACCCAGTATTTGATTACACAGGAGAGAATGTAGGTCAAGAAAACAAATCGCGACGATCGGTTTGTTTTGCAGTCTGATAGATATCCTGACAACTCATAGCATCCTGGTACTATTTTTTGACGGATAAACGGAAAGTTTTGATAGAGTTTTTTTTGTTAGTTTTCCGAGAGAGATTAATCACACTAAACAATCAACATACCTATTTACTTATTACCAAAATAATACAGGGTGTAATGGACTGCTAAATAAATATTCAAATGGTGTATAACCCACCTTTAACTACGATGTTTATGCAAGACTTGTAGTCAATCGTAGGATAGAATCCACCATTCAAGTATTTTCTAAGCTGTCCCTTCGAGATGCGGCAAATATTGTACCTACAAAGTGCTGTGTTTCCATGAAAATGTAAAGCATTTCCTGAAGTTTCATTTCCCTAGAATAGGCAAGTTTTTGATTTAGCGTCCTTTGTTCCTAAATCCCTTATTTTATGATTTTTAATACTTTGGGAGATCAACAATAGAAAACAACTGCCAAACCTAAAGCTTTACAAATCAAGCCTTTAAGTAGAGCTAAGTACACAGGGGCCATTAAAAAACCTTTGACTAAAGGCCTCACAATAGGCTAGGGCCGTCAAACGCGATTATTTTGGGCCCCAATTTGCGAAATCCAGAAAAACGAGCGGGGAATAATTTGGCGCGTTTAACAACATCTTTGTAACAAAGAGGGAAGGTTTTTTCTCAAGTTTTCTACTTTGATGTTGGCACTCCTTTCTTTGTATTGGAGTAATGGAGTCACGCGCCGCCTTAAATGTCTCGATTCGCCCAAACTCGATCTAGTTACCAGGGCCCGTTGTTGTAAGGCCACAGTTTTGGGTCCCAAATCAAGTCAATTTTTTTATTTACTAATTTACTTTACACAGCCTGTCATCTCTTTTATTTATTAATTCGTCATAAGCTCATATTAAGCTGGATCAGTTTAGTTTAGCCATAAGGCCGCCATTGCGCACTTTTAATTATGCATAATATTTTCATTATTAATCTGGTATTTCGATTATTATTATTATTATTACTGACATAATAACAGTTGACATCTTGCTACTTACATGATGATGATGATGAACCATTTCATGTCTTAATTCATCAAATCTTAGATTCGATGAGAACAGATATATGCATCTAGGCTGTTACTAATAAAACTTACACATGGTAGCAGCCAAAAAGGGGATTAACCCCCGACAAAAAAGAGGGGTATTATAATTTTGACGCGTGTATCTGTATGATTGTATATTTGAGTCTGTCTGAGTAATGGTAGCTCTTAAACGAACGAAGATGGTTCTCAGCTATATTTAATCAAAATTGGATTAGCCGTTTAAAAGTTACTAGCTTTCCGCCCTCGGCTCCGCCCGCGTGGACTACAGGTTATATTGTGCCCAACTGTGGGATAAAATGTAGCCTATGTCCCTTCCCGGGCTCTAATCTATCTCTGTACCAAATTTCATCAAAATCGGTTCAGTAGTTTAGGCGTGAAAGACGGACAGACAGAGAGACAAAATTACTTTCGCATTTAAAATATTAGTAATGATAAGCAATCGAATGTAGGGGCTGAGTTAAAGTTAAAGATAGCTGTAAGGAATTTCTATCTAAGTTTTTAACACTTTTATGGGCCCCTACCTCGCTACACCCCTGGCAGTTGCGTATAAAGTGCTATCGATTCCGTATTATGTGTCGTTCGGACGTGTCGGCGGGTAAAGGGCTAACTGTGTTCAGGTTCATTGACTCTTGGTCCTGGGCGGCCTTTTGTCGGCTTTTGATTAATGGTTCTCGAAAAGCGTAGAATAGGTCCATACAGTTGTTGATGAAGTGTGATGATGTACGATTCACACCAGGCTATATATGTTGACCTTGACGTCGCTCTTAATAGCGCCGGCTTTTGTAGTGCTAATGGGTAACGTGACGTGCTGCTGTCTGTAGTTTGTAGAGTGTGTTCTGTCTTCCCCTTTCTGTCAACGGACTACCAGACGCACTGCAGTATATCGCTATTACCTTGTCGATATTTCACGGACTTATACTGAGCGCCTCTTTTATTTTTCATATACAAGGTGTTTCAAAAAAACCCAAAAATAATAATAATTCAAAATTAATTAAAATTAAGCTTATTGCACATCTCTATTACAAATTGACAAGTATGTCATATTAATTATACGAAACTTTCATTTTGAAGGATGTCAAACAGTGCAACTGATACAAGAGTTGCGACTATTTCACTTTTAAAATTAAATTTTGGAATTTCTTTTTTTTGGTTTTTTTTGAAACACCTTGCATATATTTTTAATTTTTTTTCAGTACAACTGGCCGATGGACTGATCGATCAACGCACAACTGAAACCACTGGTTCTAGAAGCATATTTAATGTGAGAGTTCCTAACGTAACGAAGGCGAGCACTAAAAAAGGATTTCCCAAAACTCTCACAGGAAACAGAGGAAATTGATAAAAAACAATACGTGTGTAAAATAATAAAGTGTGATAATTTTGACCAACTTCAAATAGAACACGAAGCCATTCCGCTTTCCTTTGATTATAAAAGAGTTTCATTTTTGTTTTTATTTTTTATTGTTCCACGCGAACGGAGTTGCGTTTTATAATACGCCCTGAAAAAGAGTGAAATTCTCTGCCTATAGGTACGTTAGTTACGTAATTCCAAGTTCATATAACTCTAGATCAGCGGTTCCCAAACTTTTTTTTCTCATAGACCTCTTGTAAAATTTTGCTGGTTCCGGTGGACCCCCTGTAGCTACATTTGTAACATTTTTCCAAAATCGAAAAAAAAAATGTGAAGATAAGATATAACTATGGAAATTTGCGTTGCGGCTTGCGGCTGAATTCCAACCACGAATTAAAAGTTTTCGGAAAAAAAAGTGAGAATTGATTGTGCTGTGAGTGGATCTCAAAAAAGTAAAATTGGGCAATCAAAAAGGTGATTCCATCCAATTTTAATTTTTTGACATCTACTCGCAGCACAAGGAACTAATTAATTCTTAGTTTAATCAGACCAACATTAAGTTCTTCACTATCGAAACCAGATAAACGTGGACCCCGCTTACGAATTGTGAACCCCCATTTTTTGTCACGCCAACGTAGACCCCCGTCGCGTCTCTCGTGGACCCCTGGGGGTCCACCTGGACCACTTCGGGAATCAATGCTCTATATTCTCTTTAACTTTCAAGTGAATAGGTAAGTATGTAACGAGACGGCATCGTCTTGCACTTCGTCTTCATCCTTCTTCTCCATTCTCTTTTTGCGACATTTTTACTCTTCAGTTTTGGTATTATCTAAATTTGAAATTGAACACTTCTGGTTAAGGGCCGTCTGGTTCGCGACTACCCTCCTACCGAAGTCCGACGCCAAACAGCTTGCTGTGTTCCGTCGGTGCGTGGGAGTACCAGTGCCTTTATAGGCATTTTCTGGTCAAGCTTGAGGTCAAGAGTTAACCCATCTTATAATAAAAAAAGGACTTTATGCTGGACATCCAATTCTTTATTCACATCCATTCTGACCAGCCTTCCTGCCAAGGCCGCTTCACAATACAGTACCAAACACCAAGTTAAGGCGACTACAGCACCTAAATTACGATTTTATGATACGTAGATAAGCATGACACAATGCATTAAATCGAAGAAAAAAATACTACGGTAATATTGACATAAACTAGATAAGTAGTTTGCTGAAAACATGATTCAGCACTTTTGGTTCGATAGAAAAAGCTCACAAAGTCACCTCTAAATACCAATATTGTGTATCTTTTAAGCTGTAAAAACGGTATTAAAATGCAAACAGGAACTTGAATTTGCTATAAAAATGTTCGTGATTCAACACTCTCGATAAGTATTTTTCGATTTAAGCTGTTACCTTTCCATAAATCTCATTTTTCTAACTTTCGAACATGTTTTTACGCACGCACGCTTTCATAGTCCGTAAACTTCGTGTATCGACACTGTTCGCACTGCCGGCCCAGGCCTGTTGCGAGACGGAGATGGCACTATTTCTATGTGTGCTGCCTTTATCGGGTGCTGTAGTCGCCTTAAAGTCAAAAATTGCTTTATTTCATAGAACATTCAGGATGTTACTAAAAATAAGTCAAAATAGTGAATTATATTAGCATTTTTAACTTTGCGTCTATTCTCAAAGGTTTTATTTTATTTTATCATAAGGTGTGTTAACTCTTGACCTCAATCTTGACCAAGGTCATAGATGAGGTCGACGATGGAGCGAGTTAACCCAGAAAATGACTATTAAGGCACTGGCACTCCCACGCACTGACGGAACACAGCATGCTGTTTGGCGTCGGACTTCGGTAGGAGGGTGGTCGCGAACCAGCCGGCCCTTCACAGAGTAACCGAGACCATAGGACGCCACCTCAGATTCAGAACATATTGAGGTGTCGTAGCCTGGGTTGGATTAATAGGAGGCAGGTCTCATTTGTGTTTCCTTAGTCGCTTCTTACTACACCCACGGAAAGAAATGGGGTGGTGTTATTCTCAACTGATCACCACACGGCAAAAAGGTGCAGTCTTTCCAAGAGAAGAATAGACCCTTTTTCTTTTCATATTTGCAAATGTATTTACCTACAGAAGGTAAAATCTGTTGTGTTATTATTCTACGACAAAGCAACGCAAAGGTAGGATATATCTTTGCATTAAAATACATTATAATTCTAAAACAGGGTCTAATTTCCTAAAAGTGGGAACATTAAACAAATCCGCGGGCACGAATTAGGCTCGCACATAATTTGTTTCGGATCGCCTACGTACACAGTTGTAGGGTGACCAGAAGTTTGCAGGATTTTTTTCTTTACACCAGAAATTGTAATTTCTGCCAGACGCTTTACAGTTTGCAAGTAAATTATGCGATTGTACCAACAATCTCATCATATATCATCATCATATCAGCCTATTGCAGTCCACTGCTGAACATAGGCCTCCCCCAAGGTGCGCCACTTTGCACGATCCTCCGCTGTTTTCATCCAGCCACTACCCGCTATCTTCTTTAGGTCATCTGACCATCTGGCTGGGGGGCGTCCTACACTACGTTTGCCAAGACGTGGTCTCCATTCGAGAACCTATCTACTCCAACGCTCGTCGGTTCTGCGACAGACATGGCCAGCCCACTGCCACCGCCAACAATCTCAGCCGTGATTTTTTTATGTGATGTTCAGGGAACTATAAGTTACTAAGTAATTTGCAACACAGCGTTCGGTTGGCGGTGAGTCGGGGTGGCTGTCATCAAACGTATGAAGTGTCGATAGTTATCAATTTCACCACCTGAATAAGTAAAATGGTCACCATTATTATTCAACCGCCATTGTATTCACATAATAGGTATTTGTATTCAAATAAATTGAATTTAATTTGTTTACCAGCCCATCGTATATTGCCTGAAACAAAGGTTTCACCGAGTTCAGGCGTATAAGTTAATTAGTTAAGTTTGCTTTTATTTTTTAAATATTTTTTTAGTCTCTAATGCTAATCATGTATTCCTTTTTGTAAATGAATAAACAATTGATTATTATTATTATTATTATTGAGACGCCATTGATTTGTGAAATAGATATCCTGTAAGCAATGTGGTCACCCTATTCTCCCGCATTATATTCGGGGTACAAACGCTTGTAGCATGCGGATCACGCACGGCGTCCCAACGTGGGTACAGACAATACAATAAAACAACACGCGAATGTTTTATTTCCTACCCAGGTTTAAAACTAAAACTACACATTTCGTTTGGTGTAGTTTTGACGGGATTTGATGCCATAGTGAGGCGCAATTCTAAAAACTAATGATTATGCCGAGAACAGCCTTTCAACTGTCAGGAGCGATGTCAGTGGCAGTGGGGAGAGGGGGAAACCTCATGGTAGGCCTGGTCCTCTTAAAGATCGCCGTCAAACAGCGCCGTGCGAAGAAGAAGCACAGATCAGCCCCTCCACCGTCCTCCCAACCAGCTTCTCCAGAGAAACTGAGAGAGAAAGATGATAGTGAAAGTGATGACAGAATTTGATCAGATGCAGGTAGTTGAATGATTTTGATAGGATGATAAACATGTTGTAGATATAAATACTGTAAACCTACAAAACTGCATTTTTTTTTAAGACATGTGTGTTATTTCAATGCTCGACTGGGAGTGAAAGAAAAACTTAGAATATGCCAGCTGCCAACTCTTCCCATGCATACTGAAGGAGCCAGTAACAGGGATGCGAGGATTTTGCTATATTTTAGGCGAAAGTCTGACAACCTATCACCATTATGCGCATGTTCGATCTAATTAACCGTGTGGTGATCGGTTGGTGATCGGTTGAGAATAACACCACCCCATCTCTTTCCGTGGGTGTCGTAAGAGGCGACTAAGGAAACACAAATGAGACCTGCCTCCTAGTAATCCATCCCAGGCAACGACACTTAATTTTTTTCTGAATCTGAGGTGTCGTCCTATGGTCTCATGCGGTGTGGTCTCTGTAAAGGGCCGTCTGGTTCGCGACCACCCTCCTACCGAAGTCCGACGCCAAACAGCTTGCTGTGTTCCGTCGGTGCGTGGGAGTACCAGTGCCTTTATAGGCATTTTCTGGGTTAACTCGCTCCATCGTCGACCTCATCTTTGACCTTATGGTCAAGATAAAAAATAATAATAGCCCTCAGAATTATTGTTAAATGTGGTGTCAAGTGGTTCTCAAACTACATGACGTTCTGTTTACATGAGCGTATGGTTACAAGCGATTTTGGTTACAGAGTTCCCTGGTTTACTGTAGGAACCAGTAAGTTATTAAAATGCAAGGGTTTTGTCTTATACTGGGCGAAAAGTTGATATATACGAGCGAGGCACACCCAACACAAGCAAATTAATGCTTACTGGGCTGGCCTCAAGTGAAAATGTAAAAATTACTTCTAGAAATAAATAAATTTTCATTTTTCATTTTTTCATTTTCATATAAATCGCGCTAACATTTTTGACAAAAAAACTGAATCATTTTGAGGGTTATTAGATGGAGCATGAGTGTAGTGGTGAGAGGTTATCAGCCTTTCGCCCACAATACAGCAAAACCCTCGCGTCCCATTTCTATAGTATGCCTGGGAACGGTTTCAGCCGACACATTCTAAGTTTTGCTTTCACTCACAGTCCAAGCGTGGAGATACATTTATAGAGGAAGATTTTTTTATCACCATCCAAATTTTTTGTACGTAAACTTTATGAAAATTTAACAGATCCGTATTTTTTTGTTTTATATCATTTCATATAAAAACAAGCTAGATCCGTATGACGCATGAAAATAAATCAAAATTCTTGTATGGAAAAAAAAACGTCCAATTGACTTGAAACTTGATAATAGTACTCTTCAACACAATTTGTGGCACCCGTGTTTCTGCGTTTTACAAAATTCATCCTCTAAGTCGTTAAAAACGGGAACCAAAATCTGAAAATTTTTGAAAAAATAATTTTTTTTGCTCCTTATTTACGTTCTATCAACAGTATCAACTAGGGCTTCCAATACCGGGATCCCAGTATTGGCTAATACCGGGATCCCGGACTTTTTAGACATTTTCAATACCGGTATTGAAATGTTTAATACCGGGATCCCGGTATTAGTGATTTCATTTTATTTTTAGTACAAAACTCGTTGCAATAGACAATCACTGCCGCAGAAACACATTAATTATATTATTTCGAAAATGTCCAAATCGATATTTTAATTACTTAACGACTTAGTGGCAATTACAACAAAATTAAGTCATTTTAAGAGTCCTTGCCAGTTTGAGGTGACACTAGCGCCACGGGGCCCGGTAGCGGAGGGAAAATTCCCAACACGCCCCGCCTCATGTCAGGTGCAAGGCGAAGCAGTTAGTCATCAAACAGTGAGCAGTGGAATTGCACGCGTTATCATAGCAGTGTTTTGGCTGGCTCTGATCTGTGACTTTGTGTTGTACGTGCTTTATAACTGGATGGATACGATACGACATAAAAATGTAAGTTATGACTTATATGAGATCTAATATTTTTTATCTATTTTACGCTAAATTTTGATTTTGATACTTATGTACCCAAAAACGTACCAAGAAAGAAGAAAGAAAGAAAAAATGTTTATTGACGTCATTATACATTGGTATACAAAATTAAAAGTAATTATATTCTAATTATGATCTAATGACGCCAATGGGCCTCCAACTCAGCATAGTTGTGGTTTCGGAAGAATCCACAACGCTGGTCTTCCGTGGAAACCCAGAGAGCGCTACTTACGCGCAGTCAGATCACACGTAGGAATACAAATTAAGTACCTACTTACAATGAGCACAGAGCATAAAAATAGTGAATCTAAAAAACAGCATCTACACTGGGCGTCAAAAATAAGTAGTACACTTTTCAAATTGCAATTACTCCTAAACTATAGTAGTTACACTTATGAAATAAAAAGCAGTTTATAGTAAACTTAACGAAGTTTATTAAAGTTATATTTTATTTGGCATGAATAAAGTTTCAAACTTCAAATTAAGATAAATACTAAAAAGTATCAATTTTTAACGATATGTCAACCACTTAATTTTCACGTTTTGGAACTTTTTCACAATTTAATAACTTGTGTTGCCGCCTCGGGCTCTAATTACAGCTTGGATCCGGTTTGGCATGCTGAACACTAAGTTTCGGAGGCGGTGTTGGGGAATATTTTCCCATTCTTCTATCAGCGCATGTTTTAGAGCCCTGAGTGTGGCAGGAGGTGGACTGCGCCTTCTGACTAGCCTCCCAAGCTCATCCCAGGCGTGTTCAATCGGGTTGAGATCTGGGCTTCTCGATGGCCAAGCCATCAAGTTGATGCCAACCTCCTGAATGTACTCTTGTACGTGGTGAGCAGTGTGTGGCCGGGCGTTATCATGCATTAGGATGGCTCCATCACCCATATTTATTAAATATGGCCCTGCATACTCGTTGAGGATCTCCGAGGCATATCTTTCACCAGTCAAAGTCCCATTTTCTATTACCACAAGCTCTGTGCGACTCTCTGAAGAGATACCAGCCCATACGTGTACAGAGCCCCCGCCATATTGGACTCTTTCCGAGATACAAGCTTGAATGTATCGCTCACCGGGTCGTCTGTAGACTCTCCGCCGTCCATCTGAAGTGTATAAAGAGAATCGAGACTCATCTGTGAATAAAACTCTAGCCCATTCTTCTTCGCCCCATTGTACGTGTTGACGGGCGTAGCGTAGTCTTGCTACGCGATGCTCTGTCTCAAGTTTGGGGCCATTTGCTGGTCTTAGAGGCTTCAGGTTAGCTTCAGCAAGTCTTCTTCTCACTGTACTCTCACTGATGTAGTCTGTTCGGGTCCGAAGAAGCTGTTGCTGAACCTCAACTGCATTAAGGTGTCGATTTCTTAACACAGTGGAAACAATAAAGCGATCTTCTCGGGTACTTGTGCACCTGGGTCTGCCATTACCTCGTCTCCTTAGATGGTTTCCAGTCTCTTCGTACCTTTGCTTTACTCGCTGAACCGTTCTTAAAGTTACACCCACCCTCCTTGCAGTACGACGCATACTGATGCCCACTTCGAGAAAAGCTAAGATTCTTGCACATTCTTCTGGTGAAAGAGGCATGATTAGTCAAATTTACTCTCTGAAGATACCTATGCTTTTCAATTACAATTGCTTTATCAGCAGCGAATGTGTCAAACACAAAAATCCTAAGTAAGACAACACCTTTCAACAGTTTAAAAAAAGTGTTTTTATTTATTCGTTTTTTTTAAAGTCAAGCATTATAAGTTCTTATAATGCATGAAGTTTTTATTGAATAAGATTAAATTTTCTTTTTAACCTTTTTTGTTTCAAAGGTCTAAGTTTTATAGTTTGGGAGAAATCGCAATTTTAAAACTGTACTACTTATTTTTGACGCCCAGTGTAAAACTAAAACCACAGCACAAGAAGATTGATATTTGGTGAACACTATGCTTCGTAATCGCTTTCTCACAAGAAATAAACTTACAAATCAGTTTCGACGCCTCGAAGGAAGTAACCCAAGCGCATGGACAGTAAGACGACGACTTGCTGAGGCTAACTTGAAACCACCACCTGCAAACGACCCTAAATTGGAGCGTGGGTATCGTATTTCAAGACTAAGGTATGCCTAAAACCAGTTGAATTGGAATATTGAAGATTGGTCAAAAGTTATGTTCTCCGTCGAATCTAAACGTATGCTCTACGAGCACGATGGAAGACACAGAGTGTATAGAAGACCAGGGGAAAGGTTCAAGCAAGCATGCATCGCAGAAAAAGTAGCCTAAGGCGGTGGCTTTGTACTTGTGAGGGCCGGAATTTCTTCTGAGAGTCGGACAGAACTGGTGTTCATAGAAAACGGCTCTTTAACTAGCGAAAGATATGTGGAAGAAATCCTAAATGAACACGTTGGTCCATTTATGGTCAATTTGGGTGAGGATGCCATTTTTATGCATGACAATGCCCGACCTCACACAGGTCAGATTGTAAATGACTATCTTCAAGAGATGAACATTACTTGTATGGACTCCATACTATGGAGTGGCCAGCACGCAGCCTGGATATCAACCCGATCGAGCATGCTTCGGACGAGCTAGGGAGATTCGTAAAACAACGAAACCCTCCCCCAACCACACTTCGTGAGCTCACAATTGCTCTCACAGAGGAATGGGAGAATATTCACCAAAATCGTATCAGGAACTTGATGTACAGTATGCCGAACCGCGTAAACGCAGTAATGGAAGCACGAGAAGGCAATACGAAATATCAAAAAAACGAATATTCAAAAAATTCGTAATGTTATTCAAAAATGTCATGTTTTCTGTTTTTGTTTTATGGCGAGATCAGCAGTTTTTTTCTTTGTAATTTTTTTGAAATAAAATTTAGTAAATCATTAGGTAATTTTATTACCTTTATTTAAGGGGTATTAAATGATCTATTAAACACAATTTTATTAATATGTTTAATTTAAATAGAGACTGGTTATATGGCCGAAATTTTCGATCATAATTTTTTAGTACGAATTATTGTATACAAAAAGACTGATCTGTCTGAGTTAGACGTAATAAATATTATTACATAAATAAATGGTTTTGCATGGCAAACTTATTTGTTTTATTTAGTGGAGAAAATACCTTCTACAGAAACACCTTCCGAAAGAATGATAAATCTGAAAAAAAAAGTTTTTTTTTTCAATACCGGTATCCCGGGATCCCGGTATTGAGAATTTTTTTTTCGGTATTTATACCGGTATTCAAAAAATCCGGTATTCGAAAGCCCTAGTATCAACGTTACTGACACCGTAAGAAAAATTTGGCAGGTGATAAAAAAGTTACCTTGTATTTAAAAAAAATTTTAAAGGCATACTTATCTGTGTGATCATATTTGAGAGTTAATACTTGAGAGTTAATAGTTAATACTATATAAATACTTGACGTGTATTTTCACAGCGCGTACACCCAACACCATCTGAAGTGTCTTAAGTTTCCGCAATATTTTTCATTTGCCAAACTTATTTCGGCTGAGTGTACGAATTTCGGTTACATTTTCACTTGTACTTACTTTGTGTAACTTTCTGAAAGCATTTCGTTTTGTTATTTTTGTCGCAACAGCTGTTTGGTGGCATGCTCTAATACATGAATGAAAAAAGGTAGATAGACTTGCAAAGACGAGAGTCTTTGAAGTAAAGATTTATTAAAAGTGTTCTGTACGTGACGCCATTTTATAAATGCTTCGGATGGTAAACGCTACCCACTCAAAGTCCCATATTAAGGTTTTCCCTAGTGTCGTGGTTCCCTTGGAACATACATAAAAACGAATACAAACACCCATAACCCGAGAACAAACATCTGCTTTTTACACAAATATTATCATCGACTTGAAATCGAACCCAGGACCCGCCGATCAAGAGTGAACGCCACCACCACTTGACCAAACAGGCCATCAATGGTACTCTATTAGTTGTATCTTTAAGTAATAAAATTTAATCTAATTATTTTAAGATAAAAGTGTTACTAATTTAATTTTGTGATACACATACATACATGACCTACCATATACGTCACGTGTTGGACTAAAGTTAACTTTTTTGTGACCTAAAGTTGACAGGTTGACTATGTTAAGGTTCACACAGGTTTTATGGGTAAAATTGTAATATTGTAACCATCTATCAACTATGTTTCCTTACCTACAATTTATGGCAATGAATTGAATTGAATCGTGAAATACACCTGCGGCAAAAACTATAGAAGATATAGATTTGATGCATGCGATGAGCAGATTATGTTCTGAATGAGAATCCGGTGGTAATCGTGCTTCATAGTAACCTGTGGCGAATCCGGGAAATTAAATACGAGATATTTTAGAGACTAATAATTATTCGGTGGTGGTCGGCAACAAAAAGAGCTGGGTGCCTGAGTACATAATCATTGAAATATGGAACATTTTTTCTTGCGATTACAATGCCATCTGCCAAGCTAGTTTGGTGCTTCACAACATTTATGGATCGCGATCATACGTTAAATGTACTTGAGCGGAGTTCCAGTAGATGGATCGCTGTGTATAACACCCTATCTACCTTCTATCTATCTAAAGAGGGGACGCTCGCCAGGTACAGGCGGGTGATCAGACTGATCAGTCCACTTGGGACCATTTCACCCAATTTACCTCTGCGCTGTTTCACCTCTTTAAATCTCCCAGCAGCTTCCTTATCTACCTTTGTTGCTGTGATATTATTGGCACCATGCTTTTGTTTCATGGTGGGTTAAAAGGTTACGTTGTTCCGCTTTCTGATCGTCTGGAAAGTGCATGGTAAAAGGTGGTACATTGCCTTTACGTAGGTATAAGTCTGTTTACGTTTATCTTATTTCCTTCAGAATAAAAACGACGAAGAAAATATCGTAAAGATAGCTGGATACCTTATACGAAAATTTGATAAAATTTTGGTTTAAAAAACTGTTTTAGAACGATGACCAGACAACTTTTTAATCGGATTGTTATGAAGCCTTTAATGTCTGAAGTGAATAAGTAAGTTGACTTTCAAATGATAAGAATGAGACAGACACTGTTTGCCGAGATACATTAAGAAAATAAAAGCACTGTAAGACCTTTTTAAAAAAATCTTTTTTGGCATATAACATACACACACGTCGACACCCTCGACAGATAAAAAGTAGAAGCAGCCGTTAAAATCTATCGTCTGGATACAAAACACCCAACACGAATGAGATAAAGTACTATAAACCGTTTTAAAACCCATTCTGTAAGAGTTCCCCCTCATAGAAACCGGTTTATACCGGTTTATGCTGGATTAATCCGGTCGGATCGAGTGCTATCTAGCTTTATCGCTGTTAAAATGGTAGTTCCAGAGGTTAATACACACTTTGACTTTGGAATTTTAAAATATTTAGTTGCTCAATCCCAGACTTTTTAAATTGCAGTTTGGTAATGTTCTTGTTGAATTTAGTGATATTTTAGTCGACTTTTGACGTTTATAAGCGTTTTCTACGAGAGTTCTATAGTCACTTCGTATTGGAAGGCGTAGAGGTCCTTCGTGCGTTTTAAGTGTGTTTCACGTGTACTTTACATTCTGTTGGCAATGGCGCCCCCTGTCAAGGTAGCTGTCATCAAATCTTCTTAATTTTTTTTCTCAGCCTATATACGTTTCCATCGAGGGGTACGGGCCTCCCTTCGAAACACAAAGGAGATTTAGGCCATAGATCCACACCCGCGAGAGGGAATGTAAAGGTCGATTGTCAGATTTTTACCACCTGAATAGATAAAATGGCCATTGTCATTCAACCGCTATTGAGACTGCAATGGCTTAGTGGAATACACGACCAGGTAGTTGTCACTGTGTGTTGAATAGAATAAAAGTGAGATGCACTGACATCTGTCTGGGGTCTTCCACCTTTGCGAATAGGCGTAGAGTCATTAGGGTCAAAAGAACGAATGCGTATGTATGTATTTAAATCCTTTAATGTATGTTTATTTCATATAATCTTCACTTGTTTTTAGTGGCATGCTGAATGTCCTATAAAATAAAGATTTTTTCTATTCTATTCTATCTGATGCTCTGAAATATCGGATGAAGACTTACAGAATAGATGCCAAGTAATCGTAAATGTAAGTATTGAAAATGAGACGAAAGTTTTCGATAGTGCATTGCACTTTGAGATCGTTGCACCTCAGTTACACGTATAAACAGAGGATCCAATCAGGATTCTATTCTGTTGCTAAGATTTTCTCAGACCAACTCTTTCTATCCATTGTCAATTTTGGGAAAACTCATTTTCAGTAATGCCAAAGATTTTTTGTTCAAACTTTGCTATTTACCTGAAGATGGGCGTGACTTTAAATTAGTAAAACCACGTAAGGGCGAGACCCTAATTTATGAAAAAAACATAGATGGTTCTATGGAAAGTTTTTTGTTTTTTTTGGTGTTGAAATTTGTTCAGGGGATCTCCAGACACTTATACCCAATTAAAAATACACTAGAATTTCGTAGTAATAAAATAAGGGTAGAATTTCGTAGACGTAACGAGTGTCACTGCTACGGGCTACGCCCAATTCCATAATTAGACTGTTATGAAGGTTCGAACTACAGATTTTCGTAGCAAAAATTCTGAGAAAATTCCTGTTTAATAACTGAAGGTCTTAACTAAATCGAGAAACACGTACTTACAAGTAAAGATATCACAGAAACATAGCTAAGAACCATCAAACAAAAAAAAGCCGAACCGAAGTCGGTCCATTCATTTAAGAGCTACAACGCCACAGACCGACACACAGATACAGAGACACAGGTCAAACTTATAACACCCCTCATTTTTTTGTTAGGGGCAAAAACCCAAAATTAATGAACAAGATTTTGATTAATAAAAAAAACTGGTTATAATTTGAAAACCCTCCAAGCCTACGTGATGGCAGCTCCACTAATTATAAGAAATATGCTGCCTCTCGCTCCCTGATTCGTCGCTAACGAGGAGGGCTGTGATTGGCTCAATATTTGTTTAGGCACGCTCCACCTAATGACATTCACCTCCATACCAACGTAACGCGTGAGGCTGTGCAGGAAATATACTTTCTTTTAATATATTGTTTAAGATTCTCGTGGTTCATCCGTGATCATGGTGCGTGCAAGTGCCAAAATATTGAATACACATACTACACCTCATGCCTAAATCCCTATCGGGGTAGGCAGAGCATCAGTGGTTTTAAAACCACTTGATGCCACGTTTGACATAATGACAGAGGGTTATACATAAGATGAAATGTGATGTAAGTGGTGAGAGGTTGACAACCTTTCGCCCACTATATAGCAAAACCCCCCCGTTCCAATTACTGACTTTTATAGTATGCTTGTGAAGAGTAGGCAGCTGGCACATTTTTACTCTCAGTCCAGTATGGAAGTCTTCTTCTTCTTATCGTGTAGGTATAGTCCAGTATGTTGCGAACTTGGCTAACCCTGGTGACAGAGTTTTCGAACCGCACAATGGCCTCTGACTTGGTATTAACGACTGTAGTCAATCGCCAACAGCCGAGACCGACAGCTTAACGTGCCCTCCGAAGCATGGAAACGCTCGTGATAAATTGTCAATTTGGTCACCCATCAGGTTCCCTGCCTCTGTATACGTTGCTTAACCTCACTGATCGGTTGAGATCAGCGAGAGCCACTGGGCTACGAGCGCTTAAGTATTCCCAGTCTAGTCTTTTACTCCCAGTCTAGTCGGATATTCATTGAACTCGTTATAATTTGTTTAAAACTTGTACTTCTTTCTTTTACTTATTAAAAATATGGCTTTATTGCTAATAATTTTCCACGTCAAAAACGTAAGTCACCGACTTCAATCCCAGAAAGATAATTTTTTCGAGAGTTTCCCTCAATTTCTTCAGGATTTCACCATCTGATCCTGTTTTCCTTACCATGGGACTACCCTTGGGATACTCCCTTTCCAACAAAAAAAAGAATAATCAAAATCGGTTCATAAACGATGAAGTTATCCGCAGACATACATAAAAAAATTAATATATACGGTCGAATTGAGAAACCTCCTCCTTTTTTGAAATCGGTTAAAAATATAATTTTAACTACCGACAGCTTCCACTAGTGATTATGATAATACTAAGCATATTTTTTGCCAGAAGAGCGTATCTTGACTTACTACAAATTACTGTTATTCCAACTAAGTAATGAAACCCAGATACCTGAGGCCCGTATCACAGAAGGAGACTTAAATCTTGATCATGATCTATACTTAAGTAATGATTGTCTCCTTCTCTCATTATCAAAATGATAAAGAGTCGCGTTCTGAGTCGCGTTCTGTAATACGGACCTTAATC
Source organism: Aproaerema taeniolella (assembly GCA_949987775.1). NCBI lineage: Eukaryota > Metazoa > Arthropoda > Insecta > Lepidoptera > Gelechiidae > Aproaerema > Aproaerema taeniolella. The sequence continues at coordinate 14,835,456 of OX465262.1, forward strand.
TCCTCGAAAAACCGTTTATTTGCTTCAAGGTATATTTTGACGAAGTTTCGAGTAAAAATGTAAAAAAAACAATGTTTTCTCCATACAAACTTCGAACCCCCGTTTCACCCCCTTAGAGTTTCGAAAAGTCCTTTTTTAGTGCTACCCTAGACCTCATAAGAAATCTACGTGAGAAGTTTAAAATCTCTAGACCCAGCGGTTTGGGCTGTGCGTTGATATGTCAGTCACCAGCCAGTTTCTTCTGTTATATACAGGGCTTTAGGTATCTCTCTTTCAACCTCTTGGGTGGTTAATCAGTCCATGAAACTGTAGGTACAACTTTCCCAAGGAACCTTGATCAAAATACGAAAAAAATGTGATCTCCCATACAAAATGCGCTATAGGTATGCTGATGAAGTTTGCATGGGAACTCAAAATTGTTTTTTTCGTAGGTAAGCTCAAGTTGTTCAGTTTCATGGACTGATTAACCACCCGAGAGGTAGAAACAGAGATACCAAAAGCCCTGTATATTTAGACAGATTAAGAACGTGAATAAGCTTATTTAACTAGAAAAGTTTACCTACGAGTAAGTAGGTCATCGGATAAGCGGATTAGGATGAAAAGTTGATTTTGTTTTGGTTCTTTAGGAAAAGTTCAATTTCAGAGACTGAAATATGTGGTAATCATGTTCTAATTTAGTTACGTCACGTAGGTTAGGTTGCAGTTTCATTTCAGCCCATATCGTCCCCATCGAGGGGCACGGGCCTCCCTTCGAAACACGAAGGGGAATATGCATGATTTTTTTAAGTTTAAAAAAATAATCATCAGTCATGTAATAAGCAGTTTAGTAAAACTATTTTTCGGATAACTATGAAATTAAAAAAGATATAAGCCATCGAAGATTTATTTCTATCTCTTCCTAGCAAAACGAAATTTAATACTTAGTTTATATGGCCGTAGTGACATGTGACGTCACAGTCCATGTCGGATCTCTCTGTCTATTAGGCCATAGTCCACCGCGCTGGCCCAATGCGGGTTGGTGGACCGCTCGTCTTTCAAAAATGAATTTTCATGGACGGGCGGGTTTCATCACGATGTTTTCCTTCACCGTTGAGCAAGTGATAATTAGAAATCCGTACATAAATCCGAAAAGACGAATTTAGTGGTATAGGCCCGCACCAGGATTTGAACCGGCGACCTTCCGATTACAAGTCTGGCTCATTACTAACTGGGCTATCACCGTTGTAGTTGCTCCATTGTAATAAACTGTAAAAATGATCTGTCAAATCCTGGATCATGGTCAAGCTTACCCCGAATGTGCAACTGGAATAAGCGCTCAAAAGAAGATGAAATACCTATAGTATTACATATACAGGGTGTAAAGGATAGCTTAGCAAATACTTAAGGCGACTACAGCACCTAAATTACGATTTTATGATGCGTAGATAAGCATGACGTATTGTATTAAATCGAAGAAAAAAATACTACGGTAATATTCAGGGCATAAACTAGATAAGTAGTTTGCTGAAAACATGATCCAACACTTTTGGTTCGATAGAAAAAGCTCACAAAGTCACCTCTAAATACCCAATATTGTGTATCTTTTAAGCTGTAAAAACGATAGTAAAATGCACACAGGAACTAGGATTAGCTATGAAAATGTTCGTGATTGAACACTCTCGATAAGTAGTTAACGCATTTTTCGATTTAAGCTGTTACCTTTCCATAAATCTCATTTTTCTAACTTTCGAACATGTTTTTACGCACGCACGCTTTCATAGTCCGTAAACTTCGTGTATCGACACTGTTCGCACTGCCGGCCCAGGCCTGTTGAGAGACGGAGATGGCACTATTCCTATGTGTGCTGCCTTTATCGGGTGCTGTAGTCGCCTTAAATGGTGGAATGTTATAATAGTTATCATCAGCTATAAGCAATATTTTTTTCACGGAAACGTCACGTTAACGAGTTTCATTATTTACTTTGGCACTACGCAACGTATCGCGAAACCGCGCCCCGCGCGCAACCTCCCCACGCCGCCGCCACGCTGCTATCGGACTGCGATGTACATTGCTGGTTTCGTGTTTTACGTTGTTATTGATTTTTATTGCAAAATGGAGTGTATTCGATTTAATAATAATAACTGTAACTAGAAAGGATTTTTTTTAAATATGGAAAAAATTAAAATTTCCGGAGAAAATAACTGGAAAATCAGTCAGAATGTTTGTCCCAGGGTTTCAGTTTTTGCTAAGCTATCTTTTACACCCTGTATACATACACTCCTCACGCCTTATCCTTGGCATCATGTGGGATGCTCTTACGGTGAGGGAGAACATCGTGATAAACCTGCACATTCAAGCCTATGAATGTCAAGTTTCCCTGTTAGCAAGGTCACGGAGGTCAGATGGCAGTTGCTCCACGATAATTACCTGACCGCCTATATCCTGGATCATGGCAAAGCACTCCTCTAATGTGAAACGGTAAAAGCCCTTAGAGATCCCCTAGTGGGATAAGTCTGGCTTTGTACCTTAAATTAATGTTAATTAAAAGTACCATATTTTCCTCTGACACCAGGAGTAGTTCGCCATTTATACCTAAACGATAAAAAGAAGATTTTGCTCCTGTTAGTTGTACACACAACAGCACATCGGGTTACCCGACTTTGACCTTGAGCTCGCCCTTACTGTAACTGCAACTTACTGCAACTGTTTAACCTGATGTGCTGTTGTGTATACAATAAATGATTTACATACATACATACATACAAGTATCTATATTTCTGATGTAAAATCAAAACACTTTCCTCAGATGAGTTTTACGAGCAAAATCGTGTGTAGTATCAAAATAATTTATTTTCCCGAGTAAATACATTTTGCTTTTACAAAGTCTAATATAAATTTATGACGTAGCCTTCTTAAGTAAGTGTGCTCATCAAATTCTCATAAGTGCAAGCAGCACGCCCATATAAATAAGGTTTTCATCGAAGAATCCGGTACTCCTTTACACAAAATGGCGTTATAATGTATTTAAATGTCAAGGGGAACAAGACATTATTATAAGTGTGGAGCCAGGAAGATAGCGGGGAGCGTCGAGCGGTGTTACTCCTCGGTGTTAAAACCAGCGCCATGACTTGTGGTAGTCTCAAGTCATGGCTTTAGCTGAGTGCTACCCTTTTGCACGGCACGTCACAACGCAGAAGACTCACTCTAAATTTAATTTACTATTTATAAATATATGTTCTTTTTTATGTGGATATTAAGTTAATTTATTTTATTTTATTTGTCTTTGTTTTTTTTGTTGTTGCTATTTATTTTGCCATTACACTTTCCTTTTGTGTCTCTGTGTTGTGATGTCCTTTGTAATAAATAATTTTCTATTCTATTCTATTCCTTCTAATCCAGTACCCAGAAGCTGTGTTACACGCGTTTCCATGCGTCGTTTCCGGCTATTGTTGGCATTAGCAGCTCGAGCATGATGCGCGACAAACTGGCGCGGCACACCCCACTCGCCTGACTGTGTAACTTCACTTTGATTGCGCGAGGGCCCCGCGCAAAGGCTTATTCGTCCTCTGGCGTTGTCAATGTTGGCATTTTGACATAAGACCGCGGCGTATTACGCGCGCGAGCACATAGTACTCGAGCTGCATAAGCTATGTATTACACGTGTTTCCATGCGTCGGTCCCGGCTATTGTTAGAAAGATTAAAAACATTGACACTAAGATTAGTCAAGTTTGCTTCTTTATTATACGTACACAACTAGGAAGGGACGATGAGCACTTGAAAGATGGCGCTGCACTGGGTAAGAATGAAGGGGAATAAAATCTAGAACAGAAAGCTTTTTACGAAATAATACAAGTTTTGAAGTACTGTAGTAGGACTTGGTTCCTTGCTTTCTTTTTAACCCCCCGACAAAAAAGAGTGGTGTTGTAAGTTTTACATGTGTATCTGTGTGACGTGTATCTAAACTGTGACATCGCAGCTCCTAAACGAATGGAAAAAAATAAAAAATTAAAAGATTAAAAAAAAATTAGAAAAGTGACGTAATCGAGATGGTTCTTAACTATATTTGATCAAAATTAGTGCTCGCGTTTAAAAGTTATAAGCAATAGAATGACAGGTTTGATAAATCATTTTTAATTTTATAGTTATCTCCGCTTCACGCTCTCGCTAACTGCACATTCTCTGGCCGCAACATTATTCAAGGCGGTGGTAATTCTCGTTCGTACGCCTTTGCCCTAATATCGACCTTTCGTCGTCACGGCTCGGCAAATCTTTTATCTAATGGAGATTTACTTACGTGGAAATTTTTAGGGAATTCTCGACAGTTACGCGTGTAGAAAGAACAGAGAAAGCAAGATGAGTAAGAAAAGCTCTATAGCTAGCATGGCCCGCGACAAATGCGCGCGTTACTTCTCTTCGATGACGGTAAAATTTCATTTTGATAGCGCGAGGGCACCTCGCAAAGGCTTGCTCGCTCTCTAAAATTGTAATTTTGTCACTATTTTGACATAAGACTGCGATGTTTTCACTTTGTGCTTGAGCTGCAATTTGATTCATCGGAATTAAAAGACATAGGTATTCAATGTTTAGACTTTTTTTGAGGTAAACAACTGATATTGACTCATCAATGACACTTATCAAATTCTAAAGCTACGGTCTTGCTACGGTGCCAAGCAATTTCAGTATAGCTAACATAAGCACGGGAGATTATTTTCTCTTAAGTTTCTCATAGCTTCAGTACCGAACAAGCAGAACGAAAAGTATGTCACGCGTCGATGTTACATGTACACGAAACATTTGGGTAACAAAAGAGCAAAGTGGGTGGTGTCTTAGAAATACTTAAAATAACAGTAAGAATACCGCTGGTGTTAAAAACAGATAATTTCGTTTTTATGAAGCACATAATATTTTTTGTTGAATTCTCATTTAACGACAAAATAAGTATATTCTAAGACCATGTGTGCTTATGCGTTGCTTGCGAAAATTGTACACTTATTTTTCTTTCATTTCGTCATTTCTGCGAAAGTTCTCAGAGAAAAGTAAGACTCGTACGTTACGAAAATTTTTCCACTATTTTTCCATTGTATAGTAATGTAGAAATACCTACGTTAATATGTGTTCTGTATTCTGATAGACGGGCTCGTAAAATTGCAATTTCAAGCACTAAAATGTGTAGAATATACGAGAAGCTTGGAAAGTAGTGTTCTTTATAAATATTTAAGGAAACGAAAGAGGTTTTTTGGTGTTTTTAAGCGATTTTTTTTGTGGTATCGTGATCTTAATGTAATGGAGTTAAATGTGTTCTAAATAAACAGTCGAACAGCTAGCTTCCCAGACTATTTCAGAACCCCACTCTCGGAACTCCTTCCGATTGTAATAACATTTTGCTTAGATACGTGTATGTTTTGGTGGTAAAATGTATTTAACACAACTTTTTTATTTAAATTCACACTGTATATCCTTGTCGGAGTGGGAGTTAACACATTACACCACATTTGATATTATTTTATGGTTATTTAAAGAGTTATTAGAATATGAGTGAATCATTAAATAGACTTCGGACACAGACTGGCCGTAGCAAGGACAGCATGTTCCGGTGGGGATTTACCGGAGACGCGGACTTAGGTTGTATGTGTGGAGAGGTGCAAACTATGGCCCACCTAACATCATGCAGTGCGTGCCCTACCACCTGCACTCAAAAAGATCTAATGGACGCTACTCCATCCGCCGTCCAGGTGGCTACGTTCTGGGCCACAACATTATAACGACTACTTGCCATCGATTCGCTAAGAAGAAGTGATAGGTTGTCGGTCTTTCGGCCAGAAAATAGCAAAACCCACACATTCCAATGACTCTTACATTCCCTGGGAAAAGTAGGCAGCTGGCACATTTTAACACTCCCACTCCAGCGTGGAAACAAAAATGACTGAATGTCCAACAATAATTAAATAAAATAGCAACAAAACCATTGTATGCATTCTCCAGATTCCTGCCAAACACCTTGGCAAGCCTTGCTTTTAGACAGCTGTAATTATACGCCTTCGAGCAAGGCACAAAGATTCAAGTTAACAAAGAGATTTTAATTAAAATGGGAATGGAAATGGTCTAGTTGGGAAGGGCGTAATCGGGTCAGAGTGTAGTGGGGGTCAGATAGTTGGATGAGATAGTTATCTGACTGATAAGTCTGGTGCCGGCCGATAACTATCAATAATTAGAATCGGAATTGACCCACGGTGGTGTAACAGGCATATAGATAGAGTGTTTTAAATAGAGTACCTGTGGGCGACCGAGCTGAAGCTCTTGCTCTGGACTTCCACCTCTTATCGTTTTTGGATCTGCGTTTTGTCAAAAAATGCATAAATTTGCGATCCAGTACACTCCTAACTTGTGAATTTCATCAAAGTCGTTATGTAAGTAACCAGTTACATTTAAGTAAAGTATGCATCATAAATGTACATTTACTATTATGCGACATTCGTGATTGCTTAAGGTCTGTACTTTTTTTGATGTTTTTAGTCTTTTTAGACTTTTAAGGCTATATTTCTAACACACACAGTGAGAATAAATATGGTGAGGAAACCTGCACAGCGCACATTCAAGATACTCAATATGTAACCATGGACTGTAATAGTAATGTGTATTAGTTACTAGTAACTTATAAGTGACTTATAATGTTGTTTACACAGGGTGTAAATTTTCCTGTATAAATAAATAAATAAATGATACGATTCTGTCGCGTTTAGGTGTCAGTCACTTCCTGACCTTATAGGCTTAGTGTCAGCTTTCAAACCGTCTTAAGGTCGTTAGACCAGTTGTTAAAATGAAGGTTTCATTCAGCGAGTCATTCACAAAGCGTTACAAAGAAGTTAAGTTAAAAGTTAAAAAATGTTTTATTTCATAGAATATACATAATGTTGCCTAAGCACGTCAAAATAGTAAATTACATTAGCATTTTTAACTTTGTGCGGTCTTCCTCAGGAGAAGAATAGGCAAGAAATTCCGAGGGTCGCTCTTTTTAAGTCAATCATACAAAGGACATCATTCACGGCCCATACAAAAAATACCAAAATTTTGAAAGTGGCGGCCAAAAAAAGGTAAAGTTATTATTTCGAAAGAACATATTATTCTAAACATTTTTTAGTATAATAGCTATATAAGCTGTACGACCATTACTAGATTTGTTCTTGACACTTATCCCGATTTTAAATGCTACGGCCATAGAGTTTCAATAGATTGTGATACAAAACATTTTTCATATTAGGCTAAAGGTTTAAATTCTAGATTTAAAAATGCATATAAGCTTGAAAATCTAGATTTTAAGCTTGAAAATCTAGATTTTTAAGCTTAAAAAAGGAAAATTCGTAAAGGTCGTACAGCTTAGCAGTCATAATAAAAAATGTTAAGAATAATGTGTTCTTTTGAAATAATAACTTTACTTTTTTTGGCCTCCACTTTTAAATTTTAGTACGTTTTGAATGATGTCCTTTCCTTATTTCTCCGACGGAAGGGGTCAGATAACCCCCTAAAACCGGCCCCCGTTCGTCCTTGCTAGTCGGAGACACATCGGGCCAGCTACATTTAAATTAACCAAGTCGTGCCACAATAAATTGTCTTCCCTATACGAAGCCTTGCGGCCGACTAATGTGTGTTGCGGAAGGATAGTAGAATAGGCCCAGAGTAGGCCATTTATTGTTGAGTTTATGTAACTGGGCGGTTTTGGAAGGGAAAGAATACTTTGATATTTTATTTTATTTAGTTCGCCAACAGGTGTACAAGACACATATATACACATACAACATTTAAAAGTGTTACTCAGTGATGGGTAAACCTAAACTGCATACAATACAAAACGTTACAAATAACATTAAACTTAACTATTATTATGCAACTAGTGAAGAAACTACAAAACAGAACTTACATTTTTTTATCAGCTCGTATACTATACGTCCCTAACAAGGGGCACGTGCCTCTCTTCGAAACACGAAGGTGGTTTAGGCCATGTTTAGGTCATAGTCCACCACGCTCGCTGGCCCAATGCCTTTTGTAACCTTTTGCGGGTTTCATCACGATGTTTTCCTTCACATATATTAAAATAAAAAAACAAAAAAGATTAATAAACAGTTTTCATACAATAGTTTATAAAATGTATTTATGGAGCCGAAAACAATTGGGTTCTTTTTAAGGTTGATTCATTTATGGAGGAGCTAAATGTATAACAAGATTCACTTTCTCACCGATTCAGCCAGGTTAATTTTTGTAACTTCCAATTATGATGATTTGCCTGGAGATGGAGAGGAATAACGCATGGAGGTTCTGCAATTCCTTCTGGATTGCAATCTGGGGAATCCACTAACATGCAGTAAAGGACAATGTCTTCTTAAATATTATAAGACTCAGAATGGAATTTTATCGGATTGAAGTATCTCGTTATGAAATGTTTTTTATTATTTATCCTACATACTCTTACGCCTATAATCCCTTTCGGGGTAGTCAGAACGTTATGTTGTTTATTCTACAACAAAAAACGTATAAAAAATATACTTCTCCTGCGTTCCCCTACAATAATCACGAGTTTTTATAACAATAGTGCACTTTTAGCTGCATTTAATAAAACAGTCACGGTCACATCAGGCTTTACATTTACTACTTAACAGAATAAGGCTGTATTTGTTAAGCTTTATCTGCTCTCAGCCGTACTACTGGCAAGTTTTAAAACAGGCGTTAAGTAGACAGCAACGGGGCCTGCAGCTTGGTCGTAAGGATTATGAGTGGAAGACTGGTCACATTTTCATTTTTATCCTTTTTTTATAAGCCTTTACATACTTACTGCAGATGTGATTCACCTGGGCCCCGATTCTGTAACTTAAGCTGTGTGTCGATGGAATGGTCGCCATTTTATCCATTCGAACTTACCACTTAAGTTCGAAACACGTAAGAGCGAATCACGGAAGCGCGACACCACCGTATTGCGAACAACTATAGTTCGATAGCACTTAAGCTCGAATACTCAAAGTGCGACACAAGGTCGAATCACGAAAGTGCGACACGATCAAATCGCGACAAAATGGAAATGCGAAATCGAGAACTATCCACATACATACATCTAATGACGGCTGCTTTGACTGGTGGCGCCACCGCTAACTAAATTCTTAGTGTTTGCGACTTTATGTCCGGTTGGCGGTGGCGCTGTTGGTCGGGGTGGTTGTCAGCAATTATATGAAAATTGGTAGTTATGAATTTTGCCACCTTGACAGATAAAATGGCCTCCATTCCTTCGACACACAACTTAAGTTACAGAATCGGGGCCCGGATTTACCGCAATGAATATTAGTTCACTTTAAATTAATTAGCCCACTGAAATGAACAACTTAAAAGTGTCTATGCAATAGCACGGAAAAATTGTACTACCCTTGCCTCTTATGTTCCCAGCTTCTTGCATCATGGTTTAAAAAATTGCCTTGCCATGCCGTGTCGTTCGATTTAAAAGGGCCCAAATAGTTTTTGAAACATTTGGCGCCACGTTTGACATACATTGACGTTTAGGTCCGTATTAATACATTATTTTTTTATTATTATAAGATGGGTTAACTCTTGACCTCAATCTTGACCATAAGGTCAAAGATGAGGTCGACGATGGAGCGAGTTAACCCAGAAAATGCCTTTAAAGGCACTGGGTACTCCCACGCACCGACGGAACACAGCAAGCTGTTTGGCGTCGGCCTTCGGTAGGAGGGTGGTCGCGAACCAGACGGCCCTTTACAGAGCCTACCACACCGCATGAGACCATAGGACGACACCTCAGATTCAGAAAAAAATGAAGTGTCGTTGCCTGGGATGGATTACTAGGAGGCAGGTCTCATTTGTGTTTCCTTAGTCGCCTCTTACGACACCCACGAAAAGAGATGGGGTGGTGTTATTCTCAACCGACCACCACACGGTTACATGATATTTATAGGTTCGAACGCGACTCAAGACTCTGATCTATTACGTAAGTAGCAGTCGTTTGCTTTTTTGAGCGAAGTACCCACGATGCCTACTTATTCTCTGTCATTTTGATAGCGAGTTTAGATCAAGAATGTCTTCTTTGTAATATGGGCCTTAGTATCTGGATTTTCAGATTTCTCTACTTTCTGTGAGAAAATATTTGACTTTTTCTGGCATTACAACAAACAACTGAAAAATACTAATATCTAACTTTCCTTTTAACAATAAGCCCAAAATACTTTGCTTTCGTCGAGAAACTTTAGCCATATCTTCATTACTTTATTCACCACGCTTTTACCACTTTTGCCACTTTAGTAGGAAATTAATTCTCGAGTCTGGCAACACCGCTCTACTTTGTAAGCAGGTGCACTAGTTTATGATCATTTGCTTTATGCTGCGCTCACCAAAATAGATTTATGGGTGGTAGAGAGTGGCTCGTTTATTATTTTATATTTTTTTTAGGTTCGATGACGACGACGTCTTTTCTGGATCGGTTCTAGTAGTACAGTCATAATAAAATAATAAACGCTACACACTCAATGGCCCACACTAAGGTTTTCCCTTGTGTCGTGGGTCCCTTGGAACACACATAAAGACAAACACAAACACCCATGACCCGAAAACAAACATCTGCTTTTTACACAAATGTTTGCTCCGACTGGGGATCGAACCCAGGACCCGCCGATCAAGAGGCAGCGTTACTACCACTCGACCAAACCGGCCGTCGTTTGGTACAATAGGTACAATAAAATGGTCTGATCAATAAATAAGACGCTACTTTGATAAAATGCTGGAAGAATCAGAAAATTTAAGATCTGGTAGCTGAAATAAAACCAACTTGACTTTGATATTTTTGTAATTGTGAGTGGTTGACCAAAAAGGGACCTGGAGGGAGTGGAAAGGGTTTTTTGTTTTTCATTAATTTTGTTTCTGTGGTCTTTCAGCTTTGTTTTTGTCTAACAAGAATATTTTTAAGTGCCATAGTTTCTTTTTGTGGATTTTTTAGTGAGCGCTCTCGAGGCGAAACTCATATCGACTCGAAACTTTAAACGCGATTTACTTAAAATAAATTATTTTCCATTGAGATCCCTTTTTGGTCAACCACTCACAATTTTATTTTTAATTTTTTACTTTTACGTTAACGCAATTAGCTGATCGCTAAAGTTCCTTGGAGAGGTAATATTTTTAATGTTTCGATCAGCAGCTCGAGCACGATGTGCTCGTGCGCGGAATGAACACAATCCAATGTCAAAATGTCAACATTGATAACGCCAGAGGGCGAGCAAGCCCTTGCGCGGGGCCGTCGCGCAATCAAAGTGAAGTTTCACCGCCGCGCGCGTTTGTCGCGCATCATGCTCGATCTGCAGTGTTGGCATAATTAATCCTTAGTTTTTGTTAAATAATTTAAGGTCCCCCGTTGGGATAAGTCCGCCCTGTAAACTTGTTATCCTTTGTGTAATCATTGTACAATAAAGCATAACATACATACAGGGTGTAAAAGACAGCTTAGCAATAAACTGAAACCCTGGACTCGGACCATCATTCTGAATGATTTTCCAGTGGAATTTTTCTCCGGATAATTTTCAATTTTTTTCATGTTTTTTTTATATTTTATGATTTTATGCTTACATTTTTTTATTATTTAATCGAACACACTCCATTTTGAAATAAAACACAATCATAACAACGTAAATCAAGAAAACCAGCAATGTACATCGCACTCCGATAGCAGCGCGGCGCGGGGCGCGGTTTCGCAATACATTGCGTAGTACCAAAGTAGGTAAATAATGAAAACTCCTTAACGTGACGTTTCCGGGAAAAAATAATTACTTATTGCTGATGATAGTTATGGGTAGATTTCACAATTTAAGTATTTGCTAAGCTATCATTTACACCTTCTATATACAAAACACATAAAACAAGTACAGTTTATAAAGATAGAACCAGAACTATCGTAGTAATTTAGTCAAGAGCAATGTTATGGCCAACTAAGTGAAAAATCCAATCCTTTCTAGAAAATAACGCGAACAAATTGCAGAAAATCGTAATTTTTTTACTCGAACACAGTTTTAACATGGATTCTTTGGGGAGGTTTATTTACGAGTCATTAATCTAAAAGTTTGCCTGTTTGAAAGAAGTCTGTTGTAGGGAAATGTAATGCCCGTCTTGTTGGTAGCAATTTGATAAATAGGTCAAGTTTTTTTTGGGGTTCTCTGAGAAAACGGGCAATCTTTGTTGATATACAGGGCGATAAAAAAACCTAGCTATATTCAAAATCCTAAACCAGTATCACTAAAAGAACACATTTATGAAAAAAAAAAATTTTTTATGTTCATTAGTAACCATTTCGACTATTGCACATTGTGACGAAGAATCAATTAAACTCCTGTACAATTAGACTTATACACTTTTTTTATCACCTGTATATAGAAAACCCGACCAGGAATCAAATCCATTTCTATCTTAATTTTTAATTATTTTTATAACAAACTAGCTTTCCGTCCGGGACTTCGTTCCCGTGGGAATTTGGGAAAACTATGTAGCCTATGTGTTAATCCAGGATGTCAGCTACCTCCATACCAAATGTTATCAAAATTAGTCCAGCCGTTTGAGCGTGAAAAAGGAAAAAACATCCATACATACAAACTTTCGCGTTTATAATATTAGTAAGGATAGGATGGGTTCACTTTTAACCCTCTAAACCCATGTATCTGGCTCAGGGGCAAGATGTGGTCGACAATGTTGCAAGCTCACAAAAAAGAGACCTATTCACTCGAACTGTAAAGATATTCGCGCTATATGAGCTCGGAAATGCAGACGCAGGCAGAGAATTCCATTCCTTAGCAGTGCGCGTTATGAAAGATGAAGAAAAGAGCTCAGAGCGGATCCTCTGGATCTTGACATGATAAGGGTGGTACCCTGCAGTGCGTCTGGACATCCAATAGAAGACAGGGGCAGGTGGGATGACGGTTGGTTTGGACGAGTGGTGATGGCGTTACCTCTTGATCGACTGGTCCTGGGGTTCCATTCCCAGTCGGGGCAAATATTTGTTCTCAGGTCATGGAAATTCATGTCTGTCTTTGTATAAGTTCTAAGGGATCCACGACACAAAGGAAAACCTTGGCCTTTGAGTGTGTAGCGTTTATGAGCTCATGCAGCTTCTGAACACACTTCGCGTTTGCGTCTATGAGCTATTTACAAAATTTTACGATACTTTGCTGCTGTTCTGAAAATCAGCGATTTGTTCTGAAATTACTAATGTACTAGCAATCCGCCCGGGACTTCTTTCCCGTGTAAATTCGGGAAAATTATGAAGTCTATGTCCATCGGGGATAATGTAGCTTTCTAATAGTGAAAGAATTTTTCAAATCAGTCCAGTAGTTTCGGAGCCTATTCAATGCAAACAAACAATCAAAACTTTCCTCTTTATAATATTAGTATAGATAGATGTATGTTTTATTGTACAAACAGCAGCACATCAGTTTACATTTACACATTTGCACTACGAAAGTTGGCGCTAATATTAACTAGATAAGGGCGACAAGTTCTACATGTTTAGTCTGATGTGAAGTCATGTGTACAATAAATATTCCTACAGGAGCAAAATATATGGTAATGCTGAATGGAGACCGTTTTGGAGTAGTTTTATTTTTACCGACTTCAAAAAAGGAGAAGGTTCTATGTTCGACTGTATGCATTTTTTTATGTATGTTCACCGTTTTCTCCGCCAATTATGGACCGATTTTCAAAAGAGTTTTGTTCGAAAGAGTATACTCCAGAAGTGGTCTCATATAAATTTTATCGAAAATGATTCAGCTCTTTTAAAAAAATCAACAAAAAAAAAAACAAACCAGAACATCATCTAAATAAATGAGTGACATTTTCGTTTGTGGTTATTTGTTAATAGGCATTGTAGTCTGCGAAAAATACTAGTTATCTACTTTGTGCGAACTGTTGTTGGGATTGAAGTCGGTGTCTCATACGTTTTTAACGTGGAAATTTATTTTATTACTTTTCTTTAATTCTATGGTATAACAACTGACGTTAAACAGTTAGCAATAATGTACCCTGATGCGCTGCCCTCTAGCAATATCTTCCAGCCAACTTACATTCATCATTCACCAAACAAAAGCATTCATCACTCTCCCAATTTTGCATGAAAATAAGATTCACATACATTACATACCTATATTAACAAAGTACACACGGCAGCACGTTAGATTACTTATTTGCACTACGAAAGCCGACGCTATTACGAGCGAGAAAAGAGCGACGTCAAGGTCAACATGTATAGCGTGATGTGCTGCCGTGTTTACAGGGCCGTAATTGCCAAAGGAACTGCGCAAGACAGGCCCTGGTTATTAATGACTACCCGCCTTATTTACAAGTCATTACCCGACTCGTGTTAGAAGCAAATATTACCAACTATGGATCTTTAATATTTGCATTTGGCCAAGATGTATGTTTTGTTGTTGTGAAACAAACATTCTTGTTAAGATTAAAGGGGTTGGAAAGGATGATGGGCACGTTAGTATGGAACTTGGTACCGGCACCAATTGAAATAAATGATACATCGTTAAAAAGGCAATTTTCTGTAGAATAAGAATAACCGAAGCGCTAGTCCTGATTCATTGTCCAATTAGAGTAAACTTGCCTTGAAAGTTATTTAATATTCATCATTTATTATTTTATTTTGTCGCAGAAGCCACGTCATTCTTCATTTTAGCATAGTATTTTTATTTATTATTTTAATTATGTATAAATGATCATCATTAATTATTATTTGGTTGTTTATTTTATTCTCTTAGTAAATAAAGAAGGTGAAAGTAGGTTTTTTCATTTAATGTGTAACAAAATTAATTATTAATGATGATCATTTATAATTAATATAATAAATAAAAATACTAGCCAAAATGAAGAATAATGTCGCAGAAAAAATGAATAAATGATAACTTAATTTGTTATTTGTGTAGCGTACTTTAATTCCCTGTCACTACGGGAACGCTGTTTGGTAATTAGTTTTTCGAAAATTTACATACTTTTTGCAAAATCTGATAAACATTTCAGCTCACTTGTTCATAACCTCTAAAAACCAATGTCTAACATGGCGGCGTCAAGTGTGACATGAAAATATTTATCAAATAATCATTTCGGGAACGGTCATTTCGGGAACGTTCTCGTCCATGACGGCCGTTCCCGAAATGACAATTTGTGAACAAACCGATACTCTAATTCGTTTAAAAAGCATAACCATGCTAAATTTTGGTTTTAGGTTTCCGTATAGTACGAGTAACATGGAAAACGATAGAAATAAAAATAAAAGTAAGTCGAAAAAACTATTAAAACAGGACAGTATAGCTTATAAAAGACTTCGTGAAAAGGCTAATGCAAGGAAGCGCAAGTTTTAAGACAACATAACACCTGAGAAAAAAGAGATGAAGAGACTGAAAGATAGGGAATATCACCAAAGATCTTTCAGCTTTCTTAAGCTGAAAAGAAAGTTAAGACTATTAGTGATATGACTGAAAGAGACAAGAAGAGACAGAGAAAGTTATGGAGAAAAAATTCTCAAAAGTATAGACAGAAAAAAAAGATGATGTCAAATATTTTAGCTAACAGCTCGCCAGATTCTGAAAATGAGATGGAAAACGATATTCGCGTGTTGAGAAAGAAAGCGGGGAGAAAACAGGTTAAAAAAGATAAAGCGCAGGCTTACAGAACCGTTAAAAAACAGTTACAAAAAATGCAAAGAACTATAGACAAGTTGCGAAAAAAAGTAGAGAGAAGCAGAAGACGTGAAGAAAGAGCATCCAAAAAGAGTGCTGATACGCCTACTCAAAAAGTTGATGAATTGACGGAAGGATGTTCTGTTACTCCAGAAGTACGTAAACGTCTATTATTTTACGAGGTTTTGACAGCCCAACTAAAAGACACTGCTGACAAATTACCCAAAAATTCTAAACAGCGAGAGGCTTTTCAAAAATGCGTCAGTGGCAACCGTATTAAAAAAAACCGTTTAAATAATATTGCCAAACAGTTTCTAAGCAAAAATAAAAATAATGTCAACATTTTAATATCTAATCGGAGGCGTCCAATGTTTTTAATCACTAATCAGATTCGTGAAGACATTCGTAAGTTTTATGAGCGGGATGATGTCAGCAGTGGTAAGAAATATTGCCTCAAAGGAGGCAAACAAAAGCGGTTGCTTCATTTTGGTAACACCCCCATCATTTTCGGGAACATCACAAAAACGGCAAATAAATCACAAATAAGTAACGTTATAGTTGAATCTTGCATAATACGACATAAAATGACTTTTAAACTTTTGTATTTATATTATTAATAAACCACGTAGTGCAAGAAAATATAAAATAAATTGAAAATTTGGAGCAGAATCTACACTAATTGAAAATATATGGGAATAATTTGAAAAATAAACATTTTGATTATAAAAATATACAAAATATCAGCATTTTTCGAATAAGGGACAGGTTTATTACAATTTATTAAAGATGTTTATTTAATACGTTAGTTATATTATTATTTAAAATTTGTTTTAAAATGTTCCCGAAATGACTCACGACTCTGGCAAAATTCTTATTAACAGGTAGAATTTCGAAAATATATATTTTTGTGCGTGCCTCTTCACAGAAAAGATTCATAATAAATGACACAACAGACTCTTCTTGTTAGTTTTCTTTAAAAGGAATCTTAATTTTTCAAATATTTGAAAACCGAAAATGCTCACCTCTCTGGTTTTGACCCATACACCGAGTGGAACCACTGATCCTCAAAACACAGGTTAACCTAGTTTGAGGATCGGGGACAGCGTTTTAATTTTATGATAAGCCAGCCTCTGTATTAGTTTTTTTTAAGTCAACATAGGAGAGCTACTCCTAAAAGCTCAAACACTTCTCACACACACAGACGCACAGCCACACATTCACTCGCAAACACAACACAACAGGACCACGATCCTGAATTTCGCAGGTCAAATCATTATAGTAGAGCAACAGCCATCTGACCTCAGCGACTAGATAGATAGATAGATAGATAGATAAAACCTTTATTTAACTGACACATTACACACAATAACAAAAACTAAAAAAAAATAAAAAAAATAAAGTAAAAACATTTGTATCGTAACGATTAATTAAAATTAATGTGTTTGGAAGAGTATAGTGCGTGTTTGAGAGTGAGTAGGAATGTGTGTGTGTGTGTGTGTGTGTGTGACTGTGTATGTGAGTGTGTGTTGCTGGCAGGGAAACATGACCGGGCCCCTGATTCTGAACTTCAGTTGTGTTTCGATGGAATGGAGACTATTGTATCTATTCAGGTGCCGAAATTTAGAACTATTTAATTTTTATATAAAAATAATAAAATCATTTATTATCCAGTGGCGTGCATTCCATACAAGCAGAAAAGCAGTGCCTACCCTAGGGTATTCAACGAAAATAAAACAAAAATTAAATATATAATGTACACTAACGATCACAGAATCAAAATTTGTGAAACGATTTACCGAATTTAAACTTTTTCAAAACAGCGCCATCTAAACTAGTTACTAGTGCCGCTCGCCCCCGCCGCTAGATGGCGAAGCTTATAAGCACTCGTTTGAAATGCCTTTTTTATTGAAAAATGCTGGCTTCTGATTGGCTGTTTCGCCTCAACCGCGAAAAATTAACGAACTGATTGTATGGCGAAAAAAGCTCTGCCTATAAAGCGATGCTACCAAATTGAGAAGTGTCAATATTTGGTAAGTTTGGAAGGGCTGTTATAGATTTTTAATTTTGCGGCATTTTTTTCTTATTGGATTGTTTTTCTTTTGCAACTACGAACGAAAACTTTCGCAAATTATTGTTTTATTAGTTTATAGTGATTATTCGACATTTGTTTAGAACAAAATGAGTAAGTACAATAAGTTGTGAAAAGTGTGGTGATGATGTTTGTTTGCCGAAACTGCGTAATTTTTCAAGTTTACCTTTTCAAGAAAAAGTAAACATTATCGCCGAAGGCCGATGCGTTTGTTGACGCAAAAGGTACCGCAGTAAGACATTTTAATACTAAAATATACGACATTCATAATTGGCTCACGGGCTGTGTGCATACTAACCGCTTATTTTGTGTTCCGTGCATTTTGTTTTCAAACTGTTATATAAAAGTTTGGAAGCACAGGTGGGTGGGCATTAGAAATTCGGATCCTGAATTTGGGGTTAAAAAGTGGTTAGGGGGCAGGGGGGAGGGAGGGGGAACCCCCCCTCCCACTCCCCCCCGCGGAGATTCTTAGTTTTTTTTTTATGAATTTTTAAAAATTTAGGTGGGCATTAGAAATTCGGATGCATTTGAAATTCGGATCCCAAATTAGGGGTTGGGGCAGGGGGGAGGGGGTGCGGGAACCCCCCCTGCCACTCCTCCCCCCGCGGAGATTATATCGGGGCAGAAACTGTAGGTTAGGTTTGTTAGTAGCCTAGCCTAACCAACCCGTTAAGGGTTGGTTAGGTTAGGTTAGGTTAGAACTGCGACCCCCAACGCACGAGTCGAGCGAGCGAAGCGAGCGTGCCGCGGCAGCGGCCGGCGAAGTGCTAGAAAAGACTTTGGTTGCGTTAAACGGTAAGCACAACAACAACATAACCTCAATTTTTAAAAATTCATAAAAAAAAATAAGTATCTCCGCGGGGTGGGAGTGGCAGGGGGGTGTTCCCCCTCTCCCCCCCCCCCAACCCCTAATTCGGGATCCGAATTTCAAATGCATCCGGATTTCTAATGCCCAACACAATTTTTAAAAATTCATAAAAAAAAATACGAATCTCCGCGGGGGGGGAGTGGCAGGGGGGGGGTTCCCCCCCATCCCCCCTGCCCCTCAACAACTTTTTAACCCCAAATTCAGGATCCGAATTTCTAATGCAACCCCGCACAGGTTATTTTGATTTGAATAACCTAAAGTTGTTTTAACTAACATTCTAAAATCTTAATAATTTTCATCACTAAAAGTTCACTGCCTACCCTGCCTAAAATGTCTATGCACGCCACTGTTATTATCAGGCATCTAAGGCCCATAGATAAACCTTACAGACTAACATACATATGAATTATAACGAAACAAAATAAAATAAAATTAACTAACACTATTTCCCAGGTGTTTTTTCGGGGGTGTCTGTAACCGGGAATCACCCTCGGATACGGCGGGACACCACGCCCTCCGGCCAAAAGCTCTCCTTCATGACTGTCTCCAGCATGAACGTCGGGAACCGCGCAACCAATACTTGTTAACAATCACCCTGACCATTAGCGCCACCACCAACCAAACGTAAAGTTGCAAACTATCTAGCAACTGAAAATTCAAAGCAGCCGACATTAGATGTATGAAATTTGGATAGTTGTCAGTTTCGCCACCTGAACGGATAAAATGACAACCATTCCACCGACACATAACTGAAGTTAATCGAGGCCCGGGAAATTAAAAAAAAAAACCAGTGCGAAGATAATTATTTAGCTTTCATATTGTATACCTACTACATACTTTAACTTTAAATCCAAAAGTTGGCATTTTGATAGTTCCAGGATAAACAAGCCCCTCGAAACCTATAATAAACATATTTTATGTACTGTAATATATATTCCCATTTACCTATTTACCAAGTATGCTAACGTATAAATAAACACCGGACAGATTTACGGCTCTTTATAGCAAATTACAAAAGCAATTATGCGTAAACACGAAAAATTAAAAGTTCTCTGCGAAACGGCCCGATTACGGTATAATATTAATAAATTGTGATCTCATATTGATATGTCCGTGTTTGTTTTTAACAGACTTAAAAAAAAGGAGGAGGTTCTTAATTCGTGTGTGTGTTTTTAGGGTTCCGTAGTAATCTACGAACCCTTATAGTTTCGCCATGTCCGTCTGTCCGTCTGTCCGCAGGTTTCCTAAGAAACCCTTGGTACTACAGAGCTGAAACTTAGCATGATTAAACATATAAATCACGCCGACAGAACTGTAGAGTAAAATCTTGGAAAAAAAATTTTTTTCGGGTGTCTCCCATAGACGTGAAAGGGCGATGATATTTTTTTTTCTCGCCAATATCATTGAATGGGGTGTCATAGGATAGCATTTTAAAAGATAGAAGGGGTTTACTAAAAACGTTTTTCGATTGAGCATTCCGTTTGCGAAATATAAATTTTTAAAGTGAAAATTTTTGTCAAACACAAGTGTCCCCCCCCTATACCTGCTTAACGGTTGTTTCTAAAAATGTGAAAAAATTCACATTGGTAGAATACACAACGAAATTAAAAGGAAAACTATCACACATAACTTGGTCCTTCAAGTTTGCGAGTAATAGTCGACCAAGTGCCAAACACTGTTGGGATTAATAAGAATATATTTACTAATATAAGATCCTTGGTACTACAGAGCTGAATTTTGGCATGGTCATGGATATTGATTGCGCCGACAGATCTAAAATATAAAATTTTGAAAAAAAAAAATTTTCGTGTGTTTACCATACACGTGAAAAGGCGATGGTTTTTTTTCCGTGGTTCTACGGAACCCTACAATGCGCGTGGCCCGACACGCTCTTGGCCGGTTTTTTTGTATGTTTGTTATGCGATAACTTCGCCAATTGTAAGCAGATTTTCAAATTTATATTTTAGTTCGAAAGAATATCCATCTGAAATGGTTCCACATAAATTTTATCAAAATTGATTGAGCGCTTTTTAAAAAATTAACAAAAACAAAAATACTTACAAACCAAGACGTCATCTAAATAGAATAGAATAACGTTTTAGTTTGTGGTTATCTGCTAATATGCATTGATGGAAGTCGGTGATTCGTTTTCAACGTGGATAATTATTCATTTATGCATTTACTTACAGATCACCGTGTGGTGATCGGTTGAGAATAATACCACCCCATCTCTTTCCGTGGGTGTCGTAAGAGGCGACTAAGGAAACACGAATGAGACCTGCCTCCTAGTAATCCATCCCAGGCAACGACACTTCATTTTTTTCTGAATCTTAGGTGTCGTCCTATGATCTGCGGTGTGGTAGGCTCTGTGAAGGGCCGTCTGGTTCGCGATCACCCTCCTATCGAAGTCCAACGGCAAACAGCTTGCTGTGTTCCATCGGTGCGTGGGAGTACCAGTGCCTTTAAAGGCATTTTCTGGGTTAACTCGCTCCAGCGTCGACCTCATCTTTGACCTTATGGTTAAGATTGAGGTCAAGACCCATCTTATAATATAAAAAAAAAACACGCGACTACGTTTGGTCCGGCTGCAAGGAAAATCAATTGTAGCTCTAATGTACCACTTCCTACATTCATAGCATAAATAAAAACCTCTCCATACAACATGTGCAATCAGCTGATTTTCATGGGAAGAATCACCTCTTAAAGTTTTGCTAACTTATCTAAAGACACCTTATATTAAATTCCTGGTATTTCTTTAATTGCCTGCAAAAAAAAGTTCTAATAAAGATTGATATTTGATAGCGTAAATAAAATTTTAGCAAGCACAGAAAATTTCGTTATTAAAACTCAGCAAAACGTCCTATCTCAGAGGGCAAGTTAAATTAATACTAGAATTCGGGACGATTTTAGGAAGGACCTAATTTGGGCCTTTACAATTTAAAAATGATCCGTGAATTTAGTTTTGAAAGTTTTCAAGTTCGCTACAAACGTGACTGTACCTACACGATAAGAAGAATAAGAGTTTTGAAAGTGAAAGAACACCATGAAAAATAATGGTCTCCATAAATTGGGAGGTGATTATTGTTTATGGGGAAAATTTTTCAGTTTCAATTGTGGTAAAGTTTTTATAACAAAGTCTGGTAAAGCAAGTGAGGATAACAATATTGGAGCACTGATATATTGACACCAATGTTAAATTCTTCCATCTCTCTCTGTCTGTCGTCAACTCAAGATTCAATTTCTTCTTCTACACAATCAATTCAACGTTTCTTAGGACTTCTTTTTTTTTGACGAATTTTCTGAGAGTCGTTTTCCTTTACCGCGCTGAGAAAGTGATAAATAATGAAAAATCCATACACAAATCCGAAAAGACGAATTGAGTGGTATAGGCCCGCACCAGGATTTGTACCCGCAACCTTCCGGTCATAAGTCTAGTACAGAGGCCAGCGCATCAAGTTACTCCATTTTCATTGCAAAACCGCTCTTATAACAACAACACAGAGTGCACGCGTGTGGTAACCTGAGTTGCGGCCGTCCGTACATTGCCAACTGGGCTATCACCGCTTGTTAGGACTTCGAACAGATAAAAAATATTTTTTATCGAAAACTGGAAATTGACTCAGAAAACAGGGCATTGTAAAGGTTTTCTCCACTAAGACTGGATCTGTCCCAAATTAATTAGTGTGAAGTTTTAGGCCGCAAGTTGGTCACGCCTTGTGCTGAGTATTAATTGATTTCTCAGAAATAGGACTTTGCTTAGAAAGGCTATCGTATTTTCAAAGTTTAATACGTCTAAACATAATATTGGACCACTCACACAGCGCCATGTAACACCAAAATAAGCAAGGCGTGTACTATGAGTATGTATAACTCATATACTAGGTATCTACTTGTATGTGGTGACTTTAAATTGGCTAGTAAAACTTTAGGAGGCGATTTTCCTGAACAAAAAACCTACAGGGCTTTAGGTGTCTCTCTTTCAACCTCTCGGGTGGTTAATCAGTCCATGAAACTGAACAACTTCCCTAAGGAACATAGGTCAAAATACGAAAAAAAATTTTTGATCTCCCATATAAAATGCGCTATATGCAGATGAAGTTTGTATGGGAACTCAAATTTTTTTTCGTATTTTGACCTATGTTCCTTGGGGAAGTTGTTCAGTTTTATGGACTGATTAACCAACCGAGAGGTTGAAAGAGGATACTGTATATGAAATTCTCAAAAAAAAAACTTTGACATCTCATACGAAGGCAAATCGCACTAGTTGTATTTTTCGAGACGAATTTTTCTTTTCATATTTTGACTTACGTTCCTTTAGGATAGGTATTCAGTTTCGTGGGCTGATTCATATCTTTGATTTTCGCTAATTGAAAATCACCTAATATAGCTTTTTGTTAATACACATTATATAGAAAATACCCTAACTCCTAAAATGAACGAATCTGTTTGAAACCATCTTATACACACTTCTTTATTTGGAAAACTCAGACGCAATTTAATAAGGAAATGTCTACCATAAAATAAAGCAGAACAAGCAAATAAAGGCGTTCACTTACGTCCCGAGTTACTGATAAAACCTACCCTAAGGGACACCAAGGAGAATATTATATGAACACAAGGTCAAAATACCTTATCTGACTGGTTTATTCCCGCTGTTTCCACAATACCGTTACATTTGTGGAAGTGCGAAATATTTTTTTAAATTATCTTAAAAAAATACAATTCTTTTGTACTGCTTTTTGGATTTCTGTTTTGATAAAAAATGTGGGCATATTTTATGTTATCTTATTAGAGGGCAAACTTAAAACAAAAAGTATTTGACCAAGAATGTGCAGGTAAGTATTCACATTCGTGGTGAATAATATCATACAATTCGCGTGGCACTGATATTACACAATTGCTGTCACTGAATATCTTCTATTTATCTAGTTTGATTTCTTTTTTATAAAATCTAAGAAAGTAGCCTTAGGTAATGGACTATTGCAAGAATGTGAAGCAGAGTTAAACAAAATATGTCAATCAATGTTTGTGGAAACGATTATCTGAGATTATAGGAATAAACCATGTCGCAGAGTTCAAACTCCTCACAGGCACTCATGTACGACTAGGCCGTTGGAAAAGGAAGCACTAATTATAATTACAGACCCTCTCCTGCCTATTACGCGCAGGTAGAGCCTTCGAGAAAAATTTCCTAGGGTCGGAGGCGAATTTTTTGTATATTAAGATTCTATTCCGTTCCGTTTCTTATTTAGGGTGCGTACAGATTCTATGATTTCATTAAAGGGATTTACTTATTTAGGTATAAAAAATGGGGTTCTAATGGAGGTCAATTTTTTTTTGATTTTACAACAAAATTACTCGTTTCGGATTTAAGTACAGATGATTTCGCAATAATTTTATCACTTGCTTAGCCGTAAACGAAAACATACTAATTTCTTACAATTCCCTTGACAACCAACGTCATCTAGCTAAAATAGGCGAAACTAAATGCTTAATGATTCTGCCTTGTTAATTCTGAAATAGTCGTATGGTGGCGTTGTAAGTGAAGATAATTAAAATAGCTCAAAATGCAATGTTATCTACATAGTTTTAGTCTGAAATTCGATAGTTGCGATCTCTAAAAAGTATGATAATCGTGAGTCCTTTTTTTGAGGTATATTAGTCCATGGTAATTTATAAAAGAATTCATTTCAGGACATGTTATTCTTACTTCTTCAACAATTAACATATAACTTATCTCTGTGTTAAATAAACTCCTTTTAATCCCCAACGCAATAAGAAGGGAGTTGAGAGGAGGAAAACTGACGTGATTGAGATGATCCAAAAAAAAAAAACAAAAAAAAACATATAATAAAGTTGCAGAGAATTTAATCTCTACAATATTTATAGTAAGAACAAATAGCATAAAACCCATAGGAATCGATATATTTGCAAAAAAGGTGTAAACAATATCGGTTTTTCGACCTTTGTCCTTGGAATTTCTGTAGACGCGGACACCCTACGAGTAGGTTTTGAGACAAGCTTTAGGGTGTTAAAATAAAGGTTTATACAACTTTTTTAGCTGACCATCTCTCATTCAGAGAGTCTCACCCTCATTTGACTAATTTTCCTGGATTATAGGTATATTTTGTGAAATTGGGAGTTATAAGCGATGATGTTTTTATTTTTATTTTTATTTGTCAAATAGTTGTGACATAGACGAGGTTCAATTGCATTCCAATCCACATTTTTTATCACGATTGGCTTGCTATTAACTGAGGTAACTTATTTATGTATTAAATAAACTCTTTTTATTTATTTTCATATTAAATTAAGGTAAATTATCTACTCTCAGTTTGCCCGACTCCAGTTGCAAATTGCGTACATTTATAGGCTTCATTATCACTGACTATTAGTTCTTTTGTGTTCTAAGAAAACATTTTTGCAAGAAAATATTCAGGCTTTTAGGTTTATTGTTAGCTAAAGCATTACATTTATCCTTTATATGAGTTCCAGAGATTGAATGCCTTGATATTTATGAGTTCGGAGTAACTAAGTGAAAGAAATTGGGAAAGATTTATTGTTAGACTTAGATTTGTTTGAGCGCCTGACTCTTATCATTGTGGACACGTTCTGTGGCCTTTCTTGGAAAAGAATACGTTAATTCAGGCGAGAACTTGGTCTATTTTTCTGGTAAAAATGTACTATTCTTAATAACATACATACATACCCTCACGCCTTACATAATAAAACCACTTGAAGCCACTTTTGACATAAATTTTGACAAATTGGCATAATTTTGACTTGTCGAAGTAATCTTACCAGCAGCTCTAGCACGATAACGACAAACTCGCGCTCGGCTCACGCTGAAACTTCACTTTTATTGCGCG
The DNA here is from genome assembly GCA_949987775.1 of Aproaerema taeniolella. Lineage (NCBI taxonomy): Eukaryota > Metazoa > Arthropoda > Insecta > Lepidoptera > Gelechiidae > Aproaerema > Aproaerema taeniolella. The sequence continues at coordinate 14,860,969 of OX465262.1, forward strand.
AGGGTCCCGCGCAAAGGCTTGCTCGCCCTGTGGCGTTGTCAATGTTAACATTTTGACATAGGACTGCGGTGTTGTCGCGGCGCTGTCACTATCGTACTCGGCCTGCTGCTTCATATACATAGAAGATACGCGTAAGAACGAGAGGTGTGATAGAAATATACGACGAAATTATTTTATACTAACAGCCATATGTATGTCACCGAAAAATTGTAAAAACCGTAATATTACAATTTGCCTAGTAAAATTATAAATTTAGAAAACTTTAAGGGCCACCTGCATGAAATTAGGATAAGTTAGGTTAGGTTGAGTTTTTTTTGGGTTCGTTTAGGTCAGGTTGCATTAATATTATTTTAAAATAATTTTCCACGTTATAAAACGTATGAGTCACCGACTTCAATCCCAACAACAGTTCGCACAAAGTAGATAACTAGTATTTTTTGCAGACTACAATGCCTATTAGGGGCCATCCATAAATTACGTCACACGAATTTCATGATGACACGTCACACGAATTTCCCCCTCCTTGTCACAGCTGGTCACATTTATAAGACTCCCCCCTCCCTAGTGTAACGTCCCATATTTTGTATATTTTCAATTTTTTGTGTTTTTTTAATAAAAGCAGTACTCAATAGAGTTATTTTTTTTTTGGGAACCCAAAACTCGTTGTCTCAACAAAAGAATAAACTTAAAAAGAGTGCTTGGGACTGAAGAGGTTAAGTTTGTCGTTAATAGTAAACGCGTTTTGATACTCAGAACACATTTTGAAATGTGACGTCACGAAACTTATGACCCTTCCCACCCCCTTGTCACACAATGTCACACTTTGTCGACCCCCTCCCCACCCCTTAACGTGTGATGTAATTTATGGATGGTCCCTTAGCAGATAACCACAAACGAAAAGGTCACTCATTTATTTAGATGATGTTCTAGTTTGTAGTATTTTTTATTTTTGTTTATTTTTTTTAAAGCGCTGAATCATTTTCGATAAAATTTATATTGGACCACGCCTGAAGTATACTCTTTTGAACAAAAAATAATTTTGAAAATCAGTCCATAATTGGCGGAGAAAAAAAAATACATACAGTCGAACATAGAACCTCCTCCTTTTTTGAAGTCGGTAAAAAAGGCCGTCAATGTGAAAAAAATGGGACAGTTCACAGAGTACCGAGATTTTATAATCTTACTAAGTACGGTTTCGAGAACGTTACGGCGTCATATATACAATTTGCTATAATACTGATTAATGGAGCCCTCAGCCATCAAAGCCGTCTCAGGTGTGGTTCGAGCAGTCTGGCGTCTACCTGTCAGGTACGTCATTTTGGTAACACGTCTTAACATGTGGACGTGTTGCTTATACACACGGTAACACATCAGCCTATACACTTTGACCTTGACGTCGCCCTTATCGCGCTTGTTATAGCGTCGGCTTTCTTAGTGCAAATGGGTAACCTGACAAGCTGCTATCTGTATTGTTTAAAGCTAGAACTTTTATGGGTAGTAAACTCCATACTATAACTAAGGCAGAAAAATCTTTCAGACGTCCTATAGGCAGCTATGAGATCACTTAAAATTAGTTGAGAAAATTAAGGGTGTAAATCAGCCATTTTTCCCAAGTAAACCCATATAAAATTCCTCTTGGGCAATCGAGTGCTGTAATTAAACGGTTTTATTTAGCTCACCCCGTTTGTTTTATTTATTATTCTTGGGTCAAATTTAGTAATTCAAATTTCACCCTCTTCCTGTCAACCGATTAATCTGAAATTTTGTATACACTTTGGATTTTGGTGACAATACAATTATGTTTATTCATTATCATTATAAATTCAAGATGGCCGCCGCTACAAAATGGCGGATAATTTATGTTTTATTAATCCCATCAATATGGGTATCAAATGAAAGGGCTCAACAAGCAGAATACAATATACTATAAAAAATTGAAATACAAGATGGCCGCCGCTACCAAATGTATGTTTTTAATAAAAACTAAAAACTAGAAAATAAAAATAGGTAAAAAAACTTTTTAAGTTAAACGGTTTTATGTTAAACATACATTGCAATGTTTAAGATAAATGTACTAAAAACCAAAAAATAATAAAATAGATACAGTCGTGGGAATTATAAACATATGCATAGACTAGACTAAAATAAAACCGTGGGGCACATTAAGTCGATAATTTGTAGACAATTGACGTGCCCCACTGTTTTATTTTAGTCTAGTCTATGCATATGTTTATAATTCCCACGACTGTATCTATTTTATTATTTTTTGGTTTTTAGTACATTTATCTTAAACATTGCAATGTATGTTTAACATAAAACCATTTAACTTAAAAAGTTTTTTTACCTATTTTTTTTAGATAAAAAATGAAATCTCTGTGTTTCTTTCCTTGGGACAAATTGTTTCGCGGATTTATATCCTCATTTTTCGCAAACGAATTTAAAGCCACTCAACTTAACATTCTTACTGAAAAAACATAACCCTTCCTTGGCAGTCGGGTAAAAAGGTATTAGAAATTAATCAATAATATGATTTCTTAAAAAAAAACGCTACACACTCAATTGCTCTCATTAAAGTTTTCCCTTGCGTCGTGGGTCCCTCGGAACACACATAAAGACAAACACAAACCACCCATGACCCGAGAACAAACATCTGCTTTTTACACAAATATTTGCCCCGACTGGGAATCGAACCCAGGACCCGTTGATCAAGAGGCAGCGCTACTACCAGTCGACCAAACCGGCCGTCATTGAAAATATCACGCACGACATGTTAAGCTGTCGGTCCTGGCTGTTTCGATTGATTACAGTCGTTAAAACCAAGTCAGAGGCCATTTGGCGGTTTGAAAACTCTGACACCGGGGCTAGACAAGTTCGCCACACACTTGACTATACCTACACGATAAGAAGAAGATTGAAAATATGTTTAGCTTATTTGCAAAACAACGCGTTAAAAATCTCGTAGGACCATGCCGTCTGTTACTAACAAAAATGCTTTGAATTCATTTCGTATCATCGACAAGCAAAAATATTGCGCTTCATTGGCTTTCTCAAGTCTATACCTGCACAAATGTTGCCATTAATAAATAACGCCGTCAAAAGAAGTATTCCCTAACCAATCGTATAAAGACCGTCTTAGGGGAAAATAATAATAACTCCCATTTTATTGGGAAAGTCCTTCTGCAAGATTTTTCCATACCAAAGGCAATTTATGCGATATCGTGGACAGAAAATTGGTTCTTGCCTCACTTGCTCTATACAATTTATTGCCAGATTCAAACTAAACAATATTTATTAGAAATACTTACAGAACTAGTCGGCCATTTTGCTTTTGTAATTTGTGTTCAGAAAAAGTTTGTCGCCATCTTGGGTAAGTTCATTTAGATTTATTTCGGCGAGAGTTAATACAAATCGACTGTTTTGAAGTTTGTTGGTAATAAATGAGAAGTAAGTTTTTTATTTATAGACCTACTCGATTCAAAACTTTACGATAAAATTTATAAAATATAAATAACTAAACAAAAGAATAGAAATTAACGACTGATGATTAATTCATCGAAATCTAAATGCAAATTTTTTTCGTACAGTAAGATTTACTTTCAAAGAATCAAAAGATAAACAGTCCAACAATGTTGTTCAAGGTTAGAGTTCCATTCGAGCCTTAATATGAGGGTTAGTCTATATACCTTCGCCAAAATAGTCTTTTAGTCTACATCGATAAAGCTAGTTTTGAAAGCTTCCGGCCTCACAATTAAGCGATGTAAAAACCAAGCAAAAATAGTCGACTACCGAATCACACCAAAAATAACCTCAAAACAAGCGGTAAAAGCGCGCCAATACAGCGCGCATGGTGTGTTGTCTTAAAAAAGAAACAAGGCAAAGGCTGCTGGCGCTTCAGCCTATATTTCATTCGGCAGCCAGCCCCCACCGCCGCAAACCCGATAAATCCACAGATTTCTATTACAGATAACGCCCTGATTCTTTCCGGATATTTAATTTTATGTCCGTTGTGCTACTCGCAATTCTTATTTTAAATTTTAATGTCGTCTGCGATTTTGAATCGGAGAATAGGGGATTTATGAGCCATGTTTATGCCAAATGTTAGCATACATGCAAAATGTATTCTATGCTAGTTATTTAGCGACTGGAATACAATATTTTTCAAGAATTTGTTTATCTTGTTGAATATGAATTGAATATTGAATATGAGTTGAATATGTTTAGAATTCTAAAACAAATTTGCACTTCTCATAGTAAGGGTCAGCTGATCACACAAGTTATATGATTTTTTTATTATATTGCGACCTTCAGACAAACTGGTTTAGTTTGGAGGGTTGATTACAATACAATACGATACAATATACTTTATTGCACAATTTGAAAAGAAATACAATGATGAGACAATTACAAGTAACTTTACAAAAGGTACAATATAGGCGACCTTATCGCTTCAAGCGATTTCTTCCAGGTAACCTTTGGGTATGAAAAGTCGCATGGTGAAATCAAGAGCGGGCGCAATATATAAACCTAAACAATATATATTAAACAAAATATAAACATATATTTAATATAAATACATATATATATAATATAATAAAGTTTAACATAAATACAGTTTTATATGTAATTATTCGATACATAAGACACACACACACATAGTTAAAGAGGACACACATAGTTGATTCACACCCTTCATTTTGTATTACTAATATAAAGTCATCCTTTATACTCATGTCACCAGCACAAAATGACACATCAAGATCCTGAGATATTGTCAAGCGTAGTACCCCCGCGTATCACAAAATGCTTGAAAGATACAAACATACAAAATAACAGCACTATAGATATGATACACGGGGCAACCCAGGTGCATCTTGCTTCATTTTGTGCTGTCTCCGACATTTCCTTGTGTGCCGAGCTCAAAGCAACATGTCTCTACTGTCTAGCAGCGTCATGGCCAGGGCCGCTTGCAGGCGCGACTGATAGGGGCGGGTACTTGATTGTCGGCAGCTCGTATGGTCGCGCCCCTAGCACCTACCCCTCCAGCCAGCGACTAGCAAAGACGCTAGTGTTACTATAGGCTACGGAAGCATTGAAAACTTACTCAAATAAAAAGGTCATACATGTGATAACTGCCCCGACCAACAGCACTACCGCCATCCGAACGTTGAGTTGTAAACTACCAAAAAAAACATTCTGTTGGCGTTGGCGGCGCTGCTTAATATGTATCAAAAATACTACTCAATTTTGCCACCTGAGCGGATAAAATGGCCACTGCCTTTGATTAGAGCGATAGCATCCCGATAATAATGTGCGCGGCCCGATAATACATATATTTACTTTACGTACCATGTAGAAAATTTGATTTCGTTTGTAGTTTGTTAAATCTGATCCGATGCGTATGGTGCAAAACATTCTTCGGCGACCCGCGCGCATGGAGGCCTATGACAGCAGTGGGCGACTATAGGTTGAATAGCATTAATATGTTGGAAGATTCATGTGAGATTTAATGATAGGGTGAAAAATAACGAGATTCAAGAGCGATATGCTATGGCAGAAGATAGTGACGAGGATAGAGAAAGGAATGTTGCGGTGGCTTGGACATGTGGAAAGGATTAGTGTAAGAATATTGACGAAATAAATATACAGTGCGTATGTAGTTGGAATGGTCATAAGCGCCTAGGGCGCCCGCCCTAGGCGAACGTACCAAGACCAAATGGGTGACGCACAGAGAAATGGTTTTGTTAGAACTACCAGAATCCGACGAGTGAGTATGAAGGAATGTAAAGGAAGCAAAAGAAGTGTGTTTGGATCTTAGCAGGTGACGTTTGCCTACCCCGATGGGACAAAGGCGTAAACTTATGTACGTATGTATGAATAATACCTAGTTGGGTTTGACTTGTATCGTGGGCGCTTACGGTGTAGGGTACGGCTCTGCTTTCTAGACACAAATGTGCTGTAATATTGTCTACCTAGGGCTGAAATTCTTTGCCCGAGTCTTTCCTGGCTAGGCAGACATTGCAACTGAAAAGTTTGTGGAAAATGTGCAAAGGTTATGTCAAGACATTTCTAAGGCCCGTATTCTAAGGAGACTCAAGTCTTGATCTATATGTATTTAAGTATTGAATGTCTCTTTCTCTCACTATCAAAATGAGAAAGACGACTGCTACTTAAGTCTGAGTCGCGTTCTGTAATACGGAACTAAGACAATGATAGTATAGGTTCGTGTAAGCCTCATTTCTATGTAGACTCGGTTTTTTGAATATTTTTTATTTATTCTTAGGGAACATGAATATATATACATTGTCACATTATCGAAAATATCTTAACCCTTACCATCCAAAAAATGTGTTAACAATTTGATCTAAATTTCAGCTTATCTAATGTTGCTACTTCAATTTGAATTTTAAGGGTGTTAATGTTATTGCTCATAACTGTGCTGCACTTTAAAAGTGTTTTTTTTTTAATTTTGAAGTCTGCTATGAGGCTGTAATCAGTGTAATTAGATTAAAAAAATAGAGTTCTCAAGATGTCAATCATTTCATCATATTTCATCAATATGGCAACACATATGGGGCCATATTTAAGAATCTATCTATCTAACTAAAACGAAAACTGCCCGAGCCGTCATACCTTCCCCTCGAATTCAAATTTGCTGTGCACGTTGCATTGTATCGTTCTAAACTGCACCTTTTCTCCTTCCGACAGAGTGCACTTTAGCATATTCAACAAAATATTTCACATGCATGTTTTCTTGCTATTCGAGGCACAGAAAATATTTTCATTGCGTCTGCCGGGCCTCAGGTCGTGTGTTAGAAACATGGCCTTTGAAAAGGAATGTTGAAGTTTCGGTAAAGACATACCGAGACAAATGTATATAGATTTCAAGAGTTAGCGAATAAAATGTAAGTAGCCTTTGTTGTACATGTGGAAGAATAAAAGCTGAAAGAAATCTCTCTAAGGGATTAGCTAGCCTTTGTACATTTAGATTTATTTGTATCCATCTCTTTTGTTTTATATTTCTGATTATGTGCAATAAAGTGTTTACTTACATACATACATACACACACAATCATTAATTTAACATAATCTTTTTAGAAGCTACAAAAGTGCTTTTAACCGTGTGGTGATCGGTTGAGAATAACACCACCCCATCTCTTTCCGTGGGTGTCGTAAGAGGCGACTAAGGAAACACAAATGAGACCTGCCTCCTAGTAATCCATCCCAGGCAACGACACTTCATTTTTTTCTGAATCTGAGGTGTCGTCCTATGGTCTCATGCGGTGTGGTAGGCTCTGTAAAGGGCCGTCTGGTTCGCGACCACCCTCCTACCGAAGTCCGACGCCAAACAGCTTGCTGTGTTCCGTCGGTGCGTGGGAGTACCAGTGCCTTTATAGGCATTTTCTGGGTTAACTCGCTCCATCGTCGACCTCATCGATCGTTTGACCTTATCCATCGTTTGACCTTATGGTCAAGATTGAGGTAAAGAGTTAACCCAATCTTATAATAAAATAAAAAAAGTGGCATGACGAAAATCCTGCTAAGGCGTTTTAATAACAGTAGAAGGACGATGGTGACTATTTTGTTCGTTCCGGTGGCGAAATTGAGAACTATCACAAGTTTCTACATTTGTAAACAGCTGCCTTGATCATCAGCGCCACTGCCAACTGAATCAATCGCAGATCAAAAACATGTTACAGATCGAAAGGTACTAGGTAAGTACAACTCTTTAGTTACTTTTTTCTAAATACAAAGTGCCACTTACTACACATTAATACTTAGCCTCTGATTCTAAGATACTCACGTTGAGTTATTTCTTTGTTGGTAACATAAATAAATCTCTGTAACAAAGTTAGAATTAAAAAAAAAACCGCCATACCTCAATGGCCCACATTAAGGTTTTCCCTTGTGTTGTGGGTCCCGAACACATAATAAAGACAGACACAAACACCCACAACCAGAAAACAAACATCTGCTTTTTACACAAATATTTGCCCCGACTGGGATTTGAACCCAGGACCCGTCGATCAAGAGGCAGCGCCACTACCACTCGACCAAACCGGCCGTCAAATTGGAATAAATGACTTGTCGCTCGCTGGTGTGAATAAACATTCTTTTTCAACACATTTGCTCATAAAGTGGGTCTTATGTCATTGTTTTAAGGTTCATAATGATATGTATTACCCAGCCCGTGAGTAATAAAAATAAAACACTAGTACGTAATGGTTTAATTTTTTCTTAATTTCAGCAAAGAGATCAGATCTTATTTTATATTTAAAATTAAGTGTAAATATTAAACTATTTGTAAATAAAAATATAATTCAACTAAACCATTTAAATTTAACAGAAAATTATCATTTATTTATGCTAAAACGTGAAAATATATAGTTAAGTATTTTTTTATTTTTTGGCTGAATGGCATACTTCTCAATGTGCATCTCATTTTGCGAGCGAAATAGAAAAAAATAATCGCGCCTTTTTTCAGAATTTTCAGATGTTTTCACTTGGTTTTCACAAACTGCATTTGTATTCACCAGATTGTTATTATTGTCAGAAATACAACACAAAAAATGTCTTCTTCAAGTGCAGAACAGGAAACCTACGGGGGTACACCACCAAAAATACTTTCCAAGGCGCAACATGCAAGTGATAGCTTGTTGCCGCCAATATCAAAGGAAAGTTTTTATTTCTTTCTTTCCTCGCAAATGTGTTGAAAAACGTCGTATGACACGCGTGCGCATTTTATATTACATTCTCGGCTCCATTGAGCCCTCGCCTTCGGCTCGGGCTCTAAACTCGCCTCTAATGTAATATCCAACTTAGCACACTTGTAGCATAATGTACTATTACGTAAATATTTTTTAGGAAATAAAAAATGTTCGGCGCGAATGGGACTTGAACCCACGACCCCAGGATTAGATCTCCTGGTGCTCTAATCAACTGACCTATCGTGCCTTTCAGTGGCGAAATTTTTCATTTCTTTAATAACTAAATTGTTCGGCCAAAAAAAAAGCTCCAAATAATTAAAACTCTCTGAGTTTTCTTTGCCGTTAAACAGTTAAGTGGAAACTAGAAAAACTACCTCTTAAAACACTGGGGAAGGTTCCACGTTTTTTTCTTAGTAAAAAAATTAATTAAGCATGTAATTAATTCAGGTAGCGTCGTCGGTAGCTCTCTCACTTAGCCTCAGAAATATTGTAAGGTACGTAGATGCAGATAAGGAGATTTTATGAAGTGCTTTTTATGTTTTTTTCTGGCTTTGATCCGTGATTTTAGCATAGTTTTATTGGAATAATTTTGTTTTTTTGCCCCCAACAAAAAATGGGGGTGTTATAAGTTTGATGTGTATCTGTGTATCTGTCAGTGGCATCGTAGCTACTAACGAATAGAAAACATCATAATTTTTCACGTTAAAAACGTATGAGTCACCGACTTCAATCCCAACAACAGTTTGCACTGTTGTTGGGATTGAAGTCGGTGACTCATACGTTTTTAACGTGAAAAATTATTCAGCGCTTTTAAAAAAATCAACAAAAACAAAAAATACTACAAACTAGAACATCATCTGCACTGTTGTTGGGATCTGCTAAACCACAAACGAAAATGTCACTCATTAATTTAGATGATGTTCTAGTTTGTAGTATTTTTTGTTTTTGTTGATTTTTTTAAAAGCGCTGAATTATTTTCGATACAATTTATATGGGACTACCTCTGGAGTATATTCTTTCTAACAAAAAAAGAATTTTGAAAATCGGTCCATAACTGGCGGAGAAATCGATGAATATACATTAAAGAAATACATACAGTCGAACATAGAACCTCCTCGTTTTTTGAAGTTGGTTAAAAACACTACTTATGGACTTACCTTTTGAGAAAGGCAAATGAATCTCTGTCCATACAGTAATTTTAAACATGGTCTCAGTTTTGTTTTTTGTGTGAAAAGGCCCTTATGTCGGGGGTTATATATTTTTTTTAAAATTTAGAGTGACTGTGGAATCTAAGAAACTATTAAGTTGATGATGTAATCCTGTTATTCCTCATAAGGTACGTGAATGAATTTCCAAGTTTCTCGGTTACTAAACCGCACTAGCGGCAGCTTCGATGGCAGCTTGTGGTCCTGAATGCTAATGCTTCAGGACCACAAGGACCAAACAACCAAGGACCACAAGGCCCACAAGGACCACAAGGCCCACAAGGACCATCCGGACCACAAGGACCAAACAACCAAGGACCACAAGGCCCACAAGGACCACAAGGCCCACAAGGACCATACGGACCACAAGGACCAGTAGCAATTGCAAACGCCAATGCTAATGCTTCAGGACCGCAAGGACCAAACAACCAAGGACCACAAGGCCCACAAGGACCACAAGGCCCACAAGGACCATCCGGACCACAAGGACCAAACAACCAAGGTCCACAAGGCCCACAAGGACCACAAGGCCCACAAGGACCACAAGGCCCACAAGGACCATACGGACAACGATGTCCAAGCCGAGACCAGTTGATGCAGCCTCTTCATCTATATTTATGAAAATATTTGCCCCGACTGGCAATCTTACCCAGGACCCGTCGATCAAGTGGCAGTATCACTACCACTCGACCAAACCGGCCGTCGAAATGCCAAAACATCTTATTTACGACCTTTGAATGTGTGGTTTTTTCACTTCAGGATCGGTAGCTGGTGAATTGAATTCATCGTCGCGCGTCGGTTAACAAGCAGAGACGTATTAATAGTTTCGATTGCGACTTCTTCGAAATCCCACGGTTCACTGCCACTTATAATTGCCTAGAAAGGTGTTTCAATTATATTTAACCTCAAATCTCGTTTTATTGTTTTTGTTCCAAGAAAATGGGTATTGCTAAGCCAATATTGCTCTTTATTGGTCTCCAATTTGTTACTAGCGAAGACCTAGTCACTTGCAGGGTATGTTTTTTAGTTTTTTTTCTTTAAAGTGATTAAATACTTCTATTAGATCAGTTTAACAGATATGTCTAAGCACTCACGCCTGTAATCCTTTTCAGGGTAGGCAGAACGTTATGTGGTTCTGGAAACACTAAACGACACATTTGATACTAATTACGAGGTTTTTTAGATGGGATAAGATTTTAGTAGTGATAGGTCGTCAGCCTTTCACCCACAATACAGCAAAAACCCTCACTTTCCACTTCATCATCATCATCATCATCATCATATTCAGCCCACATCAACCCACTGCTGGGTATGGGCCTCTTCTCTGTAGCGCCAATCGTCACGGTCCTGTGCTAACCTCATCCATAGAGGTCCCGTAAATTTGACGAAATCGTCTGACCATCGGGCTGGTGGTCTGCCCACTGGCCTTGTCGCTCCCCTTGGCCACCATTCTGTGACTGCCTTGGTCCACCGTCCGTCGTCCCTCCTAGCCAAGTGTCCTGCCCATCTCCACCGTAATCCCTTTCCACTTATTAGTTTTAATGTACGCTTGGGAAAAGTTAGCAGCTGCCATTCAACTGTTATCGAGACGCCATTGATTAGTGGAATAGCCGTCCCGGTTACAAGACTGGTTTTGTAACGAGTTGGACTATCACGTGCATTTAAAAAAAGACAGGAACAATCTACTTTTTATACAAATTCTAACAAGGAAACTGTAGTCTGGGCCTCGTAAGAAAAGAATAGAATATAAAAATCTTTATTTTATAGGATATTCAGGATGCCACTTAAAATAAGTCAAGATTACATGAAATACATACAAACATACATTAAAGGATTTAAATACATACAAACGCATTCGTTCTTTTCTACGCATTCGTTCTTTTAGCACTCAACCCTATATAGAGACGTAATAAATGCGAATTTGAAATAAAACGATTTTGTCAACTAGGTGCAAAGTAATCCGAAGAGATTCCGAACACGATCGCTAGGGCGTGCGTTATATATCAGTGACTAGCCACTGACGAGTTGACAGGTTCGGGTCACCTTGTATTACGTCTCTATATAGGGTTGAGTGCTCGTAGGGTCATAGTTTTGACCCTACTGACTCTACGCCTATTCCCAAAGGTGCAGTCTTCCCCAGAGAAGAATAGGCAAGAAACTCTGAGTGAAGTGTGAATAATTGTTTCTGTTCTGTGCCAGGACCAGAGTTCTTTCTTCCGACTAGATGGTGGCCTCTGTTTCGAGATCGCTCCATGGCAGCATCAGCCTGTGGAGTTGGACCAGCATATCGCCAGGGTCCACAGACTGTGGGGGATTAACGCGACTGCCGAGCGGAGGCAGCAGAACAACTATCTTGGGTCGAGTAATAGGTAGTGTGAGGAAAAGATATATAAATATTGGAGGTCTATCCTGACTCACTAACTCATCAACGCCTAGTCCAAACCCTTATACCTAGAAAACTGAAATTTGGCCCTTTATGGTGTACACAAGCACTAAGAAAGGATTTTTTGAAATTCCCACGGGAACGAAGTCCCGGGCATCCTCTAGTAAATAAATGAACGCTACATAACTCAAAGGCCCACATCACTAAGGTATGTATGTATGTATGTAAACTCTTTATTGCAAACTCTTATAGACTAATACAAAAGATACATAGATGTGCAAAGGCGGACTTATCCCTGAAGGGATCTCTTCAGGGATCTAAATTTAATGGGAGTTTACATGGGTAATTTCAGTGAGATAAACCGCTACATGGACACAGTGATAGCTCCATTTCTAGACACATACCACAGAAACATCCAGAATTCCTACCAGCTGTTTACCAGTAAGATCCTGAAGAGGATTAAAGAAGAAATCACGTCAGCGGTCAAGAGGAAGCAGGGTATTTACAAGGAGCTCAATCAACTGGCTCAGAGTTTGGATGTTCCACGTATGTACTCACCATATAAATACTTATTTCACTGGGTCAATGTCCCGAAGTCAATCTTGGGCCGAAGTCAAGTTTGGTACAAGGTCAATAAGAGAGATACCTCATAGAACGCTCCACTTTGTGCTCTGCTTTGACACACATTGCTCAGTGCACATTGCACAGTGTTCTGCTGGGCCATTTTTGAGAGGCCGGATTAATTCCTCTACCAAGTAAGGCTCACGAGTAATATTAACAAAACTAGCTGAGCATGAAAGAGTCGTAAGGGAATTAGTTTTTTTGATATTTTGTTGTATTTTTATACCTCGCTGGTAATTAACTTCTGTGAATTTAATTACCATTTTATCCTAACAAACAGTACGCTGCCGATGCACGAAATGGCCCAGAGTACCTTTACGAGTACTTAACATACTTTTAGGTAGAGTGCCTTTATTTAACATCCTAAGGTACTTTCTTTAGCCCATTGCGACGAAGAGCGCAGAGCCTGTCGAACAGTGACCAGTAATCACGTGGCCCAAATCTACGCCTGCACTGAACGCGCAAGGGCATCTATAGCCAAAATGGGGAAATACGCCGAAGGAATGATCTCCATCACGAAGAAGCATATGCAGAAGACTGTTGACGAAATTGGGAAGAATTTTAATCAGACTAACACCACATCTGGGACTGGAAAGACGACGAGGAAGTGAGTTTATTTCTTTCTTTCTCAATAATTCAGGATTTGGCAGATCTTTTAGCTTATTATTATATGGACGTATGCGACATACACTTCTCGTAAAAAATCGAAACACTTAAGATTTCTTTCTCTTAGGCTAATTAAACAATAAAATAGGATTTATGTCAATAAAAAACAGAAAAATTTCGTAGCTGGCAGATTGAACGAAAATTAAAAATTAAAAATTAGATTTTCATTTATTTCTTTAAAAAATGAGCTGAACATTTCTCTTATGTATCTCTTTCCGCCCTCCAGTTCTATCCCATAGCTTCAGTACAGAACAGGGAAAACATCATCGACATGACGAAATTATATGTCACGCGTCTATGTAAGCCCGGCAGGTAATTACAGTTGACTGACTTCCATTTTAGTTCAGTCTAGATGTAAATCCGTGCTTGCAAAAGGTCGGGTCATTCTGAATTTTTTATATGTTGTTAAGACCTAAACCAATAATAAAAAACCAGATTTGCAATTTCCAAAGTGCTGTGCGAGCGGCGGTGTGACCAACAAACCATGATATTTTCGTTTTTTTTTCAGTTTTTGCTCAATATCTTAGTGAAGGAAGGGTCTGATCAGTATAGTCACTATAAATACCTTTAAAGTATAGTAAATTTCCTACAATTTGAGATCAAGGCGAGTTCTCTACAGCTACTGGTTCCCGAGTTACAGTTCTTAGAAAATATTACTTTTTGTGCAAAAAGTGATTTTTTTCGGAACGTGCACTTATTTTGTGAAATATCTTATAAAATATGCATCCCACATCAAATGTTAAGTTGTAGTAAATTTAATTAGCTTTCATTTGAGATCAAACTAGTATCTGTATACCCAGCGGTTTTAAAACAACAACTACCTAAAGTAACATAATCTGACAGTACCTCTAAGAAAAGTAATATAAATCATGTAGGTAATGTGTTGTGGTTGCCAAATTATGCCTTTCTTTTCATCTTTGATGACCCAGGTTTGGGTTCGTATGAAGATGGTTCCTCTTCGACAGTGATGGACGCTGGGAGAGGAGCCCAGTCTGTATTCGGGTCATCTTCATCATCCGAGCATTTCAGCTCCACTTCCGGGACGTTAGTGCGCAATTTGCCACCGCATGACTGGCAAAGGACTGAGCAACGGAGCCCAGCCTTTCTGCACGAGCAGCTCCCAGAACACCCTTTCTTGCATTTACAGGAAATTTTTCGCAGAAGGGCAGGAGGTGCGGGATCCATGGTGGTGGGGATGGGGATGAGTCCCTGAGAAGACATCTTCCACCCCCAATCAGTGGGATTCAAGTTGACTCCCCGCCACTTCTGCACTTGGAGGTAGCACCTTGCTGCATGGTAGCCTGTGGCATCTTCTGTCGGTGGCAAACGGGCTAGGTTTATGCTCATTGAAGTGACAAACGTCTTATTCCTGAGGAAATTCAAAGTGTCCCTCGCGATGTCACCCCCATATAGAGCCACAAAGCACTTGATGCCGGCTTCTTTCACGGCTTGTGGGGTGGAGTCTGGCCGAAGGAAGACCTCCACTTGCTCAGCAAGTGGTTCATTCTTACTCAGGAGTGTGGTGATTTTGGTCTTTCCTTGGCCAAACGGTGCTGAGGTGGTATCGCACCCGGTAAAGGCGTGGGTGAACAGTACCGTCCCGGTTTGTTTTTGAAGAACTGTATCTTGGGAACCAATAGCCGTAGAGAGCTCGCTTTGGTCTCAAATTGTAGCAAATTTACTACACTTTAAAAGTATTTATAGTGACTATACTGATCAGACCCTTCCTTCACTAAGATATTGAGCAAAAACTGAAAAACATCCGAAAATTTCATGGTTTTTTGGTCACACCGCCGCTCGCACTGCACTTTGGAAATTGCAAATCTGGTTTTTTAATATTGGTTTAGGTCTTAACAACATATAAAAAATTCAGAATGACCCGACCTTTTGCAAGCACGACCCCCTAATAATATTTAACTTGACTGAGTTATTTGACCTCCGTGATCTTGCTAACAGATTATGTTCAACTACACATTCTAAATCTGACTGTCTTTTGTGCAGGTTTCCCCACAATATTTTTCCTCACCGCAAGATGCTCAGAATTTCTTTCTTCTATCGTCAAATATTAGTTCTAGGTTTAGTATTTTTAAAACCTTTACTCGCGTGTGGGATATTTACAATTTTTTTTTTGACAAGACAACTTGAAGGCACGATAGCTCAGTTGGTTGAAACGCCAGGTGATCTAATCCAATTCACATTCGCGTCATTTTTCTTTCCCTAAAACTATTAGTTCTGGGTGTTGGTGTTTATCGATTGTATTCTTTATTTCTAGACACAACGTAGACGACTGCTTAGACAGCCTATCACAAGCTGCAGTGAGACTAGGCTATGAATTAGACCTGAGTTTGACGAACGCGAGAAGACATAACGAGCAGTCCTGTGACGGTCTTACCTCCTGCTGTGCCAAGACTAAAAAGAATACAAAAGAAAGTGTAGAAGAGTTGAGAGATTTGTTGTATCAATGTGTGTATACGTAAATCTATTTATTTTTACAAGTTTTTTTATCAAAAAGAAAAAAAAACGATTCACTCTCAAAGGCCCACACAAAGTGTTTTTCCCTTGTGTCTCTATAGAAATATTAAATCAATAAAAAATGTGTATCTGGTTCTTTATCCTTATTTTCCTTTTTAATCTCATTACATTAATATTATAAAGGTAAAAGTTTGTGACTATGTGTGTGTTTATATGTTTATTACTTCACTTCACGGGAAGTCCTGAGTGGAAAGCTAGTCCATTTCAATTTGAAAGGAATTCTAAAAACTTAGATTTCACCAAATTTACTCGGAAAACATGATAATATATGTATTTTGAATGCCGTTTCAAAATAGTGGGGACGAGGGTTGTTCGCACCTTTTATTCTAATTAGTTGGAAAACAATTCCATCAGAATGATTTATTCATATATTTTGTTCATTTTGAAAGGAGTCCATTATGCCTATTAATATTTATCACATTTTGAGAAGTTTGCATTGTATTTGTATAATATTTCTTAACAGGCTCATAGCATTGTCGTATATCTTGTACTAGCTTTCCCCCCGGGACTTCGTTCCCGTGACAATTCGGAAAAATCATGTACCCTATGTTTATCACGGATAATGTAGGATTCTAGTGGTGAAATAATTTTTCAAATCGGTCCAGTAGTTTCCTATTCTATTCATTCAATGCAAACAAACAAATCTTTCCTCTTTATAATCTATAATATAAAAATGAATCGCAAAATGTGTTGATTCTTTTTTTGTGGTGTTTCTTATTGTCACGACCAGGTTTATATTTAAAAAAAAAATCCACCGGGACAATGCCCACGGGAACAAAGTCGCGGGCGGACAGCTAGTATTAGTATAGATTTGCCGGGCATCCTCTGGTTAAACTTTCATTAAATTTTAAATGAATGTTAAAAGTGGCATAAAGGGATAATAGGCCTAAGTATTGGATGAATAGATGAGTACTGTTTATTCGTCCTTTCTTCACATCTAAATTGGGCTACGCTGGACTAGGAGTGAAAGAAAGACTTAGAATATGCCAGCTGCCAACTCTTCTTAGGCATACTTTTAAGGCGACTACAGCACCCGATAAAGGCAGCACACATAGGAATAGTGCCATCTCCGTCCCTCAACAGGCCTGGGCCGGCAGTGCGAACAGTGTCGATACACGAAGTTTACGGACTGTGAAAGCGTGCGTGCGTAAAACATGTTCGAAAGTTAGAAAAATGAGATTTATGGAAAGGTAACAGCTTAAATCGAAAAATGCGTTAGCTACTTATCGAGAGTGTTCAATCACGATCATTTTGATAGCAAATTCAAGTTCCTGTGTGCATTTTACTATCGTTTTTACAGCTTAAAAGATAAACAATATTGGTATTTAGAGGTGAATTTGTGAGCTTTTTCTATCGAACCAAAAGTGCTGAATCATGTTTTCAGCAAACTACTTATCTAGTTTATGTCCTGAATATTACCGTAGTATTTTTTTCTTCGATTTAATGCAGTGCGTCATGCTTATTACGCATCATAAAATCGTAATTTAGGTGCTGTAGTCGCCTTAAAGTCAGTTATTGGGATGTGAGGTTATTGTTGCATTATGGGGTTGCATTAAAAGTATTAAAGAGAAGAGATAAGTACTTCTAGATTACTTTTGACAAAGATAATTCTAAAATAAATAATCTTGTGTCACCCACCCCCGTCATTTGGTTGCTTATAACTTAAAGGCTAAACAATTTTTGTTCAAATATAGCGAAGAACCATCTCGATTACGTCAGCTTTAAAAAAAAACCGCATTGAATCAGTGTATTCGTTTAGGGAGTTACGATGCCACAGACATACATACAGATACACAGACATATAGATACACAAATACACACATAAAACTTTTAGAACCCTTCTATTTTTGTCGGGGGTTATACACTATCTCGAAAGTTGATCGACTTGCGATTCTTATTATGTTCCGGCGACATATATACAATCACAGCCTTACACACACATAAACTCACGCAAACGCACACACATATATACTTTTTCTTATTTTTTAGTTGTTGTTAAGATTGAAAATGTTTTACTGAGAAATCTTTTAATTGGCGAATGCAATATGTTATTTATAAAGAATATTTACCATAATGTAATGCTGTAAGATTTCCTAAATTAATAATATATATATATGTATATATATATATATATATATATATATATATAACGGCGAGAGGCCGTCATCAGTGGGTAAAGGCATGGTCGTAGACGAGAAATAATATTCCCAAAACTTCAATTTAGGCTTGTATTCGCACGATCACAAATTCAGTTTGCAAAATACACCGGATAGCTACAGTTGAGAAATAATTTCAAAGTAGAAACGCGGGAAATTCGGAGCGGAGCAATTGACAACCATACGGAGTGGCGATCAAAACGAGAATGAATGCGAATCAATGCTCGGCGAACACGCGGCGCGCCTAACTCGCTACAGGTTAGCCAACCACGAAGTGTCGTGTACCAACATTATGAAACTAACTCGGTCAATCATTCGGTGTTGCCATTACTCCGCACCAATGATCCCCAAGTTGTCAACTTGACGTTCCTACCAAAACAAACTTTAAGCTGTAAAAACAATTAGCTGTCGATCTGACATTAGGCTTACAAACAAACATTATGATTTAGTACTCATAGCAAATCAAAGATGGCGTTGAATTAAATTCCAGTTAAAATAGATAGCGTGAGCGTCGACGCTTCGACATATATATATATATATATATATATATATATATATATATATATATATACTTAGAAAGTTATACAGTGTATGGGATTAACAGACACAATAGAAAAGTCACTCGGTCGGTCCATGTCAATCCCAAACTTTTCAGAACCACTTTGTCTATGCCTCAAAAATGCCTCTAATTTTAAGGATTAATATTATGCTTAAGTATTGATTGAAGCTTCGTCTTTTGTTCACAATATTAATTACCAGAAGAAACCCTCAAACGAGATTCAATTTCCTCCGGAAATATGTCATTTATCGACAGGGCTATAACATTTATAGAATTCTGGGCCTGCTTTTGGTCGGCAAAACATTACGGTTGGCTGGTCGGACCCTTGTCCCTGCGGCCCTTCTAATTACATCCTTAAATACCCCTGCCTCCCTATACAATAGTGCTAGATAGTGATTTCAAAAAATCGATATTTTTTTATTTTCTGGGGAAACACTTATGGCTCGATATGATATCGACAGATTTTAAATCTGTGTAAATAACTTTAGAGTTATAAAATAATGTTTCAGATGATTTTTAAAAACTCCCTAATATAATTTTTACGATTTACGCAATACATTTTACTGTTTCTTGCGATAGAAAGTAGCGTATGTCCTTTTCCAAAGTGATGCTAAACATTGCAAGCGGATGAGAACGGTTTGGCAGGCATGGCAGCGCTTAAAGGACGAACAAACAACTAAATACTGATGTATCTATATATAGTTTAGAAGGAAGTCGTCCTCTGCATAGGTCTGTCTATTTATCCGCTAACTTCTTTTAAACCTCGCAACGGATTATAAATCGATTATCACCATCATGGAGGTAAAATACATATATGTATATATACATATATGTAGGGTTTATACATATATGAGGTGACTTTAAATGAGTTAGTGAAACTTTAGAGGTTGCTATTCTTTTAACCAACTTTCCCCAACAACACAGATAAAATTCTCGAAAAAAAAACGACTTCTCATACTAAGAACTCGACTTCTCGGCCCATTCACCGATGCGGTACATGTACCTACATGTTTACTTAATGTACTTTATTCGTTAATTTTTTTTTTTGGGTTGTGTTGTAGGTATGTTAGATGTACCGTGTCATGAATAAATGTATTTCTCTCTCTCTCTCTAAGACAATCAGCTGATCCCTCAAGTTGTATGGAGATGAGATTTTTTTTACATTGCAATGTATGTTCCTTAGGGAAAGTTTTTCAGTTTATTGGGCTGATTCACATCCTTAATTTTCGCTAATTCAAAGTCACTCAATATCCTTATTTCCTTTTATTACTAATATTATAAACGCGAAAAACTTTATATGGATGTATGTACATTTGTGTGGATATTTCAACCAATTTTAATAAAATTTTGTATGGAGGTAGCCGACACCGTGGGTTAATATATTAATAGGCTACTAGCAGTTTCCTGTTCTATTCATTCAATGCAAACAAACAAATCTTTCCTCTTTATAATCTACTAGCTTTCCACTCGGGACTTCGTTCCCGTGGGAATTCTGGAAAATTATCTAGCCTATGTTACTCAGGGACAATGTAGCATCCTAATGGTGAAAGAATTTTTGAAATCGGTTCAGTAGTTTCGGAGCCTATTCGTTACATACAAAAATAGAAATCTTTCCTCTTTATAATATTAGTATAGATATAATCCCGTCCCGGCGGAAAGCTAGTGTATAATAATTACACCCCTACCAAGGGCGCGTGACCTACAGAAGAACGATTCGATTAATATTTCAAACGCACCAATCGATAATTACACTTCCCAACCCTAAAAGTCTGTCATTTGGTCACCCGACATCGCAAAATCAAATTATTCAAATATTTAGTCAACACTGCCCACTAATGAATTTAGATTAGTTGGTCCAAATTTAAACAGAATTCCAACCCAACTTGATTGTGACTATTTTATTGTATTAGTGAAATTAGTTGGAACAATTTTGGAACTACAACTAATTGTAATTCGTGACGATTTGGGTTTGAAGTGTCTGGATTGGTCACATTTCCTACTTTTGCTACTATCACAACACACGAATCACACCATATAATACCACTAGCTTTCAGCCCGCGGTTCCGCCCGCGTGGACTATAGGTTATATCGTGCCCAGCTGTGGGATAAAATGTAGCCTATATCCTTTCTTAAGGTCTAATATATCTCTGTATCTTTTCGATAGTTTAATCGTGAAAGCGTAACATACCGACAGACAGACAGACAGAGTTACTTTCGAATTAATAATATTAGTAGGGATAAAGAGGGGAGTTTGTTAGTGTGTTTGCTTTTTACTTCTTATCCCTGAAACGGCTAAACCAATTTCGATAAAATTGGGCGTAAAAGTCTACCCTGGATTACCGCACATAATGTTTCCGGATTCCCACGAAAATGAAGTCCCAGGCGGAAAGCCAGTAATATTATAAAGACGAAATTTGAGAGTATGTGTGTATGTTTGTTGCTTCTTGACGCTCAAACGGCTGGACCAATTTCGATAGAATTTGGTATGAAGGTAGCTGACACTCTGGATTAAACACATAGACTACATAATAGTAACATTATAAATTTAAAATAATTATAGGTTAGATGGATGGATGTTTTTTACTCCTTTACGCAAAAACTACTAAGTATATGGATTTTAATAATAATAATAAAACGTTTATTTTACTATGCAGCACACAGATACAAACATTTAGACGATCACAAATGACAAATTAGCCGAAAAATTAGCCGTATGGTGATCGGTTTAGAATAACATTCATTCTTTCCGTGGGTGTCGTAAGAGGCGACTAAGGAAACACAAATGAGACCTGCCTCCTATTAATCCATCTCAGGCAACGACACACCTCATTTTTTTCTGAATCTGAGGTGTCGTCCTATGGTCTCATGCGGTGTGGTAGGCTCTGTAAAGGGCCGTCTGGTTCGCGTCCACTCTCCTACCGAAGTCCGACGCCAAACAGCTTACTGTGTTCCGTCGGTGCGTAGGAGTATGTACCAGTGCCTTATAGGCATTTTCTGGTTTAACTCGCTCCATCGTTGACCTCATCTATGACCTTGGTCAAGATTGAGGTCAAGAGTTAACCCATCTTATAATAAAATAAAATAAAACATAACAAACACACAATTAAAATAAACAAAAATACAAACAATATAAACATATTAATTTAATTTGCGTATGGATGCTGCAGTGAGTAAAAAGGCCTGGGCTCAGCGATTTTTGTCAGTCTGTATTTCAGACTGGCAACACTGATTTTCAGCCCTCGCCCGTGAGTGGAACGCGGGGTGTAGAAATAATAAGGCTGTTGTGTTATGTTGTGCGTGTTATGGTTGGTTATGTGTGATGTCTAGTGTGTGATGGTGAGGTGTGGTGTGTAAGGGAAATATAAATAAATTAAACAATTTTTTTTCGCATAGCACTTTTATTTATTATAAATGATCATCATTAATTATTATGTGTAAATATGTAAAATCATTTAACAACCAAAATCATTTAACAAACAATTAATTGAATTAATAACTATTAACAAAATATGTCAGTTTAACTATATCTCGATTTTTTTAATTTACTGCAAGTCGCGCTAACAGAATAGATGCCCAAATTCCCACGTGTCATTTCACGTCCTTTAATTATCTTACCGCCCTCAGATTGTATGCAGTTTCAGTCCACAATGCACTCTGTTCTTATCACGCTGCACCCAAGTTGCAGTTAATGTGTGAGACAATTTCTGCATCGTAAAACCCACCACCCTGTTTACGGGTCCGTGTTTATCGCAGACGGGCATAGATTACATATGACTAGGTGCGAAGACGCGACTTATCTTTGTAAGGTGGTAGTAACTTAAAAAGTTTTTAGACTACCTATTTGTAAGCATCTGCTATAAAAGGATAAAGTTCTCTATGTTTTGACTGTTTGTTCCGCCATAACTTTGCCAATTATGAATTCATTTTTTTTGTCCCATATAGATTTATTGTTTATATATAAATTCAAAAATTAAAAAAAAAACACGTTTTATTGAGATGATGTTTGGGTTTGTGGTTATCAGCTTATAGGCATTGTTGTTGACACTGAAGTCGGTTGATTGTAAATCACCGATAAATAAAGTGTTCCCACAAGAACGAATATTTATATCAACCGACTAGCTTTCCGCGCGGGACTTCGTTCCCGTGGGAATTCGGGAAAATCATGTACCCTATGTCCATCCCGGATAATGTAGGATTCTAATGGTGAAAGAATTTTTCAAATCGGTCCAGTAGTTTCGGAGTCTATTCGATGCAAACAAACAAACAAACAAACAAACAATCAAATCTTTCCTCTTTATAATATGTATAGATATAGATATAGATATAGATTTATGAATTACATAAGTAAGTTTCATATTCATATGTAGCAGCCATATTGTATATTATTAATGTAAAATACGTTGGTGATTTTATTAAAAATAAATAAGTGCAAGGTCTCCAAGATTATGTGTCGGCATCGACTGGTTAATTTCTACAAAATACGGTCTATCTTCAGGAACCCCTGTGGCTCTTCTACGAAAGCTAAGCGTTGATCTATGTTAACAAGAGACGCGTTCTGAAAAAAGTATTTAATGAGATATACCCTCCTACCGAAGTCCGACGCCAAACAGCTTGCTGTGTTCCGACGGTGCGTAGGAGTACCAGTGCCTTTATAGGCATTTTGTGGGTTAACTCGCTCCATCGTCGACCTCATCTTTGAATTTTATTGTCAAGATTGAGGTCAAGAGTTAACCCATCTTATAATAAATAAATAAATACAGGCAAGGGACAAACAAAACTATATTTTACCAAATAGGCAGTATTTGACGCATCTGTTTTTCTTTAATCTTTGCGTATGGGTGCAGTGCTGACGTCGCATGCATTTCGCCATTTGTTGAATTAAATCGTTCGTGGCCTTTGTTTAAATGGCGGGGAAATATAAACTCTATGGTCATTGCTCACGGGTGTGTACCATCTGTTAAGATGATTAAATTTATTCTTTGTTCCAAATCTGTATTGTTGTAAATTCTTTGTTGTTTTGTAGTTTCATGTTGGTTTACGTATTTACTTTTAGTTTTTGCTTTTTTCTCGCCATGAACAGAGTAAACGACTTTTACGTAATTTTACGGAAGCTCAGGGACCCGATTTTGTAACTTAAGTTGTGTGTCGATGAAATCGTCGCTATTTTATCCGTTCAGGTGGCGAAATGAGAACTATCCAAACATAAATCTAATGTTTGGTACCGCTTGGACGTGGTCGCTCACGGGAGCTGACAGAAGAACAGCGCTGTCCGGTGGCAGCACACGCTGAGTCAGCACCCTTTACAAAATCGGGCCTACCTGAGCTTCATTCCATATGAGACTTATTAAATATGAAAAAAAAAATGATAAAGTCTGCATAATATCAAACTGCAGCTTAAAAAAACAGTGGAAAAAAGGCCGGTATTCAAAAAACTAATTTCTGCCACTTGGCTCTTTTAATGAGCTTTTTTATTTCAACACAGGCAAAAACCAATGTTTTATTCTATACCCAATTGATTTAGCGGATTGAGCGTGAAGAAGTACTTAGCAAACATCCAAACAATCTTTCGCATTTATATTATTAGTGTGATGTGATGTGATATACTTTACCTGTGACTTTACTTTCCACCTGTAAGTCCTGAAACTCTACAAAGTCGTCTAACAAAGGACGCCATGACAAAGAACCCATAAAGTAGGTAAGTGTAATTGTATGCGTTATTCAGTTCATATCTCTGTGGATGCGCCCGAGTGACTGAGATCACGACAGGATTCTCATACATATATCACGTTTATAACTTCCACCCGAGACTACCATAGGATAAGAGCTTGCAGGTTTAACGTGAAACTCATAGGTGATAACTCTAAAATAAATAAAAAAAATTATCACCTCCGACATTCGATTGCTTATACAGGTTGAAAAAGAACCTCCTAGCTTTATTGAAAAACCTGAACCAGTATCACTTACTGAACACTTTTTTTTTTTTTTTATTTTTTTTTTTGGGGCGTGATTTTTTTTTCCTCAACGTAGACACCACTCGGGCGCACCCCCCCCTGAGTTCTACCCGCAATAGTTCATTTTATGCCTAAACGTAGACATTACCTGTAGGAGTAATGTCTACGTTTAGGCAAAAAATGAACTATTCCCATTGAAAAAATATAAAAAATTTTTTTTTCGTAAATGTGTTCTTTGAGTGATACTGGTTCAAGATTTTGAATATAGCTAGGAGGTTCATTTTCACCCTGTATATACCTTTTAAACCGCTAAACCAATTTTGATCAAATATAGCTAAATATAAACAGAAACCGCATCGAAATCCATTCTCTTAGAAGCTACGATGCCATAGACAGACACACAGATACACACGTCAAACTTATAACACCCCTCTTTATTTGTAGGGGGTTAAAAAACAACACGTCACCATCAGGCCTTCCCCTAAGAAAGAATACAAATAATACCTTCGTTAAACCATTTAAATTTTATTTATTTTTATTTTATTTATTGTACAAAACCAGCAGCTTAATTACAAGACATGTGAAATTAATAGCTAGCTTAGGTCAAATTGTAAAGCCAATTAATAATAAGGAATCCAAATCAAAAAATATTTACAATAGTTTCCAAAGATTGGATTGGATCAATAAATTGTTTCGCGAACTCACCATAAACTACTGTACAGAATGTTAAGAAGTTTGTTGTGTTAAAAGTTTATACCTCAGACTTTTACCCCTGTTTGAAAATTGGAAATGTTTATAGGAAAGAAGTCGCGCGCGTTAAGGTAGTAAAATATAATATAGCTCTTAGACTATAAACCGTCTTCTCCAAAAAGATGAATGTAGTGAGTAGCGTACTCTCGGAGGATTACCGCGGCGGAACCATTACGCCACTCATGTACTATGATATTTTTATGACAAAGGGCTTCGGGCGAGGACGGTACCCTACTTTTAGCAAGCTACCACGTTTTTGGGGGTCTGTTTGTTATTTGGTTTAGTTTTCTGGTCAATAATTTAAAATTTCACATTTAAAAATTAATAGTACATTAATTTATCACATAGAAAAGTGGGAAACTTTAGCCATCCTGTATCGCAAGTTTCCAGGGTCGAACAACTTCTACTATGACATCAACTTTGAAGTAAAAAAAACAGCTATTAAATGCTTAAAAAAATGGTATTTAACTAAACAAAATGTTCGGAAGAAGATGTTTTTGACTTAGTTTTTTAAAGTTAAGGACAATCCCATCTTTTCCCATCCGATCTAATATGGCCGATGGATTAAACAAATTTTCTAACCAAATACAAGCAATATTAAGTCAGCTGCTTGAAAAAAGACTCAAGAACCAACGAGCTTGGAAAAGCAGCTTTATTGAGTTACAATAAGAGCTAAGTAGCCAAGCTTCTTTCTTATGCTCTTCGTTGAGAAATGTTAAAGAACCTTCGTACCAAAATGAAGGCTCTAACTTAACTGCATCCTACACAAAACTTGACAAGACTTCTTGTCTTTAGACTTAGATTACTGGCGTAAAAATGTTGATACGCAAATGTGAACATGTATAGCCGGAAGTGGGTAAGTTACTCTCTGAAATAAGACAGGTTTTGTTTTGTTTTACAAACATGCATATAGTACAATACACTCCCGTCGGGGTAGGCAGAGCATCATATAGTTATTCATATTCATATGCCGGTTTGATCGGGTTGGTCGAGAGGTAGCGACGCTGCCTATGAATCGACGGGTCCTGGGTTTGATTTCCAGTCGGGGCAAACGTTTGTGTAAGAAGTAGATGTTTGTTCTCGGGTCATGGGCGTTTGTCTGTCTTTATCAGTGGCGTGCATAGACATTTTAGGCAGGGTAGGCAGTGAACTTTTAGTTATGAAAATTATAAAGATTTTAGATTGTTAGATAAAACAACTTAAGGTTATTCAAATCAAAATAACCTGTGCTTCCAAACTTTTATATAACAGTTTGAAAACAAAATGCACGGAACACAAAATAAGCGGTTAGTATGCACACAGCCCGTGAGCCAATTATTATGAATGTCGTATATTTTAGTATCAAAATGTCTTACTGCGGTACCTTTTTTGCGTCAACGCACGCATCGGCCTTTTGCGATAATGTTTACTTTTTCTTGAAAAGGTAAACTTGAAAAATTACGCATTTTCGGCAAACAAACATCATCACTACACTTTTTCACAACTTATTGTACTCATTTTGTTCTAAAAAAATGACGAATAATCACTATAAACTAATAAAACAATAATTTGCAAAAGTTTTCGTTCGTAGTTGCAAAAGAAAAACAATCCAATAAGAAAAAAATGCCACAAAATTAAAAATCTATAACAGCCCTTCCAAACTTACCAAATATTGACACTTCTCAATTTGGTAGCATCGCTTTATAGGCAGAGCTTTTTTCGCCATACAATCAGTTCGTTAATTTTTCGCGGGGGAGGCGAAACAGCCAATCAGAAGCCAGCATTTTTTAACAAAAAAGGCATTTCAAACGAGTGCTTATAAGCTTCGCCATCTAGCGGCGGCGGCGAGCGGTTCTAATGTTGAACTAGTAACTAGTTTAGATGGCGCTGTTTTGAAAAAGTTTAAATTCGGTAAATCGTTTCACAAATTTTGATTCTGTGATCGTTAGTGTACATTATATATTTAATTTTTGTTTTATTTTCGTTGAATACCCTAGGGTAGGCACTGCGTTTCTGCTTGTATGGAATGCACGCCACTGGTCTTTATGTATGTTTCTGAGAGACCCACAACACAAGGGAAAACCTTAGTGTGGGCCTTTGAGTGTGTAGCGTTTATTATTTATTCATATATATCATATATAATTAAAAAAATAAATTAAATTAAATTAAATAATTAATAATATAAAATAATGTTAATAACTATTATTATTATTTAATAATTATTTTTTAATAATTATTAATAATTATTTATTCGATTAAATTCTTTTAAAAATGGCGTCCACATCTTGATTTTGCCAACGTCCTGAGTATTTTAATCAAAATTAAAATATAGAATGGCGAAGTCACCAATATCAAGTAAAGAAAGAAAGAATAACGATTTTGGCGCACTAAGATGTTATAGCCCTATACACTCCCATATAATTATTAAACCACTTATCGCCCCTTTTGACATACATACTGAGGGTTACATGAACATGAATGGTCATAGGTTGTCATCCTTCTGAGCACTATACAGCAAAAACCCTCATATCCCAATTACTGAGTCTTACAATATGACTGGAAAGAGATGGCAGCTGATAATTTCTAAGTTGTTCTTTCACTTCTAGTACAGCGTAGAAAAATGTTTTATTTTATGAGAGGCATAGAAAGGGTCAGTAGGAAGCATAAAAAGAGGCAGAAAGGGGGCAAAGATATCATCTTTCAGCAGTATCAATAAACGTTCACTAAATTAATCTATAAAATATTACGTGAATACCAAGTTTAGTGTACCTACCCCTTACCTACCCTAAAACAGGGAAGTGAACATTAATTATATCATTTACTTGTGTCTTCTTCTCATGTAAGTGACAAAATGTCTTTAATTAGAATAAAGTATCTTTAAACGGTGTCAAAGCGGTGATACTCCAGTTGGTAATGGGCCAGACTTGTAATCCGAAGGTCGCGAGTTCAAATCCTGGTGCGGGCCTGTACCACTAAATTCGTCTGTTCGGATTTATTTACGGATTTCTAATTATCACTTGCTCAACGGTGAAGGAAAACATCGTAATGAAACGTCCAAGAAAAATTCATTTACGAAAGACGAGCGGTCCACCAACCCGCATTGGGCCAGCGTGGTAGACTATGGCCTAAATCCCCTTCGTGTTTCGAAGGGAGGCCTGTGCCCCTCGGTGGGGACACGTATATGGGCTAATGAGATGAGATCTTTAAACTGAAATTTATGAAAGAAGTATTTATTTCAGAGCATGCTCCCTAATATAGAGCCTCCACATAACATTTAAACGCGTTTGTCCCAAAACGGAAATCTAACCCGAAACCGTCAATTCAGAGGTAGCGTTTCCAACCACGCTACTGTTCACCACACGTTGCTTAACCTTTCAATTGTACAAAGTAGCACAGGTGGGAGATAACCTATACCCTCATATAGATTCATGTTTACATAACACTGACATGATAAATGAGGTGCTCGGAGCAAATCCCGTTTGATGGTACACCTTATCACTGTAGCTACTGTGTAAATATACCACCCAGTATTTTGTGTACATTGTTGCCTATTTCGCCTTGTGCTTTGCTTGTTTTGTCGCATATGATTGGAGAGGTGAAAACCATAGGTATAACCTGCGTAGTGCGGGGTTGCTGTGTGTAGTACCTCACTCTCTCAAAAATGCTACTCGAACTATACACGCTATGGGGACACGTTAATTCAGTAGGGTTCTAACTGGCTACAATAAATTGAACAATCATCTACACAACATGGGCCTCACCGAGACCAATATAAGTAGATTCTGTCATAAAGCTGACGAAACATCTCTTCATGTAATCTGTGACTGCAATGCACTGCAGTAGGAATCGGTACACCTTGGAAGCCACATCTTGTCCTACCAAGATATCAAGGATGTGCCCGCTAAGGACATAGCCAGATTCGCGGATGGCATAGGACTCCAGGATGTACTGTGACATGGGGGGCTGCGTTGCCCCAACTCTTCGACCTCCTTAAATAATAATAAATGGGGCCACGTGTGTACAATAAAATGTGTACCAGTGCACATTCGAAACACTTCCAGTCAAAGCGGTTTCAAACGCAAATTAAGGACGTTTTTGTCAGAACAAGCGTTCTACAGCTTCTCGTTTGATAAATTGAAAAATGAAATTTAATAATAATATTATTTGTATTTTAATTTAATTGTAATTTTATAATTGTAAAGTATTTTATAATTTGCTGACATTACCTACTTTTTTGACATTATTTGTATTATTTTTAAATTGTTTGACTAGTTTAAGAACTCTAGCGAAGAGTTCCATGTAATATTAATATTATCTATGGGATGATTTAATTTAAAAGAGATAATTTTCCACGTTAAAAACGTATGAGTCACCGACTTCAATCCCAACAACAGTTCGCACAAAGTAGATATCTAGTTTTTTGCGGACTACAATGCCTATTAGCAAATAACTACAAACAGAAATGTCATTCATTTATTTAGATGATGTTCTAGTTTGTAGTATATTTTGTTTTTGTTGATTTTTTTTAAAAGCGCTGAATCATTTTCGATAAAATTTATATGGGACCTCTTCAGGAGTATACTCTTTCGAACAAATAAAGAATTTTGAAAATCGGACAACAGTTGCCGGAGTAATCGCGTAACAAATATACAAAAAAAAAAAATACCGTCGAATTGAGAACCTCCTCCTTTTTTGAAGTCGGTTGAAAATACCAAGTCCATGTTTAATGTAGTTAGCGAAACTTAAGGGAGTGATTCTACACTTGAAGCTAAACTACTTTTGACATATGGCCTAGTTAAAATTTAAATGCTTTCGTCATCAGCTCATATATGTGTCTGCACTGTAGCGGACAGGTTCAGCAGGTATGTGTAGTAATTAAAAAAAAAACAACAATGCAGTATATGTATAATTAAAATAAAGAATATTTACTACAAAGAAAATGGTAGAATCAGTCGAATAGAGAAGAGAAAAAACAGAAGAAAAAAAACAAATGACTGTCGCGCCCCGCGTTCCATAAAGGTTTTTAAATAAAATGAATAAATGCAATCTTCTTGCTTCTGTCTTAAACATGCACTACATGGGCACTTTTTTAACAGCTATCTTATGATAAAAGAGAGTAAGCAGGTATGAGAATATACAGATATATCGGCAAATCAGGGACTTATTTTTTGTGTCAAAACCCTGAAAAAGTTGCTTTATTTATTTAGAAAACCAACAACATAATAGATAAAAATGTAACTATACTGGTGTTTATCTATAACATCTTTTATAATTCAGAAATTCAAAAAGTTTCTTCACATGAGCAGCACCTAGCTACTTGTATAATTACAAAAGGCATATAACGGAACAGCAAAGCTGATTTCTATTGCCCTATAAGATCCTAATCTACAGGGCTTTAGGTTAATCTCTTTCAACCTCTCGGGTGCTAAATCAGTCCATGAAGCTGAACAACTTTCCCCAAGGAACATAGGTCAAAATACGAAAAATTGATCTCCTATACAAACTTCATCAGCATATAGCGCATTTTGTATGGGAGATCATAATTTTTTTGAAGTTATACTTCTTTAGGCGCGTTATGAAAAAATGATGAGAGTGAAATTTTAAGATGCGCGCGCATCTGTGACACAAAATTAACAGTATGAAGCTAGGCGCGTTATGAAAAAATGATGAGAGTGAAATTTTAAGATGCGCGCGCATCTGTGACACAAAATTAACAGTATGAAGCTGTCTGCTTAACCGCTCAAAGAAGTATAACTTCTCACGCGCGTACATAAGTACACGCACCCATTTTTTTTTCGTATTAACCACCCGAGAGGTTGAAAGAGATTTACTTAGAGCTTTGTATATGGGAGACTTTAAATAAGTCAGTGAAACTTGATTCTGCCCATGAAACTGAACGACTTTTCTCAAGGAACCTATTATGAAATTCTCAAAAAAAAAAGCAACGGGTTGCACCCCGAGAGTGCCGGCAAAAGTGAAAATTTGAACATATATTACTTCCTTGCGGTCTACTCTCCCTCCTTCTTACGAATTTTAGATCAGGTTACGTGTCCTGACGCGAGTTTAAAATTTTTTACCCATCCCAAAAAGTTCACAACAAAGAAGTTTTCACTCTCCCTCCGTCTTACAAATTTTCGATCAGGCTCACGTGTCGTGTCCTGACGCGAGTTTAACATTTTTTACCCATACTTCAAAGAGCACAACGCCGCTAAAGAAGTTTTCACTTCAAAAATTTCGACTTCCCATGCAATGACAAATCAGCTTGTAAGTACTTAATTGTTGAAGTGACCCAATCCCATTTTTCTTTCCATTTATTGATAAATTAATGTTCCGGATAATAATTGGCAAATCTATCACAAATAAATTTAAAATCCAGCAGCTCTAGCATGGTAACGACAAACTCGCGCTCGGCTCACCTTGAAACTTCTTGCTCGCCCTACGGCGTTGTCAATGTTGACATTTTGACATAGGACCGCGGTGTTGTCGCGACGCTGTCACTATCGTACTCGGCCTGCTGGTAGGTACTTACATTATAAAAGTTACATTCTTAGAACATAATTTTTAATAATCTAATAAAATATAGGTACAGAGGCTAGCGCATCAGGTTACTCCATTTTCTTTGCAAAACCGCTCTTATCATAATAGCACACAGTGCACGCATGTGTTAACCTGAGTTGTGGCCTTCCGTAAATTATAGAAAAAAACATATACAGGGTGTTAAGTAATTTGATCTTATCCTCTAGGGTGGTGAATCAGCCTATGAAACTGAACAACTTTCCCTAAGAACAAATGCCGAAATACGAAAAAAAATTTTTAACTTCCCATACAAATTGTATCAGCTGATAAATCATTTTGTATGGGAAGTCAACAAATTTTTTTCATATTTCGGTATTTGTTCTTAGGGAAAGTTGTACAGTTTCATGGACTGATTCACCACCTGAGAGGATGAAATCGAATTACTTAACACCCTGTATAATTCATTTTTTATGCAAAAAATAAAGTTAATTGATTACATGTTTTTTATAGGAACAGATAGGGAAGTTTTATATCAAGTATTCAATGGCTTCCTTTATAATTTTTATTATTAATTAGGGCCTTTGAGTGTCTAGCGTTTATTTTTTATTTTTTTTATATTATTATAATTCTAACGGCAAGGAAATACCATTGCCATCTACAGCCACTGAGCACCAATTATGAAGTCATGAGACCTCGTCGTTCTGCTTTGATCGTCTGATGTCCTTTCATTCAGACCACTGGTTCTGTGAATCAATTCCACCTACCTATACTATGTGATAGGTACAGACAGCAGCACGTCAGGTTACCCATTTGCATTACGAAAGCCGGCGCTGTTACGAGCGAGATAAGAATAAAATAGAATAGAAAAAATCTTTATTTTATAGGACATTCAAGATGCCTCTTAAAACAAGTCAAGATTACAATGAAATACATACAAACGTACATTAAATGATTAAATTAAAAGTGCATCGTTATGATCAACATGTGTAACCTGACGTGCTGCCATGTGTACCTACCTATACAGGGTGTAAATGACAGTTTAGCAAATTCATAAATGGTGGAATCTATACATATAACGATGATTCGCTACAAGTATTTTTTTTCCCAGAAACGTCATTTCGTTATTTACCTACTTTGGTGCTACACAACATTCCGTGAAACCGCCAGAATATAATGTAGGTACATTGCTGGTTTAAAGCTGTTATGATAGATTTTATAGCAAAATGGAGTTTAAAAAAATATATTTATTAAAAATGGGTTCGCTCTTGACCACAATATAGCTTAGGGCAAAGATGTGGTCGAGGATGTAGCGAGCTCACCCAGAAGAAGCCTATTCACTCGTACTTTAAAGATATTTGGATATTTAAATTTGTGTCAAACGTGGCATCTAGTGGTTCTAGAACTTCTGGCTACGGATTATAGGCGTGAGCGTATGTATATATATATATATATATATATATATATATATATATACACATATATATATATATATATATATATATATTTATATATGTTTATTTTAATTGAAAGGTGAAAATATTAAAAATTTGAAACTTTTCCCGAAGAAAAATCCACTGTAAATCATTCAGAATGAATGATGGTCTGAATTCAGGATTTCAATTGTCACTAAGCTGACCCTTACTAAGCTGACCCTGTATACGAATTTTAGGGTGATTCATCATCATCATCATCATCATCATCAAATCAGCCTATTGCAGTCCACTGCTGAACATAGGCCTCCCCCAAGGTGCGCCACTATGCACGATCCTCCGCTTTTTTCATCCAGCCACTACCCGCTATCTTCTTTAGGTCATCTGACCATCTGGCTGGGGGGCGTCCTATACTACGTTTTCCAAGACGTGGTCTCCATTCGAGAACCTTCACCGTGTGGTGATTGGTTGAGAATAACACCAACCCATTTCTTTCCGTGGGTGTCGTACGAGGCGACTAAGGAAACAAAAATGAGATCTGCCTCCTAGTAAACCATCTTAGGCAACGACACCTCAGTTTGTTTTCAATCATGCGGTGTGGTAGGCTCTGTAAAGGGCTGACTGGTTCGTGACCACCCTCCTACCGAAGTCCGACGCCAAACAGCTTGCTGTGTTCCGTCGGTGCGTGGGAGTACCAGTGCCTTAATTGGCATTTTCTGGGTTAACTCGCTCCATCGTCGACCTCATCTATGGCCTTAGTCAAGATTGGGGTCAAGAGTTAACCCATCACATAATAAAAATAAAAAAAACCTGTCTACTCCAACGCTCGTCGGTTCTGCGACAGACATGGCTAGCCCACTGCCACTTCAGCTTGCTAGGGTGATTAAGATTTTAATAAATAAATAAATAAATAAATAAACGCTTCACACTCAAAGGCCCACATTAAGGTTTTCCCTTGTGTCGTGGGTCCCTTGGAACACACAAAGACAGACACAAACACCCATGACCCGAGAACAAACATTTGCTCTTTACACAAATATTTGCCCCGACTGGGAATCAAACCCAGGACCCGCCGATCAAGAGGCAGCGTGTCACTACCACTCGACCAAACCGGCCGGCCGTTTAATGTAATTCTATTTTACATTTGTATGAAAACAACACTCAGTGAGAAACCATAAGAACACAGTTCTAACCGTAAAATAATTTTAAGGTAACCTTATATCTATAATTGGAGGTCCTGATTCACTGACTCATCAACGCCCAGCCCAAACCCTTAGACCTAGAAAGCTGAAATTTGGCAAAAGGTGTCTTTTATGACGTAGGCAAGCACTAAGACAGGATTCTTCGAAATTCAACCCCTAATGGGGTGAAATGGGGGTTAGGATGGAGAAAACATTTTTTTGGACATTTTGACTTGAAACTTCATCAAGATATACCTTGAAGCAAATAAACGGAAACGTGTTTTGGGATTTTTCGAAAACCATCCCCTAAGGGGTCAAGAATCAAGTGACTAAAAGAGTTCTTTACGAAAGCGAAGCCGCGGAAAAAGCTGGTTATATATAAAGGTATCGCTTTTATGATTTTTTCTCAAAATCGATACTAAAGCTACTGAAAAGGTCAATTATTATTATGTAGTTCCTCCTCAATAGGCCTTTGCATCGCCCTATTTCAGCCCTCTTTGTTATTCGGACACAATAGAGGCATTTAATTGCTGACATCTGACATTAACAATAATTAGCTGGCTTCTGGTATAGCTGAGGGAAGGGCTGGAATAGAATATTGAAGTTGGATGTGACGTATGGTGACGTGGAACTTGCCCTATTGTGCGTTGCTTAACCTCACCGATCGATTCCGATCTGCGAGAGTGAATGGGCTGCGAGCGCTTATCAGCTTTATAAGTTTGATGAATTGATGTTGTGTAATGTTGGGACCGCTGGAATGAAACGACGACGGACTACAAGATACACACTGATTTATTCTCTCACGGTTACACATCTAAATATATAAAAGGAGAAACTGACTGACTGACTGACTGACTGACATATCAACGCACAGCCTAAACGGCTAAACGTAGGCACTTGAAATTTGGAAGGGACGTAGCTTAGGTACCGTAGAGGTGCTCTAAGAAAGGAATTCCCGAAATTCCCACGGAAACGGGAATTAGCGGGAAAATCCTTTTGTATGAAAAATCTAAACCGCATAAGTTAGACGCTTCAAATTTGGCATGCAGGTACCTTAGTAAACTTAAAGCTTAGTTGCAACAGGATATTGCAAAATTCCCACGGGAACGGGAGTTAGCGGGAAAAAACTTTTGTATGTAAAAATCTAAATCACGTAAGATAGATGTTTTCAATCTGTGTACTCTGTAGAAAAAAAAAATTAACACGCAAACGAAGTTGCGGGCATCAGCTAGTTTTTTATATTAGCGCTATGACTAATTACCTTAACCTACAGGTGTAGGGTTCATTCCCCTTTATATTAGTCAGGTTACATTGGACAAACCTCACCATATTGGGTATAGTTTTAATAATAAATTGAACGTTGTTTTTAAATGTATTCATTAGAATAATATCAAATTAAATCATAGTGTATTTCTTTAAATTACTTAACTATTGTGGGTCCAATTCACATCTCCCTCCTTCGTAAAAAAAAATGTATTTTCTGAGTACATTTTATTCTTTATAATTAATTATTATACAATTTTGTTCTATTCTTATCCATCCATACACTCATGATTATAATTCCTGTGGAAGTAGGCAGAGAGTTGGTTCTAGAACCAATTGACGGCTTCATTTGACATTTATCTTGAGGGTCACAAGATGGAACATGAGTATGTGTCAGACTTTCGCCCACGTTACAGAAAAACCCTCGCCTCTCACTTGGTGGCTTCTATAGTATGATTGGGAAGAGTTGGCAGCTGGCACATTCCAAGCTTTTCTTCACTCCTAGTCCAGCGTGGAAGAAATGTTGATAAATGATGACAAAAATGAAGAAAAAAAAACTGACGTCACCTCCAGTCTTATCGCTCTAAGGACAACCTTAAGGGTGCAATGTCAGAGTGACAAGCGGAGCAGACCCTTTTACGTTTTAACTTTTATAAATAATAGCTTTTTATTAGCGGGCTGTGTCAGCCTCATGTGTTCCAATTTTCACAACTTTTTCAATTCAGTTTTTGATGTTTCTTTGCCGGCAAAAATCTCTCCGACTGTGAATATTTTTCATATTTATCAATTCATTTTTTCATGTCAACATTTAGGAGATATGTCTCAATATCAACTTGGTGTTTTTAGTAGCAGTGTCTCTCGGCAAACAGTGCTTGTTATTTGAAAGTCAACTTATTCATTTAAAACTAGCTTTTTGCCCCAGACTTCGTTCCCGTGGGACCGATCTTGATAATTTTACAATGTTTTTAATAGTTATTCTACTATTCGGGACGGCGACAAATACAACAAACCAAGACCATAAAAATCATTTCAATTTTTTTTTTGTTTAAAAGATTATACTCCAAAGGTGGTCCCATATAAATTTTATCGAAAATGATCTAGCACTTTTAAAAAAACAACAAAAACAAAAAAAAAAACTATAAACCAGAACATCATCTAAATAAATGAGCGACATTTTCGTTTGTGGTTATCTGCTAATAGGCATTGCAGTCTGCAAAAAATACTAGTTATCTACTTTGTGCAAACTGTTTTTGGGATTGAAGTCGATGACTCTTACGTTTTTTTAACGTGGAAAATTATATTGTAAGTATAAATGCCGAACCAAAATAGGAAAAAAGAAGCACAGTACTATTGTTATAGGATCATTAGGTCATTAAACACGGTCAACTTGTCAAAAGGGTATTAATAGAACGATGTCCCCACACGGTTACTGACATGGAAATTACGCAGAAAATCTGATGTTGCGTTTTGTGCACAAGTTTTCTCTTGATTAAAAAAATAAAAAAAGCATTAAATAAAATAGACGCTACACACTCAAAGGCTCTACAGTTTTTCCTTGTGTCGTGGGTCCTTTGGAACATACACAAATAAAAACACGAAAACCCATGATCCAGTCGGTTGGTTAACTTGGTTACACCTATAGCTCGTTACCAACATTAGTTTTTGATGGAATCAATATTCCGTTCAGTGATAAAGTAAAGAACCTTGGGGTTATATTCGATTCATGTCTATCCTGGAAACCTCAAGTAACTGAAGTAAGCAGGAAGGTGTTTGCCGCGTACGGATCGCTTAAACGGCTTAAACATTTTTTACCAACGAAAACGAAGGTATCCTTGGTTCAGGCGCTCCTCTTGCCCCTGCTAGATTACGCCGATTGCTGTTACTTAGACATTTCTGTGGAGCTCTTAAATAAGCTTGAACGTTTACAGAACCTGTGTATACGTTTCATCTTTGGTCTGCGGAAATTTGACCATGTTTCCGAATATCGCACTCGTCTTCAATGGCTCCCCATCCGCCGCCGGAGGGACTGTCACGTCCTTTCGCTCTTGTACACTATCCTGTCTAATCCCACTGCTCCTTGCTACCTTAAAAATATCTTTACTTTCCGCTCTGCAACTCTCAACCGTAATCTTCGTTCATGCTTTAATCTTTCTTTAAATATTCCTTCGCACTCTACCAACTTCCTCTCCAAATCTTTCACAATCCAATCTATCCAACTATGGAACAATCTTCCCGAGTCCATAAGACGTTCTCCTTCCCTAGATTCCTTTAAAACCCGAGTCAAAGCCCATTTCCTTCACACTATCTCCTCTTCCCAATGATTTTTAACCTCTCCTTATAATATAGCAGTATTATATGTATAGGTATTTATATATTATATGTATGTATGTTCTTTTTTGTTATTTAGATGTATTATTATTTATACTTAGTTTTATGTTACTGTTTAGCAAGTATTTTTTTATTTATTTTTATTTTAGTTCTAGCCACCACCCGCTTTGCTTTTTTACCTCTCGGAAAATATCCTAACCTAAAGGTTGCCTGGAAGAGATTGCTACCTAAGCAATGAGGCCGCCTTTTTGTACATTATACTTACCTGATTATTCATGTCCATTTACTTTGTCTGTCCCTGGTGTGCAATAAAGAATATTTCATTCATTCATTCATTCACTATAAAGAAAAGAGAGTATTCTGTTTAGCCTATGAGATCAAAGCATCGAACCCTGTCGTAAACCAATCCTGGGTTGAGGTGATTTCAAAACTTTCCCATTATTCTTCACCATTTACTTGATAACAATTGGTGTAAGGGACAACTTAGCAAATGCTTAAATTATAGAACCTACCCATAAAAACAGCTATAATTATTTTTTTTCGCGGAAATGTCAAGTTATGGAGTTTTCGTTATTTAGCTACTTTTAACAACTTAAAAAAAAATTCAGAAAAAAAAAATGAAAAAAAAATGAATGAATTTCTTTTGATTCGTGATTTCTTGTTCTGTTTATGTATTGCACATTCTAATTATAATTCTTATTTTTATTCCATTATATACCAATTTCGTTTAAACGCTATGCATTGCATATCAATCTGACCATATCATTTACAGTTACGACCTTGTCGCTTGGTCCGTGTCATAAATAGGTTTATGCACTCTATCACTTAGGTACATTATTAGGAATCACGCTTATTTTCTAGTGGGTTAGGCATTGCATTTTTGATTTTAGCTTTTAAGCTTGTTTTTATTTGGCTTTTCGTTGTTTTGTTTATTGATAAAGTTTTTTAACTTTAGCAAAAACATGACATTTCATTTAAAGCTATTCAAATGTACCACGAAACTGTACCTCACCGCATCGCTATCAGAATGCTCTGGTAAATAGTTAGTTTTTTGTGTTTGATGCTGTTACTAATGTATTAAATTGTTAAATGGAATGTAGTCGACGGTTTAATTATGCTGAAACAAATACATTTAGGGTTTTTGTTTTTGCTAAACTGGCCCTTACTAGTATTTGCCACTTATCTACTTAACTAAGTATACTTACAATCTATAGTTTTGCAAGGAAGAAAATTAATACTAGCAAAACCGCATAGCAACACGCTATCATACCTCAATAGAAACAGACTTCATGTTTCTAATCCGTAGAACCAGTAGAAATGATGTCAAGCCGGGAATCGAACCGCCACCGCCACTGATACAACGCGGCTGCGCTCAGCTGTCAGTTTGTTTGTGTGTTACTGTCTCCAATGTGCTTCCAATAATGTAACAACGTTGTTCTCGGTACTGAAATTGTGTTGGATACTAGAGGACTGGTAGGAATTTGGGGAAATTAAGACTTTGAATAGTAGATTGTTAACCGAGGGTGGAAAGAATTAATTCCCGAGTTATTTAGAGGCTATAGTCCCAGGAGGAATTGATGCTTTTACCCGTGTTAAACACTCTACTTTTCATTTCGAACATGAGGAAAATAAAAAAAGTTGTTTATTTAAACTATTTATTGATAATATATAATAATATTAATAGTATCTATTTAAAATTGATTGTCAAATTAGGACAATTTGTGAAATTAAAAGTTACATTTTATGTATGGAACTCACCGCGTAATTGTTGCGGCTTATTCCGCTCAAAGAAGTTTGCGCTAAGTTAACACTGGCTGTTTAGAAACTCACATGGCCGCAGCATTTTTTTTTTTAGTTTTTTTTCGGTGTCCACTCGGTGGACACCGGTGTCCACCGAGTGGACACCGAATGGGCGTCGAGGCCGGGGGCGTCCGAGGAAGCGCTGGCGGGATGAGCTAGACGCATTTGAGAAAGAGTGGGCGAACACCGCACAGCACCGTGACGCCTGGAGGAAACGAGGGGAGGCCTTTGCCCTGCAGTGGGACAGCACAGGCTAATAATAAATAATAGTTTTTTTTACATAAAACTCTTCACAGCTGACAGTAATTCTATTTTTAAAGTTCATTCCGGCCCTTGGTTGGGAAGTAATTTGTATGAGTTTTTCCCTCCCTATGGAGGGAAGCAGCATTTTCCACCCAATAATCAGATCAAATTAACACTACTTTCCGAGTATGAGAAATGAAGAATATTTTTTTAATACTAAGGGCAGGAAAAAATATCAAAATCCATTCTTATTATAAGGCCAGTATAGAAGGAGACTCAAGTCTTAATCTGTACTTAAGTATTAATTTTCTCTTTCTATCACTATGAAAATTACAAAGACGATTGCTACTTAAGTATATATCAGAGTCTGAGTCGCGTTCTGTAATTAATACGGACCTTAGTCTAGATCAGGGGTTCCCAACGTTTTAACCTATGCGCCTCACCTAACGTTGAGCTAAAATCCTACGCCCCTCTAGGGGCTGAAATTGGGAGTTTATATAAGAAAATTAAACAAACAATGATAGAGTGATAAAAATGAGGGTGTTTATTTTTATTCATATGACAATAGAATAGAATCTATTCAATAGATAATCAACTATAAAAAAGTAATTTTTTATAGGCAGAAATCAGGGACCTCTGCGCCCCCCTTGGAACCGCTCGACGCCCCCCAAGGGGGGCGCGCCTCACTGGTTGGGAAACCCTGGTCTAGATCATAAGGAGCCTCCTTCGCAATGTTTTTTTAGGTTCCTTTGCAAAATTTAGTAAATATGGGCTAAGGCCTGCAAAGGCATAAAATAAATGAATCAAAACGGTTTTTAATGTTTTATTTAAGAAGATAGAACGAGTTTTGAGATAAAAATAGCCTATGCCTAGAGGTCATGCTGGAAGCAGAACTATCACATCTTCACAAAATATTTAAGTGTTTACACGAACATTAGTGCAATCACATTCAAACACATAGGTATGCAAGAATCACGTATTATGCTAATAAAGTTATTGTTACTTTTTTGATAATTTTAGTTAAGGTTTCTAATATAACGCAGAATTTTTGGTTTTTATTCTTTAGTTATTTATTTTTGTTTGTTTTCTACAGCCTCGCCGCTGTAGAAAATACTGAGCCAGCGCTTTTTTAGGTGACACTGTTGTAATAGTATTGGTATTAACTGTTAATTTAGATTCAACATAATTTACCGACTCTCTCAAATAAAATATGATTCATTCATTCAAATGAGTTTTTACACCATCCAATCCTACACACCACTTTACAGTTTTAGTGTATAATATGATAGATGAAATTGGTATCGAATCTCAGTTCAGTAACAAGAACACACGTACTATGTTAGACTTGAAGTGAAAATAAGAAAGTGTTGTCAAGAGGAGTATAAACCAGACTGACGCTGTGTTATTGAAGTTAGTGTATTGTTGGCTTACGAATAACTGTACTATAATTATTACTTTATTTGTGAATTGTGGCCTGGTTCGTCAGGGTCACAGAAATCATAGATAGATCATTGAAGTATTATGTACTAGCTCAATGAGATAGATTCATAAATATGGCCCCATATGTGTTGCCACAATTCCGCCAATATCACGTAGCGTAGAAAATACACGACGGGGATTTCATGTACGGTAACACAAAGAATCAATCAGCCAAAAAATATAGAAGGTTGGTAAATATTGCAGTAATTTAAAATATACTTAATTACAAAAACCAAGAGCCAAACATAATAAAAATACATAAAGGCTAAACAAATTAGCAACCACTACTAAACTAAAACCTATAACTTAACCTCATTATCACAAATACATTTTGATATAGCATAAATTACTCT
Organism: Aproaerema taeniolella; assembly: GCA_949987775.1. NCBI lineage: Eukaryota > Metazoa > Arthropoda > Insecta > Lepidoptera > Gelechiidae > Aproaerema > Aproaerema taeniolella. The sequence goes on from OX465262.1 coordinate 14,903,069, forward strand.
GTCAGTCGCTCCACTAAAAATACCTAATCTGTCAATTTCTACATAACCATCAGACGTACGGTCAATCACAAACGGTATGAAGCCATAGGAAGTACTGGCTTTATTAATCACGCATTTTTTTATTTTCTTCGAGTCTGTAGCGTTATTCAAACAAAGATTTAGTTATTTAAAAAAAATAACACAAAGCTCCGTTCACCTCAAAGGCAGACAAAGACAATGTACTTACTTAGCAGGCATCAATATCGATATCGATAGGTATAACATTTCCTTTGCAATCTTATTCCGTTTGTCCGTCCGTTGGGGAATCTTGCGAGATAAATTATTCCTCACTTCCGCGACACTAGGCGTGCGACAAAAAGAATAATTTTGAATACAACTTCGAAGAGCAGAGATAAATATAAAAGTTATGTATACCAATACAAAAAGTAGGCCAAGCCTGTCTCTTAGCGCTCGCTCGCTAATCTCAACCGGTCAGTAAGGTTAAGCAAGAGGCAGGGATCCTGATGGGTGACCAAAGTGGTAATTTATCAGGAGCGTGTCTGTTCTCCGCGAAACGGAGTCCTTTAAACTTGGCTCCTACTTTCCGGAGTACATCTGTACCCGTCACCGATGAGCTTGAACTCCTCGGCATGAAGTTATCTGCTAACCTTAACTTTGGCACCTCCATCGAATTTAAAGCTCAAACTGCGGCCAAAAAGCTGGGCATCCTTAGTATGGTTAAGCGATACTTCACGCCTGATCAACTCCTAACCCTTTATAAGGCACAGGTTCGATCGTGCATGGAGTATTGCAGCCACCTCTGGGATGGTTCGGCCAAATATCAGTTAGCCGCTCTGGAATCGGTGGACCGCAGAGCCAGGAGGCTCATTGGTGACAAGAAGCTAGTAAAAAACAAGCTCCAAAGCCTAGCTCATAGACGCAAAGTAGCTTGCCTATGTGTTTTCTACAAGATGTACTTCGGGGAGTGTGCTCATGCTCATGAGCTGCAGGAGCTCATTCCGCCTGCCCCTTTCTTTTACCGGACATCCAGACGCACTGCGGGGTACCAGCCTCACCTTGTCAAAATTCCGTGTGGTGATCGGTTGAGAATAACACCACCCCATTTCTTTTTGAGGGTGTCGTAAGAGGCGACTAAGGAAACACAAATGAGACCTGCCTCCTATTAATCCACCCCAGACAACGACACCTCAATTTGTTCTGAATCTGAGGTGGCGTTCCGTGGTCTCATGCGGTGTGGTAGGCTTCGTGAAGGGCCGTCTGGTTCGCGACCACCCTCCTACCGACGTCCGACGTCAAACAGCTTGCTGTGTTCCGTCATTGCGTGGGAGTACCAGTGCTTTATAGGCATTTTCTGGGTTAACTCGCTCCATCTTCGACCTCATCTATTACCTTGGTCAAGATTGAGGTCAAGAGTTAATAAATAAAAAAATAATATAAAACTGTTTATTTTCAGACAACCAAGATCCATTTGTGTTAGTAAAATACTTAAAACTATTGTTAGTACTTAAATTCTAATAGGGATTTCGTAACCTTACTAACCCATCTTATAATTAAAAAAAATTGCTCGAATCCGTACTGAACGCTTCTGTTCATCTTTTATACCTTACACCGCTAAGGAATGGAATTCTCTGCCTGCGTCTGTATTTCCGGGCTCATATAACCCGAGTCTCTTTAAAGTTTGAGTAAATAGGCATCTTCTGGGTGAGCTCGCTACATCCTCGACCGCATCTTCGCCCCTGGGCTGGATTGTGGTCAAGAGCAAACCCATTCGTTATAAAAAAAACCGGCCAAGAGCGTGTCGGGCCACGCGCATTGTAGGGTTCCGTAGCAGCATGGTTCAAATATGCAGCTGGCTTCTTAATTCTACAAGCATATTGTCATAGTTGATGTTAAAATCCCCAAAAACTATTCTTAGTATCATAAAGAAATGTACCTATTAAAAAGTTTGGCCTAAATATAACAGAACGGAAGTGTTTAATGCGCGAGCGAAGCAAGCGCGAATTTTTTTAATATTTTTTTAATATGTATATATTTATATATTTTTTTTGGCGACAATTTTTTTGTAAGGAATAATATAATAATATCAAGCTAAGCAGGTGTATATTTTTAATATCGTTTTCGTAATTAGCACTCACAAAAACCTATTAAACGACAATGTCAATATGTTACAGCTTGGCTTTCGGCTCGCCTCACTTTTAGCTTGGATCCTTGTATGTCAACCATTTTGGATTAGGGTACACTTCGTCGTAAATGCTACCCTCGTGAATTATTCCACATTTTTTTTAGTTATAAAAATTAATGTTTCCTAAACAGATCGTTGAATCGAAAAACGTTTGTAGTAAACCCCTTCTTTCTTTTAAAAAGCTGTCCTATGACACCCCATTTTATGATATTGGCGAGAAAAAAAAAATTCATCACCCTTTCACATCTATGGGAGAAACTCGAAAAAAAAATCTACAGTTCTGTCGAAGTAATTTATATGTATGACCTTGCCAAATTTCAGCTCTGTGCTACCAAGGGTTTCTTAGGAAACCTGCGGACAGACGGACATGGCGAAACTATAAGGGTTCGTAGATTACTATGGAACCCTAAAAATAAATGTATTATTAAAGAGTTTGTAATTTCAGAAATAATTTTTGTTTTGGTCTAAATACAACCGAATGTAAGTATAAAATTCGCGAGCGAAGCGAGCGCGAATTTTTTTTGTTTTTTTTACGCCAATATTACTGTTAGAAATAATATCAACCTACTGTTAAAATAATTTTGATGTCATTTTCGTAATTAACACCCCCAAAAAACTATTTAACGATACCTAAAATGTCAATATGTTACAGTTTGGCTTTCGACCTCCCCTCACTTTTAGCGTGGAACCTTGTTAACATATTCTTATTAATCCCAAAAACGTTAGGTCGACTATTACTCGCAAACTTGAGGGGCCAACTTATGTGTGATAGTTTTTCTTTTAATGTCGTTGTATATTCTATAACCGTGAATTTTTTAACATTTTTAGAAACAACCGTTTAGCTGGTAGTGTCCCCCCCGGAAACTTGTTTTTAACAAAAAATTTCACTTTAAAATTTTTTTTTTCTCAAACGGAGTGCTGAATCGAAAAACGTTCTTAGTAAACCCCTTCTATATTTTAAAAATCTATCCTATGACATTCAATTCGATGGTATCGGCGAGAAAAAAAAATCCATCGCCCTTTCACGTGTATGGGAAACACCCGCAAAAATGTTTTTCCAAATTTTTATATTTTAGATCTGTTGGAGCAATCAATAAATTTCAGCTCTGTAGTACCAAGAATCTTATATCAGTAAATATATTCTTATTAATCCCAACAGTGTTTGGCACTTGGTCGACTATTACTCGCAAACTTGAAGGACCAAGTTATGTGTGATAGTTTTCCTTTTAATTTCGTTATATATTCTACCAACGTGAATTTTTCCACATTTTTAGAAACAACCGTTTAGCAGGTAGAGGGGGGGGACACTTGTGTTTGACAAAAATTTTCACTTTAAAAATTTATATTTCGCAAACGGAGTGCTGAATCGAAAAACGTTCTTAGTAAACCCCTTCTATCTTTTAATATGCTATCCTATGACACCCCACTCAAAAATATTGGCGAGAAAAAAAAAATTCATAGCCCTTTCACGTCTATGGGAGACACCCGAAAAAAAATTTTTTTCTAAGATTTTACTCTACAGTTCTGTCGGCGTGATTCATATGTATAATCATGCCAAGTTTCAGCTCTGTAGTACCAAGGGTTTCTTAGGAAACCCGCGGACAGACGGACAGACGGACAGACGGACAGACGGACAGACGGACATGGCGAAACTATAAGGGTTCGTAGATTACTACGGAACCCTAAAAAGTGTGTTTCCGTGCTTCGGAGGGCACGTTAAGCTGTTGGTCCCGGCTGTTGTCGATTGTCTACAGTCGTTAAAACCAAGTCAAAGGTCATTGTGCGGTTTGAGAACTTTGACACCGGGGTTAGCCAGTTCGCCACACACTTAACTATAACTACACGATAAGAAGAAGAAGAAAAAGCCTTCTGTTTTAATGGCACCCATATTTGTTTAATTAGCAATCATAGGTAGTTATTTATTAGCGTTAAAATCAGGCTAAAAATGTGGACCTTGACGTCACTCCTATCTCACTCGTAGTACAAAGTGATTGGATTATTACCATTTATGAAAGTCAATCAAAACCAATTATGGACCAATCAAAAGCAATCATGGACCTAAATAACTATACCTATGCTAAAAAGCAATAGAAATAATCTCAAAATAAAATGATATAAAAGTAATGTATACCAGATGGAAGCCAAAATGACACTAATACGCGCTAAAATAGCAGGCCGGACGAGATGGAAATCGTCTTTCATGAGAAATACCTATGATGATCTCATGAAATTTCCCATCATTAGCAACGTTTAATTGCAGATAGATCTGACTGGGAGGTAGGGGCTCCCGGTGATGTCAAACCCAACGACGTCGTCTGGTTCACGGATGGGTCCAAGAAGAACGGGGTGGCCGCAGCAGGCTTCGTTGGAGGCCGCCCCACGGCCAGGAAATTTGCTAATCTCGGGCCGTATTCCACCGTGTTTCAAGCCGAGATTTTCGCAATCATCGGCTGCGCTTACGAAAACATAGAAAGAGCGTACTCTGGTAGGAGAATCCTCATCTTCTCTGACAGCCAGGCCGCTCTGTTAGCCCTCAAGGCGAATATAATTAACTCTAAATTAATAAAAGAGTGCACCATGATACTCAACAGGCTTGGCACAAACAACCAAGTCACCCTTGGATGGGTGCCGGGCCACAGCGGTATCGCGGGTAATGAGGCGGCCGATTGCCTGGCCAAAGCCGGCGCAGAGAGTGCAACCATGGGACCTGAACCCATCTGTGGCATAGATTCCTTTGCTTAAAAATAAAAATAAGCCGTTTTATTGTTTTCAAAAAGTGATATCCTGAAGATTGAATAATGTCATTTAGTTAGGGCCGAATTAAGATTTGAAGACTAAATACTTAATCAACTTCGTTCTTATTAACACTTTATTAAGTATTTAGTTTTGGTTCGTTAAAAAAGTGCAGAATAGCCGAACTATTAATGGTGAAGCTGACAAAAGTTTCGATATTTTAGATACTATACGCCTATAATCCTCGTTGGGGTAACATAAGTCACATAACTTTACATGTCATGAAAATTTAAAAAATGGCATATTGTTTATGAGTATATAATACGTTGTCTAAATTTTGCAATGCACGGACGGCCCCAACTCAGGTTACCACACGCGTGCACTCTGTGCTGTTGTGATAAGAGCGGTTTTGCAATGAAAATGGAGTAACCTGATGCGCTGGCCTCTGTACCAACAATGCAATGTATTTGGTTGGCAGCTGGCACATTCCAAATTTTTTGTTCAGTGCCAGTTCAGCACAGAAGTTTTTGTTTTATTTTTGGATATTTGTGGGTCAGTTACAATAATTTTAATTTCTTCCGACTCACTTATATTCGACGATAGCTCTTAAAAATAACATCTATCTAATTATAGAGCAGCACCCTCAGATTTTCTTTATAAAGTACTTTTTTAAAGGTGAATTTATGAAGTTAGAAAAAGGTTATTATTACCTACAAAGAAAACTCAATAAGTAGCATCATGGCAGAATACCAGCGCTGCAGTCTGGTACTGCAGCAATATGCTGAGTCAGCGCCAATTTGATTGGCATGATAACACGTGTAAAATAGTTTTATAAAATTATTTGTTTCTGTTTCTTACTCTGTTTACTTCATTGTTTGCTTGCTGATTCATGTTTACTTGTATGTTTGTTATTTGTCTATTACTGTGTTGTGCTGTTTTATGTCAATTGAATAAAGTGTCAATCTATCTATCTATCTATCATAAAATCAATTAATTAGCACTTCACACTGTAACTTTCTGCACTAAAGTTTCCCTCGTATGGTTTGTTTGCCCAAACCGGAAATCGAACCCAGAAACCGTCGATTCACAGGCTGTGTAACTCTACTACTCAACCAAACTTCCGACAAAAAATTAAGAAAGGATCTATTATACAAAATATCTCATAAATCTCAATCCGGTCCTTTTATCAAATGCTACGTACTCATAGACATAGAAAAAATAAGTTAAATATCAACACTGTCTAGGGATATTGCTTAATTTTTCATACAAAAAGGTGTGTTTGAGAAGCTATAAAAGCATACTCGAGACACATGGAGGGATATAATTTTAAGATGAGCAAGTGTTAAACCTGAATTTTCAATTCTCTGAATTTTGTTTAAATTGTTTTTTTTTTAAACGTGACGTAAACGAAAACAAAAATGCACTTTTTTCTGCTTTTTGTATGAAAATGGTGGAATTAGCGCAATTTTTTTTTTCATTTTAGTCACGTTTTCACAAATTTCAAGAAAAAAAAAATCATTGATAAAAATTGAAAATTCATGTTTAGCACTTGCTCATCTGAAAATTATATCACTCCGTGTATCTCGAGTATGGTATTATAGCTTCTCAAACAGACCTCTTTTGTAGGAAAAATCATGCAATATCCCTAGACAGTGTTGATGTGTATATTTTTCTATGTTTGGCGTAAATAATAGAAAGAACTGGAGAAACATTGTAAGTGCCTATTCCATTCAAGGATTGCCCTTGATTTTGATGGGATTCCATCAGATCCTGACTTGGTGACAATAAGACCACTTCTGGAGTGTACTCTTTCGAACAAAAAAAAAGAATTTTGAAAATCGGTCCAAATGGCGGAGAAATCGGTGAACACACATAAAATAAAGATATACAATGGTTTAAGATTTCGTAGTCTTCCTTTCATTTAATTTACCAAGTTTGTTAGAAAGATTTCATCCTTATAATTGACCCTAACGATCGACGCAATAAAAGTACAGGGTATTCTTACAGATTTTAGTCGGTTCGATTCCCGGTTGGGGCAAGCGAATTTTCGAAAATTCTTGAATGCAGTTTTCTTTCTTTTCAAAAATAAAGGAATGTTCTTTGAGTACAATTTTCTATCTACAGTATTAAGAGTACTTTCCCTTCAGGTGGCATTACAAAATTCCGACCTGTATACAGTCGAACATAAAACCTCGTCCTTTTTGGAAGTCGGTTGAAAAGTAATTCAAGTGATACAGTGTATCTGCTCCGATCCAGCGGCAGTGCTTCTCGCCGCCATAGTTCTTCGTAAACAAAACACTATCGGCTTACGGAGAATGAGAGAAGTAAAGAAATATAAATTGAAGACATAGCTAAGAAATACATAATATATATTGAAGACCTGGCTGTATGGATGCAGATTCCTTTGCCTTTCTCGAAAGAGATAAATTTAAAAAACAACATGTCCTTGCTTTTAGCCCATGTATATGTCAAAAATACGTTGATCTCTATGATATGAGTAAAATGTTCTGAAAAACACCTAGCTTTGAATTTTTTCAGGGGTTTTTCTTGTTGGTTTTATATTTACTGGCTAAATTTCGAGATTTTATGTAGCCTAAATGTTGACCGGGGATATAAGGTACCCCTATGAAAAATTTCATTTAAATCGGTCCAACAGTTACGGAGATTAGCCCGTGCAAACAGACAAACAGACAAACAGACAAACAGACAAACAGACAAACAGAGAAACAAAAAAATCTAAAAAAAATCGGGATTTGTTTTATTTCTCTTCTTACATCCCCCTGACTCGGTTTTTAGCATTTCTTTTCTATGTACAGAAATTCGACCTCTACAGTTTTATTATATGTATAGATTATCCACGTTAAAAACGTAAGAATCAATTCAATTCTAAAACTAGGCAACTACAAACCGGAACGTCTCATAAATATGGTACCTATGTATACATCTTTATTTTAGTTAACTAAAAAAAAGTGTTAAATCAATATTTGATAAAATTGTACGTTCTTTCGAGTAAGAAAATAATTTTGAAAAAGGCGAATTTATCGCTTAACAAACATTCAAAAAACATAATACTCAAATTGAAGTCGGTTGAAACGCATAAGTATAAGTCTATTTGAGAAAACAAAACCGTTACTTTACAGAATTTTACACACTTGGCAAGTACTTAAACCAACTACAGCCAACGTAGTACTAGAAAATTATGGACTGTTAAGATAAAAGAACTGATTCCAAAAAGTTATGGCAACCTTATCTGATCTTAGGAAACTGGACTTCAGAAATACATACGTGTTTTGTAGATATAGGTAAACAAAGTTGTTATCCAATTTTCATTGGAAATAGAGAATTTCTGTTGCCAAGTGGCATTGTATTGTTTTTGGTAATTTGGATGCTGTTTATTATGTTGGATATGAGTTAGAAATAACATTCTTCCTGTTTTTTTTCTCTCTTGACTACGATCTAGCCCAAGGGCGAAGATGTGGTCGAGGATGTAGCCAGCTGATAAACTAGATAGATAGATATAACTTTATTTAACTGTTTCAAGAGAGACAATACAAACAGGTCGAAAAACATATAATATCTAAAAATAGTCAAAGTGGCGCTGACTCAGCATGTTCTGTAGTACTAAAATAAACCGCTGATTTTCGGTCAGTACCTCAGTATGTTGTTGCATCTAACTACCTATATATTTGACGTACTGTATTTGATAAATGACGTACCTAAAATCTTATGTACCTCCTTCCACGCTGGACTGGGAGTGAAAGAAAAACTTAGCATGTACCAGCTGCCAACTCTTCCCAGGCCTACTGTAAGAGTCGGTAATAAGGACGCGATGATTCTGCCGTTTTGTTGGCGAAAGGCTGACAACCTCTAACCGCTGTACATCGTGTTTCATCTATACATTTATGTCAAACGTGGCATAAAGTGGTTCTGAAGCACTAATGCTCTGTCTACCCCGTATGGGATTACAGGCATGAGCGCATGTAATGCATGTAAATTTTTATTAGTGAGTAAAAAGTCATCTTGCCAGTTTGACCATCTGAATGATCATCTACACTCTCTGCACTAATATTATAAAGAGGACAGATTTGTATTTTTGTATGTAACGAATAAACTACTGGACCAATTTCAAAGATTCTTTCACTATTAGAATGCTACATTATCTCTGAGTAACATAGGCTATATAATTTTCCCGAACTCCCACGGGAACGAAGTCCCGAGCGAAATGCTAGTTAATTATATTTTAATTTAATAGACTAATGGTGTAGGTACTCATGTGCGTGTGTGTGTGTGTGTGTGTGTGTGTGTCGTTGTGTGTGTGCATTAAAAAGGAAGTGTACTGTAGGGTTATTTATTAGGTAAAGGGAAAAAACGTCTTTCATTCTGCGCAATAGGCATGTCTCAAGTTTTCTGCAGCTAGTTGTTTTTTTCAATAGTGCTAGCTGATTTTTATTTCTTTTTAAAATTATTCATCTTATTCCGTACCTTATGAAACTTCGCTACAAAGTTTGCTTGTCTGTTAGCTCACTTGAACATTAATAAGCTCTGGAACAGTTAAAGTGAATGTAATAAAATCGCTGGCACAAACTTGCCGTCTTATAACTAGCTCGCTCGGTAAACAAACTCTCAATAGTTGAACGGAGACAAGAGTACAAGACGATATGGCATATTCAAAAAGAGTTTTTGGAAAAGAAAAATGTTCGGCGCTAGTATTACATTCATAATTACAGAGAGTCGGAGTGGTTATTCGGTACACAAGCGGGGAGGAGACAGTTGCAGGATTCAGCGCGGTTCGGGCGGCTAGTGGTCGCCGTGCTACACAGGGGTCATCAGTTCGACTCCCTGGACGCCGTCAAAGAGGAGCTCACCCACTCCGCCAAGATGCTCATCTAGTGGGACTTGAACTCTGGTGCTCTAACTAACTAACTGAACGATCGTGCCTTCAAGCCAAGTCAATTAATTATAGAGTAACTCTACAATTAAAAAAAAATATTATCCTCTTTTCAGCGCTTATAACTATCACACGCCTAAACCATTTTTGGTCAAAGATAGCTAAGCACCATCTCAATTGCGTCAGCTTTTAAACAACAAAAAAACGCATTGAAAGCGGTCCATTCGTTTAGGAGCTACGATGCCACAGACAGACACACACATACACACGGCAAACTTAAAACACCCTTCTTTTTTGTCTGCGCCTGTTCCCATTATACAGGGTGTAAAAGACAGCTTGGCAAAAACTGAAACCCTAGACGCAGACAATCATTCTGAATGATTTTCCAGTGGAATTTTTCTCCGGAATTTTTAAAATATTTTTTCATGTTTTTTGATATTTTCTGCTTACATTTTTTATTATTTAATCGAATACATTCCATTTTGCAATAAAAAACAATCATAACAACGTAAAACACGGAAACCAGCAATGTACAAGTACACCACACTCCGATAGCAGCACGGAGCGGGGGGATCGCGCGCGGGGTGCGGTTTCACGATACGTTGCGTAGCGCCAAAGTAGGAAAATAATAAAAACTCCTTAACATAACGTTTCCGGGAAAAAATAATTAATTATAGCTGATAATAGTTAAGGGTAGATTCCATCATTTAATTATTTGCTAAGCTGTCCTTTACACCCTGTATAATGTCGATTCTTCTTGTTTTTTGAGCAGCTTCCACGTTGATGTCCGTTTTTTTCTTTTTTCAGCCCATAAACATCTCCATAGAGGGGCATGGGCCTCCCTTCGAAACACGAAGGGGATTCCCCACAGTCCACCCACGCTGGCCCAATGCATGTAGGTGGACCGCGCATCCTCGGAAACGAAGTTTTCCTTCACCGCTCAGGAAGTGATTATTTAAAAAATCCATTATTATTTTTTTATTGTAATAACTCTTGACCTAAATCTTGACCATAAGGTCAAAGATGAGGTCGACGATGGAGCGAGTTAACCCAGAAAATGCCTATAAAGGCACTGGTACTCCCACGCACCGACGGAACACAGCAAGCTGTTTGGCGTCGGACTTCGGTAAGAGGGTGGTCGCGAACCAGACGGCCCTTTACGGAGCCTACCACACCGCATGAGACCATAGGACGACACCTCAGATTCAGAAAAAAATGAAGTGTCGTTGCCTGGGATGGATTACTAGGAGGCAGGTCTCATTTGAGTTTCCTTAGTCGTCTCTTACGACACCCACGGAAAGAGATAGGTTGGTTTTATTCTCAACCGATCACCACACGGTTAAAATCTTCACATATGAAGGCAAATTTAACGCACCAATTTTTTTTTTCATATTTCGTCCTATGTTTCTTGGAGAAAGTTTCGGGGGCAGATTCATATTCTTTACTTTTGCTACCTTTTTTTTTAAATAGATAATAAAAAAAATATTGATAAAGTGTTCAAAGTTCTTAAATAAATTACAACGTCCTCTATTAGTTCTTTCTTGGCTGAAGGTTCTTTTCTTGTAGCCAGAGTCCAGGTTTTCCATGGCGTCGAGTTAAGGACGTCTAAGAGTGCCACTCGCCACTAATTACCCACCAATCCTATTACACCCGCCGTTTTCTATCTGGTTTTAGCTGTGGAACATGCTAAGAATAAAAACACGTAGAGGGATGTAAGAAATGTGCTTAGTAAGGGAATGAAAAATTTCGAGTGATTACGATTACTCTAACATGTGTCGTGATGAGAGTTGCATTTCATAAAAAAAAAATATAACATCAGAAACGCCGGTTTGGTCGACGGGTCCTGGGTTCGAATCCCAGTCGGGGCAAATATTTGCGTAAAAAGCAGAATTTTGTTCTCGGGTCATGGGTGTTTGTGTTAACCTTAGTGTGGGCCTTTGAGTGTGTTGTGTTTATTATTATTATTATGTTTTTCTTCATTCCTTGAGGAGAAACTTATTATTATTATTTTAGAAAGATTCCATCAAAACATTCAAAAAAATATTATTATTATAATAAAAAAAAAACATTCCAAAATACTAATGACCCCACCCCTTATAACTAAGTCGGCAAACTCGGAGCCATCTCGGAGTGTAGTAGCATAAACGAAATAGTTTCGGGATGATACGAGACTCATCCCGGCTGTCTCAAAGTATCCGCGCCAGTCTTTTGACAAGATGCCTACATGGAAACATTTACATAGCTCTAAGAGTTAACTATGCTGTGCTAGAAACGGCATCTTTTAAAATCGGATTTAATTATTACAATCTTGTAGCTTCGTTCCGTTTTTAATCCCGGAGGGATCACAACATAGTTTGACATGTGTATTTGTATGTCTGTGTATCTGTATGTCTGTTTCTCTGTACGTCTGTGTATCTTTATTCTTTGTATACACAAATAACTTACTTACTTACTTAACACTTACTGCCGTACTCAGAGACGTCAATTAAAGTTAAGAAGTAATTAAATGTCATGCTATCCTTGTTTATATCAACAACAGTGAAAGAGACAACATCAGAGTTTAATAGTACTTAACTTTAATTGACGTCTTTGAGTACGGCAGTTAAATGGCTTACCCAATTATGATCAAATATAGCTAAGAACCATCTCGATCAAGTCAGCTTTAAAAAAAAATTGCATCGAAATCGGTCCATTCGTTTAGAAGCTATGATTCCACAAACAGACACATAGAAAACAGACGTACAGATACACACGCTAAATTAGTAACACCCTTCTTTTTTGTCGAGGGTTAAACAACACACAATTAAAAGTACAATAAATCCATAACCAAGTTAATTAGTGCCACTTCCAGGAAACTGTACCTCTCTTAAATAGAAGTTATAACGAACTGGGATTTGGTAGTGATATTTCGGACTGTATATGCGCCACTGAAATTAGTTTCCGACTCGATTTTGTGTGTCATGCGCACAAAACGAGACTAAATTAAACGTGTATCATTTCTCTTGACATCTCATTTCGGTTTTGAAAGTTTCCGAGATCATGAAACAAATTATGAAGTTCAAAGTTAGTTATTTTCGCTGAATGCAGAGCTCTAGCTATACTGTCACTTCCTTTTAAAAGTTTAGTAAGAACTATTTGTGATTGTGTTTATAATAAATAAATAAATAAAATATTTTTAACAAAAATTGACCCGCCTTCAAAAAGGGTAAAATAATTTTTTGAAACTATGTTCACGTGTAAGTAGTGTTTACGGGTAAAACAGCAAATAGGTGAATTCATAGCGGAATAAGGTAAATAGAGAGGAATTTTTTTTTGACGTCGGCGCCGAACAATTACTCGCATGGCATAACTATCTTAGTTTTTATACTGCCAAAAAAAGCTTGTGCGAATATTACTTAGTTCATTAAACTAGGTCCTGTTTAAACCGGCGCCGACGTCAAAAAAAAATCCTCTCTAATTTACCATATTCCGCTATGAATTCACCTATTTACTGTTTTACCCGTAACCACTACTTACTCGTGAACATATACACACCGGCACAATTAGCGGAACAACTTATGTTTTTCATACAATTAAGTCAACTTTGGGTTTATAAATGGAGATTTTTGTTCAATGCTGTTATTAAAATTTTACGCTTAGTTTAGGCCAAAATGTTTGTCTGTTAAAACCAAATATAAAACATATAAGAAGTTTTGAGAACATTGCAAAAACTTTATCATACAACTTCGTAAGAAACGTTTAAAGAGTTTTTTTTTCTATTGACTACATGATAAATTCTAGGCTTTTCGTCAGTTTTTGTAAAAAAAAGAGACGATCATTTATAAAATTTATTTGCATAAAGAAAAGTGCAGTTATGTACGTAAAACGTATATTTTTAGAACTCCCAATATAAGTCGATTGTATGAAAAACAGACGTTGTTCCGTTAAATGTGCCGGTGTGTGTAGTTTAAAAAAATTATTTCACAATTTTTGAAGGCGGGTCAATTTTTTGAAATTTTTTTGCTTTATAATAGATCGTAGATTTAGTATAAAGCACTAAATCACTCGAGATTAAATAGTACATAATTAGCACTACTCATTCCTGTACTTTTTTTAATGAGAAAATAAGTAAATAAGTAAGGTCTGGCGGCCCTGGGATCTTGGTCTATAGTATCACTAGTGCATAGGAGGCAATGGTAATACAATTTTGCCGTTCCGTTTTCATATTATAAAAAGGCATATATGTATATTATGTTTTATATGTATAATTTAAATGTAACTTTTCATGTTGCAAATTGTTTTCCTGCGACTATTTTATTTTGATTTTTGATTTAAGGTATAATATTAGGTACTATGTTCTTGGTATAATGTTACTTAATTTTTTTTTTGAATGCGGTTGTCACCTATAATTGGGTTACCATTTAGCCTTTTTTTATAAATTTGTGCCATTTTAATTAAGAGTTGGTGTGTAACTTGTTGGTGATCTATTAAATAAAAAATAAATAAAATAATAAAATAAGGCCCATTAGTAAGCAACACTAATCCCTAACGACGTCTCAGCCCCGGTGCCAAGTCACCACACTGCACCGTCTCAGACACCTAGACTAGACCTATAGACCGCCTAGATGTAGCATAGGCTACCTACTTCCTACTCGTTACGATCTGAAGAGCGCTAAATCGCTTGAACCTCAAATTGGACACTACAGCGCGGTCCAATTTGTGAAATCCAGAGCTTGCAGGTAACTCCCGTTGCGGCTGAAATTGTAAAATTAAATTAATTTCAAATTGGTTAACTATCTGATAGAATAGATTATCATTGGCTGTCAATCTATCATCACTGTACTGTACTTCTTCTTCTTATCGTGTAGGCGTAGTCAAGTGTGTGGCGAACTTGATTAACCCTGGTGTTAGAGTACTCACTTTTCATTTAATAACTCTCAAAAATATGTCTAATGTGGCGTCAAGTAATTTTAGAATTACATGACAATCTGCCTACCCCGATAGGGATTATAGGCGTGAATGTATGTAGTGTACTTTAAAATTAAAAAAATGGTGTAACCCCCAACATTCATAATTGTAACTTTTAAACGGCTGAACCAATTTTGATGAAATATAGCTAAGAACAATTTTGATTACGTCAGATTTCAAACAAAAAAAACCGTAGTGGATAAATCAATCTTGCAAAAGGTCTTTGGCGGGAACTCGGCGTGAGCGGTTGCTTTGTCAATTGAATTTTCGTTTTCGGCGTGAAAAAGTTGTTTAATGTTTAATAGTGATAGTGTATTATGCAGTAAATTGACTAAAATTCGTGTAGTGATGAAAAATTCAAGTGATAACAGTGTTTCTGCTCCGTTTGGTACCGACAAAGATCCTCGCGGTTGTGCTTCTCTCCGCCAGTTTTCGTAAAACAGACGCTATCCGGTTTTAAGCAGAACATGAGGAGTTTAGGGCTTAGGTTAAGTTGAAGAAAGAAGATTTTTCACTGAAGACATGGCTGTATGGACATAGTTTCCTTTGCCTTCCCGAAAGGGATAAATTAAAAATAGACGTGTGGCACTCGGGGACTGCCGCGGTAAAGCTATTGCATAGCATTTTGTATCAACTTATGCAATTGTAATTAAAAGTAGCCCTCTACTTTTAATTATAATTGCATAAGTTGATACAAAATGCTATGTAAAAATTTCAAAAAAGTTAACCATTTTTTTGTTTTTTACGGCCGCCATCTTGGATTTTAAAATGGATGTTATTTTCGCAATCAGCACCCCGAAAAACTATTAAACGACACCCATGACGGTTTTTTACAAAAAATACATGTCCGCCATCTTGGATTTCAAAATGGATATCATTTTCCGAATCAGAACCCCCGAAAACCTATTAAACGACACCCATGTCGGCATGCCCGAAAATTTCATATCCGCCATCTTGGATTTTTGGTGGGGGGAATCGAGGCGCTCCGGGCTTTGCCTACGGCCTCGGCTCGCGCGTTCGGCTCGGCATGCGACCTTGCCTCACCTTAAAAATCTAAATTTGTATGGCGGCCATCTTTAATTAGGGGGGGACGCTACGGGCTTCGCCCTACGTGGAGTTCGGCCTTCGGCCTCACCCTATACGCGGCTCGACTCGGCCTTCAGCCTCGCCTCGCGCGTTCGGCTCGGTCTTCGACCTCGCCTCACCTTTATAATCTAAACTTGTATGGCGGCCATCTTGGATTTGGGCGGGGGGGACGCTCTGGGCTACGTCCTACGCGGAGCTCAGCCTTCGGCCTCGCTTTTTACGCAGCTCGCCTCAGCCTAGCCTCGCAGCGTGGCGTCGTGGTTCGGCTCGGCCTGCGGCCTCGCCCCACCACTCCTTGTCTGGCGGCCATCTTGGAAAATGGTGGAATCGAAAAAGTGACCCGATATTCGGAATCATCGACCCCCAAATCCGATTTTCGTCCGGATCGGAGCAACTTCATTTTATTATTATTATTATTATGTATGTATTGGAGAAAAACCATTATTATTATATTATTATTATTATTGTTGCACGCACACAAACACCGTGTCGAAGACTGCCGAACTGACACGACGTTAGACGATGCACGGCCTTCAAGCCACACCTCCGTGCCCGTCGGAGTGGGGGAAGCGTTAGGTTTTTTCGTTACGGAATTTCTGGATTCGGTCCCCGCGCTCAAGGCCCGCGATAGAAGCTATGCAATAGCTTAAAAAAAATCAATCTTGCAAAAGTAATGAACAATTAAGACCAAGCAAGAATAACCCGCGGCTATGTGTCAATAAAACGGATACCAAGACGCGGTCTCCGTTGCATGGGCTGCACTAAGGCGCACTTTATGGAAAATATTTCTACATTTTCCTTTCAACGTCTCTGGATCCACTTCTGGACGAAATGCGAAAATCCTCTTAGGATTGAAATGTTTTTGATGCAAAATATATTTTTGCAGGGATACGCGAGCATAGACTTAGGATTGTACGTCGTATACTCATAGACATCTAAAGTGTGTGAGAGGGAAAAAATGGAACAAGATAGAAAAATAAAACAAATCTAATGAGAATGAAACCGGTTTTGAATTATACGCAATTTTCGAGGGATTTTTTGGTAATCTTATTTTTGATAATCCAATTTCATTTGCTAAAAATAAGCAAATGAAATTGTTTCGACAAGGATTTGGTTACTTATTCTATAAGTAGATGTGATGTAATTAGAGAAATAATTTTGCTTTGACACTTTTGACGAGTCCAAATATTGGTAAATCGTTTTCAAGATTTCAGTTCGTCAACCCAATGCTTGTATAACTTCGTGTTCCGAAATTACAACAAAATAACAATATGGAATTCTAAATTTAAATTCTCTTTGATGATAAATCTAATAGGTAACAAACGTGAAAATGAAAACAAAAAGCTGTAGTCGATAAATCTAATAATTCATAGACATTTCGTGTGTATTTCAAAAATCAATGATTGTTTAGACACATCAAGAAATTAGACACATTGTCTATACTAATGTTATAAAGAGGAAAGATTTGATTGTTTGTTTGCATTGAACAGGCTCCTTAACTACTGGACCGATTTGAAAAATTCTTTTATCATTAGAATGCTACGTTATCCGTGATGAACATAGGGTACACGATTTTCCCGAATTCCCACGGGAACGAACGCTAGTACGCTAATATAATTGTAGGAGCCGCCGCCGCGTTTCGGTGTCGACTCGTACAGACGTTCGTTATCAACACAAACAACGTTAAAGGTTTTTTAATGGTTTATTTAGATACACGACACTCGTGGTCGGATACCTGGCGTTGTTGGAGACGTTCGTCTCCAGTGCTATTCGTTAAAACACTGATTGGAAATTAATTTAAAATTATCGCGTGCGCCTAAAGGAGGTCGCGGCGTTAGCTGAAAAGATGTACGAGTGGCAGCTCGTACAATAATCTTAAGTCTATGTATCGACACGAGTGTCCAGAGATGCACTTTAGCGTGCAAGTGGGGTAAGCGCGTCCATTTGAAAGAGTGGGAGAGGCATTGAGGCGAAGTGAGAATATAGTCCTTTATTGTCGAAAATGCGTGTAGTTGGTTTACGGTCATAATCTTTTAAGTTCCCCATTACTGTGTTAATGACTTATTTCGTACGTATTCCGCGCACTTCAACGGATAGAATTATTAGTTTCCATAGTTTATTAGCCATTAGTTTCCGTTTCGTGACTCTCTATAAAATTTTAAAGTATTTGGAAGCTTCTTACCGCAGACAGAAGAGACTCCAGCGCATCTTACCCTAGAATGCCACTGCGTGGAAGCACAGCGGGCACAGATCCTGCATAGCCTAGGTTCGATGCCAGAAGCATACAAGAGCGACAAGAACCTTGTGTGCTTCTGGCAGGACATAGCCTGGCTGGACTGGAATAGTCAGCCAGAAACATCACGCACAATGACCCAAACGAGAAACTAAGTGCGGAAAACGCCCCACAAACATAACATAACAAATTCCAAACAGAGATGGCCTCAGTAGCGCTCTAAGTTCAGACACTAATGTAATCCTCATAAAACAGACAATCCCAATTTAAGAATGAGAGTTTCTGTAATGCAAATGGACCTGCCACGCAGAAAAAAACACGAAACTATAATTATGTTGCCAAACTCTAGTTTCTTCTTCTTCTTATCGTGTAGGTATAGTCAAGTATGTGGCGAACTTGGCTAACCCTGGTGTCAGAGTTTTCAAGCCGCACAATGGCCTCTGACTTGGTTTTAACGACTGTAGTCAATCGACAACAGCCGGGACCGACGGCTTAACGTGCCCTCCGAAGCACGGAAATGCTCGTGATAAATGGCCAAGGGTCACCAATCAGGTTCCCTGCCTCTGTGTACGTTGCTTAACCTCACTGATCGGTTGAGATCAGCGAAAGCCACTGGGCTATGAGCGCTCTAGCTTTACACAGAAGAGAAAATAGAGTCAAAAGAACGAATATGTACATACAAAGCGTTTCAAAAAAAAATCTAAAAAAGAAATTCCAAAATTTAATTTAAAAAGTGAAATAGTTGCAACTTTAGTAATCAGTTGCATGGTTTGACATCTTTCAAAATAAAGGTTTCATTTGGGTTTCATATAACTAATATGACATACTTGTCATATTTGTAATAGAGCTGCGCATTATGCTAAATTTTAATTCATTTTGAATTTTTTTTTTTGAAATACGTTGTTTAAGTATGTATTTAAATGTAACATTCTGAATTAACGAATAATATATAAACCCGAATTTCATACAAAATTTTGACTTTTTAGACTACCCCCTTCCCCATTCCATCTCTTTAACATGTATCGTCACATTATAAATTACCTCTAACTTCCCTTATAACTGTGACGTAATGTATGAATGGTCCCGTTCTAAAATCTAATATGTGAAAGTCACGATTGTAGAATCCAGTAACGTCGGCAAAAGAGGGAATTGTAGCATTAATTCGCTTAATTTCGGCGGAATGTTGCGGTCAGCTGACGTATTATATGTCGGCGTTTTGCGGCAACGAGCGGTCGACATCGCTCTACACACGGCTGCCACCGTCGGATTTTAAAGGTTTTTGTACTTAAAACTGAATTTACATAAGTTAACTCTTAATTGGACACCAGCAGCTCTAGCACGATAACGACAAACTCGCGCTCGGCTCACGCTGAAACTTCACTTTGATTGCGTGAGGGTTCCGCGCAAAGGCTTGCTCGCCCTGTGGCGTTGTCAATGTTGACATTTTGACATAGGACCGGGGTGTTGTCGCGGCGCTGTCACTATCGTACTCGGCCAGTTGACAACCACCCCGACCAGCAGCGCCACCGCCAACCGAACGTAAAGTTGCAAACTACCTAGCAACTGAAAATTTAGTTGGCGGTGGCGCCACCAGACAAAGCAGCCGACATTAGATGTATGAAATTTGGATAGTTCTCAATTTCGCCACCTGAACGGATAAAATGATCGGGGCCCTGCAGTTGTGTAAAAATATAAAATAAACAAGTGGAACTAGTGTATAAATCATGTCTTTTATTGGTAAGTTACTGTTCCATATTTCTCTGTCTGTCTAATTGAGAGTTTTAACATGAATATCCTTCTTCATTTTAAAGATATTTTTTTGAAGTGAAAACTTCTTCTGGCGTTGGGCACTTTTAGTATGGGGAAAAAATGTTAAATTCGCGTCAGATATCACGTGACCCTGATCGAAAATGCGTAGGATAGGGTTGCCATCTATTTTGAAGTGAAAACTTCTTTAACAGCGTTGTGCACTTTGAAGTATGGGTGGAAACCCGGACGGATGGCACCCCTATGGTAAAATTATATCTGTAACAGATGTCAACGATGTCAACGATTTTTCAACGAATTCAACCGTCCGTCTGTATCAAATGGGTGGTGGGTTTTAGCGAATATCAAAATGAGAGAATGCGGAGTGTAGAGCGCGCGGGAGGAATGTTAGCAGATTTAGCCCAATCCGGTGACACCTCGCATCCTGGGTGTTTAGAATTAAGTACACAGCTGATGTGACGTCATATTTTGGGTGACTTAAATTAACTATCGAAAGTGATTTGTATATAGTGGTAATGAACAGTGACGTCATATTTTGAGTGACTTTAATTAGCTAAACTTTAGGGGGCAATTCTTTCCTTAAAACTGTACTACTTTCCCCAAGGAACCCATATGAGACTCACAACTTTTTTTTTCTAAATGACTACACGTTGGCCACTGATGGCCTTCACAGCTTCACCGTGGCGAGCGCAGATGGCTCTCAGCCCAAAAAAATTAAGTAACAGGCCTAAGGGCGCTCCCTGTGGGGCTCGAATCTCGGCTTAGGGCGTTACTGGGAGAGGGGAGTCGGACATACGTTTCTGGAGAGAAGCGGCCGGGTAGGTACCGATATCGCGAATCGGGGCGGATTTCGAATAGAATAGAATAGAAAATTATTTATTACAAAGGACATCACAACACAGAGACATTAAAGGACAGTGTAATGAAAAACAAAACCACATTAATTAACAACAACAAAAAAAAACAAAGACAAATAAAATAAAATATATTAACTTAATATCTACACAAAAAAATAACAAATATTAATAAATAGTAAATTAAATTAAGAGTGAGTCTTCTGCGTTGTGACGTGCCGTGCAAAAGGGTAAAGCCATGACTTGAGACTACCACAAGTCATGGCGCTGGTTTTATGTGCACCCTATTCCGACATGAAGGCAACAATGTACACACACACACCAGCAACGTCTACTTAAAGAATACAATAAAATATAAATAATTTATAACTGCAATGTAATAATAATTTCCATACTAAGACAATTCCCAAGAAATATAGTTTCGCCCTTTGTTCCTTGGGGAAAGTTGTTCAGTTTAGTGGACTTGTTCACATCCTTAATGTTATCTAACTAATTTAAAGTTACCCAATATTATTCGATCGTAATTCAAAAACATATGTGAAAACGTGAGCCAAGTTCAATAATAAAGAAATGCCTGGTTGTTGACTTCGCCGATAAAATACTAAAATCTAAATGGGTGCCAAGTTCTGTAGAAAATCCTTTTAATTGTGAATTAAAAACATTTTGAAGAATTATATAATTTAATTCTTATAATTAAATTATATAATTCTTCAAAATGTTTTTAATTCACAAAATGTTTTTAATTAAAAACATTTTGAAGAATTATATAATTTAATTCTTATAATTAAATTATATAATTCTTCAAAATGTTTTTAATTCACAATTTCTTGTTTTGTTCTGCCTCAACAATGGTTGCTTTTTCAAAATTTAAGATAGTTTACTTGCTTGCTTCGCTGACACAACGACCCAAAGTGGATCTTGGCCTCCAACATTAAAGTGCGTCAAAAGAGTATATCTTGGACCACCTTCCGGGCGCCGGCGCCGCCCGGTGGGTTGTCCAAGATACCGCTGAAAATATAAAGTCGCCAAAGGCCAAAAAGAGTTGAAAGTACCCGATTGGTTAAAATGGCACAAGACAGAATGGAAAGTTTATTAATGATAAATTGAAGTTCAGGATTTGACTTGGCAAGTTTTTAACATCAAAATAATTTTTTTGAAGACAAATACAATATAAAAACAACAAATTGCGTATAATACAAAGAAAGTCTACTATCCAAGAATAAGATCACTTGGATGTCTTCTTCTTAGCGAGTCGATGGCAAGTAACTATAAAGTTGTGGCCCAGAACGTAGCCACTTGAACGGCGGATTGAGTAAGTGAAAACTAGGCAAGTCAAATCTTGAACTTCAAGTCTCACTTGGTACGTTGCTTACCAGTTTCTTTGAACTTGGCTTGCCACACTTCCGCGTGCCTAGATACAATAACATAAGGGTTTGTCGCCTCGGTCACACATAACAGCATTATCTTTAATAAAATACTCGGCCCAATTCAACCTGTCACTATCAAAGCAAGTTAAGACCATACTGACAGAATGGAAGAATAACCAACTACCCATACGCTCCACAGTTTATAATATCATATCAGGGTTGTGACTACAAAGACAAGTACACCGAGCGACTCTTTGTTAGTAGTTTGAAGTCGGAACGGTGGCCGCGAGGCAGTTTCACTTCTGATTCAACTTTTTGTAGAGTGACCATAGGTTTTGATACTTTGAAACCCATTGTCGTTATTTGGGGCGATTTTAAAGTAGTAAGCGAAATTTTAGAGGGCGATTCGGCTAATTGTATTGTTATCGACTTTAATTTTTTTTAGCTGATTGATAAAAAAGATATTGTCGGAAGAGGGCACCTTAGGCTTATTAGAGGATTCCTAGGCTACTTAGACCAAATTGGTGACGTACTGAGAAAAAGCTGTGTTAGGAGTACCCAAATCCGAAGAGCATTTTTTTTTACCAGCCCATATACGTCCCCACCTAGGGGCACGGGCCTCCCTTCGAAACACGAAGGGGATATAGGCCATAGTCCACCACGCTGGCCCAATGCGGGTTGGCGGACCGCTCGTCTTCCGAAAATGAATTTTCTTGGACGGGCGGGTTGAAGCGAATTATGAATATAGAGAAAGCGAAAAAGGCTTGTTTGAATCGTAGCAAGTGGCAGTCTGTGGTCTTAGCTTACATAATGGGACAAAGGCGTAAGCTTATATATGTATGTATGTAAGTACACAATTCTTTGTAGTAGGTTACAAGGAGCGGTGGGCATGATTATTACCCATTAGGTGTCACAGAATGGTCATCGACGCCGGGGAAGATCCAAAAAAATGGCGTGATGATCTTGATGCCTACAATTCCAGGTGGCCAGAACTTGCACAAGATCGCAGGAAATGGAAGGATGTGGGAAAACGGTTTGCCCAGCAGTAGAATCTTACCGGATAGGAAAAAAAGTTTATTTTTTTATTTTAAATACCACTGACCTAAAGGACAACCATTTTTTGTATGGGCGCTGGTACTTTATTCCAATGAATTCTAACCACTATACAGAAAAATATCATACATTCTAGATTAAAATTGATATCCACTAGTTTTTTCTTTGAATTTAAAACAGTTACCGTTTAAAAAATATTAATTTTTAAAAATTAGTTAAAAGCAGGTAAAAAGCATGTTTTTTTTCTATAACTTTTGAGAAAGGCAAAGGAATCTTTGTCTGTACAGCCATTGTTTTCAGTATATTTTTATATCTAGATTAAAATAATTAACATATATTGACAAAAATTGTAAAAAAGCGATATTGTATTTGCAAAGTCTACCATAGAGAATTTGAATATGCCTTATTTCAATAAAAACGTTTGGTGACCCTACAACGCTTAGTGCAAGAGGCCAAAGCGGTAACATTTGAAGGCTTTGCATATCAAGGCATAAGTTTCGACAGCTATCATCTTATATGTAGGGTAAACATGCTTTTGTGGTATTAATAAATATATCTATCTATCTATCTTAATTATAAAACAACGTCGAGTTTGTTTGAACACTTATAATTCGAGAACGGCTGGACCGATTTTTATGGTTTTTGATTTGTATTATTTGTCTCCGTCCCGAATAGCAGAATAACTAAGTATAATAAAAACATTGGAAAATTTACGAAGTCCCGGGCGAAAAGCTAGTATACTGATGAAATTTAAATAATTAATGAAACTTTTGAGGGCAATTTTCCTCATAAAACTAAACAACTTTCCCTAGAGAACCTAAATTAAATTCTAATTTTTTTTGCTGCAATCAGCTGATCGCTCAAGTTGTATGGAAATAACTTTTAAATATTTTTTTTTGTATAAATGACATTAAAAGGGCTTTCCAGAAGAAAAAATATATAGGGTTACTTTTTAATCAGCACACAAATTTGTCAGTAACGTTGGTGTCAGTAACGTTGATAGAACGTAAATAAGACGGATTTTTTTTTCCAAAATTTTCAGATTTTGATACCCTTTTTTAACGTCTTAGATAATGAATTTTGTAAAACGCAGAAACACGGGTGTCACAAATTATGTTGAAGAGTACTATTACCAAGTTTCAAGTCAATTGGACGAAGCTATTTTTTTTTCATACAAAAAAAAATATTTATTTTCATGCTTCAGACGATCTAGCTTGAAATTTTTATATGAAACGATATAAAACAAAAAAAATAAGGGTCTGTTAAATTTTCATAAAGTTTACGTACAAAAAATTGTGTACTGATAAAAAAATAACCCTGTATACATAGAATTACCGTGTGTTAAATTAAACTTCAGCAGTAATTTCAGTCCTTGCTTTTCTCATAACGTACTTGTACAACTCATAATATTATGCCAGGATGTTGCTTCACGGTTTCAAGAGCGCTTGAGGGTAGTAGCGCGCTCGAATGTCTCAAACTCTCAAGTCTGAAGTCTTGTTAATATGTCTCTACTCTCTTTGGGGCGATTTTAAGTTAGTTGGCGAAATATTATACATCCCTACCGAGGGGCACGGGCCTACGTTTAAAACTCGAAGGGGATTTAGGCCATAGTCCACCACGCTGGCCCAATGCGGATTGGTGGACCGCTCGTCTTTGGAAAACGAATTTTCTTAGAAGTGCGGGTTTTATCACGATGTTTTCCTTCACCGCTGAGCAAGTGACGCTACAGGATTTCAACCTGCAATTACGTCAGCTTTCAAACAAAAAAAACCGCATTGAAATCGATCCATTCGTTTAAGAGCTACGATGCAACCGGCAGACACACCGATACACAGATATACACGTCAACTTTTTTAACCCCCGACCATTTATTGGTCGGGGATTAAAAAAGTTATTCGTGACAGTCACGACATTTTCCTGTTACGACAGAATTAAACCCTAAACAGCAACTTATATGCAGCTAAGAGTAATTGAGGCAGCGGTGCAACGCGTAATTCCGAGGTACAGACGCCAGCTACCCCATTTTCGTTGCGAAACTGTTCTTATCGTAAGGGCATAGAGTCCACGCACGCGGTAACCTGATGTGTGGTCGTCTGTATGAAGCGTTTAACGTATACACCGCATGCAAGAGCTTGGTTAGGTAAAATAGTGAACATTTTGCATTGTAACTCAGGGTAGGTACGGTTGGGAGCACAGAAACTTTACCTTTATAGAGTAGTTTTGAGGAAAACTTAATGGAATTGTAAAATCTAATTTGGTGTTGATTACAATCATTAAGTAGCTGAATTAAGGAGCAATAGAGCCTTGTTTTTTTTTGATCAGCAGGGTACCGAATCTTGTTTTTTCGCTATGAGGATAACGATTTTGGAGTAATGAGTGTTTTTAAATTATAAGATGGGTTAACTCTTGACTTCAATCTTGACCTAGGTTATGACCAAGGTGATGAGGTCGACGATGGAGCGAGTTAACCCAGAAAATGCCCATAAAGCACTGGTACTCCCACGCACCGACCGACTTGGTGTAGGACTTCGGTAGGAGGGTGGTTGCGAACCAGTCGGCCCTTTACGGAGCCTACCACATCGCATGAGACCATAGGACGCCCCCTCATATTCAGAACAACTGAGGTGTCGTTGCCTGGGGTGGATTAATAGGAGGCAGGTCACCACACGGCAACGACGTTATGACCTCACACAACCCTTGATGAATCTTTATGGTACTTACAAATAATTTTAGGGAAAGAAATGTGTTTGGCGCGAATGGGACTTGAACCCACGACCCTAGGGTTAGATCTCCTGATGCTCTAACCAACAGAGCTATCGTGTGATAACCCATTAAGGCGACTACAGCACCCGATAAAGGCAGCACACATAGGAATAGTGCCATCTCCGTCTCTCAACAGGCCTGGGCCGGCAGTGCGCACAGTGTCGATACACGAAGTTTACGGACTATGAAAGCGTGCGTGCGTAAAAACATGTTCGAAAGTTAGAAAAATGAGATTTATGGAAAGGTAACAGCTTAAATCGAAAAATGCGTTAACTACTTATCGAGAGTATTCAATCATGAACATTTTGATAGCAAATTCAAGTTCCTGTGTGCATTTTACTATCGTTTTTACAGCTTAAAAGATACACAATATTGGTATTTAGAGGTGACTTTGTGAGCTTTTTCTATCGAACCAAAAGTGCTGAATCATGTTTTCAGCAAACTACTTATCTAGTTTATGTCCTGAATATTACCGTAGTATATTTTTTTTCCATTTTATGCAGTGCGTCATGCTTATCTACGCATCATAAAATCGTAATTTAGGTGCTGTAGTCGCCTTAATTAACCCGGAATAAGAATTTTCGCCGCTCGACTTGAAGGCATGTTAGCTTAGTTGGTTTAAACTAAAATTACTTGTGATTATCCCTCACGCGGCTTAGCGTTTTAAAAATACTACATTTATGATATTATAGTAAACACTTGTCATTACTCAAATAATACTAAATACTGCTGAGAGTTCTATAAGCCGAAACACCACACTAATCTCTAAGTCTCCTGTATACAGCTAATCCTGCGTACAAGTGTTTCGTTAAGCTGTTTATAAATTACTGGGCTTGCTCTATTTCTACCTATACAAGGCTTTGAATTAGTTATTAAGGACTTTTGAAACTGAGTAGATAATTTTCTAGTATAGTCTATAATAGTTTCCAACAAATAATATCTACATAGTTCCCAACAAACAATGCTCCTTGAAATCCGCTGTACTCATCGCAATAACGAAACTAAAATATGTTACAGTCTTAGCTTATAGAGAATGTTTGATATCTGGTGTTTCGCCATTTTTCGAAAATCATCCCCTAAGGGATCAAGAATAGGGTTGCTATAAGAGTTTTTTGCGCGAGCGAAGCTGCGGGAAAAAGCTAGTTCATAAATAAAGAATAAAGTATGAGCTCTCTCTAAAGGTGAGCTTGTGACCCTAGAGAATTAATGTGAACAAATAATAATTATAGAAAAATAAATAAACCACAAGTTCACTCTATAATTATGTCTCTAGTACAGATATAAAAAATCTAGGAAGCCCAGAAAAAGTTAAAAAACTCAAAAGAATTTAAAATGACAAAAAAAAATTCAGAAAAAATTGTCTGAAACTTTTTCAAATTCAGAAAAAATTGTCTGAAACTTTTTAAGAAAATAATTAAAAGTTTTAATAGTCCACAAATGCCACCCAATCAAAAGTATTAATACTAGGTTTTCAGCCGAGACTTCATTTGCGTAAAAAGATTATGTCACTCTTGGGGTCCCAACTACCTCCATGCTAAAATTCAGATGAATCCGTTCATCGGTAACGATGTTAAGGAAGGACAAACAAACATACACACTTACAATATTTTTCAAGCTTCAATTTGTTTAGAATTTATTTAATTGGACAGCTATAAGTACAATGTTTCATCTAATAACCCTCAGAATTTATGTCAAACTTGTATCAAGCTGATGCTCTGCCTACCCCATATGGGATTACAGGCATGAGCGTATGTATGTGAGTGTTAGTAAAATTATTTTTTATTTTAAACTTGGCCGTATGACGCAAATTTTGGGAAAAGTTACATTTTTACCCATGTGACGCAAATTTTGGGAAAAGTTAATACATTTTTACTTTGGATTTTTTACTGAAAACGAAGCTCAATTATAATTCGTTTCATTGCTTGTTTGTGCTAAAGCTTTGCACTTTCAATATTTTGGATTTCGCAGAGAAAAATCTTAAAAATTTTATGAACAAATCAGTCTAGCAAAAATATTGTTTTTTTTTTAATTTAACAGTAAATGGTGCATCGACAGACTTGATGTTCGTGCCCTTGCCTTATTACATTTAATATTATAACGATGAAGCATATTGCTGATTACTTTAGTCTCAGTTTTTAGTTATGACGAAACCTGTTGCGGATGCGTTTTTGTATATTTTATTTTTTAACATTATTATTACTTATTAGCTAAAAATAAAATATTTGTTGGAAATTTCATAGGTAAAGACCAATTATTAGTAAGAATATTTCCCTAGCCTAGGTAGAATCCTACCAAAATTTTGTTGTAAAGCAGAACATTGTTTACCCAATGTAAGTCACACTACGACTTATTGGTTTAGGCATGTTTGTATATAATTTCTTACCCGACTAAACAAACAGGACCTGCGTTTGGTAGGCCGTGCCCTTAATTTTGTTAAACGTTAATGAAGTCTCCAAGTTTGTCGAATAAGCTTCTTGGTTCCTCTGATATCCTGGTAGGTGCGACACGTGTTTTGTTGGCAGTCTGCTTTTAAACCCTGATATAAAAGAGGGGTGGTAAGTTTGACGTGTTTATCCGTATATTTGTGTGTTTGTGGCATCGTAGGCCCTAAACGAATAGACCGATTTTAGTGCGTTTTTTTTTGTTTAAAAGCCGACGTAATAAAGATGATTCTCATCTATATTTGATCCAAATAGGTTTAGCCGTTTAGGAGTAAAAAGCGATGAATGTTGGGGGGTGATTCAAATTTTAATTTAAGAAAAGATAGATAATTGAAACTGAAAACGGATTTTCAGAAATTGATTGACATGCTTATTATTCCCCATCGAACAGCGTACTCTCAGTAGATGAAATTTTTTAATTGATTTCTATAGGAAATACACACACAAGTATAAAGAGGCGATAATTTTATCTATGTTATGGAAGAAACAAACAACTTTTCAAAAACACTCCAGTTACTTATTTGACTGATTGAAAATTTAATGACCACCAATATAGATGGAAGATAAAATAAGTCTTGTCACCTTCCTAACATCTTTCAGAGATTAATTCCTATAACACCTCATTGCTAGATCTTGAAACCCCATGTCAAAGGTCCTTAAGTACCACCACCGCAGTATTAGCAGTACAACCCATACGAATTACCCCCTCCAGACTCCCCGCAAAGCGTCCCGCGCTGGCCTTGCACGCTCAGTACAGATAACATCTTTGTTATGGATACGCGTCTCGACTCTCGGTCAATATTTTATCATTTTGCACACCGTACATTGAAAATGACGTCATCGGCCAGGTCTCAAGTTAATTCGTACGGGTTGTAGATCCCTAATCAACCCCTTTACACCCACTAAACACGCACCCCTTCGTCCCTCGTTCACCTTAACTTCGCCTCCACTTCAGTCCTTCCTTCCTGGGTATAATAATTAATCATTTTCCTATTGACAGACGATTATTTGCTTAAGCGGTGATAGCCCATTTGGTAATGAGCCAGACTTGTAATCGGAAGGTTGCGGGTTCAAATCCTGGTGCGGGTTTCACTAAATTCGTCGATGAAGTGTGACATTGTGTGACACAGTACAAACATCAGATCAACTGTGTGAAATGGGGTGGTACCTTTTCGGAAGAGTATTGGTTGGAGTGTGGTGTAAGACAAGGTGGCTTGTCTTCTCCCAAACCCTTCAATCTCTACACTACATGAATGCATTGATCGGGGAGCTCAGCAGTTCCAAAATTGGTTGCCATGTAGAAGGGATTTGCGTTAATAACATCAGTTACGCTGACGATATGGTTCTGCTGAGTCCCTCGGTCAGGGCGCTTAGACGATTGCTGTCAATTTGTGAGTCATACATAGAGCTTCAGGGACTTGGGTATAACGCCAAGAAAAGCGAAGTTATGCTTTTTAAGGCGAGCACTAAGACCTATCCAGACATCAAAATCTATTTAAACGGGACGTCACTGACTAGAGTTGACAGATTTAAATACCTAGGTCACTGGGTCACTGAAGATCTAAAAGACATAGTTGACATCGAGAGGGAGCGTAGGTCGCTGGCTATTCGCTGCAATATGTTGACTCGCCGATTTGCAATTTTCATATACTTGCAGACAACCATCCCGATCAGCAGCGCTACCGCCAACCGAACGTAAAGTTGTAAACTATGTACCTAGCAACTGAAAATTCAGTTGGCGTTGGCGCCACCAATCTAAGCAGCCATCATTAGATGTATGAAATTTGGATAGTTCTCAATTTCGCCACCTGAACGGATAAATTGGCGACCACTTCATCGACACACAACTTAAGTTACAGAATCGGGGCCCTGTTCCGAAGCATCAGTCGCAGACTTACAGAATAAATGCCCAGTTCAACCATAATAAAATAAGGCAATAAGACTTGAAATTTATTAATACATTATTTTATTTCTAAAACGTTCCTTCGCAATCTCTCTCGCGACAACCACCCAATATTTTCCCGCCAAAAAGCAATTTAATTTTTACGTCGGAGGGTAGGTGGAAACAATTCCGCGGGCGTAAGTTATCTGCTCAGATTCCGTATTTCATTTTACAGGGCCCATTGTTAGGTGATGATAAAGGAGGGCGGCCCTTAAGCTTCGCCCTTTAATACGATGTCTGCTTACCTGCGCTCATAGATCAATTGAAGCGTCCTAGACACAGATGGGTGCAAATGTTTGACAGTTTCTACCTACGACGCTGGTGGGCCATGGCGTCTGATCGACTACCGTGCGCGTTCAATCCTTCTCGTAGTGTGTTATTTGCATCTTTTGAAAGATGTAACGGAACAGAACATCATCTGTTCGTTAGTTCTCAAACATATGAAACTTAAACCTTAATGAAAGGGAAATAATTAAATAAGTATTTCATTACAATCAGTTAAGATTAAATTATTCGTAAGTAAATCTAAAACAATAATAACCTTCATTATAAAAAAATAAAATACTGAATAAAATCTCATTGGTGCTGCCATGTAACAGAGTAAGGATGCTAAATAGGACAGTATTACGTTGGTTTATAGTTCATATTGCTGTGTTGGAGAGGAAGGTGGAATGTACGGAGAACAGCTGAGAAAAGAGATGCAAAACTAAAAAGATTCTATTGAAGTCACGATTTACAGTAGAGTAATGGAATGATATTGAAAGGTGAAATACCATGTAGGTTGTATAGCAAATAGACGAATGGCGCGCTTTTTGGCTGTATGGACGGCTTAGGGAGGGAAAATAAAAAAAATGGACGCGATCTTTTCTCCTCGGATTTGGTGGAATAGGTTGAATTTTCTTAATTTATTAATTTTATTGTTTAATTTTGTGAAATATCTTGTTTTCTTTGATTATTAAAGTTGCTTATATTAACCAAAGTAAAATCTAACTATTTATTGTATGGGATAACAAAGGAAGTAATACTATCCTTATCCCAAATATATTGAGTTTGGTTGTGTTAGTAAAACTCAATGTTTCTGATGAGGAGGAAAGATTAGTTAACGCGACGTTTGTCGTGGTTGGATTTATAGGCGCCTAACGGTGTCAAATGTCTATAAATTCAATACAACGCCTTATGGCGGGACCTTGTTATGAGACGAGCAAGGGATTGATTTATAATTCTATATTGTAATTCGATCTATAGTCTCCCAGTGCAGTCTTGGTTTGCACAGTGATCTCGGGGAACTGTCGAAGAAGATCCAGGCCTTAGGCACTGAGTATTGCGTGTAAATCACTACTGTTTCTGGTCTCCTATATATCTTACTTATTTATCCGCATTTTTATACATGCCTGCATTTCACACAAACCAAAGTTCTTTACGGCCGTGTGAATGCACATACACTCAGCTTTAGGGATTAGGTACACGAGGAAAGCTGCCTCAAACTTCTACAGTTTAGTCAGGAGTTTCCCATTGCACCGTGGAAAACTACATAACTCACCACACGCACATGTTTAAAGTTAAATGTGAAGTAAAATACTTCTAGCTTGTTTATTTCACAAGCAGATAGACTAGGAATCTTATTTAGGCAGAGACTAGGCAGGTAAAATCATATACATAAAGGTAAATAGGATATTCTTAGGTATTCACTAAATTTAAGAGAAATCAGTCTAGGAACTTTTGTAAAATAAAATATAATTAATTTGGATTCATTTTCTATGAAAATGTCTTAATAAGAGACATCAGCGTTATGAGATGGATTGCAATATTAACTTCCTTATCTATTATTTACTTAACTTAGATCTGAGTCTACGGCATATGCTTGTTTCATTTATTGTATACCTGAGCTACGTGCTCACGTAGGGCCTTGACTTGAATAAGTCAAGATCTTCTTGGGTGGATGTCCTTCGAGGGATCATGGAGGCTCCACTCTTTAGATAATGGATGTTCTCTGTGGAAATGAGGAGACTCCATTTCGTCGAGTTGGTATATAATGTGTGAACCATCATTGCCTAATTGAGACTATATAATACTAGCAATATTAATTTTATGATATGACCATGTAAGGAAGACTAAATTGCATTCTATTTGCATAGGAAGGTATATAAATCCTTGAATCTGAATAATGTATGTGACTAAACTTCTTGGTGAAAAGTTGTAATATTACACTAAGCCTTACAGCAGAGCCGTAAGGACCTAGTGAACAGTAGTCGAGGTAGGCTACGTCGAGGGTCCTATAGATATAAGACCCTAGACGTAGGTAGGGAAAGGTCGAGTGAAAGGTTAGAGGTAGTAGAGAAAGAGAGTAGATACAAGAGAACAGATGTATTATATATAGAGCCTAATATTACAAATTTGGGTCCTGCCTCCCTAACGTCACTGGCGAGTTATAGGTAGCTGAGGGAAAACAAGAGTTTGACTTAAGTAGGACGACGTAGCTGAAGCCAGGAGAGCGAGGTCTTGATCGTGTTATGCCGGTTACTCTGCGCTCGAGGTGGTGTCTGCAGCAGATCTCACGGCCCACGCCGGAAGCAAGAGAAGGCTGCCCTCGCGGCTCCTCGCCGGAGGCAGGATAGGACTGCCCTCACGGCTCCTCGCCGGAGGCAGGATAGGACTGCCCTCACGGCTTCCAGCCGGAGGTACGAGGAGGCTGGAGTTTTTGAGAGCCCCACGCGAGGTACAGTGGTAAAAGAGGGAACTGTGGTGTGAATTCACACGCGCCTACCACTTTAGAGAAAATACTAGGTGTTGAGTACTATTGTA
Source organism: Aproaerema taeniolella (assembly GCA_949987775.1). Classification (NCBI taxonomy): domain Eukaryota; kingdom Metazoa; phylum Arthropoda; class Insecta; order Lepidoptera; family Gelechiidae; genus Aproaerema; species Aproaerema taeniolella. The sequence continues at coordinate 14,936,127 of OX465262.1, forward strand.
GCGTAGGTCACACGCGCCTACCACTTTAGGGTCGAGTATTGTTGTAGCGTAGGTCACACGCGCCTACCACTTTAGGGTCGAGTATTGTTGTAGCGTAGGGTTCGCGCCTGGGCAAAATCCCTGGGCCGTGCTGCGGCCCAGGGAGGCCTTGAGACAGTAAGGTAGCTGTCCTGTCCTTCTATCTCACGTGAGAGATGAAGGAAGACTGACCTTTTAAAATTCAGCCGTCAAAAGGTAAACAGAAAATCGTTCGCGAAACTCACGATTTCCAATTTTGATTTCAAATTCAAATAGAAGTCAAGATTGACAAGAATAGGTGGCAAATACCAAAGACAATATGAATCACGGTTGAACCATCATTCTATGTCAATGGTTTAGACGCCAACGACAAGGAATGATGCCATCAACCAAAGGCAGAGAGTAACCAAAGACATAGAATTCAATGTCAACGGCTATATGACAGACTAATGACATGACCGCTGTGACACTGCAAAACACAATGTAAACAAATAAAACAAGAAATAGAAACTAACTAAAATACAGGAAAAAGAAGAATACTACATTACCCCAGAAACCCCGGAAAATTTTTCGACTTCAGAGAAAAATTTTTGTGCTAAATTTCGGGAAGCAAAATTCCCACTCTCATACCACTATCTTACATCCTATATCATTCAATCGTCCACATACATAGATCACGCTTGCATAAGATGGGGTACGGTTCACAGTCAATGACGCGTACTCCGGAAGTAGAGCTTCAATCAAGGATATATATGACCAGTAGGCTTATTTAGACGAGTTGTCATCCGCTCGTGCCTGTAAGGAGGCTAGACTGTAGGCTTGTTTTGAGAGTAGTCAGCCGCTCTATGCGAAAACCCAACAAAACGAAGTTAATAACTTCTCTAACGAAAGGAGGTTTAGTATGCAACCAATCGAGAGTAGAGAAGTAGATAGAGAAGGTATACTAAACTTCAGAAAGGAACCCAAACCAACGATAAGCAGTCCAATCGGGCTACCGTGGTAGGTTAAAAAGAGAAGTACAGTGACTTCTTAAGGAGGCAAGTGTTAACCTACCCCAAGAGATAAAGGAGATACAACAAGGGCTTATTTAAGGAGTTGTCAACCGCTCCAAGAGATATAAAAAGATATGACAAGGGCTTATTTAAGGAGTTGTCAACCGCTCCAAGAGATATAAAAAAGATATGACAAGGGCTTATTTAAGGAGTTGTCAGCCGCTCCAGGAAAGAAAGTATAGGAACAAACATAGATTATGCCAAAGGAAGCCTGAAGGAGCTGAAGTCGAAGTTAAGAAAGGAAAGCAGAGTATAGAAAATACCCAATAATATTTACAAAATTTACAAGTGGTATATTCATACCTTAATGTCTTTTATGTGCCACTTGGCTTGGGAGCCATTAGACTCTTCGAGTATATAGACTAAGGGGGACAGTTTGCGTGCTACTTTGCACATTACATATCTAGGGGCTAGTTTTGCGCTAAAATGGGAACCAGCATCACTTTGCACATAGTTCTTACCAGGAACGTTCTCGAAGTCGAAACTCAAAAATAGAAGCACCACCGTCCATTCATTTTTTTACGAGCGTAAAAACTTTGGCCGTAAAAATTTTTTTAGGGGAAGTTTTTCCCTTGGCAAGCTGGACCTTGAATTGCAGCACTGACTGTCGGTTAAAAAAACTTCTGTCGCAGTGGAAAAAAACGTCGGTTTAGATAAACTGAAGACCTTGTTTCTCAGAAACAATAAGCTTGATATTCTAGGTCCGCTGCTGATAGGATTCACGCGTAGGCGGCGTGTTTTGAACTGCAAAACAATGCGGTTGAAGGTGACGAACGCAGTATCATATCGACCCCTGACATCACAATCTTAATGGCTCCATGCTATCCATATATATCGATAAGCTCGCGGGAGTGAGTTAGTCTTCCTACGGCACTTCGCTCACCCCATTGTGCTTCAACAATCTGAGCAATGTCTGCTGCCAAAAAATTTACTGTGGTGAAGTTCACTGAAGTGTCAGAGCCGGGACGTAACCCTTACAAGGTGGTGCCGTCGTTCTGGATCAAGAACGTCGACGAGAGCTACGTCACAGCACCGTACCCGCCTGACGAGCAGTTGTCGCTGGCCTTCGACCGGATCCTGAACTGCCAACCGCCGTTAGCTGAGTGGGAAGATCACCACGCAGTCGTCGAACGTGAAGCTGGTAAGCCCATTTTGACAACGATTTTGGATTACAAGATCGGTAGGCTGTCGTCGTCTAACAGTCAGATCTGCTATTTACGTAATTTCCTTGTTGCAGAAACGTACAAGGCGGGAATCCTCTACGTCAAGCGGCGAACTGCTGAACCCCTAGATGAAGAGACCCTGCTACTTTGGAAGCAGATCAGCCTGGAGTGTGTGGAAAAGATAGGAAGCTTGCATCCCGTTAAAATTTTTTGTCGGATTTGGACCCTCTTGTGGAGTCTGGTTGGCAAATGAATAAATTAAGACTTTGCTAACGTCGCAGTTGTTTTTTTTTTCCTACTTGTTTTTGTGACATCGCAGCACAATGCTCTTAGGTAGAGTTCAAAGCATCATAACATCCTATCTAAATTGGTAATCTAGAAGTCTGTCTGTGCATTAATCTTTTGAATTGAACATCTGAGATGTTGGATAAGCTCTCATATAAGAAGCAGTGCCAAAAATTTAGAATAATAAGCATTGATCTTCAAAAGCAGTTGGCATTGAGCTGTGACATTGACCGTGAACGCGTGACCGGGCAAACCAAAATAACGACCCACATGGTTTGAATTTGTAGGTGTCGATAGCTAAATGAGAACTCATTATCCGTGAGTTATGATAATCGATATTGTCATGGAAGGTAGAATTAGCCGGGATATTTATTCCGCTTAGTAATATGTAAATAGCTCGCCGAGCGATAAGAATTCTACGCTACGGTAAACAAAGTCGAGTTTGCTATGACTGACGTCCATGACCTATTCAACTAAACTGTCGTTGCGGTAGGACGAAAAAAACTTGCCGATTTTTATGGAAAGTGGATTAATTTTCAGTTTGTCTGGGGACGCGTTCGGGAGTCACACGGATTAGGCCACTGTTCCTTCAAAAGAATTTCAAAATGGATGAACAGCCAGCCAAGACTTCCAAGTTTCAGAATTTATTGGTTAAATTCCATTGCGCTAAGTCTGAGGGTTCCGTCGAGTCAATTAGAATGAGCGACTTCAAGTGTTACGACCATGACGATTTCGGTTACGTTAGGGCTCGCCGAGAGTGGTCACGAAGACCACCACTAGAGGTCGAAGCCACAGGACCTAAGAAAAGTGACCTCGAAATATGTGAGCTGCTTCATCTCTATCGACCCTACGTCCTACGCGACCAAGAAGATGCGAAACCCTGCGACGTCACGCCGGCTGCCGCATGTCCTGAAATTCAGGGCATACCTGAACTAGTACCTCGATCCTTGGATCGAGAACATGCGGATTTCATCACAGTGGAACGTCCTATCGTTTCCTGTTGCTACGGTGAGTCATTAGCACTTGTAATAACTAGTTGCCTTAGCTTGGCGATCTAGTTATGTAAAGTAAACATGTTATCGCGGTCGTCAACGGAACGGATGCTGCCGCCGTAGGTCAAGTTCAATACCAATTTAGCGACGGCGCGTGGCGTAGCGTGATAACTTTCGTTTCTAGCGATTGTGGTAACAAACTAGGAGGCGTGTTGCCAACGTCTGAGTTCCGTACACCAATTTATTCGCTGTATTGAGAGTAGATAAATGAAACAGAAATAACTTTCGACATATACTTTATACATAAAAAATACATTCTACACTCTCACTCATTGATAGCTTCCTAGCGTTCGATGCCAGCCACCGTAGGTTTGTTCCTGAAACAAATCAAGAAAGCACGTTATCTACTTTGTACAAAACCTTCACATACTCTGCTCACTAGAGAGAAAAACTCACAATTTATTGCAATGAATGCAGAGTATGAGAAGTACTCCTTCAAATTTGGTTTCGTGTCCACATCAAGATCATCCCTCATCCAGAAATCATGATTGTGGAGCTGCAACCGCGCCGTCACACCATTAATGCGAACCACCGATCCTTCAGTCCATCCAAATCTCAAGTAGTGTTTCAAAATCTCTTGGCTGACGTCTACTTGCAACGCATCCCAAGGGAACTCCAACCATTTACGGGGGATCAAACAAGGAATTTTATGAGTCATGCTCTCCAAAACGACACTAAGGAGCAGCTAAATTAGTGTCACCACACAGACTGTGAAACGAGTACTGCGAGAAAAGAAACGTCCGCCAGTCGACCAAATGCTTATCGCATTGACGATAAAAATATCATTAATTTGGAACTCATTTTGATGCCTAGAAGTCATTACTCACGATTTTCCACAGTTTTTGCAAGACATGTAGACCCCAAAATACTTTTCTGGATCCGGCCAAGTCTTTTTGTCCCTGACATTCCTCATCCACGGCTGCTCGTCCCAATATTGCAAATGTGTCCTCACGCCATTCAGGCTGATCCCAACACCTTCGGTTTTCTGGCTAACCTGGTCGCATGTGATCTTTTTCTTCAAGATCACCTCGATTGTACCCGAAGGATACGAGCGGCCCCATTCCTTAGGAACAAGACAGATGTGCTTCGACATGCCAATGTAAATCCTGGCGGATTCAAAGCTACTGGGCTTGTAAACACAAATTCTGCTATTTATAAGCCTCGGGCTCAACAATGGCTCGTTCGTTAGTGATTGAAAATGATATTAGGTGCAACGTCCGTTGTTGAAAGGTTAAATGCATGCAAATTTGTGTGTTTATACCTACGCCGCTTCAACGCGTGACACAATACATTTCAAATGCTCAATGTAAGTCCTTATCTTCAATTGAAATAATAGCCGCCAACCAATCTGAGAACTCGTACAATTGTACAAATTTTTTGAGTGGTACTCGAGCCTATTGTTGCTGAATTCGTCACATTATTCGAAAAGGATAAATTGCATGGAAGTATCATAGACCCAATCAGTATCTAACTAGACAACGAACCAGGGTGTTGTAGGCGAGGCGATTGATTCACGGACTATAAAGTACATAAAAAGTTTTTTCGTCTAGCCTGAATTAGTATCTTTTTCAGCAAAACCTAGCCGAACCAAGGTAACGAGATATTTTTGATTAATTTATCGTCCGCAGATCCTGAAGCAGAACAAAGCCGTCAAACGAAGTCACCAACCCGTTTCGTCGACGGTGAACAAAGAAAAATGGCTGAAAGCGAGTCAAGCAGCCAGACAGGAAAAGCGTCGAAGAACAAAAATTTCACAGCATCCAAACTTTTCAACAGCCTGAGCTTCTCTAAGAAACAGCACACAGGAAAGCATTCAAGCAGCTCTAACTTGAAAGATGAATCGGCCAAAACCACCCAAGTCACGATTTCTTACGCGCCAATCACTCAGCCTGATTCGTCACGCCATGAGGGTCATTACGCTACCCCAAGACCGTCGCCAGTGGCTTCGTTTGACGAACCACCAGACCAGAGTTTGATGGCTAAGCAGCACCGCCTGTTACGCAGATTGCACTCTACTCTTAACGAAGCAACGACCATTGTTGGGGACGTCCTTATGTTGTACAAGCGTGACGAATAATATGCTAATCCCTTCATGAATACATTACATTTTATCGGCGTGGCTGTTTACTAACAAAGATAGATAAGCATTCAGGTATTAAGTCTTTTTGCAAAGGTGCGGTAAATATTTACATTCAGATGGATAAATTACATAAGATGCTGATAAGATAAGAAGCAGTAGGGAATTATTCGATGACTTATGTGAGCTCGGCGTCGTTTAATTGTACTCATAGATTCGTATGCTTGACCGGGCCTTAATGACAATTGATCAATATGCCTTTCAAGATCAAACCAATGATAATGAAATGCCTTATGAGTGTGTGTTCTTCTCAATTTACAATTCAAAATACCTGTTTTCAAACTAACCTGTGTGGCATTCATTTGATGCGTGAAAATTCGAGTTGCGCATAATATGGACACCACAAGCTATATAAATACCGACGAGTTTCCGCCACCTGCACATTTCGACTTTGTTATTACATTCAAGACTGTGCCGTGGATTTAATTTTTTTTAAACCGAAAAATGTTCAAAATCAAGGAGTCGGTGCTTGCCGTCATCAGTGACTGCGACTACGAATCTGATTACGAAACTGACTGGATCGGAGTTAAGCTTCTCGATGACGGATGGCTGACTGCAAAGGACCCAATTTTCTGGTGCCTCGCTCCAGCTCACCTGGAAGAGGTCGTATGGCTGTTCCGTACGGCACCACGTCGTCAGCCTAAAAACTCTGAAGGACGTCCAATAACACTCCTGGAGGTGAGTATCGACCAAAGTACTCCTAAATTTTCTTGCTATCATGTATTCGAGTACTAACCTACCACCTTGCTCTGCAGTTCTACATCCGCATGGACGTCACGGACCTGCTCGATACACTGTGGCAAGCTTCAGACAGAATTCATGATAGATTCTTCCTGATGTGGTCCCGTGTGACGAAGCGCCGGAATCTCTCCAATGAAAACGCATTGAACCACTTCTTCGGGCCCGAGCTGGACTTGCTATTTGATCGGGATCCAGATCTGCCCCCATCGTGGGCAGTGTCTATCCTGGAACACGAGGACCGTTACGTCTCAATGTTTGCCCTGGAATCGTGCGGCGAAGGAGCACTCGTTTAGGTGACGACGTTCCAGATGATCTTAATTTAGTGACAAGTCGAGCGCAATTCAGTGTGATGCAAATTTATCTTCTTAAAACAATAACAATTGACGAAGGTGACCGCTGTAACCGCATGCGGACATGCAAAGGTGACCTATTTGACATGTAAGTGTAGGTTATCGACTTATTAAATATTGATGAGTTTGTCATACCTGTTTCATTAAACCTGTTTTTGAGTATCACCAATTTATAATTCCTATAGGCTGGATCGGTTAGTCCTGAAGAGACATCTAGAACAAGATATAAATTATAAGTACATTCTCTCGTTAATTAGAAACTAAATAAATTCTGAGATTACAAACTAAGTACTAAGGGATCTACTCACCCTATCGTACAAGACAAGCAGTTCATCTTTACCCCGAAGTACCTGTCGACGGCAGGGTACGGCCACAGGTCGTGAGGTTTTCTCAACCATGGAAAGTACTTATAGTAAACCAAGACAGCAGTGACACCTTGCAGTTGGATCGTCGTCCCTTCTAGCCGACGGCAACATCGCCATTGTTTAATTGCTTCGTCTTGTATTAATGTCGTCAAGAACTCATTTGAGAATTCACTCCACTCTTTAGGCACAAAACAAATGTATTCATTTCCCATTTCTAAAGATGTCAAGCAAAAAGTTAAAGTAAGTCGGATACTTGTAAACTGTGAGAAGGACTGATGCAAACTGATAATAAAAGCACTGCGTTCAGGTCTCCGTATTTATAGAAAGTGGACACTGAATTAGAGAATCTCATAAGACATTAAACATCTCACTTCAAGGTTGAACACTTGTATTTGTGGCACTCTCCGAAAATTCGGCAGAGGTAACTGAACTAAACTCTCGAAACAAACAAGACCAGTGACGTCGAAACCTTCCTCAATAATATTTAATTAATGGTGGGTCGCTGCGTGCCGAATTTGTTTGTATGTCTCTCAACTTGGCAACGGAATTGATTGCGTCGTTCGCGAGATTATGATTTATTGCTCCGAACCAACATTTCATTTTAAGTGACAGGTACGAGACACGGCCCAGACACAGCAGTATAAAGAGTGTTACGTCTCATCTTTGACAATGGAATTGCGTCGTCATGGCAGCGGTATCCTACTTAGGCGCCACTGCAGTTAACAAAATTGTGAGCGTTGAACAAATTTGTAATAAACTAAGAAATTTTGAATAGCAAATCCCTAATAGATACATTTGGGTTGCGTGTCACCCACAAACCTGACGAATGTCGTAGAAAAATACTTGCGATTTCAATTTTATGCCTTGACGACTTGCGGCGAACGCTTAGTCACTCTTTTTTTATGAAAATCTTTTTCACAAAGACGAACCTAGATGCAGATTTTTCTTCATGAGCCCCTCAAGCCTTTGAACCGACAATTTATACCATTAGGGATTTAACGTTATTTGACGTTAACGGTATCACTACTCTCCGACGTCACTTTAACCTGAAATATTAAATCCTATAACCTTCCCCAAAGACGAACGTTAATGAGCATGCTTATCTTTCTGTGTAGCTAAAATGTTTGGAACCGCTGGAAGTTATTGATTTGATCGTTGTTACTTTTGCATAAATAGGAGCAACGCGCGCATCGTCGATCAGTTATTTTTCTGGAGTGCAGCGCAGTGACGTCCAGGTAATAAATTTATTTTTATTTTCACTGAACATTTTCAACACTTTTGTACTCTTTCGACTTCACATTCAAATTGTATGCCTTTGGAAGCATTTCGTTCATTCACCCAACAGATTCCATTTTTATAACGAATACGTCTATTTTCAGGTACCTTGACCAGGCAGCTTCGTAGAAAGCACCCACCGAGATGGAAAGCACGTCTAGAAATTGCTACACAAAATATTCGGTAAGTGAACGTGTTGCTTAAATTTTCTGGAATTAAGAATGCTAGGCGAGGTTGTAACGTCACTCTGCATGGCAACCAAAATTACCACGCAGCTGCATAAGACCTGATTTGAAGAAATTATTGTTTGGTAGAGAAAAATCCAATTTATTTTGTACTAAATCAATATTTTAGGCAATAAAATCTCAAAACATCTCAGGATGATCGTAAAATCTAGCGGAAAAAGTAAAACATAAATTTTTAGTTTTTAAATACCTCCAGATTTATGGCCATGGCGTCATGCCAGCTCTACGTCTAACGGACGACGGAGGTGAACCTGACCTACTAACCGACACCCGCGGCTTATCTTTTCGCAAATTTCTCTATTTGTTCGCACGAACAATGACACGACGTCTCTTTATTTGCAGGGTTGCGCTTCCTACAACGAGGCGTTTCCAGTGCTAAGGGCGTACCTGCTCGCCGACCCAAAGGATTACGAGCATGTACGTCGTTGCTTCGATTCATCTGCGGTGGATTATAGTTCCAAAAACAAGCCCAATTTTGGGAGTGCACTCTCTCCAAGCGGCTCAGATGGACGAAGAAATGAAAGTTACCAGATCTGCACCTGTTCGAAAACATAAAAACCCTCATCATTGTTAACTCTAATCAGACATTTCGGTTTATTTTCCGGGTAATCGCTCTCTACGGGTGTGAATGCAGTGTAATTTAGTTTTAAGCAAAATGTAATTGTTAATTATTAAAGGATTCTATGCGTGTTATGTTCAATTTTTCATTAAAAACCTGATTGACGGTCCAACAGTTCCATAACACGAGAAATCATCATTATACAGCTATTTAGGTTATCAGAGCGTTTTATAGGAAAGTCAAACACTTCTACGTTCTGCCTAAGTGAAAAAATAATTTTATTTATAGTTTCTTCAAAGCAGGAGACAATGACGTGAGTGATTGATCGCTATCCTAACACTTAGACATGATTAACGAACATTAGAAGTGGCAAACATCATCACCAATCCATTGACACACAACTACGTATCAACAACTCACTATTCTCTGCACCAAGATAACTCAATATCCATCGACGTGTATTTTTCTCCATCCGGCCGCTTAGAATAGTCCTCATCCTGACGCATCCAGATGGACTTCTTGTAGAACTTCAACCTGGCAGACACGTCTTCGATGGTAACTGAAGCACCAACCACTGTCTTGTAGGTTCCCCAATGCTCCTTCAAGCTGGTGTACAAGACACACTCCAGTGCTGCTCGCTCATAGACGTCCCATTGGTTCGGTATGAAGCACTTTTTTGTTTCGTCTTTCGCCGAAGAAGACATACCTCTCTGGTAAATGTGAATCTGCGGCGAATACGACAAATGTTTTCCCCCACTAAATAAGTATAAGACGTCGGCTTCGTTGCACTCGCTTTTACAGCGGAATAAAGCGAGCAAACAATTTACATTACTATGCACTGTAAAAACAGTTCACGACGTTTTGTATTCGTGATATTGATACCGATGATACTAATTTTTCGCTAGACGTGAAGACGTCTTATCGTTTGTGTCTTCACTAGCCATGCAATATTTCGTCAACTACGCTATCGTGTCCTGGACGATGAGCGACGAATCCTGACAAGGTCACATGCGGTCCGTGAAATCTTTCATTGTGAAGAGACGTATTATTCCTCATAACATCAATTACTCGGAACATTTCGAATTAAAACTTGAATAGAGACATGAAAGAAACAAATAACATAGTCAAAGACACTTATGACATTTCGACGTCAATTGAATTTAATCCTGTTTACTAAGCTGGTTTTTGTTGCCATGCCTAGGCGAATAATGCGAAGTTGTGCATCGACATTGTTGATACAGACGGAACATTACTAACAAACAATGGGTTGAATACGCGACCTTGCACCCCGAATAGATACCCGACTGTTGTCCTCACCAATCGGCGTGCCCTTTACGTGCGTCCGGATCTGTTTATGCTATAAAACTCGTAGGTCAGACTCGGTTCGTCACGCGGCGATGTGTCGTCGCGTGCTGAACTATAACAAACAGAGGTAAGTGTATGTAAACATGAGCGCCGGTATTACTTTAGCATCTATTGTTGCAACTGCGTCATGAGTTACCTTGAGACGGTCGTCGCTCTAGGCGACCTTTTATCATTGAACTAGCATGTAGTGAAGCTTGCATACTTTAATTAATTTTTTTCGCATTTTCTATCCACTGATAACCGAAGCGTTATCACTATTTTTATTGCGACGCCGCTGCGCGGACTTATCATTGGCTTGACTTTCAAAGCCGGGAGGTGACTATGTCATCTAAAGAGGTGGCGTATTACAATAATTGGCTCATTTCTATGTCTACTTCATATTCAACATCCTCGATCTAGTCATTTTGAACGTCAATCACGATTTCGCTGCGACTGACAATGCGGAACATGTGCAAATCCTCTTAATCTCGGTAAAAAGACCTCTCGATCATGCGAAATGTTAATTAGTGATACTACGCACGTGTAGTTCTTGTTTGTCTGGCGTGCTCGGCAGTCATTGAAGTCTTGCGCAGATTCTAGGCAGTACTATATAACTCCCTAGCTGGTTATAAATCAACATTCAATATCAATCCTCCGTAGAAGACAGTCACAAAACGAATTCAATTACTATTGTTAGTAAACGTATTCAAAATGGAAGAAGAGTACGCGATCGTTTTGTACGTCCAACTAACTCCAGACATATTAGTGCCGAACGAGTGGCCGTTGAAAGGCGTCTACAACGTCATTCTGAAATTGGCCAAGGAAATCATCATGCAGAGCGATCACGAGGATCCCATTCTACAGGTCGATGGTATCCCGGCCAGGATTGGTAGATACGTCGACAAAGGAGGATTTTACTACGTCTTCCACAAAATATCCAAACAGTAAGTCCTGCTTCCGTCGTAACGTCGATCATCGCGCCTATACGGCAACCAAGTACCGTTCAATGACCCATGTCATTTATTTCAGAGAAATGTGCGGCTCTTATGTTTACGATGTTACTTTGCGGGGAGACGTAAATAACAACCGACCTAACGAATCCAGCGGAACTGCGTCTTGCACAGGACTCTGTATGAGTGATGACTGTTTCTGTTCCATGAATTACGTCGTAGCGTGTTATCAAGCCCCTTCTCGCTCGAGGTATGATTTGTTCGGTGCGAAGCGATATAGAATAGTTAAAACTATCGAAGTCGAATCTAATCGAAATGAAAATTTATTCCAGCAAAAGAAAGATACTTGATATAAACCCGGACGCATACGTCGCGCACCGACGAAGTGTCAAAAGGTGAGTTGCTAGGCATCGAATAGCTAGTAAGCACTCAATGTATAATTTTGCCTACGCTTTTTTTTTAATACAACGTCTTTTTTGTCACAGGATGTGTCAGATCCCCGAAGAATGTGATTCGAATAAGGACTAAGGATGGCACTTCAGCGTGGTGCGTGATGGAATTCTGGACGAATGACTGCTTCCTCTCCGGCATTAGAAGACGTGTGGTGATTGAATAATTTTGAAAAGATTGTTTTGTGAAAAAAACACGTCGGATGTCACACAATCACGCTATGTCTTAATTTTTAGTCTTGGTATTTACTTTGGGTAAGGTTAAGCATGTATAAGTATTCAGCTGAAAATGCTAATTACCATAAATTGTTAATTACCGATTTGCATAAGTTCTATGAATTTCAAGAAAGCATAAAATATTGGCGAGTTACATGTAACTATCTTTGTGGTGCCGTCGTATGATAATTTTTTATAGTATTCATTAGTTTTAGAAACGGCGTAAGAGTTAAGAATTATCAACATTGATGATTCGATTTTTTATGATTAAAATGATGTAGTGATAAGCATACCATTTATAATAAACGCCAGATTAACAAACGAAACAGTTCTTTTATTGCTTCGAAATCGACACAACAAAAAAAAAATTTTTTTTTTTTCATTGTGTTTATTTAACGTAGGTTTTCAACTACTGAGGTCATATCGCCGACGGTTTGAACTGTTGGGAGTGGTACGATGGGGACTTTAGGGTTTTGAATCTTAACCTATGCGGCGGCAGGTCGAAGCTCAGGGTCGAAAAGACATCGTCACCGACTAAAATTCTTTTCGACGACCAGCCTGGGATTCGAACCTGCGCCTGGCCGGTGAGTCAGTTCGAGTGGTCTATAGGTCACGCGCCTTATACCACTCGGCCATCCTCGCCGGTTTAAAAAAAAATTGTCTAAGGTAAAAGAACCAGTTGTTGACCCTGACGTAGCTGTTGGCCTTTCAGATTTTGTACTAATTAAATGAAAAAAAATAGTTTAAAATATAATTGTCTTAAAATTTATAATCGTAGTAACATTTATTCACCTAATCGATGTTATTTTTCATTGTTTTAGTTAAAATAAAATTGAAAATATCAACAACTAGTCCAGGGTCCTTAATTAGGTCTTTTGCAGTAATAAAACCACGACGTCGCTACATCGAACGATAATTCGAATAAAACGCCGAATTCGACCAAAGATAGTTTTGGCATCAAAATCTTCGCCCCAAATGAGATCTTAGTCTCAAACGTTAGGTACTAATTCGAACAAGCATCTCATTATTGGCCTTTAGCACGCGTCTGCTCTTCGCTACGTCAGTACGTCGGACACCGACAACGCCGCTTTGTGCCCGAAATAGATCCGAACTACTGAGTAATGACATTGCACAAAGACATCTATTATTCGGTCGTTGATACCATAAACTGCGTACCCGATTTGATTGCCGTCGATCAAATACCTTGCACCTAAAATTGGTTTTGATTAAACTAATTGATTTTCGCGCATTGCAGTAACGGTATCGTAAATACTCGTGCTAATTATTGATTGATTCGGTCCAAGATCACGTTCAGAAAAAAAGGTTTCATCCACTTCAGAATCCTTTAATTGAGGTGTTATTGTCATTTATTGCGGATTTTATGGCTTTGTTTTGGTGCGATGTCCTGTAACACCATAAAAATGCACCGTAGAGTAATTCTTAGCTGATTGATTCGAACCTGCCGAATAACGGTTGCGGTAGTATATTGATTTGATTTGTTCCGCCTTTTTGAAGGACTATAAATATGAATTTTGGCGGAAGGATCAAATTGTACCGATTTTGTCTTCCTGCTGTCAAGACTTTTGCGGCGGGTCCTGATACTTCACTGGTAAGTTTCTTATGTTGTTGCTCAGATAAGTTGTATTTGTTGTGTTAAAAATAATTAGGCTAACCCTTGACGTACCAGCAATTCAATTCAAATTTTGGCCCATGTGATCTAATTACTTGAACAAGTGTCCCCAATACGTCTCGCATCGTTTGACCCAGAAAAACGTCTTTGTTCTAGGCTTGGACGCATCTGATTAACGTCAATCATTTCGTGATTCCTAGGGAGCGACCTCCTGAAAAATGGGCGAGAATATTACCGTGGAAAAATCAAGGAGTGCCCCAAAAACTGTGAAGAACAGGTTCAGAAACTACAAGGAGCTCTACTGCTCCTGCTTCGCCTTCAGGAAACCGAACAAATCCAAGTCTTCCAGTCAATCTGATGACGACAATCAGGCACCCTTTGGAATAGAATTTGCATTCAAGTCTAATGTAGAGACCGTAGAAGCTGATCCAGAAGAAGGAGCCAGTGTTCCTCTCCAGAAATAATTGTCGATTTCGATTGTACCGATCGGCGCTGGTGGTAGAAATTTTCTGCGCTCATTAATATTTATTTTATCCATTCTGAAATTCGACACAGCGGCCAATTACGCCCAATTCTTATCTGGATATTGTTATTAAAGTTTTTATCGAAGTGCACGCATGTAAAAAACATGGCGCAGAGCGGGGATCGAAGGATTTATAGAGCCGACAATTATTAATTCTGCTTAATCTGCGGTATATTTCATTGCGAGTCTGGTTTTCGTTAGATTGAACGTCCACGTCCAAGCATAAATTAAATATAAATAAAAAATGGAGCGCGTCGGGAAGAAGTGTAATGAAATTAAAAAGCTGATTCGAGCGAAAATTGACGACGCTGCTGTGAAGAAAGAAGTTAAAAACAAGGGCGTGGAAAGTTCTAATGAAAAGCAGAAACTTGAGTACAAAAAATCAAACAAATCAGCGGAACCATCTACCAGTTCCTGGAAAAGTTCGATTCCACCTTCGTCATGTGAGAAAATTTATAAGTGGAAGTATTCAGAAGACAAAGGAAAGAAATCGAACACGAAGACGTCGGGAAAGGCTGCGAGTTATCCGGCACTGAAGACGCCCCCCTCCAGTGACAGTTCTGGATCCGGAACAACGGACACTACCTCCATCTCTGAGTCCTCCGACTAAGTTCGTGGCCGGAACTGTTTTATTGGCTCTGGACCGGTCAGCTGTTGGTTGCGTTGCGATATCTGGTGCTTGTGTAAGACTGCTAGGGAGAAAATTGTGATTAGGGCTAATGATCTGTGTTTTGTTTGTCTCGGCATCAAACCCTGTCTGTATAAGTGAGTATATGATACGCTAATTATCATTTTGTTTTATTGCAACCCTGATTTATCCACCTTTCGGCCGCTTTGTTGTCAAAGTAAAGCCGGTAGTCATCAGCATTTTATTTTAAGCAACCATCCAAAGCTAAGATTTGCATAATAACTTCAATTATTTGGAAACTAGTTTTTAGAAATCAAGACGTCAGATGATAAAAAAAGGGTCTTATAAGTGAACATTCCAGTCTGCCGAGTGCCCAAGGTTACCTAAAGGCGGCTTTTTATGTCATAGTTGTACAATTAGAACAATTTTCTAACCATGGAGATCTGTAATTATCCAACCAACAAACACGCGCTCCTGTATGAAAAAACGCGAGATCGGGCCCATAACCTGTTCGCGAAATCACTAACGCATCTCTAGCGCATCGAAAACTTGGTGACTAAGATGGCGGCTAATTTAAACGAACCTCGCTCGTAAAAATTCATTCGCAGATCAGCAGACGCTATTCATGATGTTTTGCGTCGTTCAGTAAATATTTAAGGCTGTTTATTGTGATGGTCAAACACTTTCGACTCGGCACCACAACTGAGAGAACGTTATATCCTTGTAGCTCTTTGCTAGCCAGGTGAGTTATTTTTACTTACAACAGAAGACAAATGTCTTGTTTGAGATTCATTTAAAAATTGCATAGAAGCGTCTCATCTCTACCTTAGTTTCTGAGATGCAACGACATGACGAAGTTATTTTTTCCAGGATCAGAAGATGGATCAAGTGGGACGAATTTATCGCAACACAAAGAAGCTGATCAGAGGAAAAGCTCACGATGCACCCTTGCTAAAGAAGGTGCTTCCAAGGAAAAGCACCGAGGGTTCGGAAAAGTCACCGCTTTTCTGCTCTCAACCGGAGAAATCTGCTCAATTTTCCCAGGATCCAGATCCTTCAGCGTCCCTTCAACGTCAGGACGTCACCAGTCCCGAATCGGCAAGGGTTAAGGCTGAAAATTCCAACGCTGAAAAATGGCCCAGGTTGTTAAAAGCATCAGCATCCAATAAATACGATCGGTTCTAAACGAAAAGCGTCAGTGAAGTGATGAGTAACGTTAAGACTCATAATATGTGTTCAGTTTTTTGTGATCGAACCTAATCTACATCATTAGTAAGTAAATCATATACTAATTCACACCTCGTTTGTTTATTATTCCAACTCGTTAGCATTTTCGTTTGAAGGCGACAACCTTAGGCGAGTCTCCAATAGGTCACAGAAGTCGATGAGTTTGATGATCTATCGTGAATAGCTGCGCAAAAAGAGGTCTAGGAAAAAAAGATCTCCTATTAACTTTTTTGTTCGTATTAATGCGCAGTAGAGCAGATATGTGTTTACTTTGTTACATCGAGCCTATCAGTACAATCTTAACATATTAGAGATGCACAGAAGGATATACGACATCAAATCTCACTTAATAAGTACTGAAATACGCCAAAATATACGATGCAATCTAGAGTTATAGAGGTACGCCGGATTGGTGTGATAGAATTTTTGGATTAAAAATGCACAGACTAGGGAAGAAATAGCTTTTCAATTTTCCTGATTGCTACCGAGCGTAAGAAGCTTATTGGCAGGGTGCGTAGAATATGGTGGGGAGGACCGGCGCTGATTACCACTTTTACGTGTAAATTTTATGAAGACCGCATGATTTTACGCTAGCGGCGGCCACTGTAACTAAATTACTCCGTTTGATTTAACATAGGAAAAGTATGAAAAATGAGGGCAGCACCTAACGCGCTCCTGGCCAATAAAGAGCTTATGAGAAGCTACGTCTTCCATGAGCCGAGAAACAGAATCTCCAATCTAGTCAATGAACTCTGCACCACCATCGACTTCCTAGAGGACACTCAACTCTGAAATTAAAAAAGTACTATTAGCTATTATTATTATTATTATTATTTATTAATTGGCCATAGAGTCCTGACTCCTTGCGGCCATCCAATATTATACATAAATTTTAACAATATAGTAGTATAGTAAATACACGTATAGTAGAGTTAATACCCAATTATTATTATCAGCGCAACGTTTCGGAATTTTATTATTCCTTTCTCAGGCGTCTATGAAAAATACAAAAGTAAATATACAAATTACACAACCAATATTATTTTAATTAATAACACATACCATAATTGAGCATCATCAACTCATGCACCCTCCGTACTCAGTAAGTAATTTAGAGACAATTACTGAATCACCGCTAATACATAATGGCTCCCTAACATCATTTATGGATTATCGAATTTTTTTAGCGTCTAGCTTATTTTCATATTTTTTTTTACACTCATGCAGTGCAATATCCATAATAGATTAAACTTTCATATAAATCAACGTTATTCCGGTTCTCATCCATGGTCTCAATTAGCATAAAATAATTCTCCTTTTTTGGATTCAAAAATACTTGATGTTCTTATTCAAATTAACGTACTACGTTTCGCCACTTTCGCAGCTTCATCAGGTACTAAAAATAAAACAGTAACAATACAATTAAATTATATCAAAATTTGTACATTAATCTAACTAACTGATCAAATTATAACCAATTTAAGTACAAACATAACATACCATAATTATAAAACATCAATTGTAAAATTGTGTAGAATAACTTCAGCATTCGCCTGTTCCTCATGTTAGCTAGTCGCATTTTGTACTTAAACCAGTCTTTTATGACCCGTACTGCCTGTTGTCCATATACTCCTCTGATGTCGTCCAAGAATTTCTTAATCAATAAATCAACATTATTCCGGTTCTCATCCATGGTTTCAATTAACATAAAATAATTCTCCCTTTTTGGATTCAAAAATACTTGATGTTTTTATTCATATAAATTTCAAATCCTATCTTGAAACATTACATTGATACATGATCATAATAAAAAAACAAATGAAGCGCACACCTGATAGCACCCAACAATAGCAAACGCTTGCCGTAGGTCAGGTTAGATAGCCTTCACAACGGCGGACATTGAACTCATGTAGCGCGTCACATCCATACCTACAAAAACACCGATGCTTCGAAAACAATCTGACTGAACCATAGGATTATTTTTTGTTGTCTTGCGCTCACGTTCTTGCTACTTTTGAACAATATTTACGGCAAAATTAATACCAAAGTTATAAACAGTTGTAAATCGAATAATGACCTGGTTACTATTCATGTCATAACAATCTATTTGACGCCTCGATAGTCGGAGGTCAACTTCATTCATAAATCGATTGGCTCATAACTTTCGGTGTTGATGGTGATAATCAGCCAATTTTTGCCAATCAAGCTGTCATTCAACTCTACTGTAGTGTCGATTCCTTCAGCTTTCCGCGCTGGTGACCACTCGCTTTGGCTTTATAATTAAATAAATAACTTTGTTTTTTATGTAAATGTTCGAAGTCTAATTGATTCTCTTCAAGATAAGCCTCATAATTCGTAAAAAATGGTTACCCTGAATTTTATGGGATGCGCGCACTGTTTTGTTTGCCGTCTAGCGTTCAGAAAATTCCACAGGTCCTTTAGTTTGCTTCCAGAAGGGGATGAAACACAAAGAAATAGTGTTGGAAAGATTTATTGTTTGATCGATATTTACAAATTATCTTGCAATGAATATGAAACGATTTACAGAACACATATATGACGTATCAACACCCTTGGTAATAATGTCCCCTAATTTGGTTATGCGTTTTGTAAAGTTTATCTCCAGGTTGGCCTCATCAGGAAGTCGGCAGAAAATTGTACGTCAGACACCGAACCATCGATTGTTAAGTAATTTTTCTAGAACAATACCTCTATTTTCGCTGCGGCTCGAATTTGTCGACGTAGGTAAGAGCGTATTCTCTGGGATGTGGTCTGTTTCTCAAATCGCCGTAACGCTTCATCCAGATGCGTTTGTCGTTGAATTCCAGCTTGGCAGCGACGTCGCCGATTTGGACGACAGCGCCTTCTACCTTCTTGCAGGCGCTCCAATGACTGGCGACGTTACTGTACATCATGATGTTGAGAGCTTGCTCTGGAAGGGCCTTCCATTCCCTGGGCACGATGCACATCGACTTGTTGGTGTACGGCGAGTAGCGCGAGAATGCCGAATTTTCCGATGCGAAGGATGACGATGATAAAGGCATTTTACCTTGCGGCTAAATGGGCGGTCTCTTATAAACTATTGTCTCGACGTTCTGTTCCGGAGCTTTATACTGTGGCGAGATGTCCAATTTATTAGTCAACTGTCTGATCGATCGCAATAAACTGATCAGCTAGGGCTGGCACTATCGTCGATTTTCAATCAGCATCGGCAAGCATCGGCAACTTCAGTTTTGAATAAATTTGGTAGGAACGTGTCTAAATCATGAAATGATGCGCATTCGACTCTAGCACGAAGCCAACAAACGCGTTAAAATCTCCATGGTAAATTTGATGATAAAAATTATATTAATCTAAGTATGCATTCTCCCATCACGAACCATCTCGTTCGGGACACAAAGCTGACCAGATCCCATGTGACCGTAGCGGGCGAAAAATTCCGAATGGTAGTTTGAGCTTATGATCCATTATAAACGTACTTTGTCTCCTTTCAACGTGATTCTATAGCCCCAAATTAAGCTCCGTCAAGCCAGCAGAGCAAACGCCAGCAGAGTACCCATGATTTCATGAGTTAAAATGGCACCAAATTCGGTGCTTCTGACTGAAATTAAGTGCTTTTTAAGTGCTCCCAGAATCACAAGTAGCACCTAATTTGGTACCATTTTAACTCATGAAATCATGGGTACTCTGCTGGCGTTTGCTCTGCTAGCTTGAGAGGGCTCCTAGATGATGATTTGTTGACAACCCTGCCGTGATTGCTTGTCAATTTTCATTAATATCCTTATTACTGAAATTATCAAGATTGATGGATATCATGCGGGATGTTAAATATGTGAGTAAAACACAACCTTGACACGGACATGATTGATTGTATGGAACGAGTCGACATCGAACCAATCGATCAGTCAAGTGGAGGAATAATTGGTCGCAAGAAATATATTGAATTGTCCACGTGGACGCCGAAGTACTTCGACCCATTTTCGCTCCTGCCAAGTGGCCGAAAAGCCCGAAACGTAAACAAATTGATTGATAATACATGATCATTAAACCATGATATTTCCGCCTCTGAATGAATCATGATAACGATCTAATGGCGGATAGTTGCAACATGAATCCAAGACAAATCACAAACAACTTTTTAAATCTCTAGCTTTCAGAATATTGAACATGAATCCTGAACAGCTTTCCAGACCCAGGCATAAGAAGTGGCCTAAAGTCCCCTAAATTTCGAGATTGAAAATCTTCCTGTTTACGCCAGACCGTATCGCCGACTGAGAATTCCTTAAAAGGATGGCGTAAGTCGTAGCGTAATGAATTTTTCTGATGGGATATATGAAGGGCTGTTTCCACCTTGTCAAATACTGCCGACATCAGACCAAGATTTTGGGCGTAGTGGTCGCGTGGCACAAGGGTCAGTTCGTCCACATTGTAATCTTGGGTGTAGAGTGAGCCGCACGAAATGATTTCCCGCCCGAAAGTTAAGAAGGCAGGGGAGAAACCTGTAACTACATTTACCGCATTATTCATTGCAGCTTGGATTTTAGGTAGGTGTAGGTCCCAAGATCTATGATCTCCGTTCACTAGGGAGGCTAAAGCTGTGACAATTGTCCGGTTATACCTTTCAGTAGGGTTAACCTGTGGGCAATAGTAGGGGGTTAAGCCTTGGTAGGGTATTTTATATTTATTAAGCAAGGTACGGAATTCGTTAGCTTGAAATTGTACCCCGTTGTCGGTCAGAATATATTGGGGGACACCATGTACTAAAAAAACTCGATTTTCCAGTTTCTCAATTACATTAGCTGCGGTAGCGCGTTTAAGTGGGAAGATCATGGTGTATTTGGTAAATAAACAATTGACAACCAGAATATATTGGTTGCGAGCTCTAGTCATAGGGAGTGGTCCCATTAAATCCAGAGAGATGGATTGAAAGGGTCTTGAACAGACCTTGGGTTTCCCCATAGGGCCATAAGGGGAGTGACTGGGATGTTTAAATGCTAGGCAAGTATTGCATCCAGCGATGAGCTTGGCTATCTCCTTGAACATACCAGGCCAATAGTGCGTTAGGCAAAGTTTCTTGTATGTCTTGAAAATGCCAAGGTGTGGGTCACCGGGAGAACCATGGGCCGACTTGATTAGGGCTTGCCTGAGAGAAGGCGGAGGGACTTCTTTCCAAATGAAATCGTCGTTAAGTTCGTAAGGGGAGTGGACACAACGATAGACTTTACCGTCTTTTAAAGAGTAGTTAGGGTAGGAGCCAGGGTTATTTCGGCAACCTTCGAGAAGTTTAATGTAGCGCTCTAGTTCAGGAGAAGTTGGGGTAGAGCTTGCCGTTACTGGGCATGCTTGGAAATCTTGGCTAGAGCTCAAGTCTAGAGGTTTGGAGCGAGACAGAAGATCCGGAACCAGATTATCCTTCCCTTTTTTATGTTTGAGGATAAAATTGAAACAGGATAAACGGATAGTCCACCGAGCCAATTTTCCAGACGGATTTGAAAGGTTAGTGAACCATTTTAGCGCAGCGTGGTCGGTGTAAACCGTAAACTGTTTGCCACAGTCTAGATAGCATCGCCAATGCTCAAGAGCGGTTATGACGGCTAAAGTTTCACGTTCGGTAGTGGAATAGTTCCGTTCGTGTTTATTTAAAGATTTGCTCATGTAAGCAATAACGACCTCTTCGTTGTTCCGAGTTTGGGTAAGCATGGCACCAATGCCGAAGTTAGAGGCGTCGCAGTGAACCGCGAAGGGTAGATCAAAGTCAGGGCAGGCTAGGACCGGCGTAGTTACCAAACATTCTTTTAGTTTAAGGAAAGCAGCGTCTGCTTCAGTTTCCCAGGCGAACTTAGGGGCGTTCTTCGCAGATGAAGTAAGTCTGCTAATAGGGGCGGAGATGGTACTGAAGTTGGGAATAAAACGTCTAAACCAGCTGCAAGTGCCGAGAAATTTCCTCACCTCTTTACGCGAAGTTGGGACTGGATAGTCCAGGATGGCTTTAATTTTGGACGGGTCAGCGCGTAAACCATTAGCATCCACTATATAGCCGAGGTATTTAAGTTCACTTCTAAAGAATTTGCTTTTCTCAAAGTTGATAGTCAGTTTAGCCATTGAGAGTTTATCTACTACTCTCAGTAGTAAAGAGATATGTTCCTCGAAGGTCTCGCTGATGACAATAATGTCATCCAAGTAGCAAAATACTTTGTTTTCGAACTCTGGGGTAAACAATCTGTCCATTAAGCGCTGCTGAGTTGCGGGAGCATTAGTAAGTCCGAAGGGCATGACTACGAATCTGTACATTCCTCTTCCAGGTACATAGAAGGCTGACTTGTCTCTATCCGCTGGGTGTAGAGGAATTTCCCAGAAGGCTTTGGCAATGTCAATGCTAGAGAGGTATTTAGCGTTTTTAAGGTTGTCCAGAATTTCATTTATAAAGGGGAGACTGTAAGCATCACGGCGAGTAATAGCGTTGAGTTTCCGGCTATCAACACAGAAGCGCCATTCCCCATTCGACTTAGGTGTGATGAGAACAGGGGAGAGCCAAGGACTTTCGCATTTTTCGATGACTTTCCAGGCTAACATTTTGTCAACCTCGAGGATAAGAGCCTTTTGTTTTTCGGGGGAAAGTCTATAGCATTTCTGTTTAATTGGAAGGGCATCACCGGTGTCAATACGGTGAGTAATGAGGTGAGTGCGACCGAGTTCGCCTTTACTTTCAAAAGAAATATCTTTGAAACGTTGGATAATGTTATCCGCAATTATCCTTTGAGAATCAGTAAGTTTAACATAAGGTAGAACTTTATCGATTGAACCCGTTGTAGTTGAGCAGAAGTTTAATTTATTAGTTGACTCAGATAGCAAGGACTTGGGCATTAGGTTAAATTTCTTCCAAAAATCAATACCGAGTATAAAAGATGGGAACATTTCAGGGAAAACGTATGCTTTAATGACATGGCATTGGTCATTAAAGGATATTGGAAGGTTGAAGTAACCAAGAGATTTAAGTTCATGTCGGTTTGCCGTAGCAACGGTGATCGGGTTACACTTGAACAGTTCAAAACCTAGTTTCAAAATTCCAAGGTGAGAGTTATTGCCTAAGATAGTGATAGAGCTGCCGCTATCTAGAAGCGCAGAAAATAAGTTATTATCGATCGCTACCTTTATGAAAGGGCGGTTGTGATCTCTCTCGTTCTTATAAAGCACAGAAGAAATTCTATAGCAGCCTAAAAAGGTCTTAATTGTTAATAGCCAACTGTTCCAGTCAGCTACATCGAAACTAGATTTCGGGTTCAAGTTAGAATTTAGTTTTTTGAGTTAGAAGCTTGAGGAGGATTGCATTTAGGGCAATTTGAAGAAATGACGTCCTTTAGACCACATTTGAAACAAATAGGGAATCTAGGTTTCCTACAATTTCTCAAAAGGTGACCGGTAACTCGGCAACGAGGGCAGAAACGGTTAGAAGGTTCGTAAGTAACGTTCGTAGCTGGCATGGGAGGAGTGGAACTAGAGGAAGAGTCAAGAGGGTGTGAGCTACTAGAAGAGTCCGAAGTTGAAGAGGTAGGAGGTTGAGAAGAGGTAGCGTTAACAGATTTTCTGTATTGAAAATTCTGTTTAAAAGAGGATGATTGAGGATTGAAGGAGGAGGAAGGCTTAGAGGACGTTGGAGGTTTATAGTTGAACTCCGAAACGAGAGGATTGTCCTCCGATTTAGGTTCCCGGAAGTTACGATCTTTATCGATATATTCCTCATATTTCTGGCAAGTAGTGATGAGAGAGTCAATAGAATTTACGTTAACGAGGGCCAAGTAAATTGAATAGCAAGGGCGGATATTACGTTTCAGGATGTCTAGCTGTTCAGTTTCAGACAACTTTTTTGTAAGTCTACAGAACATTCCATTCATTAAGGAAATGAAGACAATTATATTTTCATTAGGGCCTTGTGTGCGGTTACGGATTGCTGTCAAAATTTTGTAATCGGAATCGTACTCGCTAAAATCTTGAACTAAAGCTTTCGAGATTTCAGTCCAAGATAGAGCTGGGTTGCGAGTGAGTTTGAAACGGAGCCAATGCAGTGCATTGCCAGAGAAGAATTCAGAAGTATGTTTAACTAGTTTGTCTTTAGGAATACCACGTGAAGTGGTAAATTCTTCCAATTTTAGCAAAAAGGATTTGGGGCAAGAGTCACCAGAGTACGTTAATTTCCTTAGTTCACCTAAAGATTTGGTGTACGAGTTCGAAGAAGTAGGTTGGGGGGTATCTTTAATAGGTGGGCTTCTATGTGGGGAGGTAAGGTCCTGTTCAGGGAGTTCTTGAAGTGAAGGGAGGAATTCCTCGTCTTTAGCTGTAAGATCTTTAAATTGTTTTTCCAAATTTTTGAAGCGTTGACGGAGAGAGTATAATTTATCGAGAGCAGAAGGGTCATCATCACAAGTATCAACGTCTATACGTTGGAGTCTGAAGAAGATGTGATTCAAGTATGTCTCGATCTTGGGGAAGTTCTGTTCCTTGCCCAGATCGAATTTAAGTTCTGCATACTTTAGAGAGTGATCTATTTGATCAAGGTCAGTTGAAAGGGGAATAGGAGATGTTTCAATCTGTTCAGGGGAGATATTGGACAATATTTTTAGCTGAGAATGGAGATTAGAGAACGTCGATGCAGGTTCCTCATTACGGATCTTGACCTCATATTCGGCTTCAGCTTTATTCAGTAAATTAAAGTTGATAAGACGAGCCATAGTGACGTTGAGAGGTAGTTTACAGTAGAGAGGTAAGTCTAAGTAGAACAATAGGTAATAAAATTTAATAGATCAATTGAGTCACAATTATAGTCAACAAGTCGATCGAGTAATTTGGGATTAGATTTCACAAAATTATAAGCTAAAATTATAAAAGGTTGTTAAACAATCAGATAAAATTATTCGTTTTAGTAAAAATTGTCAGTATTAAAATCATTAGTATTAGTTAGAATTAGAATAAGAACTATTACTAAAACTATAGCGATAGTTAAGTACTAAATAACTACAATATAAACTAGATTAAAACTACTACAAGAATTACAACTAGATTACAAGTATAGAGCCAGTAACGTAAAGGGAGGGAGTTCCTTAGTAAAGAGAATAAAATAATTAGCTAGGGTTAGTATGTTGTATGAAAAAGAAATGAGGGTATGTTATGTGAGAAGGCAAAGAGGGAATGTTATAAGATGAGGGCAAAGAGGAAATGTCATAAGATGAGGGAAAAGAGGGAATATTATAAGATGAGAAGAGGGAAAAGAGGAGGTCACACTCAGAGGAGGTAAAGAGGGTCGCCCTCAGAGGAGGTAAAGAGGGTCGCCCTCAGAGGAGGTAAAGAGGGTCGGTCCTCCGATGAGGTAAAGAGGGTCGGTCCTCCGAGGAGGTAAAGAGGGTCGGTCCTCCGAGGAGGTAAAGAGGGTCGGTCCTCCGAGGAGGGAAAGAGGGTCGGTCCTCCGAGGAGGGAAAGAGGGTCGGTCCTCCGAGGAGGGAAAGAGGGTCGGTCCTCCGAGGAGGGAAAGAGGGTCGGTCCTCTGAGGAGGGAAAGAGGGTCGGTCCTCTGAGGAGGGAAAGAGGGTCGGTCCTCTGAGGAGGGAAAGAGGGTCGGTCCTCTGAGGAGGGAAAGAGGTTCGGTCCTCTGAGGAGGGAAAGAGGTTCCGTCCTCTGAAGAGGGAAAGAGGTTCGGTCCTCTGAAGAGGAAAAGCGAGTACCTTTATAGAAGAGGTATCTAATTAAGTGATGATAGTGAGAGCCTGAGATAAATAAAAGTGTCCTAATAAAGAGTCCTAATAAAGTGTATAGTGTTGATATGTCTTTTATTGCCACTAGAAGAAGTGGTGTTTTAGAATTTTGAGAACCAGGGGTGAGAAGCCGTTGGGCGCCAAATGTAATATTACACTAAGCCTTACAGCAGAGCCGTAAGGACCTAGTGAACAGTAGTCGAGGTAGGCTACGTCGAGGGTCCTATAGATATAAGACCCTAGACGTAGGTAGGGAAAGGTCGAGTGAAAGGTTAGAGGTAGTAGAGAAAGAGAGTAGATACAAGAGAACAGATGTATTATATATAGAGCCTAATATTACAAATTTGGGTCCTGCCTCCCTAACGTCACTGGCGAGTTATAGGTAGCTGAGGGAAAACAAGAGTTTGACTTAAGTAGGACGACGTAGCTGAAGCCAGGAGAGCGAGGTCTTGATCGTGTTATGCCGGTTACTCTGCGCTCGAGGTGGTGTCTGCAGCAGATCTCACGGCCCACGCCGGAAGCAAGAGAAGGCTGCCCTCGCGGCTCCTCGCCGGAGGCAGGATAGGACTGCCCTCACGGCTCCTCGCCGGAGGCAGGATAGGACTGCCCTCACGGCTTCCAGCCGGAGGTACGAGGAGGCTGGAGTTTTTGAGAGCCCCACGCGAGGTACAGTGGTAAAAGAGGGAACTGTGGTGTGAATTCACACGCGCCTACCACTTTAGAGAAAATACTAGGTGTTGAGTACTATTGTAGCGTAGGTCACACGCGCCTACCACTTTAGGGTCGAGTATTGTTGTAGCGTAGGTCACACGCGCCTACCACTTTAGGGTCGAGTATTGTTGTAGCGTAGGGTTCGCGCCTGGGCAAAATCCCTGGGCCGTGCTGCGGCCCAGGGAGGCCTTGAGACAGTAAGGTAGCTGTCCTGTCCTTCTATCTCACGTGAGAGATGAAGGAAGACTGACCTTTTAAAATTCAGCCGTCAAAAGGTAAACAGAAAATCGTTCGCGAAACTCACGATTTCCAATTTTGATTTCAAATTCAAATAGAAGTCAAGATTGACAAGAATAGGTGGCAAATACCAAAGACAATATGAATCACGGTTGAACCATCATTCTATGTCAATGGTTTAGACGCCAACGACAAGGAATGATGCCATCAACCAAAGGCAGAGAGTAACCAAAGACATAGAATTCAATGTCAACGGCTATATGACAGACTAATGACATGACCGCTGTGACACTGCAAAACACAATGTAAACAAATAAAACAAGAAATAGAAACTAACTAAAATACAGGAAAAAGAAGAATACTACAAAGTATAACCGAAGATTTACTAAAGTATTTTGAGAAACAGCTAAGATTACTTTTGAAGAAAGATCTGGCTTTACTATTTATGAATATAAATTAAAGATGGGAAACTTTTGGAGAAAATTCCATCTCTTCGAACCATGTGTATAATTAAAGATAGAATACTTTTGAAGAAAATTATATCTTGCCTACATAAAATTCAATTCAACTAATAATAATGAGAACTACTCACCAAGTTATAATAAACATACATAATACAGATCACTGTGAAGAAAGATCTAATTTCTACTAATTTTATTACTCTTATTAACCTTAGGAGCATTCTTCTAAGATATTGTAATAAATATATTTATTTCATTTGGTTTTGTAAAATTGCTTGCTTTGATAAGAAAGTCATTGACTCAAAATAAAGTAAATTATAAGATTAGCATCTCCTTTTATGGGTATGTATATAAGTATATATACTTAGGATTCCTGTAGTCACCAGTCTGACTCGGCTCGACTTACTGACAAAGACAGTGTAAATTTACTGAGTCAATGCAACTTGACTTCCTCTCATCTTTTGCTGTAGAATACTAGACTATCTGATTGTTATTGAAAATAGTTAAATACTCTTCCCCCCCCATAAAAGGAGTACAGCGGTGGGGTGCTGTCCAGTCTTTGGTCGAGGCACACAGTTCTGATAGAAATCAGAGGGCAAAGCCCTGGCGCGGAGGTGGAGCGCTGACCTAAGCCGCAATACATAATTATTGAGATTTAATTTACCTATTTTCATGTTTAAAAATAATTACTTTTAATCTGTCGATATCTGGTTGAATGTTCCTCATCTTAGTACTTAAGTTTAATATGAATACCATTCTCACTAACTCTTAAAGAACCCAGGTTTACTCATAAATCACAACGTAGGTCCTTTAACACTGGAATGATCACTTGGCCAAATCTAGATCAAATGAAAATTTTAGTCACTTCTTAAGATTAGAGTTTAAGGTTCACTTAGTTTTTAGATAGGTAGTATTGTAAGGGATTTATTTATATCTATAACAAGGGGGGTCGTTACAAAGAGAGGAATCAATTTAAAGTATACCGTAGGGTAGAATGAGTAAAGGGAAATTTATTTCCCTCTAGGACGTGCGAGTCTCATTATTATTTATTTATTTATATTTATTACAAATTTATGTCAGGTCTACCATTCTATACACTTAATGGGTGCCCCAAGACGAACAACGTCTTAGAGGTAGACCAAGGAAAAGATGGCAGGATGACTTAGCTGCTTACAAAAAGTTTGCAGAAATAACAACTTAAAAAAAGTTTATTGTAATTTATCATAAGGGGCCATCCATAAATTACGTCACACGAATTTCATGATATTCCCCCGTCCTTGTCACAGCTGGTCACATTTGTGAGACTCCCCCCCTCCCTAGTGTGACGTCACATATTTTGCAATTTTACATTTTTCGTTAAATTTTTCGTGAATAGTCAAAGTTCGTTAACTTTTAAACAAAAGAAACACTTAGATTATAACAGATTTTGAAATGTGATGTCACGAAACTTAGGACCCCTTCCACCCCTTTGTCACACAATGTCACACATTGCCGAACCCCTCCCTCCCCCTTAACGTGTGACGTAATTTATGGATGACCCCTAATACAAGTTTTACATTGTTATTGTAATAGATCGAAATCTGTGGTTAAAACTAAAGTAGACCTTTGCCTAGCAGTGCTAGAGTGGGACAGAAATGGCTAGCAAAAAAAGAAACGAGTATAGTTATTTTTATTATAAATCAAGACCTTTCTCACTCTGACTAATCTATTTATGCATCACAAGACATTGGCCTCTCCCAAGGATCTCCATTTCGATCAATCCAGCGTCACCCACATGTGCATATAATACAAATAATATGAATTATAAAATAGTATTTTTCAAATGTCATCTTAGGCACAAAAGTCAAATCACTTTTGTCGTATCTACGTTGCCTATTCTAGGGCATTTCTCTGAAAATAATGTACGCTGTGAAAGATAATACTTCTCTCTGGATGAAACAAAATTAAAATTCATAAATCTGTGAGAGTGTACCTCGATATTAATATCGGAATAGAGCTATAATTTTATTGCAAGGAGAGATTCGTTGCTTTTCCCAAGTAGTTTTTTTTTTAATTTAGATTTATCTGTATTTTCTGCTTGAGATGTACCGAAATTAAATTTTATTTTCAAGCTAGGTAAGTAATTTTTATTATGGTTGTTCTTTTAATATGAGGTGATTTTAAATTAGTTGTTATTTATTATAAGATGGGTTAACTCTTGACCTCAATCTTCACCAAGGTCATAGATGAGGTCGAGATAACCCAGAAAATGCCTATAAGATACTGGTACTCCAACGCACCGACGGAACACAGCAAGCTTCGCGACGGCCCTTCACAAAGCCTACCACACCGCATGAGACCATAGGACGCCATCTCAGATTCAGAATAAATTGAGGTGTCGTTGCCTGGGGTGGATTAATAGGAGACAGGTCTCATTTGTGTTTCCTTAGTAGCCTCTTACGACACCCACGGAAAGAAATGAGGTGGTGTTATTCTCAACCGATCACCACATGGCAATAAGCTAGCGAAACTTAAGGGGGTGATTCTCTCCATGGAACTGAACGGGTAATGACCAAATTTGTATGGGACCCGTCCCCCCCCTCCAACAGACCTTTTGTGTATGTCAACAGTTTCGTATGTATCTTTATAGAGATTAATAGCTACATTAAATGTCAAAATCCATGGTGTTTAGAAAATACACATAACTAAATATTCTCAAAATAACTATCGGTTTATATTTTTATGTGTTCTATATGTATACCTGATATGATAAATATGAAATATAACAATAAAAATATTATGAATGTGGTAAAAATCAAAGGATTTTCAAATAACAACTGTTACTTTTGTTATCAATATTAACAAAAAAATAATATTTTTCCCAGAATGTCCCACACATTTGAGCGATGTCGCCATAGTAAAAAGTCATCACTACATTGATATCTTTCATCTCAGATATATTTCAAATCTGTTGGTCTGAAATGGGTTTTGTGGGGACGTTTTGACGCATCGTCCTTTCTCCAAAAAACCTACATGAAATTCTCAAAACAAAATGTCGACCTCTCATAATTCCCCTACGTAGGCATATCAGCTGACGTAATTTTTTTTTTGACTTATGTTCCTTGGGGAACATTTTCAGTTCGTTCACATCCTTTATTTTTGCTTACTAATTTAAAGTCACTCAACTATGAGACGTTTTTTAGAGATTTAAATCAATTACATCTTGTTTCTTTTGAGTATCACTTGAGACACATCGTTAAATTCTTATTTTACCTCTTATGTCTACGAAATAAGAAATCTAAGTATAAAATAAAAGCGGTGGCAACTGGCAACCCATTTGTATAGGTCTTTTTCTTCTTATCGTGTAGATATATAGTCAAGTGTGTGGCAAAATTGGCTAATCCTGGTGTCAAAGTTTTCAAACCGCACAATGGCCTCTGACTTGGTTTTAACGACTGTAGTAATCGACAACAGCCGGGACCGACAGTTTAACGTGCCCTCCGAAGCACGATAAATTGCCACTTTGGTCAGCCGTCAAGTTCCCTATCTTTGTGTACGTTGCTTAACCTCACTGATCGGTTGAGATCAGCGAGAGCCACTGGGCTAGGTTATACAGGTTATAATGGTGTCAGCTTAGACAGTGGAATTTTCCTCTGGAATAACTTCACTTTTTTCATGATTTTAATATTTTTTCCTTTACACTTCAATAAGCTACTTATTCGAATACACTCCATTTTGGAATTAAATACAATAATAACAGCGTAAAACACGAAAACCAGCAATGAACATCGCATTCTGGTAGCGGCGCGGCGCGGGAGGACTGCGTAAACACTGGTTAACGGTGAAAATTCCTTAATTTGACTTATCTGGGAAAAAAAGTTACTGGTAGCCGTTAATAGTTATGGGTAGATTCCACCACCATTCAAGTATATGCTACGCTGTCCCTTATATCCTATATAAATGACGAGTGGTACAGTATTTCATTGCTCGTGAGTAAACAACACGAAGGGGTTCCTACCCCGAAATAATGGGGTTATTTACCATTATCCATGGCATCCCATAACGAAACATCACAAATATCAATTTATAACTCCGGGACATCGCATTAAAATTCCGTTGCCATCAAAGCCTTCACTCAAACTGTGAATTTTAAGGTCCGACCAAAATGGTCCCAATCCAGTCACCAATTACCGGACCCAAACTTTAACTCGGTTCGACGAGTTAGATCCAAGTTTATTTCTAAAATACAGCTTACAAACAGAATATTTTATAAGTCACAGGCTAGAAGTTAGGGGTTAGGGTTTCTGGATATGACTAATAGTGAAATAGTAGATTTTACAACAAGTGCACAAAACGAGTTTTGTGGACGAGTTATAAACTCTGCTTTTCACTTCGATTGCGAGGAAATAATAAAATAACATATAATAACAAATTTTATCTTTAAACTTCTGATTATTTTGGCTGTATGGAGTTTTCTATGCCTTACTATAGACTATAGACCCATTTATTAGTGGATCACTTTGTGCACTAGAGCACAAAATGCGATTTTGTGCAGCCTATAATAGATCGTTTTGTGCTCTAGAACACAAAAATCGATTTTGTGCAGCCTACGATTTTGTGCAGCCTATAGTAGATTGTTTTGTGCTCTAGAACACAAAAATCGATTTTGTGCAGCCTATAAATAAAATCGATTTTGTGCAGCCTATAAGCTGCACAAACAAGCACTTTCCGAGCATGAGTAGTGAAAAGGTTATTTTCATTGGGTCTTTTTATAATTCGAAAACGGCATGGCAAAATTGTATTACCTTTGCCTCCTATGTAACAGTAATAGTAATACTAGAAGCTGAGAGCATTGAGGGCAATGGTAATTCAAATTTTGAAGTACCATGCCGTGCCGTTCGAATTATAAAAAGGCACATGATGTACGAGTAAGTTGATTAATATTTTTTTTTACCAACCCATATATGTCCCCACAGAGGAGCACGGGCCTTCCTTCGAAACGCTGGCCCAATGCGGGTTGGTGGACCTCTCGTCTTTCAAAAATGAATTTTCTTAGACGTGCGGGTGTTCATCACGATGTTTTCCTTCACCGTTTAGCAAATGGTAATTTATTACAAAAACCGTACATAAATAATATGAAAAGACGAATTTAGTGGTTCAGGCCCGCACCAGGATTTGAACCCGCAACCTTCCGGTTACAAGTCTGGCTCATTACCTACTGAGCTATCACCGGTGATGAATAGTTTTCATCACACAGGCTTGAAAAAAGTTTGATATGTCCTTAATCTTCTTTCATCAGGCCGCAAGACGTCCACTGCAAGACTTATTGGTATTTTTTATCTTTTTTGTTTAGGAGCCTGCACCACATACCTTAGAGATGGTAAGAGAGCTATTTCTCTCTAGATAGGAAGATATCCCTTCAGGGATAAGTCCGCCTGTGCATACAGCTATGTTTCCTTTGTATTAGTCTGTCAGAATATGCAATAAAGAGTTTACATAAATACATGCGAGTACATAAGGTTGGCTAAGTCGTCTAAGGCCGCTGAAACCTTTTTTCTTTTATTTGTAGACTAGCTTTCCGCCCACGGCTTCGTCCGCGTGGACTCAAGTTATATTCTGAGGTAAAATGTAACCTTTGTTCTTTCCCTAGGTCTAATCTATCTCTTTACCAAATTTTATCAAAACCGGTTCAGTAGTTTAGGCGTGAAAGCGTAACAGACAGACGCGTGCGATCGCTGCCTGATAATCATAAAGTGCTATAGGGCGAAGCGTGGCATTCGACGCATTATTTATGTATATATTAAAATGTACAATATTTAAGGTACTTTTTTGGATAAAGATTAATACTTTATTGGTTAAAATCGCTTCGAAAATAAACCATTATTTCTCGTATTAAAAGTAAAGGTCAAAAAATGGTTATTGTGGGTTATCCCTAAGAGATAGAGATATATCATCGTGGACTTTTTTGAAGACCTTTTTAAGGTGTACAATACTTTTAGATCTATCTCGTAGGGTTCAGCCAGCGTTTGCTATGTAAGCGCAAGAAAATGTGTTTATTTACGACATCACATTAGAAACTTCGTTCGAGACTTCGTTCACGTGTGAATTCGGAAAAATTATGCAATCTATGTTACTCATGGATAACCCTAGTGAAAGAATTTTTGAAATCGGTCCAGTAGTTTTTAAGTTTATTCGTTACATACAAAAAGTTCAGAGTTTTCAAGCCGCCACATTCTGATTATTTAGTTCTTATAATTGATCCATCCATAAACTCACACCTACAATCCCATACGGGGTATGTAGAAGGTCATGTAGTTCTAAAACCACGATTTGACATCCATTCTGAGGGTTATTACATGGAACATGAGTATAATGGTGATAGGTTGTCACCCTATCGTCCCACTAACTACTTTCAACAGGTATGCCCGGGAAGAGTGAGCAGCTGCTATACATTTTAAGTTTTTCTTTCACTCCCAGTCTAGCGTGGACGTAAATATTTTGACTAAGAATTGTAATTAATCAAGTGACAAATATTTTGAAACAGGGGCTAAAGTTTTCAAACCTACAAATTCTCATTATTAAGTTCTTATAACTGATGATATTGTCATATCCAGTATCCAGTCAACAACTCGATAACAACCCTAAGATCTCTGTAGAAATCTAATATCTATTCATCTCGGAGTCGGTCTTTGATCTGAAACAAGTGTCTAATGACGCCTCTAACTTCTGAGCATTTTTTGTTTTCTCCAAATCTCTCCCCAATTTGTACTCTTTCTTGTCTTTTTCGTACTTTTTGTTATGAGATATTTTGGGGTGCTTATCATCTTTTGTTGACAAAAGGATAGCTTTTAAATGAAGAAATGATTTCTATCCTACTAATATGATAAATATGAAAGTTAGTGACGATGGATGAATAGATGGATAGATGTTTCTTACTTCTTCATGCAAAAACTAAAAAGACGTGTTTTGTGTTGAAATTTTTTAATAATAGCTTAGATATTAGAATAACACATAAGCTTACATAATTTTGTGTCGGATGAAAAGTTAGTTGGGATTATTTAGGTTAGGTTTGGTTCTTTTTGCCTTTCGTGTGTCTGATTTGTTTCCACGGTTAACACGGTGAACTAAAAAAAATTGAAGGCACGATGGCTCAGTTGATTAGAGCACCAAGAGATCTAATCCTGGGGTCGTGGGTTCAAGTTCGATTCACGCAAAATATTTCTTTCCCTTAAATTATTTGTAAATTTGGTTTAATGTGACAGGTATTGAGCCAGGTACTTCTCGCTATTAGGTTCGACCCGCTAAAAATTACGAAAATGTCAACGTCCTTATTATACACATCCTAACTAATTTTGTAGGTATCCTCTCGCATTTTGTTGTTTGTTTATAAATATTTATGTAAGTATATAATTATGTATTTATATTTAAGTACATGTCTTATGTTTATGGAATAAATTATTTATATATTTATACATTATAACATAGTATACCTTTACATTATTTGTATATTATACCTTTGTACATTGAATGCTACCTGCCGACTACTCCTTCCTCTCAAACACTCAATGGGTTGACTGGAAGAAATCCCCTTGTGGGATAGGTCCGCCTTTGTACTGTGTTTCTTATGTGTCTTGTGTAACTTTTAATCATGTACAATAAAGAATAAATACATACAATACATACATACATACACATATTACTCTTTGATTTGGGATACCTAACGCTGATAGTTATAGTTGCTACACAAAGAATAAATACGTTAATAGAAATATTGATCTAATTGCATCATCGACATACAGTCCATTAGCTGTCTACATTCATTATAAATAAATAATGGAAATTGGAAACATCACTAATCATATTTCAGAACGAGGTTTAATGTTAACAATAGCATGTCATTGCGGGAAGCTTTGTCATATTTCAAGCTGACGGCAATTCCGATAATCAATAGCGTTCCAGAGGCAGTGGGGTGACAATCGGCGAACTAAGGAAATAGCATACATATGATAACAGCTGCCTTGACTACCACAACTCCACTGACAACTGAATGTTCTCGATCCGGGACACAGATGGCGCTAACCTACATTCACGACACATTGTGCTAAAAATACTTTTTTTTTCCCAGCCCATATACGTCCCTACCGAGGGGCACGGGCGTCCCTTCGAAACACGAAGGGGATTTAGGCCATAGTCCACCACGCTGGCCCAATGCGAGTTGGTGGACCACTCGTCTTCGAAAATTTTCTTGGACGAGCGGGTTTTATCACGATGTTTTCCTTCACCGTTGCATTGAGCAAGTGAAAATTAGAAATCCGTACATAAATCCGAAAAGACGAATTTAGTGGTGCAGGCCCGCACCAGGATTTGAACCCACGACCTTCGGATTACAAGTCTGGCTCATTATCAACTGGGCTATCACCACTAAAAATACTTAATAACAGGGAATGAGTTTCGCCACTTGACTTAGAGGCAGCTCAGTTGGTAAGAGCACCAGGAAATTTGATTCTGGGTTCCTTGGTTCAAGTTCTATTTACGCCAAAAATATTTATTTCCCTAAAAATTATTTGTGAATGTTTGTAACTTTACGTTCAATCCCGTGCTGTATTCCGTCAGTGTGTGGGAGTATCAGCGCCGCTGCTAGGCAAGGCAGCCTCTCATCAAATGAGGTTTAGCTTTTTATCCGCGAGGACTTTACATCGTGCCCAGCAAATGTAGTTTATGTCCTTTCCCTAGGTCTAATCTATCTTTGTACCAAATTTAATCAAAATCGGTTCTGTAGTTTAGTTGTAAAAGCGTAACAGACGGACAGAGTTACTTTCGCATTTATAATATTAGTACGGATGTTAGTTCTCATTTTCGCCACTTGAATTGATAAAATGGTAATACCACTGCCATTGAAACGCCACTGATTAGCGGAATAGCCACCCTGACAATATGCTGTTTGAATTGTTAAGCTCATACGTCCACAAAGGTTTCACTTATTCATACTTGAAACTAGATCAGTGACAATGTTTTGCTATTTCTGAATTTACATTAATGACACGTGCTATTCTGAATTTACATTAATGACAAAAGAGAAAATATACTAAGTCCATGTTAATGACGCATCATTCAGCTCAAGCGCCCCACGCGGCTGACGGTGAAACTTCACTTTGATTGTACGACGGCTCCACGCAAAGGCTTGTTTGACCTCTGGCGTTGTCAATTTTGACATTTTGACATAGGACCGCGGGCATTCCGCGCGCGAGCACATCCTTGTCGAGCTGCAGATGGTAATAAAACAGATTTGTAAGGGCTCTTTTATTGTCATGCGTGTTTGCGCCCGCATGCGGGCCAGGCCCACATGCGTGCTACTCGCAACCTAATCATTTCATAGATTTATTTATTGTAAGGCGGGCCACACGCACGCGGGAAAAGAAAAACATGTATGCAACAATAGGTTCTGGGTAGCACGCATGCGGGCCTGGCCCGCACGCGGGCACGAACACGCACGGCAATAAAAGAGCCCTAACTGTAAGGTCAAAAGTGCTAATGTAATTCATCATATTGACGTGTTCAAGTATCATTTTATATGTTCCATGAAATAAACACTTATGAGATTTGGTTTGAAAAATCCAGGTGCAGGCCCGTACCACTAAATTCGTCTTTTCGGATTTATGCACGGCTTATCTCATTAATTATCACTTACTACCTTTAAGATCAGAAGGCAAGGTCTTTACCAACTGAATTATCAGGCTTTAGTGTGGGCCTATTTATTAGCCCCCGACAAAAAAGAGGGGTGTTATAAGTTTGACGTATGTATCTGTATGTCTGTCTGTGGCATCGTAGACCCTAAACGAGTAGACCGATTTCAATGCGGATTTTTATAGTTTGAAAGTTGACGTAATATAAACGGTTCTTAGCTATCCATAATTACAGTCATGCCTATAATTTCTTTCGGGGTAGGCAGAACGTCATTTGGTTCGAGAACCACTTGATGCCACGTTTGACAATCACTCTGAGGGTCATCAGATTGAACATGAGTATAATAGTGAAAGGTTGTCAGCCTTGCTCCCACGATACACCAAAACCCTCGCGTCCCACTAAGCATCCTACTTACTTATTAGCTATATACAGGGTAATTTTTTTATCAGTATCCAATTTTTTCTTACGGTGTCAGTAACGGTGATAGAACGTAAATAAGAAAGAAAAAATACTTTTACCCAAATTTTTCAGATTTCGATACCCCTTTTTAATGTCTTAGAGGATGAATTTTGTAAAATGCAGAAAAACTGGTGTCACAAATGTGTTGAAGAGTACTATTACCAAGTTTCAAGTCAATTGGACGAAGTTATTTTTATTTCAGTACAAAAAAAAAAAGATTTATTTTCATGCTTCAGACGATCTAACTTGAAATTTTTATATGAAACTATATAAAACAAAAAAAATACGGGTCTGTTAAATTTTCATAAATTTTACGTACAAAAAATTTGGATACTGATCAAAAAATTACCCTGTATTTTTTAAAATTAGTGGAACCGTTAAGGATTCATCCTTACTATATATATATATATATATATATATATATATATACTGTATAATATTATAAATGCGAAAGTAACTCTGTCTGTCTGTCTGTCGGTCTGTCTGTCTGTCTGTTTTTCACGCCTAAACTACAGAACCGATTTTGATGAAATTTGGTACAAAGATAGATTAGAGCCTGGGAAAGGACACAGGCTACATTTTATTCCACAGTTCGGCACGATATAACCTGTAGTCGAGGCGGGTGGAAAGCTAGTCTATTTCTATCTATCTATACATATTATAAAGAGGAAAGACTTGATTGTTTGTTTGTTTGCATTGAATAGGCTCCGAAACTACTGGACCAATGAATAATGTAATCCTACACTATCCGGGATGGACATAGGGTACATGATTTTCCTGAATTTTCACGGGAACGAAGTCCCGAGCGGAATGCTATTAAGCAATAAATGTTGGGGGTGATAAAATATTTTTTATTATTTGCACCTTCTCATATCACGATTAATCTAGGAACAGATACTTCATCCTAATAACAGCTACTACAGAGCGTGCAAATCTAGTCATCAGTTTCGTACCTAATATTCTAATCATGACTTGCATACATAATGCGGCGTTTTGGAAATTCAACGCCAAGCCAACTCAGCTCAATTTGCAGCTCCACGGCATAACCCGACCGAATTTAGAATACCAGTCGAAGCATCCATTATAGAAGTTAAGCGGAACTTTCCAATTCCGTCGCATAGTCAGTTTCAAAGCAAATCGAGGAGGAATTAGAACATTTAATTCGGAAGGCTTTCTACTCGGAAGTGGTATAATTTATCAGTGCTAATTTGACTCGTGCGAATAGTTGTTTCTAGAATTACAAGTCGGATTAATTGTCTTATGGTCATTTTCCTAGTATACCTAGCTACTTTACAAAAAGGGCTAATACATAATTTATCATTATCTATTAGACAAGCAATCAGGACAATAAACTGTTCAGCTCTAGAATTATTTTATGAAGAGAAGAATAGGCAAGAAACCCCTCGGAGTTTCTTGCCTATTCTTCCCGGTGGATGACTGCACCTTAGCGAATTGGATAATTTTTAAATAACAACAAAGTTTTCATTCTATAGTTAATATTAGCATTTTTCGTAGCAAAATGCTACGTTGCTACAAGGTGCTACGGTGTTACATTAATTTCTTCAATTTTTGATTGCTTTTCCTAAGTATTATAAAAGTATTAAAAAAAAGCGGTGATAACCCAGTTAATAATGAGCCAGACATTTAATCGGAAGGTTGCGGGTTCAAATCCTGGTGCGGGCCTGTACCAATAAATTCGTTTTTTCGGATTCATGTACGGATTTCTAAATATCACTTGCTCAACGGTGAAGGTAAACATCGTGATGAAACCCGCCCGTCCAAGAAAATTCATTTTCGAAAGACGAGCTGACCACCAAACCGCATTAAGCCAGCGTGGTGGACTATGGCCTGTGCTTTTCCACCAGAGATGTGCAAGGGAAATGTGTCGTACGAAGATGTGTAGCGGAGCTATGAAAATGCGCGGTGCGAGCCGAGCGAGGATGCGTTGCGAAGCTGTGAAATGTGTCGGCGGGGGAGGGGTGCGGTGTAGTGGTGTTCCTCGGAACACATCCCTCGTAACACATCCGTAGCAACACATCCCTCGCACACTTCTCTCGCTTATTTTGTACGTTCAAAAACCTCGCTCTGCTAAGCCGTTTCCACCAGAGCTGTGCTAAGCGAAGCTAGGTAAATGAAGCGATCCTATTGGTCCTTGAAAAACACATCCCTCGCAACGCATCCTCGCACATCTCTGGTGGAAAAGCACCCTTAATCCCCTTCGTATTTCGAAGGGAGGCCCGTGCCCTTCGGTGGGGACGTATATAGGTGGGCTGGTAAAAAAAAGAAAGTATTGAATTATGTAACTACGTACGATTCCCTACCAATGAGCTTTACGCTCTTTGAAAGGTTTTAAATGTCAGACAGCTCTGTATACTAAATGTTATCTTACTCAAACACTCTCAATTAGTATATGACTGTAACACAACACAAAACACAGATGGTAGGTTTTTCTGCTTTCTTGGAAGCTTCTTATACAGGGCTCGAGTGGATAATCAGTCCATGAAACTGAAAACTTCCCCAAGAAATATAGGTCAAAATACGAAAAAAAAATTTTGAGTTCCCATACAAACTTCATCAGCATATAGCGCATTTTGTATGGGACATGAAAATTTTTTTTCGTATTTTGACCTATATTCCTTGGAGAAGTTGTTCAGTTTCGTGGACTGATTAACCACCCGAGTGGTTGAAAGAGAGATACCTAAAGCCCTGTATAAACAAACTGAACAAAGAACTATCCTATTATTCTTTATCCAAGTATGAATGTAAAACTCTTGTTAATGAATGCCTTTTCAAATTGGATTACACTTCTACCGAAGACCTTTTACTATCCCTTTCATAACATATATTTTAATATAATGAACCCA
The DNA here is from genome assembly GCA_949987775.1 of Aproaerema taeniolella. Lineage (NCBI taxonomy): Eukaryota > Metazoa > Arthropoda > Insecta > Lepidoptera > Gelechiidae > Aproaerema > Aproaerema taeniolella. The sequence continues at coordinate 14,976,473 of OX465262.1, forward strand.
TTTATTGTATATATTATATATATTTATTGTTTTTTTCTAAAACGGGAAAAATACGCGCACTCACGTTCACTCTCACTCATGTATACGCACACGCACTCGCATATAATCACATACACACACACACACACACCCACACACACACACACACACACACACACACACACATACATACTCACTCAGAAACACGTACGCACATCCACAGACGCACACACACCAACACACACACACACACACACACATTCACACACAAGGCATTGTATAGTGAAAGTCAACATTGATTTATTTTCGACAACATCCAGTAGGGTGAGGGCCTGGAGATCTGTCACACAGGTTAATTCCTAGTATGTACTTCAGTCCCCATCGACCTCACAGCCTATAGACGCCTAATGTTTTAGTTTCTCGAAACAAATAACTGTTTCAATGTGCTGAGGTAAGCGAGGGGCGGAGGGAGAAGGAAGAAATGTATGCTGATTAGCCGATTCAAGGTCACAATAATCCAAGAAAGGATAAGCAGTACCTACTTTTTGTATTTGAAAGAAAGGGATGTACTGATAAACAAATGCTTTCGTTACGGATTAGAATCAGCGTAATTTGTGCTCTAAATAAATTGATTCTTGACAATAATAATCTTGAAATTGGCTTACCTATGAAAAGTTATGACGTCTATTTTGAAATTAGATGATTGGCTACATTTTCCACACCATTTCATAGTACAGGGAGACATGTTTCTCCTCTTTCGTATTTTATTTTGTAATAAACGCACGAGATGTACACGGGTCACTATAAGTCTAACGTGTTGCCTGAAAATGTTCGCCTTGCATTAGGCGTCTATTAGGCTGTGTGGTCGATGCTTTTATTACCTATTATTATAAAAAAATATATATAATTTACATGAAAGTACGTCCATGATTTAGCATGATTTAGATTTAGAAATTACGTCCGTGAAGTTCTAGCTTCATCTTTGCGTATTCAGAGAGAAAACGAACTAGACAATGGACGCGATTTATTTCTAAAAACGACTATTAAGCCCTAAGTGTTCTTTGTTGTGAGATAAAATATGGAATTATGAGCCGCTTTTTAGTTTAACACGGCGAAATCAGAGAAGAAATAAGTTTTGGAGATGTTTATAACTAGTAATAATACGAGACTCAAAGGCTTTCAAAGGTTTTCTTTGTATTGTGAAAGAAAGGGAACCTCTTACCTTCCTACTGAAGTCCGACGCAAAACAGCTTGCTGTGTTCCGTAGGCACGTAAGAGTACTAGTGCCTTATCCGTATTTTTTGGATTTACTCGCTCCATCGTTGACCTCATTACCTCACCTTGATCAAGATTGAGGTCCAGCCTTAACCCATATCATAATAAAACACATTGTGTAAATAAATAATTTTACGACCGCTTTAGTCGAGTGGTAGTGGCGTTGCCGCTTGATTGACAGGTCCTGGGTTCATTTTCCAAATACTTGTGTAAAAAGTAGATGTTTGTTCTCGGGTCGTGGGTGTTTTCATCTGTCTTTATGTATGTTCCGAGGGACCAACGCACAAGGGAAAACTTTAGTGTGGGCCTTTGAGTGTATAGTATTTATCGTATTGTAAGGAAACAAGAATTACAGACTAACTTCTGTGCCGTATTTAGGTGTTCTCTGCATCATTATGTATTCAAATATTGCAGTGTTTGGCTCACGACAGCATAACAATACGTACTCAACACATCCTCGTCAATATCAGCTAGCAAAACATGAATTGTTCTCTGATATCGTGCCAGTGGTTCTTAAATGCGTGTGTAATGTAAAGGTTGTATGCACTTACGGTGTGAATCTCCTACTAAAGCCTTTATTCTAAAAACTGATTTGGCGCGTATTCCTTGCTTATAACTCTTAACCCAATATTAATCATAACACTAAAATTAAAAATTTTGAATCACCCTCGACCGTCGATTGCTTATAACTTATAACTTTTAAACGGCTAAACAGATTACGGGACTACGGGTTATATCGTGCCCAGCTGTGGGATAAAATGTAGCCTATGTCCTTTTCCAAGGTCTAATCTATCTCTGTACCTTTCATCTTAATCGATTCAGGAGTTAAGGCGTGAAAGCGTAACAGATAGAGTTACTTTCGCATTTATAACATTAGTAGGGAGTAGGGATTTATCAGAACCGGAGGTTGTAGCACCCAAGTTTGGGAGCCACATGTGACTGAGATTAACAGACGACAAACACAGGGCTTGCGTAAAGCAAATCTTATAATTTGACTCTGAACCATTAATCTCTGACAACGCAGCTTCATTTCTCAAGGCGCGCAGATTTCAAATCGATACCATGGTTATTTTGTACTGTGCTTCGTAATCTTATTTGGGCTTTATTGTATGAAAGAGTAACATACAGTAATAGCGAGGGCGTAACGAAAATAAACAAGGTGTAAGAAACAGCAAAAACTGAAACTTTGAATTCAGATCATTCTTCTGAATGACTTTCCTGTGGAAGTTTCCTATTTCATTCATTTGCACACTAAAATAAATAAATAAACGCTTCACACTCAAAGGCCCACATTAAGATTTTCCCTTGTGTCGTGGGTCCCTTGGAACACACAAAGACAGACACAAACACCCATGACCCGAGAACAAACATTTGCTTTTTACACAAATATTTGCCCCGACTGGGAATCGAACCCAGGACCCGCCGATCAAGAGGCAGCGTGTCACTACCACTCGACCAAACCGGCCGTCCACTCGACCAAACACTGTTTACAATGAAACCGAATGTACATTACAATGTAATGTAAGCCTTTTAAAATTTTTTAGTTATGGGAAAACAATTTATGTTGTTCCATTTACTTGTAACTTTGTGGTAGTGCTCCTCAATACAATTCATCTGACCCGTATTTCTACGTTTCTTAAAATCCATCCTCTAAGTCTAAGACGTTAAAAAGAGATAACACAATCTTTAAAAAAAAAGCCTCACGCCTTTATCGCATTAGGGTAGGCAGAGTCCACATTACTAGTGGTTTAAAAGTTACCACATATCATTTCTCGCGCCTTTTTTGACAAAGCAGATAGGACACAACCGGCCGCGGTGCGGGCGGGACGCACTGTTCAATCTGTCTGAAGCGGGACTCGGTTAATTGATGCCGATACGTCCTCTTATCTGTATATCTGCGTGTCTGTGTGTCTGTCTGTTGCATCATGACTTCTAAACAAACGAAACGATTTCGATGCGCTTAAACCTACACGCGACGGGCACACTATACCCGTGCAAGTGTGCCTTCTAGCTTCTAGGTTTTATCATTGTTACTAACATGTATGGATGTCTATCTGAAAAAAATAAATATTGAATTGATGCGGTATTTTTTTTGAAAGTTCACGTAATTCGGATGGTTTTTAGCCATATTTGATCATTGGTTCTGATATTCAAAAGTTGTAAGCAATCGAATGTCGGGGTGTTACATAATTCTTAATTTTAGATCTTTCTGACAAAGCAGCCACCCGATCGCGATAAGCTTGAACATGTTTACTAAACCTTAACCACACACGTTTCCTTTGTATCCAACCCAGAAAACAGTGGAAACGTGAGCGATTTAGCTTTTGTAAATATGTTCAAACTTACTACAATCGGGGGGCTGATGGGGCAAAAACGGTTGCGGTGTGGGCGGGACGCACTTGTCAATCTGTCTGAAGCGGGACTCGGTTAATTGATGCCGATACGTCCTCTTATCTGTATATCTGCGTGTCTGTGTGTCTGTCTGTTGCATCATGACTTCTAAACAAACGAAACGATTTCGATGCGCTTAAACCTACACGCGACGGGCACACTATACCCGTGCAAGTGTGCCTTCTAGCTTCTAGGTTTTATCATTGTTACTAACATGTATGGATGTCTATCTGAAAAAAAAATTGAATTGATGCGGTTTTTTTGTTTGAAAGCTTACGTAATTCGGATGGTTTTTAGCCATATTTGATCATTGGTTCTGATATTCAAAAGTTGTAAGCAATCGAATGTCGGGGTGTTACATAATTCTTAATTTTAGATCTTTCTGACAAAGCAGCCACCCGATCGCGGTAAGCTTGAACGTGTTTACCAAACCTTAACCACACACGTTTCCTTTGTATCCAACCCAGAAAACAGTGAAAACGTGAGCGATTTAGCTTTTGTAAATATGTTCAAACTTACTACAATCGGGGGGCTGATGGGGCAAAAACGGTTGCGGTGTGGGCGGGACGCACTTGTCAATCTGTCTGAAGCGGGACTCGGTTAATTGATGCCGATACGTCCTCTTATCTGTATATCTGCGTGTCTGTGTGTCTGTCTGTTGCATCATGACTTCTAAACAAACGAAACGATTTCGATGCGCTTAAACCTACACGCGACGGGCACACTATACCCGTGCAAGTGTGCCTTCTAGCTTCTAGGTTTTATCATTGTTACTAACATGTATGGATGTCTATCTGAAAAAAAAATTGAATTGATGCGGTTTTTTTGTTTGAAAGCTTACGTAATTCGGATAGTTTTTAGCCATATTTGATCATTGGTTCTGATATTCAAAAGTTGTAAGCAATCGAATGTCGGGGTGTTACATAATTCTTAATTTTAGATCTTTCTGACAAAGCAGCCACCCGATCGCGGTAAGCTTGAACGTGTTTACCAAACCTTAACCACACACGTTTCCTTTGTATCCAACCCAGAAAACAGTGGAAACGTGAGCGATTTAGCTTTGGTAAATGTGTTCAAACTTACCGCAATCGGGGGGCAAATGGGACACAACAAGCGGTGCGGACGGGACGCACTTGTCAATCCGTCTAAAGCGGGACTCTGTTAATTGATGCCGACACGTCCTCCCGCGGGACATGTTCGGACAAGATTATTGATTGTGTTACTCACTCGAGCTCTGTGTATTTGTGTGTCTGTCTGTTGCATCGTAGCTCCTTAACAAATGAACGGATTTCGATGCGTTTTTTTGTTTGAAACCTTACGTAATCGAGATGTTTCTTAGCTATTATTTGATCAAAATTGATTCAGCTGTTTAAAAGTTCTAAGCAACCGAATGTCGAGGACTATACATTTTTTTAAATTTTAGTGTTTTCTGAAAAACCAGATGGGACAAAATCGGCCGCGGTGAGGGCGGGACGCACTTGTCAATCCGTCTGATGCGGGACTCAGTTAATTGATGCCGACACGTCCTCCCACGGGACATGTCCGGACAGGATTATTGATTGTGTTACTCACTTCAACTTCAGTACTACTCGGATGTATTCGCTTGTGAATTGAGTGTAATCTTATCCTTGCACGGTCAATGGGTTGGAATTGTAACCAACCCATTGATCGTACTTTGAAATTAAACAAAAACTTTGTAAAATTTATATAAAATTTCCGATTATATATCAGACAAGCAACCATAGGAATAAACTACTCAGCTCCAGGGCCCCGATTCTGTAATTTCAGTTGTGTGTCGATGGAATGGAGGCAATAATATCTGTTCAGGTGGCGATATTGAGAACTATTTAATTTTCATATTTACTTGCTGACATCCACCCCGACCAGCAGCGCCACCTCTAACCGAACGTAAAGTTGCAAGCTATCTAGCAACTGAAAATTCATTTGGCGGTCAAAGCAGCCGTAATTAGATGTATGAAATTTGGATATAGTTCTCAATTTCAACAGTATCGGTGTCCAGAGTTATTCAGTTATTAAGTCATTTTAAATTAGAAAATAAGAAAAGTATGATTGAGTTAAAAAGAGCAATCCACGGAGTTTCTTGCCTATTCTTCTCTGAGGAAGACTGCACCTTTGCGAATATCGAACAGAAAAAGTTAAATTTGCTTTAGTAATAATTATTCACTATTCTGACTTAGTTTAAGTAACATTCTGAAATTAAGTTATTTTGACTTTGACCGATATTGGTCATGTTTGTTCGTATCCAAGGGTAGTTACAAGGAAAAATCTTAGTGTAATGTAATCCTTTGAGTGTGTAGCATCTATTTATTAAGGTTTTATTGGTGACGTACTGAGAAAAGGCCTCGTAGGAGTATCCAAATCCTACGAGCGAGTATGAAATGAAGCGAATTATGAATGTAGAGAAAGCGAAAGAGGTGTTGGATTGTAGTACCTCCAATGGGACCCCAATTTTTTTTATACCAGCCCACATACGTCCCCACCGAGGGGCACGGGTCTCCCTTCAAAACACGAAGGAAATTTAGGCCATAGTCCACCACGCTGGCCCAATGCGGGTTGGTGGATGTATGTGTATGTTTACTGCAAATGTTGGATAGGCGTATTTCTTTCTTTCAAGGAAACATTGCTTATCCTCGCTTATCGACCGAACTAACCGCATGAATCAAAATCTTCCACTCAATACGCCTCTATGTAAATCCTTAGCGTGCGTTATGGAATCATGACATAATTTATATCTCGGTAAGTGTGTTTGCGTGTCGCCAACGACCGGCCACTGACTTGATTGATGTCTGGCTACCCCCGTGAGACCTGTGGTTATTGATTGCCGCTCCACCGAGACGAGATATTGAATCCGGAGGTTAGGTATCTAGGTATCTGCATAATTTTGTTTGTGATCGGTATAGACTACCGTAAGGAGCTGGATTTGTTACAGTAGACAGATAGATGGATACTTTTTATTGCACATAGTCACAGAAAAACCTCGTACTATTTATTTATTTTATAAATTCACTAGCTTTCCGCCCGCGGCTTCGCCCGCGTGTACTTCGGGAACCGCGTGAAGGTTTTTCCCGCTAGCTCCCGTTTCCGTGGGAATTTTGCAATATCCTGTTGCAACTAAGCTTTAAGTTAACTAAGGTACCTGCATGCTAAATTTCAAGCGTCTAACTTAAGCGGTTTAGATTTTTCATACAAAAGGATTTTCCCGCTAATTCCCGTTTCCGTGGGAATTTCGGGAATTCCTTTCTTAGTGCACCTCTACGGTACCTAAGCTATGTCCCTTCCAAATTTCAAGTGCCTACGTTTAGCCGTTTAGGCTGTGCGTTGATATGTCAGTCAGTCAGTCAGTCAGTCAGTTTCTCCTTTTATATATTTAGATTACAAAATTTTAAAAAGTTCATGTCTACATCATTTATGTAGAGCTTTTTTTGTTAAAGATTTTGAGCCGAGAGTTTGAGTCAGAATAGTAAATTCTTCTTCTTCTTATTATTGTGTAGGTATAATCAAATGCGTGGCGAGCTTGACTTAACCTGGTGTTAGAGTTTCCAAACCGCCATATTGCCTCCGACTTGGTTTTAACGACTGTAGTCAATTGGCAACAGTCGGGATCGACAGCTTAACGAGCCCTCCGAAGCACGGAAACGTTCGTGATAAATTGCCGCTTTGGTCACCCATCAGGTTCCCTGCCTCTGTGTACATAAAATAGTGATGTGAACTTGATTCAATAATAAAAATTACGGATACAAAATTTCTTAGCAACTCTCAGAGTATCTTGTCTGTTCTTCTTACGGGACTTTTGCGAACAGTCATAGAGGTTAAAGAACGTTTATTTATTGACAAATTGCATTCAAAAATTTCTGAACTTATTACATCATAAACTTTATGATATAAAAGATTGATGAAATCTTCACTGATTAGTAATTTTAATTCACCAATCGCGAAGTAGATTCAATCTTCATTGCACTACGACCTAACGTTTATAAACAGACGGCAACATTATAAAACGATAGCATCTGCAAACAACACAATCACCCATAGCTGTAAAGCTGTAGCATTTCTTACCACATCATTCAGCACCATTTCTCAAAATTACGTGTAATAAAACAATCTTTCGCTCCACATAACCCGGCTGCCTCAAAATTATTACCCCTTAAACCTGCCTACCGTATGGTAAAACGCAATTGCTGTAATATTTCAGACTCTTATCGGTCAGCACGAATGCATAATGCGCAACCTTCGCTCTGATACGATCTTCAGGGTGTTTGGAACTACGCCAACGGGAATTTTTGCTCCGATTTGTCTAATTATGTTCACTTTGATTTGGAATTGCGATGTTCGGGTTCTTGAAGCCGTCTTTTCGTTTTGGCGGCAGTTTTGGCAGCTGTTCGCGTTTGAGTACTTTTGATAAAGCGTGGAAAAAAGAAAGGAAGTGGGTTGGAGAGGGTATTGAAGGCTGAAAGTCTGACAGCATATTCCAACACTATACCAAGCTACACCACAAATAAGAAGTGTTTTGTAACACATACTGTCAAACTCGTAGGTTTAATGTAATATTAGGTATGTAATAATTTAAGTTAATTCTTTATTGCTCCAAGCTATATTTAAAAAGCTGGTGCGGCCGAATGAGCCGCGGCGCCTTTATGTACCTACCCTACAAAAGTAATAGAGTAGCAAACGCGGATTTATGACTAAGTATACTTTTTCTAGTATATGTATGCTGTGTGGTGATCGGTTGAGAATAACACCACCCCATTTCTTTCCGTAGGTGTCGTAAGAGGTGACTAAGCAAACACAAATGAGACCTGCCTCCTATTAATCCGCCCCAGGCAACGACACCTCAATTTGTTCTGAATCTGAGGTGGCGTCCTATGGTCTCATGCGGTGTGATAGGCTTTTTGAAGGGCTGTCTAGTTTGCGACCACCCTCCTACCGAAGTCCCAGTGCCTTATAGGCATTTTCTGGGTTAACTCGATCCATCGTCGACCTCATCTATGACCTTTGTCAAGATTGAGGCCGAGAGACCCATCTTATAATAAAAAATAAATAAGTCTTAATTTACGCAAATATTTTTCTTAAAAGGTTAAAAAGTTAACATTTTAAAAACGCGGTTTGGCGGTTTGAAATCCTGATTTAATGTCCTTAGCGAACAGCTCTATAACTATACTTGATTATATCTACACGAGAAGGAAGCACGTGTTTCAGCAAATCAAACAATATCGCTTTAATATAACTTTGACCAAATCTCTATATTATTTCCTCTCTTTTTCAATTCGAGTGCGATGTTATCGAGGATCGACATTCACAAAAACTTTCATTCTGCTATTATCCGGAAACTCTTTTTATATTCGTGTGTGGCCCAAGTTGCACTTGTAAAAGATTCCTTCCATATAGTATAATTAAGACTTTGCAGCGCTCAAGCACGATGGCGACAAACTTTTTTTAAATTTTATTTTAGGGAGGATTAACTCTTGACTTGACCTCAATCTTGACCATAAAGGTCAAAGATTAGGTCGACGATGGAGCGACTCAACCCAGAAAATGCCTATAAAAGCACTGGTACTCCCACGCACCGACCGAACACAGCAAGCTGTTTGGCGTCGGACTTCGATAGGAGGGTGATGGCGAACCAGACAGCCCTTTACAGACGACTATAAGACGACACCTCAGATTCAGTAAAAAATGAAGTATCGTTGCCTGGGATAGATTACTAGGGGGCAGGTCTCATTTGTGTTTCCTTAGTTGCCTCTTACGACACCCACGGAAAGAGGTAGGGTAGTGTTATTCTCAATCGATCACCACACGGCACAACTCGCGCGGCGCGCCACTCTGCTGACGCTGAAACTTCACTTTGATTGCACGAGGACCCCTCGGGCTAGCTCGCCCTCTGGCGTTGTCAGTGTTGACATTTTGACATAGAATGTGCCGACATTACGTGCGCTATCACCATCGTACTCGAGCTGCTTAACTTGACTAAACTTGCTGTCAGAGTTTTCAAACCGTGGCGCCTCGAAGTTAATGTGCCCTCCTAAGCGCTGTAACGCTCGTGATAAAACAACTTTGGTCACTCATCAGGTTCCCAACCTCACTGATCAGTTCTGATCAGCAAGCGCTACTAGACTGCGAGTGCTGGGCTACGAAATATTGGCTTGATATTAATAGGCGAATGGAACCAACGAAGGGGAACCTTTTTTCATTGGCTTCTCTTTGTACCTCAGATGTCTGCGGCATTGAAAGATTAGTAGAGCTACCCCTGATCGATAGTACACACGGCAGCGCATCAGGCTATACATGTTGATCTTGACATCGACCTTATCTCGCTAGAATATAACCTCACTGAACCGATCAGTGAGGCTAAGCAACGTACACAGGGCCAGGAAACCACTTAGGTGACCAGTGGCAATATATCACGAGCATTTCCGAGCTTTGGAGGGTACGTTGAGCTGTCGATCCCGGCTGTGGTTGATTGACTATATAGGAGCTGATGCGGTGTAAACTCCTTCGAAGCACCAGTCCCAGCGTTGGACGGTGATAGGGTCGAGTAGGGGAAACGCTTGAGTGCCGTTGGATGAATGTCTTTATTCGCTGCTGCGGCCGTATTTATACTGTGGTCGTAACGATTTTATGTAGCTACGCTGCAACTACAATCGTTAAACCAATTTAAAAACAATTTGCTGGTTTGGAACCACTGACAACAGGGTTAGTCAAGTTTTCGACACATTTAAGAATTATAGCCTTCCAGACTTAAAATACGCTAGTTTTATCTACTTTAGACCAGATTTAAAAACTTTTCCTAGGCCGGAACACATAGGAAGTTGCTTGTAGAATGTTCTTTCCTACGTAACTTACGTTCAAACGTAGACTAGTTCAACTTTTATAATAGTCGAGTTTGTAGGTTTTCTCAAAGGCTTAACGTTGGCTTTGCGTTATTTTATTGCTGAAATACAAGAATTATTTTAGTGGCATTTTGTATGTATTCAGTAAAAGTAACTATTGAATTGTATTCTTTGGTTTTCTATGATTTTAATATAACGACGTACACTAAATCCTTTGCAGTGCATGCAGCGCGGCTTTGGAACCGGCTGCCGGTACATGTCCGGGCTGCTCCCTCTGTGGACTCATTTCAAAAGTCCCTGAAAAAACTCTGGGGTTTTATTCCTGCTTCTGATGACTGATTATTTCTCCTTTTAATTGGTTATGTACGTCTGAATATTTATGTATATATATATATATATATATTATATAGATCTATTGTAGGTATTTACACATAACACATATAATTGTACACATAATTTATTGTATTTATCTTGATTTATAACAAATATTATATTACTATTTACTTGTTTTGTTCCGCTTTTTACTAACTATGATATATAATTATAATAATTAGTAATTGTGACTATTATTTTTTATTATTTTTTTATTGCATTGCAACCCGCAACACCTGTGTCTCCTCTCTCAACTACTCTAAGGTAGACTGGAAGAGATCCCTTCAGGGATAAGTCCGCCTTTGCTACTAAATTACCTTTGAAATGTATTATATGACACTGTTTTTGAGCAATAAAGAATTTACATACATACATACATACATAAAGTAACGTTATTCCCTTAAATAAGAAAAAGGGTCGGAAGAGGCACCCTAGGTAAACGTACTTATGCTAAATTGGTGATGTAGGTACTGAGAAAAGTACCTGAATCATAAGAGCATGTATGAAGCGAATTATGAATGTAAAGGAAACGAAAGAGGTCTGTTTGGATCGTAGCAACTGGCAATCTGTGGTATCTGCCTACCCCAATGGGACAAAGGTGTGAGCTTATGTATGTATGTGGGAGGACATGGGTCCACGTAAGATCCACGAATGGCGTCTATTCCATTAACCGAATGGCGTCTAACTGGCGATTGGATGATAATGGTGGACATCTAAATATATAAAAGGAGAAACTGACTGACTGACTGACTGACTGACTGACTGACTGACATATCAACGCACAGCCTAAACGGCTAAACGTAGGCACTTGAAATTTGGAAGGGACGTAGCTTAGGTACCGTAGAGGTGCACTAAGAAAGGAATTCCCAAAATTCCTTTTGTATAAAAAATGAAGTGAAAGGCTCGTAGCCCAGTGGTGCTTACTGATCTCAACCAATCAGTGAGGTTAAGCAACACAGAGGCAGGAAACCTGATGGGTGACCAAAGTGGCAATTTATCACGAGCGTTTCCGTGTTTCGGAGGACACGTTAAGCTATCGGTCCCGGCTTTTGTCAATTGACTACAGTCGTTAAACCTAGTCAGAGGCCATTGAGAGATTTGAAAACTCTGACACCAGGTTAGGCCAAGTTCGCTACACGCTTGACTATACCTACACGATAAGTAGAAGAAGTTCTCAGTTTCCATTGGTCATCATTGTCATTCAATCGCCATGCCACTGAGATGCTATTGGTTTGTGGAGTAGCTAGTGCTATACCCGTTTGCACGAGTAAGGTAACCCTGATGAAATTTCACCAATTTCGCTTAAGGACCAAACTTTACCGAAAACTCTTATCGCTTCACCATCACAAATAAAAACTTTTTATTAAACAAATTGGTGATATTCAAGCGTTCAACTTGGTTGGGATGTTATGAAAATAAACACCGGAAAATGTACGGAAGAAATCTAATTTTCTCGTTGAGACTTACCACTTTGCGAAGATTCGAGAAATATTTTACCGTTCAAAGGATTTTGGAACTTATTCCCTACGTTGGAAGACAGGATTTCCTATGAACGGTGTTATATTTAATAGGCAAAGTTGTTGTAAAAATTAGACTGGATTAAGTACTAAACTTTATCTAGGGTTGTAACTTTTTTCCTGTCTGTTTCCTGCTTTCTTCCTGTCTGTTTCTTGCTGGCAGGATGTTTTTTTCAATAGGAGGTTGAAACGTAAGTTACTGAAAGCACTTCGCCAGAATATTTTTACAGCTTTGGAAAGTTTTCAAGCAAGATGTGCAATTGTGAAAGTGAAAATAATTTGCCTTTTACGACATACATTCCTTTCTTTACGCATAACTGTAAGTTTTCTATAATGTAGTTTGCAATAAAGTGTTTCTATTTCTTTGTTTATCTATTAGCGTATGACCAAGCATATCCTAGACTTAGGTATTTTAAATCCCCAAAATGGTCACAAACGCGCATAAGGGCACAGTTGAAAACCAGCGTTGAGGCCTCGCTTTAATATATGCTGTGCTGTGTCCAGGGCCCTAATCGCGCTAATTTTAACGACTTTACCAAAGAACAATAATCGTTATATTTTTCATTTTTGATCACGATTTTGTTCAATTTTGTTACGTTCATAACAAAAAAACAATCGTTCATAACAAAAAAAAACGGCCAAGAGCGTATCGGGACACGCGCATTGTAGGGTTCCGTAGCAGCATGGTTCAAATATGCAGCTGGCTTCTTAATTCTACGAGCATATTGACGGTTAAACCGCTAATAATGTCTAAAAACGAGGTCACAAAGAAAGAAGGTCACAAAAATTTTTAAATTCCAGCGCCACAAGGAAAAAGAAAAAAAAACATCTGTTTAAGAACCACCACGCGTGGATGCAAACGGTTGTACAAAAATCGTTTACATTACGTATTCATTTAAAACTGGTATACTATCGTTATGGCCATAGTTAGAGATGAAAGAGACTAAAGTCTTTTAAGGCTTATTAAAAAGACTCGCCTCCATCTTACAGGACTTGACTCTAAAATTAAGATTGAAAGTTCGAATTTTTATTAATAAGACTTAGTCGTTTTATTAAAAGACTAAAAACTGAAACGACTCGAGTTGTTTTCAATAGACTGAAAGACTTAACCAACTCCAGTTGATTTTAAAAGACTTAAACGACTCGAGTTCTTTTATGTAAAAGGGTTCACACCGCAGCTTGTGTGTGATATTCAATAAATCTTTTGTAACCTATCAACCAAAAAGAATAATTCACGCCTAAACCACTAAATACAATTTGATACAATTTAACAAGGGGATAAAATTAAATATTTACGTTCTATCAACACATACCTTTTTTATATAAAGTTAATTTTGCATCCACAGACTTGTTCGTGCCCTTGTCTTGTTACATTTAATATTAATTACCTATTTAACCTTTTTAACACATTAACTCTCCATATGTCTTAATGTATTGTGCAAAGCTGATTTGTTTAGTGTAGTGTCCATGGTGATTTCAACTTCCATTCTAGCAGCTGCGAAGCGTGGGCAATCTAGTAATATGTGCCACACAGACTCGCTTACGCCGGGATCAAACTCGCATCCGGGATTGTCCTTTAATTTGAACCGATGTAAGTACTCCGCGATCCCTCTGTGACCTGTCATACCTTACGACTGTCGCCTTCCCAGACAATGAGTCGCCAGTCTTTTAAGTAGTTTAGGGCGACTACAGCACCTAAATTACGATTTTATGATGCGTAGATAAGCATGACGCACTGCATTAAATCGAAGATAAAAAATACGGTAATATTCAGGACATAAACTAGATAAGTAGTTTGCTGAAAACATGATTCAGCACTTTTGGTTCGATAGAAAAAGCTCACAAAGTCACCTTTAAATACCAATATTGTGTATCTTTTAAGCTGTAAAAACGACAGTAAAATGCACACAGGAACTTGAATTTGCTATCAAAATGTTCGTAATTGAACACTCTTGATAAGTAGCTAACGCATTTTTCGATTTAAGCTGTTAACTTTCCATAAATCTCATTTTTCTAACTTTCGAACATGTTTTTACGCACGTACGCTTTCATAGACCGTAAACTTCGTATATGGACACTGTTCGCACTGCCGGCCCAGGCCTGTTGAGAGACGCAGATGGATTCCTATGTGTGCTGCTTTTATCGGGTGCTGTAGTCGCTTTAAGCTGTTTAAGTAACAGCTCAGCTTTCTACGTTAAAAGACCTCGACTAAAGAAGCTAGTCTTATAACTAAAGGTTGGGAACTAAAAGACTGAGTCAGTCGTGAGGCATCAAAACTAAGGCGAGTCTGTATTAAAAGCCTTAGAAGGCTGAGTTTCTTTCATCACTAGTCATAGTCAATGTTAAAATCTCCAAATAATATAGTATCAAAAAATGACATTCCATTCGATGGTATCGGCGAGAAAAGAAAAACCCTTTCACGTGTATGGGAAACATCCGATTTTTTTTTCCAAAATTTTATGTTGTAGATCTGTCGGCGCAATCAATATCTATGACCAAGCCAAATTTCAGCTCTGGAGTACCAAGGATCGAATATTAGTCAATGTATTTCTTATTAATCCCAACAGTGTTTCGCACTTGGTCGACTATTACTCGCAAACTTGAAGGGCCAACTTATGTGTGATAGTTTTCCTTTTAATTTCGTAGTATATTCTACCAACGTGAATAGAAACAACCGTTTAGCAGCTAAACTTCAGCTGGTAGTGTCCCCCCCGGACACTTGTTTTTAACAAAAAAATTCACTTTAAAATATATTTTTTCGCAAACGGAGTACTGAATCGAAAAACGTTCTTAGTAAACCCCTTCTACCTTTTAAAAAGCTATCCTATGACATTCCATTCGATGGAATGCACTCGATGATATTGGCGAGAAAAAAATTCATCGCCCTTTCACGTCTATGGGAGACACCCGAAAAAATTTTTTTTTCTAAGATTTTACTCTACAGTTCTATTGGCGTGATTTATATGTATGATCATGCCTTTCAGCTCTGTAGTACCAAGGGTTTCTTAGGAAACCCGCGGACAGACGGACAGACGGTCATGGCGAACCTATAAGGGTTCGTAGATTACTACGGAACCCTAAAAAAGAACGTTTCAATAGGAACGTATGTGTCAAGATAACAATATTATTTTGACACCTACGTCAAACAAAGAAGCAGTTGTAGTAAACATTTTTGTTGCAAACAAAAAACTATGATAAATTAAAAAGCTGAAATTTTTTTATTGAAAGGCCCAAACTGTGCCACCAATAACATTAGATCTGTAGCCCGGGGACATTCATATTACAAAAAGGTTACTGTTTGTCTTTGTGAAATTATTAAAGATTTCGCCATTTTATTATACTAAAAGTGAGGTCTTAATGACCGTAACCCGCCGTAACCATATGTAGTAAAACAGAGAGCAAGTTGAAGCTATTTTAGATGTAGATCTTAGAAACAAAATGAAATAGATTTAATTAAAATATTTAAAAACCCTGTATACTATTCAACCCGTTCCGAGTGAGTCGGTAAGACGAAGAATAATAGCTGCAGCACAACAAATTAACAATACTCTGACTACTTATGTTGTGAAAAGTAAAATGAGTAAAAGTATGCCTATTTGTTGTAGAAACGGGGGCAGTCACTTTGAAAATGAACTCAAATAAATCATTTTTTTCGTGTATGTAATTTGTGTTTTTTTATATTTTTTTTCGACTTGCTCCTATTACATTGGTCCTCTTTATTTTATCAGCTTTCGAATAAGGCATAATAATCTCAAATCCCTGTGACGATTTGAAACTATTATGCCTTTTTCGAAAGCTGATAAAATAAAGATGTTTTTGTGCTTGTATGTACGGAACATTGGCCAGTGAGTTTTTGTTTAAAACTCGCTTTTTTGTGTAATTTCCTCGATTTTATTGTTGAATTTTTAAACGTTTTTCTACATAGTGCTAAAGTTTATGTCAATCTAGTACATTTAATGGCTCTATCAGATTTAATGAAATATCAGTTACACAAAACTAATCAAAAAATATCAGGATACCATCAAGTAATTTTTTTATTAATTTTTATATACTTAAATCAGTTATTGATTTTTTTTAAAATAACTAACTTCCAAATTTTTCTGAAATGGTTCACTTTCAAGACTTTCGCATATGGTTCTCCTTTAGAAAAACACTGCAAATTCCATCTTCTACAGCCCCTTCAAAGGAATACCTCTAATTTCAAGTCGCCCTGTATATAGTATGTAAATATAGTAAATACTTTATCCAGCGAAAAATTCTTACCCTACCTTCGCTTTACATATTCACAACGGCGCTATTTGTCACGAAACACATGTACTTATTCACGTTGAAACGAGACAAACATGTAAAATACAATTATTTAAGATCAAAATACATAAATAATTTGCAACAAACACACTCAACGATGGAGCTGTACAGATCGGGTCCTTACTACTCAGCCGTAAAAATATATAATAAAATCCCAGAAGCCATTAAGAATGAATCTGACTATGAAATTTTCTCCAATAAGCTGAAACAGTACTTAATTGAAAAATGTTATTCTAAAATTGACGAGTATCTAAAATGATTGAATTACCTCTCCTAAAAGAAACATTTAATTTTACTAATTATGACAAGGTACTTTTTTAATTATAACTATCACATTAACCGTAATTAATTAATTTATTTAATTGTCATTTAAAATATTAGAATACAATTTAATTTGTCATTGAATTTTGTATTGAATATTATTACTATTGATTATATTAACATACCTTGAATTTATTAGAATCTACCACATTGACTTAGACTTAGAAAAAAAAACTGACATAGATGATTGTATATAAAAATAATAATAATGAGAAAATATTGTATTTTTTAAATGACTATAAGTTTGCTGTACCTTGTACAAGGTTTCAAATGATGAACTTGATAATTAGCTTAAGAACTTATTGTACCATTTCAAGGCAAATAAAGAAATATGAAATACAGTATATATAGTAAGGAAGTAAGGATAAACAACAACTATAAGGTAAACCGTGCTGACACATTCCCGCCCACACCTCTCTCGGCCCCCTTTACTGCGGGGGCTTAAAACAATTTACGCTTAAAAATTAACAACAACAAAAATATAAAAACAAATGAAAACCCTCAAACTGCAAAATTTACTGATCGCACTCGCACACTTGTGAGAGAAGAGTGACGTTTGACCTGTGCCGTGACATTTTATGTTTGCAACCTCTGGCTTCAATGTTTATGTTTGAAACTTCAAGAATGAAGTCTTTTATAGGTTAAACTTTTCGAAATGAATATTTTATTTGTATTAATTTAAGTTTCGTAGTATAAATTGTAATTACAATGTAATATTATTAAAAATATGAATAAACACTCACATTATTGGGCATTTAGAACCTAAAAATATAAATTAAAAATATAATATGCAATTATTAGATTTTTTTCGTTCGCCACACATTAACGTGACAGATGAAAGACTCAAATTTTACAAGATTCTAATGCTAAAAAAATGAAACGTATAGTTGTTTTTAAAAGTTTATTGCGGCGACCTCATTTGCTCGATTTCTAAAAAAGAGGAAGGAAAAGAAGGAAAAAATGTTTGCTTTGTAGTGGGATTTATTTGATGATGCAATGGAAGAGGATGCGGCAGCGGAGAGAGCCGCAACACGGCGGAATAATAACGCGGTCAGGGAAGGGCTGCCTGTGATTTCTGAGGCGAAATTCAGGAAAATATATCACCTCTCACACCAGCAGTTCCTAGAACTGGCCGAGGAAATAAGGCCACGTATGTCTCCCGTCTATCGCTCGGATGCACTAGACATGGAGACTAAGGTGAGTGTTTGTGTTAAGTACCTTGGATTATCCTAACTAAGCACCTAAGTTCCTAAGCATGAATAAAAATTATCTTGCTCCTATCCTGATGGATCAAAGAAAACACTACTAAAATATACGTAGTTGCCCATTCAACATTTAAAATAAATTTAAATATTTTATTTCATAAACACTTTAAAGACAATTGTATTAATAGGAATAGGGAACTCCTAGTAGGCAATTAATTTGCCTGATGTTGGAGAACCCGGCTCTTCCATAGCTCTTAAAAACAACAAAACGAAGAGAGTAAAAAGTGCAGTACACGTATTGATCTTAATTTACGCGTTGTTTTTTTTCAAGAAGTAAAAATTTGAAGGTATATAAAATCATATAAATCATCATCAAAGCTCAGTTTCTTAAAGTAAGTCTTTTAGTAATAGAGATTCAAAGTGGCCGAAAAAGCATACTGTTATTCTGTTCGTGTTTACATGGGCGATGTGATGCTGATTTGAACATCAGACTTCTCACAGCCGCGGTCTTCCCATGATAGTAAGGTTTGGGAGAATAATTAGGTACCTGATATTTAATGTACAAAGGCCAGCGCATCGGGTTACTTAATTTTCATTGCAAAACCGCTCTTATCACAACAGAACAGAGTGCACTCATGTGGTAACCTGAGTTGAGGCCGTCCGTACAAAATTACATTATTATCTAATGTATTTTTATTCATAGGTGATGTGGGGGGGGGGGGATCCCTTAAGAAAAAGCATGATGATTCTAATTTTTAATGCAGAGCCGGAATCCCCACAGAAAGTTATTTCACGGATCTCCACGTTTCTGTACGTTCCTTGGTAGAGCGATGCATAGGGGTGCTGAAGGCTCGGTGCAGGTATTTATATAGTAATTAAATAAACTTTCATTTGATTAAGGGACTTACTAAACTACTTATTTTCAAAAATTATATATTTTTTAAGGTGTCTTTTGGCTGACAGAAAACTCCATTGTGCGCCAGCGACTGCAGCTCAAATCGTTAGTGTCTGTTGTGTTCTACACAACATTGCACACGCAGGGGGCATCGAATACGAGCCATTGTCGGCTCAAGAAATACACGGCGAGCGCGAGTTAACCGCAAGGGCATCGTTCCCTCCACCTCGAGTATCCCGCTCCCTCCGTGCTGGGAAAACAATCGTTCAGAGTCCAGCAATTTACAAACACTTTGTTTTTTGAATAAAAAGTTATCCGTAGTTGATGATTAAAAACATTTCCACATTTCTTGTAAAATGGGTTTTATTGCCTTTGATTTATTATGTTTATCTATTCGTATTCGCAGAATATTAAAATCGTTATTTCTATTCGGATTCGTATTCGTAAAAGTGGTATTCATTGCATCACTAGTTGATAGCTCTGATCCAAAGGTTGCAAGTTTAATTCCCGACTCACAAAAATATTTGGAAATCGTTTTTTCAAATATATATATATTTGTGAGGGGTTTAGGTAAAACCCACCTAGCATTCCATCTAGGACTTTAGTCCCATAGCAATTCGATAAAGTTATGTAGTTTATGTTATCCAGGCATAATATAGTATACTTAGTGAAAGATTTTTTTCAAATCAGTCCAGTAGTTTCGGAGCCTATCTATTTAATGCAAACAAACAATTAAATATTTTCTCTATATAATACGTATTACTGTAGATGTAGATATTAATAATAAAAAAACGCTACTCACTCAAATTATATTCCCTTGTGTTGTGGGTCCCTCAGAACATACACAAAGACAAATACAAATACCCGTGACCCGAAACATCTGCTTATTACATGATTGTTTGCTCCGACTGGGAATCGAACCTAGGACCCGTTGATAGAGGCAGCGCCACATACCAACCAACCAAATCGGCCATTGTAAGTAATGTATGTATTTACAAAAAAAAGTAACGCACCAGTACCAATCCTTGCTTAGTTTCAGATTTTAGATGGCACCGTGTAATTTGTCCAGGATCATCTCATTACCCCCGACAGAAAAGAGGGGTGTTATGAGTTTCACGTTTGTATCTGTGGGTCTGTGTATCTGTGTGTCTATGTCTGTGGCATTGTAGCTCCTATACAAATTGACCAATTTCGAAGGCAGTTCTTTTGTTTGAAAGCTAACGTAATCGAGATGATTTTTAACCAACTTCAAAAAAAGGGGGTTCTCAGTTTGATCTGTATGTACAAATACAAATATACTTTATTGCACACCAACATTTAGGGTATAAAAGGCGGCCCCATTGCTAAGAAGCAATATCTTATCGGCAACCTTTGGGTATGTATGTATGTATGTATGTTTGTTCGCGATAATTTCGCGTTTGTTTGAACCGATTTTGATGTGGTTTTCAGAAAAGTATTTGTTACATTCAGGAGAAGGTTTTAGTATATTAACCGACTTCAAAAAAAGGGTGTTCTCTGTTTAATCAGTGTGTACGTAAAATAAATAATACATTATAATGATTCGCTTAAACTTTTGCAAAGCTTACACTTCGTTTTATTAACCGACTTTAAAAAAGGAAAAGTTTATAATTTGCACTAAAAATGTCTTTGCACCGACTTCAAACAGATCAGTAGGTAGGTACTACATAGCACATCAAATGATATTGTATTTATTTTTTGCTTTTTTGAAGTTGGTTAAATTTTTTTATAAAAAGTTTTTATAGTTACATTTGATCAAAATTGGTTTAGCCGTTTAAGAGTAACCTATAAGCAATAAATGTAGGATGTGACACAATTTTTTTTAATTTATCCTTACTAATATTATAAATGCGAAAGTAACTACAGACATAGTCTGTCTGTCCGTCTTTCATTTCTAAACTACTGAACCGATTTTGATGAAGTTTAGTACAGAGATACATTAGAGCCTAGGAAAGGACAGGCTACATTTTATCCCACAGTTGCGCACGATATAACCTGTAGTCCACGCGGGCGGAGCCCCGGTCGGAAAGCTAGTAAATGATAATAATGTTATGTACCATGGTTATGTACCATGACTATTTCCATGTAATTGATTCCTTTACGATACCTTATCTTGTACGTGTAACTCTCAAGGTTAATTATTTTGTTTTGATGATTGAAAGGATGTTGAAAGAATCATTGTTTGATATGCTAATTGACCATTAATATGACCTTAAGGTTATCTGCCCTAAAGGCATAATTATATCATTGTATTATTGTTTCAAATCATATATAAGGCAGATCCCTTGGAGTCATGAACCATTCGTATTCTTTACCTCTTCGTGTTCACATCTTGAAGTAACCTAAGTCACCGCCCTCTCTAACAATTATTGTATTGAGTAAATTAATAAATATATTTATTCAAAACATTCGACTTTTGTCTCGGACATAACAATAAGAAAAGATAAATGGTAAGTGCCAAGATTAAGAGTTCAATTTAGAAGTCAAGAGGCCTACTTAGTCATTTCTATTCTACACTATAAGCCAGTATTTAAATAGTGCCCGTATTAAAAATAATTGTAATTTTTCTGGGTACTTTGTGAAAGATGAGTTACAAGCCTTATGTTTAGACAAATATGATAGATTAAAAGCATAGACTTAGGATTATATACCAAACTTATTAAATAGATTTAATAAGTTTGGTATATATTTATTTTTATGTTTAGACAAATATGATAGATTAAAAGCATAGACTTAGGATTATATACCAAACTTATTAAATAGATTTATAGATTTATTGAATAAATAATGAAAATAAAATTTACCTTACTTATACTATACCTAATCCCTAATTATTGTGGTTTGTTTACTGTGTCGAACATTTTGATAGTTATTAAAGGCTTTTATGTTATTGAATTTTCACGTGTTCTATGTTATAATTTAATTAATACATTTTCTTGATTTATTATGTTAAATAAATTATTTTATTCAAACCCTCTGTATCCTGGATAAGTGTTGTAATAGCTTCTCAGTCAAAAATCCTGAGGGCTTAAGTCGTTATCGAACTGCTTAATATACACCTAGGTACATAATGTTCTTAACTTAAGTCAAATATTTCTCAATTTACCCCAAAATAGCAGAAAAAGCACTTCAATTGTACCTATTTACCCTTCTCAAGTAAATATTTATGTGAAAGGGGATTTTCTGCTGTAGTTACAAAAAAACCAAAGTATATAAAATAAAGACATTGGTAGTAGTGATTAACGTTGTGTTGTGCGATTTCTATGGTTAAGCCAAGAATTGTAAACCTCGTCAAATCCATGCAAGCTCATCCATCACATTCCCAATAAGTAGGTTCTACTTACCAAATACCTTTTGTATGATTTTTGTAAAACTTTAATTAGCATTAAAAATACTTATTTTGTTATTTAATACTTTTTTATTCTAACCTTATAATCTGGACTGGAGCATGGGGGACGCGGAATTTGTTTTATGGTCGAAAGGGGGCGCGTCTCAAATAAGTTAGGGAACCGCTGTTCTTACGAGTACTGAAATCCTTGTTAAAGCTATGCTAATACCTACCCACAAATAGTGAAGAAATTTGATATTATATTGACTAGTTTCACTGTCTTATCTAAAATATGTGAGTTTATTTGGTAGGAAATAACTACTAAAGTGATTTAAAAGTTCTTTCACCAAAAATAGCTCTTTTATCAGTGGGTGACATAAACTACATAATTTTCCCGAATCCCCATGGGAACGAAGTCTTGGGCGGAAAGCTAGTTATTAATAGTATTTCACTATGAAAACTCAAGATTTGGCTTTCTTTAGCCTTCATTTAAATTAAGACTTTGAGTAGAAGAAATTACTTAAGAATGATTTGGCTGTATGGCTCCGACCTTTGCCTATCCGGATGGATGAAAAAAATTACTACTCAATATGATCGTTACGTTGGAAAAGTACCTCTTGATGAACTTTTACTCTGAGCAATGTAATCGTTATTTTGACGGATAGTGAACGATTAAAACTATCCCCCCCTTTTTTTTTTGAGGTTTTTGGCCTGGCTACCAGACGTTTGGGGATAATTTTGCCACTTTGCTCTGTTTTTCGCGAGAAAATACGGGTCTGTTTATTTGGTTAATAAAATAACCATTGGTTTGAATTTTTCACAGCAAAAAATAAATCCAAACGATTATAGATTACTATTTTCTCATTTTTCATCTTTGTCACACCCCGGTGACAAAAATGAATACGCAATTTTAAACCAAACGAACGATAATCGTTGTGCAAAATACCGCGATTAGGGCCCTGTTTGACATCGCACTGTAGCACAATTCACTATTTATTATCATACGTTGTGTTGTTGTTTTCTTGTTAATGTTTTTGCTTGTATGTTTGTAACAATATTGTGTGTGGAGTAAAGGATTTTGTATCTGTATCTACAATCTACATACCTGTTTTTCGTATTGTATTATTTTTTCATATTTTATTTTCTGTTGTGTTGTAGTGTGATTTTTTTAGGTCAAATAAATTACTTGAATTTTAATTGTATTCTTCCTAGCCGAGTAGGTAAAATCAAGTATGTAGCAAACTTGACTAACCGGCACAGTTTTCAAACCGCCAAGTGGCTTTTGACTAAGCTTAACGTACAGTCATCATTGAAAACAACTAGTATATGTAAGTGTATATATGTAAAAGGCTTCTGAACATTCTAAGAAATAAATTCAGGCTCTCTGCTATAATCTAGACCGAACGTAACCTAATATTATTCGACACAAATAAGGGCAGACGCACAATAAGTGGTCTCCTCAAAAAACTAATTTTTGCGATAAGGCACTGAGAAAATTGGCTTCCGACCTTCTCGTGTCACTTTATACCTGACGCACTACTACTGGAACTCGAAACTAGATCACCAATTCTGCTAGATTTATTGTTCTTTAAGAATGGGCGTGGGTCGTCGTCGTCTCAGCCTGTCAGTCCACTGCTGAACTTAGGCCCTTTGTTTCCACTAGTTCAGTTGTCCAGTTCAGTTGACTGGACTAGTGAGAATTATTTTCCTGTTTGTTTAGTTCAAAATGAAACAAGCTTTCGCACCTGGTTTGTTTTTTTGTAACACTAGTTCAGTTGTTAAGTACCTGAATTTGCGTGCGTGGATGTACTTACTTGCTTGTAAAATTCAACCACCGCTGTGTGTGGACATAATTTCATATTGTATGTCCCCTAGATTTTTAATACAACTGACAGAATCAAAGTATTTTAATCGCCAATTGTTTTGATTTTTCTGAACGGCTAAGCGTTTAAATCTAGGACTGATAGTTAAGCGTAAATATAGGCAAGAAACTCCGAGGGTTGCTCTTTTTAATTCAATCATACACATTTTTGTTTTTATAATTTTAACTGACTTTATATATGAATAACTCTGAAAAATGGCCACCATTGTCATACCATAGCCATTGAGGCGCCATTGATTAGCGAAACAGCAGTCCTAGAATTATGAAGTCGGGGTGACTATGACCACAGAAAGATGACACCTAAAATTCACTGACATGCAAAAATTATAGACAGGTGAGAAGCTTTCGAGAACCTGCAGTAACTTCGCAGAAAAACCTTTAGATGGGCGATTCCTAGCACAGATTATGCGAACCTTTTGTAGGGTAGAAAATTCAGGGAGGTGGCAGGAGGAAGAAAATATCCTATTAATTTGAACAAAGCTTTATTTAAATCATGCAAAAACATGAAGGAACACCCACGGGAAAGATTTTTAAAATGCCAGCAGTCTCATGGTCCTCAGAAGGATCATAATATTGCTGAACGGACACCTCGGGCTCTATACTGTCAGTCGAAGTCAATAAAGATTGATCTCAAATTCGGTATACATTGCTTTCTTACAAGTAACCTTCAATGAAAATCACTGTTACATTTTTCAATAGTTAAGTTCATTTCAGTTTATACTAATTCAGTTTTTGCTAGACTATTTTGTAATCTCTATAAACAACTGAAGTTTCTGCCTAAGTCTTTGCCTCAATATGTTTCTTTTTTGTAGCAAAAGGTTGGTTTTGATTTTGTTTAGTGTACATTTTAAAGTGGGAAATACAGGATATGAAGGACGGCTTAGCAAATACTTGAAAAATGATGAAATCTAGCCATAACTATGACCTGCCGTAAGTAATGTTTTATTCCGGAAACGTCAATTTAAAGAGTTTTCGTTAAATATTGATTTACCCAAAGCCCTGTATATGTAAGAGGCTTCTGAACATTCTAAGAAATAATTTCACCCTGTATATTTACATTTTCTGCATAAAAAGTAACTTCGTCATCTAATGCAACTAGTTCACTGGAGCTTTGAAAATCAAGAGAAAAGATTACGCAAGATAGCATGACGGTGCATTTTCATTATCAGCATCAGGCAATGGGGTCAATGAACCAATTCTGTCAAATTAGTCGAGTAACTATTTCCATTCGATTTAATCATGCTTTTTCGTGTTTACGTAACGAAGTTCAGAGGGTGTTTAATCGTCTATTCCAATTTACGTAAGAATACGTTCCGTGCTTTCATCTTGAAATTGAAGTTAAAGGAAAACATTATGTGGCAGTCGCCAACTCTTGTCATGCTTACTGTTGAAGCAAGTCAGTGAGGTGCGAGGGTTTTCCTGTATTGTGCTGAAAGGCTGACAACCTATAACCACTATAATCATGTTTTATCTAGTAACTAATTACCCTCAGAATGGATATCGCTTCAAGTGGTTTTTTTTTAATATTCATCGCTCCATCGTCGACCTCATAAGGTCAAAGATGAGGTCGACGATGGAGCGAGTTAACCCAGAAAATGCCTATAAAGGCACTGGTACTCCCACGCACCGACGGAACACAGCAAGCTGTTTGGCGTCGGACTTCGGTAGGAGGGTGGTCGCGAACCAGACGGCCCTTTACAGAGCCTACCACACCGCATGAGATCATAGGACGACACCTCAGATTCAGAAAAAAATGAAGTGTCGTTGCCTGGGATGGATTACTAGGAGGCAGGTCTCATTTGTGTTTCCTTAACACGCCTGTAAAGGAATTATATTCTGAAGTTCCGTGTTGATTCGAATCGAGCAGTGAGGTTAAGCAACGTTCACAGAGGCAGGGAATCCGAGAGTGACCAAAGCGGCAATTTATTATGAGCGTTTCTATGCTTCAGAGGGCAGGTTTGTCGATTGACTATAGTCGTTAAACCAAGTCAAGGGCCATTTAGCGCTTTGAAAACTCTGACACCAGTCAAATTCGTCACATACGAGTACTTGATTTACCTACACGATATGGAAGGAGTGATGGGTTTTTACATTCGTTTGGTGGGCTTTCAACGAAATGAAATTAAAATTACAAGATTTTATTTACTTAGTTACACACTTTGGCCAAGCGGGTATTATTTAAAATATATATTTAGTCTTGTTTTTTTAGATCTTAGAATAAAACTTTGCATTACCTATTACTCTATTTTGTAAATAAAACAAAATACACAAAAAGAGTCCGTTATTCTCTCAGGATTCGAACCCTCGACCTGTTGCTTACAACCTGGCAACTTTTCCACTCGACCAAACTGTCTACTTTCAATTCAGTAAAATAGTTTATCGGTATTTGCGCACTATAATCGTTGACATCTGTCACAGAGATAATTTTACCATAGGGCTGCTATCCGTCCGGGTTTCCACCCATACTTCAAAGTGTACAACGCTGCTAAAGAAGTTTTCAAAAAAGGTGGCAACCCTATCCTACGCATTTTCGATCACATCTGACGATCACATCTGACGGTCACGGTTACATGACATCTGACGCGAGTTCATCGCAAGTTTAACATTTTTTCCCCATACTAAAAGTGCTCAACGCCGCTAAAGAATTTTTCACTTCAAAAACCCGTGCATTTCCAAAAGCCAATTTCAATACACCCAACATGCTCATATAAAGCCAGTTATACACCATTATTCGTCCTGTCTTCCATAAGTTTGTTGTCTCCGGGTTTTGTCCCTCACGTCTGGCACAAGATGCCGTGGTATCAGGACACATCCGTTATTCTATTATTCTCCAAGACGTCACTGTAAGGCCAGCGGCGATATCTTACACTAACGTACAGTTGGGGACAAAATTAAGGGTCGAGTTAGTGGAATAGTAAAATTTATAATGGTTAATTTTAAATCTATATTTAGTCGCATAACAACATTTATAATGATTTAATTAGGAGTAACGTTTATAGAAATAACGATATTTTATCATAACAACTAAACGCATAACTGTTTTCGCATAGTTTTTAATAGCATAACCTAACCTAACCTAACCACAGACCGTTTTAGTTATAGGTTACCGTTTATGAAGCGAAAAAAATAAATCCAATAATATTAAGATAGCTCAATAAAGGCACGGATACTTGGGTGTATTTTACAATTAATTTAAAAAAAAAACCTAATATAAATAAAAAAAAATAACATTTGCAAGGAAAAATTATGCGAGCAAAAGAAACCGAAAATTAAGAATGGTATGACATAAGGACACCGGCCACATAGTTATTAGGGATGGGTGCTGGTCTAGTTTTAAGAGCATTTCGCTTTTTGTCAGGGTCATTCGTGTTCTTCAAATTGGGTCACTTTCTGGTGAACCAATAGTCTCTATTCAGGGCGACAGCTTGCCTTGTCTTCCTACTTTAAAGGGTCGATTTCACATCGCTTCATACGTCTTTTCTGAACTTTCTTGTATGAAAATCAAGGAACCTACCTCTACATATACAATTCTCAAAAACGTCTTGTCATACAAGGCCAATCAGCTGTTTGCACAAGTTGTATGGAGAAGCGAAATTTTTGAAGTGAAAACTTCTTTTTCATTACTCATACTCTGAAAGTAGGTCTAAAGTTGCATAAGGAGGGGCTTGAAATTAATACTTTTCAGGCTTAGGGAGAATCGCTTTCAACTGACAGCTGTCAAATTAGGTATTAAAAAAAACATGGCCCGACATCCTATACAGCCACTCTATTACAGCGCGATGTAAAATTGAAATAACAAAAGTGAAGTATTAATTGAAGAATATATTTTTAATGACTTTATAATAATATACTTTTAAGTATTTCTTTAAAATAAAATAAATTTTGGCAAAATAAGTATTTACTATTTTTTTCAATGATGAAAATGAAAAATAATGGCTGAATAGCTGACCAGCCACAGAAAAAAAAACATAATAGGCGGGAAAGTGGCATTCCGAATCTTCATTTGTTTTTTCGAGTTGTAAAGTTTTGTTCATACTTCTGGATTGCAGAGATTTGTATGAATGCAGTGAGTTCAGCTTATTGATGTTGTTATTTTCTTCGTATTCGTAATAAAAAGCACAGTGTTTACCTCGGGTTAAAGACTTATTTAGTTACTGCCAAACATTATACACGTGCAGCTTGTGGAGCAATTACCCCAAAAAATCCTACAATGCTCTGCGTGTCCAGTACAGTAATACTTTCAGGGGTCTGTTGGGGCTGCACTGGCGCTGCAGTGCGTCTGGGATGTTTGTGGACCACAGTACAGATGGCTTCCAGGCCATTCTGCACAAACGAGTAGCCTCCCTGAGGTCTCGCATTAAGTGTGGTACTATCAGGCTCCTGAGGGTCATTGCGGACAGAGTGGATGGTCCAATACTGAAGCATTGGTCATCTATACATGTGCTGAGCAATGTTAATTTTAAATTTTACTAACATAGCTATAAGATTTTTGTTACTAATAAAATATGGACTTGTCGGTCTGAAATAAATATTTTCATTCATTCATTTAGTCCCTTGAACTATTGGCTCCCTCGCTACGCTCGGTTGCCAAACCCTGTCTCGGAAGTTATTTTCACCCCTTAAGTAGCGGCGTTGAACACTTTTAATATGGGGAAAAAATGTTAAACTTGCGATGAACTCGCGTCATATCGTCAGATGTCATGTGACCGTAATCGAAAATGCGTCAGATGTCACGTGACCGTGATCAAAAATGCGTAGGATAGGGTTGCCACCTTTTTTGAAGTAAAAACTTCTTTAGCAGCGTTGTAAAGTATTGGTGGAAACCCGGACGGATGGCAGCCCTATGGTAAAATTATCTCTGTGACAGATGTCAACGATTATTCGCACATAGTGCGCACATACCGATAGACTATTTTACGAATTGTACGTAGACAGTTTGGTCGAGTGGAAAAGTGGCCAGATTGTAAGCAACAGGTGGAGGGTTCGAATTCTGAGAGAATAACGGACTCTTTTTGTGTATTTTGTTTTATTTCCATATTCATGCACAACGTTAATGTTAAAGACGAGTTAAGTTTTCACTTGTGCCGGCACTCCCGGAGTGCAACCTGTTCAGTAAAACATAGTTTAAGTTTAAATAGAATTTATATTTATTGAAATATAAAGCAGCTTATAGAAGCTAACAAATTGTAGGAATGAATGACAGAATAGAAAAAAAAAACATAACAAGCATAAAGTAAAACTAAATAGATTTCATATGTAAAAAAGAGATTTTATGTATTAAACATAAGTTGCCGGGCGAGAATGGCCAAAGAAAATAAGAATAATTAACTTTAAATCAGTTTTCCTTATTAAAATTAACATTAACTGTCTCTGAAAGGTAAAGGATACAGCTTTTTGTAAGACCTTAAAAAAGTTTTATTTCTTGGGCCTATCCTCACTTCGGCTACCTTTACATGACCATCTGGCCTAGGTGAGTTTGTACAATGGCCTAATGGCCACTGAAAATGAGATATTTCGTTATGCTTAATAGCAAAATTGGAAACTAATTTCACATCTGAAGCAAAATTATTGGATTTACATACCGTAGAACCAGCTACAACGTAACCGTAGAGCGTGTTCTGAAGAACGAGTCCGTCGCCTATTTTAACATTTCCATCCAGTAGTATTTTATAATAAAAATTGGAACCTAATAAAATTGAAATTTCAGATGGATCATTAAAATCAGAATCAGCGAGAACAATATTTTTTGGAATAACAAATTCTGAAGTATCAATTTCATTTTGGGGCAAATCACATGTAATAGAAGTGACTATATGACATTTGACATCAAACTTTATGTCATAAACTGATGAGGGCAGTCTAATGTTGACAAATTGATTTGTTTGTTTCTTATAATTTCCAAGGCCAACAATGTTCGTGTTTTGTGAGAAAGGTTTCAAATCCAGTTTGTCAACAAGAGACTTTTTTATAATTGAAACTTGGCTCCCGCTATCGAGCAGTGCTTTAACAAAAAAATCATGACCATTTTTGTCACAAAGTTTTACCTTTATAGTAGGTAATAAAACACAAGTACGTGCATTACTATAGGAATGCAACGCCGTAGTAACTGACACTTCTGATGGGATTTCCTCGTGCAGAAGAGTATTATGGTTTTCTTTACAATATTTACAACGAAATGTGTATTTACATGTCTCCGAGTGAGATCGCAAGCATCTAGTGCACAATTTACGATTATTTACAAAGCTGACTCGATCTCCAACTGCAGATAGTTTAAATTTTGGACAAGCTGGTGGTCATTGCTACAATAGTCGCATTTATAATTTTGACCAGATTTTACAGTTACATTGGTAACCTTACTGAAATTACCAGGTTTTTGTTTTGGTCTCTCATCGTGAGAGTCTTTGAAGAACGGCAAGCTGTCCTCCAAAGCAATCGCTCTTTTTTCGAGAAAAGATAAAAATTCAGCCAAAGTTGGCATCTTTTCCTGGTTGACTCTATCTAGATGATAAGCCCTATTTGTATAAGCATCAAGTTTTCTCGATAAAATTGAAATTAATAAAATGTCCCAACTATTGGTGGGCTGTTCCAAGTTTTTTAAAGCATGGAGTTGCTGTTGAATTTGCGAGTTGAAATGTCTAAGCGCTACAGCAGTACCCTTCTGTACAACAGGTAAATCCAGTAATATATTTATGTGGTTGGTAACAAGACGAGCTTTATTTTCATATCTCTTTTTAAGCAGAGAAAGAGCCTCAGGATATGACTCATTGGTCAATGGCAAGTTAATAATTAGGCCCAGAGCCTCCTCAGTCAAGTACTTTCTCAGATAATAAAGTTTCTGTACATCAGACAGCGTTTTGTTATTATCAATAATAGACAAAAACATGTCAATAAATGGCTTGTACTGAGAAAGATCTTTACCCGAAAAAACAGTAAGCTCTATATTAGGCAATTTTGTATGGGATAACTTATCCGAAGAATTCTGAGGTAATCTCTCCTTCGATAGTTGTTTTATTAATTGATTTAAGCATGCTAATGTCTCAAAGTATTTATTTTCTACAGAACCTATGTCCTCGTTATCATTTTCATTAATTTCCAGGATGATCATCTGAATTTTCTCGTATTCTGTGAAGACGGACTTAAGTTTGTCTCGTCTTGCCTCCAAATCATCCACAGTGGCAGAAAGTTCTACTCGTTGAGCATCGACTACATTTTTAATTCTAGATATACAACCTTTTGCATAAGTACGTTTCTGAACGAGTTTCTTTAATTTAATTTCTTCTGCCATCGTGAATATAATAAATAAGAAATTACAGTACCTTAGTAAATAGTAAAACCTAAAACCTCAGTCCATAAAATTGTTCAAAGATCCACTGCAAACCCGAAAATCATAATTTACTAACTGTACAATACTGTACATGACGCATTTGAACAACGCACTTTTCCCGCACTATCACTTTTCCGGAAAATTACACTTTAATTACACGTTTTTCCGAAGTGTTTATATTTACAACTATTGTTTATTTACATATGCTGACATGAAGTGACACTGACAGCATGCCAAATCCAAATAGATGGATTATCTCCTTTCTATTCTCTCCGGAACGTCAAAAGAAACAAAAGAAAGTTTTTCACAAATATGGCGTAAATGAATGGAATTTCCAATACCAAAACTGCCGATATCTCAAATGGACAAAAGCAAGTTGAATTTAATGCACTGGTTCACTAAACTTTTAAAATCCTGAAGGACCACAAAACTATGTTCAGTAAAACATAGTTTAAGTTTAAATAGAATTTATATTTATTGAAATATAAAGCAGCTTATAGAAGCTAACAAATTGTAGGAATGAATGACAGAATAGAAAAAAAAAACATAACAAGCATAAAGTAAAACTAAATAGATTTCATATGTATAAAAGAGATTTTATGTATTAAACACAACCCATTGTTTTTTTTTCACATGTCGAACTATTTTCCTTGGGGAAAGTTGTTCAGTTTCATGGGCTTACTCAGGTGCTTAATATTTGCTTATTGCAAGTCATCAAAAGTAAAAATTATTTCACGATTGAAATATTCCCACTAACATTGCCAGGCACTGTAATCTTCCCGCCGCCTCGACTCCCGGATAAAGAACGTATTATCGTCATTGGTGAATAAATTAGGTTCGGCCATTGTATGTTTTGTATTCCCGTTGTGAGTGGCGTGCCCTTTGTCGTGGCCCGTAGTGTACGCGCTCTCAAAAGGACTCATTCTTATCAGTATTGTCCCTTCAAGTATTTCAGCCAAATAAAAGTAGGCTCATTATTTTTTTATACTTCATTTTTTCTTGGTATAGAATTGGTCAAAATTCGGTAGGTTCCATGGGTACTCCCTCCCTGTCTCCATAAGATGTGCCCCCTCCATAGATTCCTTTAAAACCCAAGTCAAATCCCATTTCCTTTCCCTTCCCGTTCCTTAGCTAGGCTCTCGACTGTCTTTGCTTTTCTTTTTTTTTTCTTTTTTCTTTTTTCCGTTGCTTAACACTTTCCCTTAATTTGCTGCTTGTATGTATAGATATATATGTATATATTATAGTATAGATATATTATTATTATTTTATATTTATTTGTATAAATATTCCATCGCCGCATTTGAACTGGCCAAAATTGAAACTGGCATTAATTAAATAGTATTATTTCCGTTCGGTTGACAATGTCTTCTACCATTATATTATTTTCAAGTGCTCCGCAGTTTAATCAAACATACAAATAAAATAAAAACAAGGATAATTTGCCAAAGCCGAACCCCGCAAATAAATAGTTTGAATAAATTTGTTTATGATAAGAAATATGGTACTTTTTTGACATTGGAAATGTCTTTTTGTTCGCTCCAGTATAGGCTAAAAGTGCGATCCCCTTATATTTCAAAGAATTGTGAAAACATGATATTCAAAAAGACGCGTATTTTCGCAAGCTTTAAGGTTCAAAAAGAATTATTCAAGAAAGTCAGAAACGATAAAAGTTATAGCCAAAATAGTGAAAAAATTTTTTTTTTCTGAATTTTTGATTTTGGCGCTCGATATTTTGGAAACGAAAAATGATATCAACCTCTGGAAAATTTAGTCAGCTGCAATTTGAGCTTAAAACAAAGACGATCGGGCTAAGGGTTTTCCTTCCTCTTTGAAAAAAGTCAAAAAGTCAGAACGAAATTTTTTTCGAATTCCGTAGATTCATTTCCAATGTGCTCGATAGTGAAATTTTTGAAAGTGACAAATGCTATGAATGAAAGATAACGTTTGAGAATAGCCCTCATTTCGTTCGAGTTTTCACTATTATCGTCACGTGAACCGATGGTAGCACTAAGAATAGTCTTAAGGAAGAAGTTGGCAAATCAATTCGAAACTTGAGCCATGTCGAGCCTCGGCCCGTTATTCCTTCCTGTTATAGCCGTTCTTTGTTCGCATGTAGATTGTTATGTGACAATGCTTGCGAGACCGTTCTAGAAGTTTAAGGCTTATGGAGAAATGGTAACGGTTAATGAAACTGAGGAATTGGAAGTAAAATGTCGAGATATAGTTAAGAAGTCACATTAAATTGACTAGAGCACCTCTAGGAGACATTAAGTTACTAACAAAAAAAATTGGATACTGTCACATACAAAATCAAAGTCAAAGACTAGTTCAACCAAATTACACTCATGGTTCCTAGTTATAAAAAAAAAACAAAATAAGATCTCACGTCTCATGTGATTTGCCGAGTTTTTTTTGTAGTTAGCGTACCTATTGTTGATAGAATGTTGCGACGCTCTGTATAGTAATCAGTGTAAAGTAGAGTAGGTTAATCAAAAGTTCTATTTCATACTATAATATATACAGGTTAAAAAAGAACCTCCTAGCTTTATTGAAAATTCTGAACCAGTGTCACTTACTGAACACTTTTTTTTTTGGGGGGGGGGATTTTTTTTTTCCTAAATGTAGACACCACAAAGGCACCCCCTGAGCGCTACCCGCACCCCTCGCGTACCTGGTGTAGGAGTAATGTCTACGTTTAGGCAAAAAATGAACTATTCCTATTGAAAAAATATTTTAATTATTTTTTTTCATAAATGTGTTCTTTGAGTGATACTAGTTCAGGATTTTGAATATAGCTAGAAGGTTCTTTTTCACCCAGTATAATATAAAACAAAGTCCTTTATTGCCTGTCTATATGTCTGCACGCGATGAACTTAAAAATTACTAAACGCAGTTTCATACGGTTTTAACCAATGGATGAAGCGATTCAAGAGGGTGGTTAATGTCTATAATTCATTCCCAAAATTTCCACAGAAACGATCTCCCGGGTGGGAAAATAGTAAACAGTAAATAAACAGAAATACCCTCGACCCAGCGGCCAAACAAGTTCCTCACCTTAAACTTCCGAAGGCCGCGCAATCTCAAAGTTAGGGGGCCTGTAAATCAATTTTTCAATTTCTCCTTCGCGAACTTACGTCAGAAAAGTAAACGAAACATCGCCGGGAGGTTTATTTAATAAATCACTTTTATAAAAAGTTCCACTCATCAACTCATCAGTGACAAACCTAACGAACAAAGTTTGGCCAAACAAACAATCCTGGGGTCGTGTTTCCTTTGACAGTAGGTGCTTGTTCTCGTGTCGGCAGAGACTTTTAATTTACAACTAGCTGATCCCCGCGGCTGTTTTTTTTAACTTTTTACCTCTGACAAAAAAAAAGTTTTTGACGTGCCGTAGACTCCTGTAACTTCGCCTAATTTTCGCATGATATTCACACATTTTTGAATTTTCCCGCTTAACATATTCGTTTGGAACAACAAACACCGCTGCATACCGACCAATGAGATGAATGCTTTTTATGTGTGCGAGTAATATTTCGCTTCTACAGCATACATGCAACAAAAATGGCGTTTAAAAATTTTGGGCGAAGAAAGGGCACAAAACTTAACTTCGCCTGACCTTTGTATTTCTTAATGTTATGCTCAAAAATAAGTCATATATATTATTTACTGTTCGATGCTTATTTAAAGACACTCAGAGCTATTTGCAAAGACCTAAAAGCTTAATTTTTTTTTGTAACGTAGGCGAAGTTAGGCCGTGATTTTGAGAAAGTAGGAACAACCAGTAGGGTTGTCACTTTTCATTTCGAATGATAAATAATTAAGGATTAGGGATAGGGTACAAAGTGTTATCAAAATATTTTCAGCCGCCATAAACCACGAGTTAAGACCATGTTTCTGAATCACTAGGTTAGGTAACGCAATTTTCCATACAAAGCTTGTTATGTTTGTATTCATGGTTAAAACGCCTGCAGATATTTTGAGAGCACCTTATATATTCTACTCACGGTATGTTGAATAGGTATTTATATTAAAAAATCTATATTTTCAAATTATCGTATTTATTCAATAAATCAGCCTTCATTTAAAATCCATCTCCGGGCCAATCTACCTATATGCAAAATTTCATCCAAATCCGTTCAGCCATTTAGGCGTGAAGAGATAACAGACAGACAGACAGACAGATAAACTTGGCCCTTTATGATATTACTGAGATAGTAATATAATAAGACATTCAATTAAAAATACAGTTGATCACATTTATTAATAAAAAAATAAATAAAAAAACATTAAAATCTATCAAGTAGGTAATTAATATTTTTTCGTTAAGTGGCAGCCCTAAGTGTAGGCGAAGTATGGTAGGTGACGGTTTGCAAAACACGTCCTAACATTGCCTGCTTGAATATTTAATTCAAAATCAAAGATAACTGAATCACTTATAGCGCACTGGAAAGCACACTATATTTGTCACGTACTGTAAAGACATCAGAACCTTACCTTTTACCAGTTTTCCGTGAGATAAAGATTTTGTGGCACCCGCGCAAAATCGACGTACACCCTGCTTGACGTTTTGAATGACACTGTCAAAATGGCCGCTCTGATTCCAACAAATGAAGTTGTAGTGTTACCATTACTAAATTTGTATTCTAACCAATGAACACAATACAGTGCTACCATTATAAGAAAGAAAATATGTGCATTTGAATATTTTAGGCGAAGTAACCTACGAAAGGCGAAGTTACAGGAGTCTACGGTGTTTATCTACATGTCTGTGTATCTGTGTGTCTATGTGTGGCATCGTAGCTTCTAAAAGAATAGACCGATTTCAATGCAGTTTTTTGTGTTTGTAAGCTGACGTAATCGAGATGGTTCTTAGCTATATTTGACCAAAATTGGTTAAGTAGTTTAAAAGTTATAAGCTATCGAATGTCGGTTGTGATATAAAATTATTAATTTTATAGTTATGTTACATATAGGTCATTCAAACTGTTCCATATTGACAAGTCATTTCATATTTAGATATCAATTTATTTTTATATTGGTTTCCATTAAGTTCTTCGTTTTTTTTATGAATTAAAATTAATATTTTGTAGAGTCAAACGTTGACCTGAAAGAGCCAAATACAATAGAAACAACAAAGGTATGAACACAGAATCTCTACTTAATATTATAAATGCGAAAGTAACTCTGTTTGTCTGTCTGTTACACTTTCATGCCTAAACTACTGAACCGATTTTGATTAAATTTGATACAGAGATAGATTAGACTTTAGGAAAGGACATAGGCTACATTTTATCCCATAGCTGGGCATGATATAACCTGTAGTCGAAGTGGGCGGAGCCGCGGGCCGAAAGTTAGTATTTAATAAATTAATTTCAAGAAGAGGACTTGCTCGGATAGTACAAAAAAAATCTTAAAATTGTAACTTCTGAACAATGGAAACAGCTTCTTTGGACCTTTGATTAAAAACCAACTGTAATTTAATTTGTATCTCCTGACTAATGAATAGAGGTCTCAAACAGACAGGGCCAACAGTGTTTGTGTTTTGAAGATTTTGGGCCTTGTTTATTTTTACTGAGAAAAATTGAAAATATGGCACACCTAGAACATTGCCCTTTCTAGTCCTCAGCATAAACCAATTTAGAATCATGTTCGTTGGTCTTATGACACGATACAGTGATTAACAGAAATCTATCACTTAAAAAACTTTCCACTGTGAACATCGTAAAAAAATTTCGTTTCTCATGAATAGATAATCTTAAATACCCTAGGCTGCTATATAAACGCTGCTTAACGTTGGTAATTAGACAAATCATCATATTATATACGCGGATTTAGGCCCGTTTTAGCATTTAATTATGCCTATATCTGTGTCCGCATGTTTTTGTGGATACTGTTGTTTGTTTATTTTCGGTATTTTGTGTTTTAGGTCACTATTTCAGTTAATGTATGTAACTCGTGTTTATTTTATTTTTCCGTGCCGCTTTTATTAAGCACACTCTACACTATATTCATACATTTATTTATTCTAATTTTATTAATCACATACTCATGACTTACAAACAGGTCTAGGCAGAATCATCAGCGTGACACCTTGCTGTGACGTATGCTGAGCCTGGGGCTTTTTACCATCATCATTGCACACAGTACACGACGACATATAGAGTATAACTGACCATTTTTGATTACTGCTCTTAATTTTATTATTTATTATAAGATAGTTAACTCTTGACCTCAATCTTGACCATAAGGTCAAAGATGAGGTCGACGATGGAGCGAGTTAACTTAGAAAATGCCTATAAAGGCACTGGTACTCCTACGCACCGATGGAACACAGCAAGCTGTTTGGCGTCGGACTTCGGTAGGAGGGTGGTCGCGAACCAGACGGCCCTTTACAGAGCCTACCACACCGCATGAGACCATAGGATGACACCTCAGGTCCAGAAAAAAATGAAGTGTCGTTGCCTGGGATGGATTACTAGGAGGCAGGTCTCATTTGTGTTTCCTTAGTCGCCTCTTACGACACCCACGGAAAGAAATGGGTTGGTGTTATTCTCAACCGATCACCACACGGTTTAAAAGTCTTTAGTGTCTTTACTCAATTATTCTGCTGTAGAATGATAATATACGTAATCTTGATTAAACCCAACTGGTTTGTTTTATCTAATTTAGAAATCCTTGTTTTGTAGAATAGCAAAATAGAATAACTAGTTTTCGACTGTTAGGTACATCGTGCCAATAGACATTCAAGGCATAGGACTATCGTTTCAATGGCTTTTTGGTGAAATAAACAATAGAAATCGAAACTGTGGTACGTTGATGCTGTGGCTTTTTGATGAAACGGACGTTCGAGCCAATGGCTTCGGTGAACTGGCCGTCGACTGAACGACATTCGAAACTCACACATCTTATTGCTTGTAAACTCAAGGTAGTAAACTCACACATCTTATTCAAGTCAAGTCAAGCCAAAAGTGTTTATTTCATTGAACATATAAAATGATACTTGAACACGTCAATATTATGAATTACATTAGCACTTTTGACTTTGCGCCTATTCGCAAAGGTGCAGTCTTCCTCAGGAGAAGAATAGGCAAGAAACTCCGAGGGTCGCTCTTTTTAAGTCAATCATATAAATTTTCTTACTTTTAATTTTAATTGACTTAATATCTGAATAACTCTGGAGCTGAGCAATTTATTCCCATGGTTGCTTGTCTAACACATAATCCGAAATTCTATAATAGCCCTTTTTACAAAGTTTTTGTTTAATTATCGTCTTAAATTTTTCTAAAGGTAGGTTTTGAATACACATGGGAATCTTATTGTAGAAGCGTACACATTGACCCATAAAAGAGTTTGTTACTTTGTAGAGACGGCTAGAATAGAATAGAATAGAAAAAATCTTTATTTTATAGGACATTCAGGATGCCACTTAAAACAAGTCAAGATTACATGAAATACATACAAACAAACATTAAAGGATTTAAATACATACATACGCATTCGTGCTATTGACCCTACTGACTCTACGCCTATTCGCAAAGGTGCAGTCTTCCCCAGAGAAGAACAGGCAAGAAACTCTGAGGGTGCTCTTTTTAAACGCATTACAAATTTTCTTATTTTCTAATTTTAACTAAGTCTGAAATAACTCTAGAGCTGAGCAGTTCATTCCCATGGCTGCTTGTCAGTAATGTAATCAGAAATTTTGTAATAGCCCTTTTTGCAAAGTTTTTGTTTAATTACTGTCTTAAATTTATCCAAAGGTAAATTTTGAATACACATGGGAATCTTATTGTAGAAACGTATACATTGACCCATAAAAGAGTTCGTGACCTTGTGGAGACGACTGTCTAGTACATCCAGTTTATGCTTGGTCCTAGTATTTATATTGTGCCTATCGCTATTTTTCTTAAACACATGTTCATTTTTCTTCACATATAAAAGATTGTCACATATATATTGGGATGCAAAAGTCAGAATATCTATTTCTTTGAATATTTCTCTAAGAGACATTCTAGGTCTCATTTGATAAATCGCGCGAACAGCCCTTTTCTGCAGGACAAAGATCTTATTGATATCCGCAGCATTACCCCACAGTAAAATGCCATATGACATTAGGCTGTGGAAGTAACTGAAATATACGGTTCTCGCGGTTTCAACGTCCGATAATTGACGGATTTTTTTAACTGCGTAGGCTGCTGAACTGAGTCTGCTCGCTAACTTATCAATATGAGGACCCCATTGAAGCTTTGCATCAAGAGTTATTCCTAAGAATACAGTAGATTCCACAATGTCCAGTTTTTCATTCCTAACCTGTACATTGGTATTAACCTG
Source organism: Aproaerema taeniolella (assembly GCA_949987775.1). NCBI lineage: Eukaryota > Metazoa > Arthropoda > Insecta > Lepidoptera > Gelechiidae > Aproaerema > Aproaerema taeniolella. The sequence goes on from OX465262.1 coordinate 15,016,467, forward strand.
TTTAACATTGGGCAAGGTAAATTTAACACATTTGGTTTTTTTCTCGTTCAAAAGAAGGTTATTTACAGTAAACCATTCAACTACCTTTGAGATCGCAGTATTCACATCGTCATAATCAGAGTCGTACCTCTTCACTTTAAATATGAGTGATGTGTCATCTGCAAATAATACGATCTCATGGGCGTCTTTAACAAGAGAAGGTAAGTCATTAATATAAACGAGAAACAGGAATGGTCCTAGGATTGAACCCTGTGGGACGCCCATACAGACTGTGGACCCAGGTGACCTAGTGCCGTTAACCTCAACCTTCTGGATCCTATTACTCAGGTAAGATTCCAGAAGCCTAAGTGCGAATCCTCTTATGCCATAATGATGTAATTTTCTGATCAGAGTTTCATAATGAACACAATCGAAAGCCTTGGACAAATCACAGAAGACTCCAAGAGCATCCTGCGAGTCCTCCCAGGCCGCAAAAATATGACGAATGAGCTCAACACCAGCATCGGTTGTAGAGCGACCCCGTGTGAATCCAAATTGATTTATATTCATAAGGTTGTTAGCGTAGAAATGAGTGGTTATTTGATTAAGGATATTTTTTTCAAATATCTTGCTAAGGGTTGGTAGTATTGAAATTGGTCTAAAGTTGGTGGGGTCTGATGTACTACCAGCTTTAAATAGAGGAATTACTTTACTATGTCTAGTATATCCTCTAGTATATCCAAGTTATGTTTGCTTCTAGTATATCCTGTCTAGTATATCCAAGTTATGTTTGCTTCTAGTGTTTACATTGTGCCTATCACAATTTTTCTTGAACTATTGTTCATTTTTCTTTACATATAAAAGATTATTAAATATTGCTTGTTTGTCCATGTTTTTGTAAAACTTTCTGTTTTACTTTACTTTGTTTGTTTGTTTCTCTTGTAACGGTTTTTTTTGTGTGTGTATAAATGTTATGTCTAAGTCTCTACATACAACTTGTGCGACCAGCTGATTGCATTAACTTGAGAAAGCGAATTTTTGAAGTGAAAACTTCTTTAGCGTCGATGTGCACTTTGATGTATAGGTAAAAAATGTTAAACTCGCGTCAGGGTCACGTTTCTGTCACGTGACCCTGATTGAAAATCCCCGTAAGGTGGAGGGGTGTTTAATAAATAAAGGAAACTAGCTGATACCCGCAACTTCGTTTGCGTGTTAATTTTTTTTTGTACAGAGTACACAGATTGAAAGATTGAAACATCTTTGTCAGAGGTAAAAAGTTAAAAAAAACAGCCGCAGGGATCAAGGAATTAAAAGTCTCTGCCGACACGAGAACAAGCACCTACTGTCAAAGGAAACACGACCCCAGGATTGTTTGTTTGGCCAAACTTTGTTCGTTAGGTTTGTCACTGATGAGTGATTTAGATTTCTACATACAAAAGTTTTTTCCCCCTAACTCCCGTTCCCGTGGGAATTTTGCAATATCCTGTTGCAACTAAGGTTTAAGTTTACTAAGGTACCTGCATGCCAAATTTCAAGCGTCTAACTTAAGCGGTTTAGATTTTTCATACAAAAGGATTTTCCCGCTAATTCCCGTTCCCGTGGCTATGTCCCTTCCAAATTTCAAGTGCCTACGTTTAGGCGTTTAGGCTGTGCGTTGATATGTCAGTCAGTCAGTTTCTCCTTTTATATATTTAGATTAAAACTGCAAAAGTCAAATTGTCATCCGGTGTCAGCACAGAAAAAAATAATTAAATATTAATGCACAACGTTAATGTTCAAGTTTTGACTTCTGCCGAGTGCAAACCGTTGTTTATTTTTAAATTACACATGGGTTCCGTGGAGAAAGTTGTTCAGTTGCATAGAGATAATGACCCCCTAAAATTAATCTAGCAAAAAAAGTCACGCATAATTGGTGAAATCGGAACATCTTTTTCCAATTCAACGAAATATTCTTTGAATCGAAATATCCAAAATCAAACTGGTTCGCTAGCTACAATAAAATCTATTATCACGTCGAACGCATCTGTTTTCGAGATTTATAGTTATTTGTATGTTTGTTTGTTTGTACGTATAGATCAACTGAATTTATGCTCCCATGAGAGTATTTGTTTTTAACAATACTCGTTCGAGCGATTTGTTTGATTTGGTTATTTTATTGAATTGCAAATAAATAAACTTTCCCATTTATTTGGACTCTGTCGCTGTTATTATGTAACTGTTATTTGTACTGCTTGTTTGTGAATTTGCTGAAATTGATACAACTTTTATACACTCACCACTATCACTATTTTACAAACGAATGAGTGTATTAAATATAAAAAACATAAATGTTTATTATTTAATAATAACACAGTTTAAGTAACAAGCTGGGGCAACTTTTGAAGCAAAAAGCCTGTGTTAAGAAGCCCCGCTCTTCAAAATGATTTTACTTACATTTAAGTTTAAGTTCAAATCACAAAGTACTTAACAAAGTATAAAGCACAAGAAATTCGTAAATACCGTAATGATACAATTTCACGGCATTACAATTTTACCAGTAAAATTACAATCCACAAAACTTTGAGGGCCGTCTGCATGAAATATGGATAAGTTAGTTATGTTAGATTTCTCTCCCGGTTGCTGGGTACCTGGATCATAGGTCTATCTTCAAGTAAAACAATTTTTTTTTAGCTTCGGTTAGGTTAGGTTGCATCAATACAGGGTGAAAAAAAATTTCCTAGCTATATTCAAAATCCTGAACCAGTATCACTTACAGAACACTTTTTTGTGTTTTTTGGGTGGTTTTTTTTTCTAAACGTAGACACCACTCGGGTGCACCCCCCGAGCGCTACCCGCACCCCTCGCGTGCCTGGTGTAGGTAATGTCTACATTTAGGCAAAAAATGAACTATTCCCATTGAAAAAAAATATATATTTTTTTTTCATTAATGTGTTTTTTAGGTGATACTGGTTCAGAATTTTGAATATAGCTAGGAGGTTTTTTTCACCCTGTATATAAAAAAAAGTCCATTAATGTGAAAAAAATTGAAGCAGTGCACAAAGTACCTAGCGATTATAATCTTACTAAGGAAAATTATAATATAACGGATTTGATAATGTTACGGTGACAATACAATGTAACGGAGAGTAGTAGAATGGAGTGGTGGTGGATTAACGTACTTGAATGAATGAATGAATTTTTCTTTATTGCAAACCAAGGGCGTCGCCAAGTGGGGGCAGGGAAAGGAGGAGCAGCTGCCCCCCCTCCCCTAGAGATTTGAAAAATTTAGCCAACTGCAAAGCAACCAAAGTTTGAATCGATCTTATTACAATCACCAATTATTATTCGCCATATACGGGGTCATTTTTAATTAGTACACAATTTTTTTGTACGTAAACTTTATGAAAATTTAACAGACCCGTATTTTTTTGTTTTATATCGTTTCATATAAACATTTCAAGCTAGGTCGTCTGAAGCATGAAAGTAAATAATTTTTTGTATGAAAAAAAAAAAACTTCGTTCAATTGACTTGAAACTTGGTAATAGTACTCTTCAACACAATTTGTGACACCCGTGTTTCTGCGTTTTACAAAATTCATCCTCTAAGACGTTAAAAAGGGGTATCAAAATCTGAAAACTTTGGAAAAAGAAATGTTTTCCTTCTTATTTACGTTCTATCAACGTTACTGACACCGTAAGAAAAAATTGTGTACTGATTAAAAAGTAACCCTGTATACAGGCAGACTCGCGCTACAAGTGTAAAACTCCATGCCCTTGACTGTACCTGCAATTTATCATCCTCCATAATATTAACTTGCCCCCATCCCCTTCTTTCGCAATCCACGGGGGCTCCCTTTTTCCTAGTAAAAAAGTAACAGTTTCCAGTTAGAACACTAATTTGCTTAAAAAGATTATTGGGCACTTAAGTATGAAAAATTTACCCACGGCCTACAGAAATAAATTAATGTGGGATGCTTAGACATATATCTCTGGTTAACGAATATGTGGGTCGCATTACTGTGAATAATGGGAATCAGACAGAAAATGAAAATCTGTATCTTAGAAAATAAAATATGTATTAGTGAGGTTTATTTCAACTTGATAATATCTACAGGTGCAATCGTACTATCTCACTTAGTACGAAATACATACCCAGAGTCTACAGAATTAAAATAGTGTAGAGTATTTCGATAAATTGTTCATGATGAAAAAAATGAAATTCTGTATTTGTAAAAAAAAAGATTTATTTATTTATGAGATTTATTCTATTTCATCATCTAAATATATAAAAGGAGAAACTGACTGACTGACTGACTGACATATCAACGCACAACCTAAACGGCTAAACGTAAGCACTTGAAATTTGGAAGGGACGTAGCTTAGGTACCGTAGAGGTGCACTAAGAAAGGAATTCCCGAAATTCCCACGGGAACGGGAATTAGCGGGAAAATCCTTTTGTATGAAAAATCTAAACCGGTTAAGTTAGACGCTTGAAATTTGGCATGCAAAAACCTTAGTAAACTTAAAGCTTAGTTGCAACAGGATATTGCAAAATTCCCACGGGAACGGGAGTTAGCGGGAAAAAACTTTTGTATGTAAAATCTAAATCTTAAACTAAATCTAATTTGTTCAAAAGAAAAAATTAACACGCAAACGAAGTTGCGGGCATCAGCTAGTTAAGTATAAAAATATAATAAAATTCTATGAATTTGTTCTTTGGAATAAATATCTTCACAACTTTTAAATCACGCGTAATATCTTATTCACAAGGTCTTTTTATATATTTTTTACTTGAAATGAAAAGGAGGATATACTTTATTAATTTAAAAGTAATTTATTTGGTTTCTGTAGGCAAAACCTTCACTAATTGAGTCAGATTGTGCCCAATGACCTTAGCTCTACTCTTGCTTGAAAATCATTTTTTTTTATTACACTGATTTAAAGAAGAATCATCAATGTTCTCTCGTAATTTTTTGACAAAATCATAATCCTATGTGCCCAGGGCCTCTTCAGGTTGAAGACGGCCCTGCTTGCCCCCACCTGGACCTAGGACTGGCGACGCTCTACCAGAATCAAACAAGAAGTACATTAATATAAATAAACAAGAAAGCAGGATGCAATTAAGGTAGCAATCTCTTCCAGGCAACCTTTAGGTAAGGATATTTTTCGAGAGGTAACAAAGCAAAGCGGGCTTTTTGCGGAGGCTTGGTTTCGCATCTTGATGCTTCTTCTTCTTATCGTGTAGGTATAGTCAAGTGTGTGGCGAACTTGGCTAACCCTGGTGTCAGAGTTTTTAAACCGCTAAATGGCCTCTGACTTGGTTTTAACGGATTAAGCCAATCGACAACAGCCGGGACCGACAGCTTAACGTGCCCTCCGAAGCAGAAGATCTTGATGCTGCCATCAAGTATTAAAACATATAATTTGGCTTATTGTTAGTATACCAAGCTCTCCGCCCGGGAATCCGTTCCGAATTTGGGAAAATTATGTAATAAGTTAATTCAGGGTGTCAGCTACCTTTATACCAAAATTTTATCGAAATTGGTCCAGTTGTTTGAGTGTGAAAGAGTAACAAAAATCCATACATACATCCATACAAACTTTCGCGTTTATAATACTCGTATTTGAAAGGATTGAAAGGATTCTGTTGAAAAAAGTAGAGCGCTAAACAAGAGTCAGTTATCTGGATTTCATGTGATCCTTTTTAAAGTTTCAGTGAATAGGCTTTTTTGATTCTCGCCCACATTAATCCCGCTTTAAATTTTATTTTAAATAAATATAATAAAACGCCATACACTCAAAGGCCCACATAAAGTTTTTTCCCTTGTGTCGTGGGTCCCTTGGAACACACATAAAGACGGACACAAACACCAACACCCATATATCTGCTTTTTACACAAATATTTGCCCCGACTGGGATTCGAACACAGGACCCGTCGATCAAGAGGCAGCGCCACTATCACTCGACCAAACCGGCCGTCGAAATAAAAAACTTGTTTATATGACTTTTTAAATGACAAGTTTTTGATTTTATTTTGGTTGGAAATAATAAGTAAAATAAAAATTACATTGTTTTAACATCTTTATTTTTGAGTAAACTTTTTTAATAAAACTAGCTGAATTATTTTTACCACGATTCATACTAGTGGTAAGTAAAATTAAATTTTTAAGACGCAATCCATGAAAGCTTGTGAAGAAAAAGTCTCAAGTTAGTCTTCCAGAAAGTATTTTTGAGGCAAGATTAGACCGAACGCAGTGAAAAGATTCTTCAGAGCCTTTAGAAATCCTGAGTACTCCTTTTAACGGAGAATTTTTTGTTTTAGGGTGTGCACAGTGCAGTGTAGATTATAGAAAATAAGAGAGGAAATATGATAGGGCACCTGATACGACATGACAATTTCTTTAAGAACATCTTGGAAGGAAAATTAGAAGAAAGAAGAGGAAGAGGAAGACCACGAAGGAACTTTATGGATCAAGTGAAGGAGAAAGTTAATCTCATGTCGTATCAGGAAGTCAAAGGACTGGCTGAAAGACGTAAAGAGTGGCAGATACTCCACCGACAAGAGCACAGCTCTTCAATTGAAGAAGAGAAGAAGAAGAAGACTGTGCAGTGTATTTATACTGATACACTTTTTATTTTATTTAGAAACAGCTGTATTCACGTAAATATTTCAATTACGGGTAAAGTTTTCAGATTCCTAGAGAGTTTATAATTTAATACTATCTATACTAATATTATATAGAGGAAAGATTTGATTGATTGTTTGTTTGTTTGCATTGAATAGGCTCCGAGCTACTGGACCCAATTTTAAAAATGCTTTCACCATTAGAAAGCTTCATTATCCCCGATGGACATAGGTTACATGATTTTCCCGAATTCCCCCCAAGAGAACGAAGTCCCGGGGAGAATGCTAGTTCTTTAATAACTCTAAAATAAAAAGAAATTCAATCCCCTTCATGGCCTTAGCACTAAATATAAAACTACAACTGAGACAATCTTTAAAAATGGCTGTATGATCATAAATTCCTTTGAATTTCCCGAAAGGGACAAATTAAACAACAACAAAATTACATTAAGTCATTCTAAGTGGTGTTTTGAGATTTTGTGGTACAGCAGTCATTATTATTGGTTTTGTGGTACTTTTAAACGGCTAAACCAATTTTGATAAAATATAGCTAAGAACCATTTCGACAACGGAAGCTTTCATACAAAAAACCGCATCGAAATCGGTCCATCCGCTTAGGAGCTACGATGTCACAGACGGACACACAGATACACACGTCAAACTTATAACACTCCTCTTTTTTTGTTGGGGGTTCAAATTCTTTTAAACAGCTTTTAACAAATCTGAGAAATTTATTAAAAATTTCCTATTGTTAATGGGATAATCTTTTGTAATCGCAAAAAAGTAGCTGTTTCAGAAAAGTATTGGAATTTATGAACAGAAACTCATTTTTTTTTTAAATCTTTCTATATAAATAAAATAAAAAGTGGAAATAACAACTTTAAACTGTAAATAGTGGTCAATACAACCTCAAAATGGCGATCAAAAGTCGAAACACAGCCGTCATAGATGCCTTGAGGTCTGAATGCAACAGCGAAGAACCATCACTCGTTTAAATATATATATTATATACATTATGTATTCATATATTTATTTTACTTATTTATAAATTGTGAACCTCTATGGAAAGTATTGTATTATAGTTAAAAATCTAGTATTAACAAGAAAACTTAATCTAGACAAAGGCACGGACATAAAGTCTATGGATGCTAATAATAACACAACTTAAAAAAAAACCTGTAAATACTGGAAAATAAAGTGCATTTTCGGTTATTTCCCGGTTGGTCGGTCGCACTGTCCCCAAATCCGTCGGGAGCGCGTCATTATTTCGACGAAACCTTAAAAACTTTTAATTTTCCGCCCTTTAATTAGAAATGGTAAACGAAACTTATAATTAAAAAAAATAAAAATGTCCGTTTGTCTATTCTGCTGTCGCATTACGGATTGTTATTGTGTCGTATCGTTTGGTAACATTTTTAATTCCGATTGTGAATCCTCAACTTTAAAAAAACTACGTAATTTAAAATTAAAATAAACTTGACACAATTTCACTTTAAGCACATTTATTCATGTACAGTCAACAGCACATCAGGTTACCACAAACTGTCAAATTTCCCCAATGGATTGTGTTGCTTGGAGATAAAATTGATAATCGATCAAAGAAATTTGACAGTTTTGGATAGCATGATGTGCTGTTGACCCTGTACATTCACATGCACTTTATACCGTGTGGTGATCGGTTGAGAATGACATCACCACCCTATTTCGTAAGAGGCGACTAAGTAAACACAAATGAGACCTGCCTCCTATAAATCCACCCCAGGCTACGACCTAGCAAAACTCTCGCGTCCACTTACTGATTTCTGCAGTATGCTTGAGAAGAGTTGGCAGCTGGCACATTCAAAGTTTTTCTGGCTCTCCTAGATCAGCGAGCAACATACACAGAGGCAGGGAACCAGATGGATGACCAAAGTGGCAATTTATCATGAGCGTTTCCGTGCTTCGGAGGGCTCGTTAAGCCATCGGTCCTGGCTGTTGTCGATTGACTGTAGTCGTTAAAACCAACTAATATGCCATTGTGCGGTTTGAAAACTCAAATAATAGGGTTAGCCAAGTTTGCCACACACTTGACTATACCTACACGATAAGAAGAAGAAGACTTTTGCTAGTTAAAACAAAGTTGCCGTGTCTTTTTAATTTTGTTACGGAGCAATAATTGTCAAATATTTATAAAACGCATGAATATTAACTATATTGAAACTGTGTACCAACTGGCGTGTTGCCAAGTGAACAAAATGCACGTTAAAATACAATTTCGTATTGCTTGGGACGAGATTGCTAAATAACTATTTTGTCTGCGAACTCTGCGTTAGAATAGAACTACTTCGCAACATAAATTATGAAAGTAGTTCTGAACTTTGTATTCTTATGCTAAGATGGAGTCAGGAGTCAAGATTGTTACTATTTTATAATCTGTTGCGAGTTAAACGTTGGGTATTTCAGATTTCGGCTAAACCATTTTCAATGTTTTTTTACATATATGCGTTTTGACATTGGAAATGTCTTTTCGTTCGCTCCAGTATAGGCTCCGATTTCACGAAAAAAGCGATCTCCTTATATCTCGAAGAGTTGTGAAGATATGATATTAAAAAAAGGCTCAAAAGATGCGTAATTATGAGAGCTATAAGTTGCAAAAATAATTATTCAATAAAAACAAAAACGAAAAAAGATATGGCTGAAATAGTGAAAAAAAAGTTCATTTTTTACCGATTTTTTGATTTTGGCGCTCGTTATTTTGGAAACGAAGAATGATATCAAAAATGAGAAACATTCCTCGAGACAATTTAGTCAGCTACATTTTTTGAATCTAAAGCGAATATGATCTTGAAAAAAGTCAAAAAGTCAGAACGACATTTTTCACATTTCCTTATCCCGTAGATTTCCAATGTGCTCGATAGTCGTGTGAGACACGAAATCTGTAAATTTTTTGTCTAAGTTTCCGTGTTATGTTTTGCAGTAAGACCCTCAATGGGGGTCTTACTGCAAAACATAACTAATGTTCAAGTTCAGATAGTTATTAATTGAACATTGCTGTCACAATATACGCCATATTTACACTCTATTCGTGCAAAATTATTCATGGCTTTGGTGTTATACCATCCTTCAACGTCTTACATAGAGAGCATATAAATCCATCACAAGAAAACTGTGTCCCAACTACCCATGAATTAACAACAATAAATCAACTGTAGTCCAAAAACTTTCATAAAATCGCATCAAAAGTGCAAGTTCATAATTCACAGTTTTAACCCCTTTAATGGTGGCGCAAAAAACAATAAATTGAAGTCGTTTTGCAGAGGCGCAATCATGCAACCGCCCCTAGACGCTGTTGAGTTATTATTTGATTGGTATTCTTGAAGCGATCGTTTAAGTTGAAATATAAATTATGTAAATTGTTTTCATAATGTTTTTTTAACACGCTCAGCGCCAAGCTCATGACGCAATACTTTCGATTTTTGGGATTATATTTTTTTGAATATTTTTTTTTTGATCCTCATCTCAAAACCACCGGATAAACCGCCTAGGCCAAAGCTAAATTTTGACCATATTAAATATATAGAAAGCGTACGCCCTAAACGATACACACGGTAGGGTTGTGTGTGCAAAAATGATACACAATTGTTTTGACGTTAAGTATCATTTTTGATACACTGGCGCTGAGGATGTTAAATTGACAGTGTAACACAAGATGTATTAGTTTGGTTCTATGTTTCAGGGGCATCTACTCTGTAAGTCTACGATCGACGGACGATCGGTAATTGACATTACCTGTCACTGTCATATGTATAGCGTAAGACAAAGATGAACTAACATCCGACGCTTCGAAGTTTCGGTCGTAGGCTAACAGATTAGGCATCCAGATTAGAGGTACGAAGAGTTAAGTACCATAGTAAGAGTTTGTATTTTTTACTAAAGATTTCGAATGTTTTTTTATAAACGGTTAATAACAGTGACTGAAAAATATTACTCTTTGTGTGTTTATTTTTTAAATCAGATTTTATCAACAACCCAATAACTTCAGAGAATTGTCATAAACTGACAAAAACATACTGCTATATTACAACATTTTGACTATTTTCTACATTCACGGACTGTTATTATGAACTTATACATCACTTTCAACCTCTTGGGTGGTAAATCAGTCCATGAAACTAAACAACTTTCCCAAGGAACAAATGTCGAAATATGAATAAAAAAATTGACTTCCCATACAAAATGCGCTATCAGCTGACGCAGTTTGTATGGGAACTAAAAAAATGTTCCTAAGGAACAAAGGTCGGTTCGTACTCTGACCTTTGTTCCTTGGGAAAGTTGTTCAGTTTCATGGTTGAAAGTGATTTACCTAAAGCCCTGTATATGGTCTTCAATGTCATTTTTAATATCACATAAAACACAATTGAGTTTTTTTGTCAGCCTATATGGGGACCAATGCAGGCAGATAACGAGAGCAACTGGCCTAAATGATGTATAAATTCAGTAACAATTCAGAGGGTAGTTAAATACTCTATTATTTTAACATCCGTATTGTCTTTTGATCGTCCCTGTCTATCCTTCAAATGATAAAAACACCAGTGATCATGGAGACAAGTGGTCAATATCCTGGGTTCCGCGTGATTGGTGTGTCGCTACTCCCGTCCTGGTGCAGTGAGCCGGAAATATCCACAAGACCGCCTTTTTAGGGGCCCTTGGAGCAAATAGTCGAATCCTGAAAATCAAGGACATAAGTGAGTGTTTTTATGAAAGATTACCTGACCCGGAGAACTTCGTAACATAAATTTTATTCCTCGCAGTCTTTCCATATTTTCTCACCTTTTAAACCTTAACTTTTATTTTAAGAGAAAAATTTGCCAAATCGGTCCAGCCATTCTCGATTTTAGCGAGACTAACGAACAACAATAAATTTTTATATACATAGATAGATAGATGAGTTTGCTTTTGACTACAATTCAGCGTAAGGTGGTTGAGCCTACAAGAAGAAAAGAAACTTGCCTTTTTGTTTTTTGCAAGATGTATTTCGGAGAGTGTGATCAGGAGCTGCTGCATGAATGGAATTCCCTATCTGCGTCTGTATTTCCGAGCTCTTAAAATCCGAATCTCTTTAAAGTTCGAGTGAATAGGCTTCTTCTGGGTGAGCTTGCTACATCCTGCACCTTGCTACATCCTTGTGCTAGATTGTGATCACGAGAAAACCCGTTAGTAAAAAAAATAAGTCTCCTGTGAACAAATGAAAGTGACTGTGAGAGCGAGTACGTGCAAGTTTAGTAATATGCTTTGTACTTGAAAGTTAGTAAAGGAATCTGGTTGGAAATCAGTGCTTTTTAAAATAAAATTATTTAATTAGAAGTTTAGGGGTCACAAAAGAAAATATCATTTTTTTTTATCATTTATCTATCTAAAGTTATTAATGATGCTTCTTCGACGGATAGAAGCGTGAAAATGGTAAAAGGTCACATAAAAAGTTTCGTTTTCTTATAAATTACTAGCTTAGGAACTTATATTTCAACTTGTACGGAGGGGACAAAAATATAAACAAGTAATCACATATATTCTTGAACAATTCACATAGGGCCATCAAATCTCTATCTAAGCAAGACTTGTATTATGGGTACTAGATAACTGTTAAACGTCTTATACACTTTATTTTTATACATGTTTACTGTAGCATACATGTAAATAATAAATATGTAAATATACATACAATCACACACACACACACACTAAGAATCAGACATCTGTCGTCTCGGACCTACACTCAACGCGGGGTGCAGGGTGGGGCGCAGGCGCGCCGTGCGGGCAGTCTGGCACCGACCGCCGTTGTGTTAAGACGTGGACGAGTGAGAACACCGAGCCGATACACACACAATACATACACATACTTAGTACGTAATAAATCAGTTACTACATATACACATACACATCTAGAATCCTCAAAAATACTTGAAAATACGATTTCCAAACATTGGATTTCATTTTTCTGTTGATTGAGCTAAAATAATTCTAGTTATTCTATGTTCAGGACAGTGAAGCAATCGGTTTTCTTTATGTTTCCCGTAAGCAACAACCAAAAAGTAGTTCAATACAGTAGGTCTATTTTAAAAGGTGAACTTTACCACCGTCATAGTTCTTCAAGTACGGAACCCCATCGCGTAATATGAAACTCACGCTTTTGACGGTGCTTCCGAAATGATATGGCCAGGAAAATGAAACCGATATCTCCAGTGGACAGGGAACCAAGAGATTTGATTTATTTCACACAGACATATACATATAATAAACATTTATGGCGACAATAAAACGTAGTTTTGTTTTACACTTTTTGAAGTACTTTTGTTAGAGTTTTAAGCGCTTTTAAGAATACTTTGGTCTATTGTAATTACTGGAACATTTAAAATATTTTTTAATCTGTATGTTTATATTTTGTTTTTAGATTGTATCCACTGTTTGAGATCCTTAAATAAATAAAATAAACACAAGCTTTCCGTCCGCAACTCCGTCTGCTTGGAAAAAAAAACGTATGTCACACTTCAGACTGACCATCCCAGTACAATAAATCACGTCAGTCCGTATCTCCGTTTCGATTTACAGAAAGGACAAACAAACACACTTTACTCTTTATTAACCGACTTCGAAACAGGAGGAGTTTCTATGTTCAACTGATATGTTTTTTTAAATAAAGTGGACCGATTTTCAAAATTATTTTTTGTTCGAAAGATTACACTCCAGAGGTGGTCCGATTGCCGTGCCATGCCGTCCTGTTCACAGGTCCTGTTAGAATTATAAAAAGGCCTATCTTCAGCCAATACCTTTACCAAGACTATTTATCCATCCACTAATTAGATATATGAGATCAATCTTTATTTATTTATTATTCCGAGAATAGTCTCGCAGCTGCTCACCTGCTGGGCTATTCCACTAATCAGGCGTCTCAATAGCAGTTGAATGACAATGGTCGCCATTTTATATCTGTTCAGGTGGCGAAATTGAGAACTATTTAATTTTCATATACTTGCTGACAGTCACCCCGATCAGCAGCGCCTCCGCCAACCGAACGTAAAGTTGCAAACTACCTAGCAACTGAACATTCAGTTGGCGGTGGCGCCAACAGTCAAAACAGCCATCATTAGATGTATGAAATTTGAATCGTCCCTAATTTCGTCACCTGAACGATAAAAAGGCGACCATTCATTGTTATTCAATTACCTATGACACCATTGGTTAATGGAATAGCTATCCTGACCAATTACTGGGCAGGTCAGCAGCTCCGGCATGCGTGACAAATTCGCGCGGCACGCCACTCGGCTGACGGTAAAACTTCACTTTGATTGCGTGAGGGCCCCGCGAAAAGGCTTGCTCGCCCTTTAGCGTTGTCAATGTTGAATTTTCGTGCAAATTGTGCTCGAGCTGCTAGTATTAGTATTATATCGATACGAAAAGAAGAACCTGCACTTTATACCGAGCGATACAAGAATACAGCCCCCAGTTTATTACAAAACCGACAACTACCGGCAATTAACTGTGGAACTCAATTACATCAACAACTTTGAAGAAAACGCTCGGTCTAGCGGCCAACTAAAGTGGGCTTAATGAAGCTAAAATAAAGTTCGTACAAAGCAAGTACATGATAGATAGATAGGTTGTACAGTCATAAGTTCTGAAATCTTTCCTACAAAACAAGATTGCGCTCTCTTTGAGGTTATTTTTGTTAAAACTGCATTAAAGCGCAACTGCATTAGTGGAACACCTAGCCAATTTGACCATAGAGATCGCAATGCAGCCAGAACAATTTTTTTCAAAAATGTTTAGATTCAAATCAGACTGTACTGTTTTTACCAGTAAAAATCATATATGTACAGAGACCAGCGCATCAGGTTATTCCATTTTCATTGCAAAACCGCTCTTATCACAATAGCACAGAGTGCACGCCTGTGGTAACCTGAGTTGCGGCCGTCCGTACCTAATATCTTCTTTTGTACGTTTTCACAAAAAATACTTTAAATAATAAAAATCCATTAAAAAGAAAAGTAATTCCCAAAATGTTTAAATATTCACAAACTATTGACTTACTAAAAAACCGGCCAAGAGCGTGTCGGGACACGCGCATTGTAGGGTTCCGTAGCAGCATGGTTCAAATATGCAGCTGGCTTCTTAATTATACGAGCATATGGACGGTTGAATTGCTAATGATGTATAATAAAAACGAGGTCACAAAGAAAAAAAGGTAACTAAAGGAGAAATATAGATTCCAGCGCCACAAGGAAAAACAAAGTCATCTGTTTAATAACCACCTCGCGTGGATGCAAATGGTTGTATAAAAATTGTTTACATTACGTATTCATTTAAAACGGGTGTACTATCGTTACGGTCATAGTTAGAGATGAAAGAGACTGTCTTTTAAGGCTTATTAAAAAAACTCGCCTCCATCTTACAGGACTTGACTTTAAAATTAAGACTGAAAGTTCGAGTTTTTATTAATAAGACTTAGTAGTTTATTAAAAGATTAAAAACTGAAACGACTCGAGTTGTTTTCAAAATACTAAAAGACTTAAACGACTCAAGTTCTTTTATGTAAAAGGGATCGCATCGCAGTTTGTGTGTGATATTCAATATTTCTTTTGTAACCTATCAACCAAAAGGAATAATTCACGCCTAAACCACTAAATACATTTTGATAACATTTGACAAGGAGATAAAATGAGATATTTACATTCTATCAACACATACCTTACGACTGTCGTCTTCCCAGATAATGAGTCGCCAGTCTTTTAAGTCCTTTAAGCTGTTTAAGTAACAGCTCAGTTTTTTACGTTAAAAGACTTCAACTAAAAAAGCTAGTCTTATGACTAAAGGTTGGGAACTAAAAGACTGAATCAGTCGTGAGGCGTCAAAAATAAGGTGAGTCTTTATTAAAAGCCTTAAAAGACTGAGTATCTTCCATCACTAGTCATAGTCGATGTTAAAATCTCCAAATACTATAGTATAAAAAACAAATGTATTAAAGAGTTTGTAGTTTCAGAAAAAACTTTAGTTTTGGTTTAAGTACAACCTAATGAAAGTATAAAATTCGCGAGCGAAGCGAGCGAAAATTTTTAATTTTTTTTTGCTACCTACAATATTATTAGAAATAATATAGACCTGCTAATAAAATAATTTTGATGTCATTTTCGTAATTAACACCACCAGAAACCTATTAAACGACACCTAAAATGTCAATATGTTACAGCTTGACTTTCGACCTCGCCTCACTTTTAGTATTGAACCTTGTAAACATGTTCTTATTAATTCCAAAAACTTTTGGCACTTGGTCGACTATCACTCGCAAACTTGAAAGGCCAACTTATGTGTGATAGTTTTTCTTTTAATTTTGTTATATATTCTACCAACGAGAATTTTTTCACATTTTTAGAAACAATCGTTTAGCTGGTAGAGGGGGGGGGGGACACTAATTTGATTTTGGGCTTAATACAACAGAATGGAAGTATTTAATCCGCGAGCGAAGCGAGCTCGAATTTTTGTTGATTTTTTTTTTTTTTTTTTAGCACCAAAAGTATTGTTAGGAATAATTTCGAGCTGGTGCTAAAGAGCAGATCGCGTGGCGATTGTGTATAATTTTGATGTCATTTTCGTAATTAACACCCCCAAAAACCTATAACGACACATGAAATGTCAATATGTTACAGCTTGGCTTTCGACCTTGCCTCAATTTTAGCGTAGAACTTTGTATGGCAGTTGTTTTGGATTAGGCTGAACTTCGTCGTAAATGCTAAATGCCCGTGAAATATTTTAAAAAAAAATTAATTTTAAAAAATAAATTTTCGCAAACGGACTGCTGAATCGAAAAACGTTCGTAGTAAACCCCTTCTATCTTTTAAAAAACTATCCTATGACATCCCACTCGATGATATCGGCGAGAAAAAAAAATCCATCGCCCTTTCACATGTATGGGAAACACCCGAAAAGTTTTTTTTTACAAAATTTTATTTTTTATATTTGTCGGCGCAATTAATATGTATGAACATGCCGAATTGCAGCTCTGTAGTACCAAGGATCTAATATTAGTAAATATATTCTTATTAATCCCAACAATGTTTGGCACTTGGTCTACCATTACTCGCAAACTTGAAAGGCCAACTTATGTTTTATAGTTTTCCTTATAAATTTGATGTATATTCTACCTCTGTGAATTTTTCCAAATTTTTAGAAACAACCGTTTAGCTGGTAGAGGGGGGACACTTGTGTTTGACAAAAATTTTCACTTTAATAATTTATGATTCGCAAACGGAGTGCTAAATCGAAAAACGTTTTTAGTAAACCCCTTCTATCTTTTAAAAAGCTATTCTATGACACCCCACTCGATGATATTGGCGAGAAAAAAAAATTCATCGCCCTTTCACGTCTATGGGAGACACCCGAAAAAAAATTTTTTTCTAAGGTTTTACTCTACAGTTCTGTCGGCGTGATTAATATGTATAACCATGCCAAATTTCAGCTCTGTAGTACCAAGGGTTTCTTAGAAAACCCGCGGACAGACGGACAGACGGACAGTCGGACATGGCGAAACTATAAGGGTTCGTAGATTACTACGGAACCCTAAAAAATTAAATAAATAAAGCAGCAGAAATAAATCACGTTTTTTGTATGGGATACAGCCATACAAAAAACGGGTGACAGACGGACGGACGGATCCTTAGTAATAGGGTCCCGTTTTTTCCCTTTGGGTACAGAACCCTAAAAAGCAATGATAAGTGAAAATTACACGAATATGACCAAATAATAACATTTGAGTGATTACGGCTAAATAAAACGACTAATTAAGCGATTTCTTGCTATATTAGGTTAACGTTAACACCGTACAATGCCATATTGATCTTCAGTACACTCTTTCGTGAATTCAAACTCAATATAACCACTCCAATTTTTATTATGATAGAAATATTACAATACATTCACATAAGTCGTCATGTTTTATGAGGAAATCTTTTCAATATGTCATTGAGAGAAAAAGTATGAAGGGAAAATTGAATAATTTCAATGAACTATCGTTTACTAGAAAGAACGTGGGTATAGAATATTTCTGACTGTCAACTCCAGGAGATTAAATTAGATAATTTATTCCGACATGTGAAAAAATGACCGAGGATAATGTCTGTCCTCAAAAAATAAATACACTTATATAAATGAAAGAATAAAAAGATTATACGAATGTTAGGAAAGTAGAAACAGAATAATTTTCCACGTTAAAAACGTATAGACCAAGATCCCAGAGCTGCCAGACCTTACTTATTTTCTCATTAACCAAAAGTATGGGAAAGAGTAGTGCTAATATGTACTATTAATATATGAATACCAGCTAGCCTAGGCCGACGGCCAATTTTCAGCTACCAGGTTCTGAAGGTATTTCCAAAAATTGCTCACTTGTCTTGAAGTCTGGGTGCTCTAAAAAGTATTGTTATAGTTCCCTGAACATCATATACAAAAATCACGACTCTGATTGTAGGTATAATCGCATAATTTACTTGCGAGCTGTAAAGCGTCTGGCAGAAATTACAGCCGACGGAGAGTGTCTGGCGGTGTTGATCATTAATTTTTATATTTAATTAATTATATCCTATAAGACATCAGCAGTCAGACTTTAAGGCAAGTAATTTTTAGAAGTACCTTCAGAACCTGGTAGATGAAAATTGGCCGTCGGCCCAGGTTAGCTAGTTACTAATACGTACTAGCACTACTATTTCCCACACATTTGGTTAATGAGAAAATAAGTAAGGTCTGGCGGCCCTGGGATCTCCGTCTAGTATGAGTCACCGACTTCAATCCCAACAACAGTTCGCACAAAGTAGATAATTATATTTTTTTGCAGATTACAATACTTATTAGCAGATAACCACAAATGAAAATGTCACTCATTTATTTAGATGATGTTCTGGTTTGTAGTAATTTTTGTTTTTGTTGATTTTTTTAAAAGCGCTGAATCATTTCCGATAAAATTTATATAGAACCACTTCTGAAGTGGTTCCATATTATGAACAAAAAATATGAAAAAATATTTTTTAAAGTCGGTCCATAATTGGCGGAGAAATCGGTGAACATACATAACATAAAACCTTTTTAACAAAAAATTGACCCGCCTTCAAAAAGGGTGAAATAATTTTTTAAAGCTGTGTTCACGAGTAAGTAGTGGTTACGGGTAAAACAGCAAATAGGTGAATTCATAGCGGAATATGGTAAATAGAGAGGATTTTTTTTTGACGTCGGCGCCGAACAATTACGCGCATGGCATAACTATCTTAGTTTTTATACTGCCAAAAAGCTTGTGCGAATACTTATTTCATTTAACTAGGAGACGTATTTTTGAAACAATAGAATTC
The DNA here is from genome assembly GCA_949987775.1 of Aproaerema taeniolella. Classification (NCBI taxonomy): domain Eukaryota; kingdom Metazoa; phylum Arthropoda; class Insecta; order Lepidoptera; family Gelechiidae; genus Aproaerema; species Aproaerema taeniolella. The sequence goes on from OX465262.1 coordinate 15,035,416, forward strand.
CAATTCGCATACGAATTGACAAGATTTGTATGCGAGTCTCATGCGAATCTTGTCAATTCGCATGCGAATTGGAATTCTATCGTCTCAAAAATATGTCTCCTGGTCCTGTTCAAACCGGCGCCGACGTCAAAAAAAATTCCTCTCTATTTACCATATTCCGCTATGAATTCACCTATTTCTGTTTTACCCGTAACCACTACTTACTCGTGAACACAGCTTTAAAAAAATATTTCACCCTTTTTGAAGGCGGGTCAATTTTTTGTTAAAAATGTTTTATTTTATTCTTTTTAAAGGTTATCATTTATCATTGATATAACTCCCTCGTAGATCCATACTAATATTATAAATGCGAAAGTAACTCTGTCTGTCTGTCTGTCCGTCTTTCACGCCTAAACTACTGAACCGATTTTGATGGAATTTGGTACAGAGATAGATTAGAGCCTGGGAAAGGACATAGGCTACATTTTATCCCACAGTTGGGCACGATATAACCTATAGTCCACGCGGGCGGAGCACCGGGCGGAAAGCTAGTTTATTATAAAGCACTAATCACTCGAGATTAAAGAGCGATGTAGTGATCTATTACTTTCACCCCACGGAAAGATATGAGGTGGTGATATTCATAACCAGTCGCAAGATGGCAAGAAAGATACGGGGTAGTACAATTCTCAAACCGATCGCCAGATGGCATGAAATGTATGGGGTGATGGGTGATATTATCAACCGATTACCAGACAGCAGGGAAGATGTGTGGTGGTAATATACGCTACCGGTCACTAAACGGTAGATCCCCACAAAGAAGCCCCAAAAAACAACTTAAAAGTCTCAGGGAACTACTTCGTTTTTGCTTCGTTTACATATATGACCGTTAATTTCTGTTTTTATTTTTTTATTTATGACCTAAACTACTGAAGCGATTTCGATAAAAATTTTATGGGACCAATCTGGAAGTAGATGCTTCCGAACTAAAAAAAATTTTTTGAAATCGGTTTACAAATGACGGAGTTTTGAGATAACAAAAAAACTCACCCGAATTGATAACCTCCTCCTTTTTTTGAAGTCGGTTAAAAAAATACAGTCGAACATAGAACCTCCTCATTTTTTGAAGTCGGTTAAACATGTACAAAAACAAGACATTTTTGGTTAAGATGCAAAATTAAACTCCACTGAACAGTCAATTGAACCATTGAGAACAAAGGGCAACCTATATTTCAAAACATTGTTTTAGTTTAATTTAGTAGGGTAAAATAATTGCATATCATTGTATTGCATAACGATACCGTTGTATTGAATAAGGCAAGTGATTTTATTGACATGGTGACTCTACGTATTTGAATAGTTGACCTATCAAATATCGTATACAACAAAAGAGTTTTCCTATAACATTATTAAGGGAAAACTTGGAGAAAATCTTTGCCTTTACGTTGAATTGCGTGTGTACTGAGATATAAGCGATTTTTCCGGTATGTCGTGTATGAATTAGAGTCACATGCTGTTTTGATTTATTTCTGTATTTTTTTTTAGTAGCCCATATACGAAAAACGAAGGGGATTTAGGCCATAGTCCACAACGCTGGCCCAATGCGGGTTGGTGGATCGCTCGTCTTTAGAATATTAATTTTCTTGGACGGAGTTTCATCACGATGTTTTCCTTCACCGTTGAGACAAGTGATAATTAGAAATCTGTACATAAATCCGAAAAGACAAATTTAGTGGTACAGGCCCGCACCAGGATTTGAACCCGCAACCTTCTGATTAAATTCTGGCTCATTACCGACTGGGCTATCACCGCATTCAGCGTATGTTAAGGTATAAATTGATATTTTTTTACCATTTTTCTTTGTAATTAGCTAGCGTGGAAGAGTATGTGATGTTTGTACCACTCCACAAAATAAAAAAAATCTTATTTTATCCATGAAAAACCAGAGCCTTACAAAAAGTGACATCTTTTACTTACATCTAAAAAGAGGGTATTAATTCAGTTAATTTCGCTCCTCCATCCCCTAAGCGCAGGATTGATTCGACAAGAGATCGATCACCCCCCAAGGGAGCAAGCGCGAAGATCCGCTACAAGAGAGGAAAAACATTTAACGTGCTGGTAATTATTTAATGTCAACGTGTTACGTGTTTGTTACTTGATTATTTATTATATATTTAAGGGATGGTACACTTGAGCTCAGAAGGTGCTAAAATTTTTAAGCTCAGAAGGTGCTAGAATCCGTCTTCCAAAAAAAGGACAAGATTCTCCGTTGGGTTTTTTTTTCACCTCAGAACTCTGTCTCGGTTAAGAATCTAATATTAATTTATGGCAACACAAAATTATTTTCTTCTTCTTGTAATATAACTTCTACAATTAACGTGTTGTAAGATCATTTCTATTTTTGTACTTCCAAATATCCAGCACCCAGTAGTCACAAATATTTATTTAATATGGTATTTCTACTTCTAGATTGGTCCCATTTTCATCAAAATCCATTTTTAATGACGGTATCCGTAGGGAATCGACCGAACTCCTCAAATATTTTAAACATACAAGTAAGAATTTTGATAATATTAGTGGTTTTACTAATAATAAATTATACACTGTTTTTCATAGGTTTTTGTTTGTTATACGCAATGCGTTAGTATTGTTAGTAAGGCCGTAAGGGATTCACGTGGTTATTTAACTAGGCGGCTATTCAGCCAATGGAAAGACGATTGGTGACCACTTAATCCGTGGTGATAAAATTGAGTATCACCGTTAAATGCATGTTAAGTTTTTTATTTTAAATCTAGAATTAAGTCGAGGCCTTAGATCACCCTAGGTGACTGTGTTACTTTATTGTTAAGTTGCCATCTACCTAGCAACTAGTAGCTAGTGGAAGACCCTGTTATTCTACTATATAAAAATAAGTCGGGTTTTCCTTCCTGACGCTATAACTCCAGAACGCACGAACCGATTTCCACGGTTTTGCATTCGTTGGAAAGGTCTCGGTCTCCGTGAGGTTTATAAGATACTTTTTATTAAAAAAAAAATTAGGACGCGGGCGGAGCCGCGGGCGAAAAGCTAGTCAAATTTATAAAACGATAATTTTCATTTTCGCCACCTAAACGGATATAGTGGTCACCATCAAATCAAATCGTCATTTCCTAACATTAAAAATCCGTTTACTGAAAAGTTTCGAATAAAATAAATAATACTTAGTTTCAATAATTTTGTCTATAATCTACTTAGGCAGGATGATTTCTTCAAAGTCATTATGGAAAGCAAGGTGGAAGGAGAGAAAGAGGACAAAAGAGACGACGATTCAGTGACCACAAAAAAAAAATCAGGAAACTGAACGACATGTCTCAGAACCAAATGGAATGAAAATTGCTACACCGACAAGAGCGCGGCTTTTAAGATTAAGAAGAAGTGTTTTTAAATAAATATATTATCTGCGTCATTGCCGTGACAAAGTAAATATTTTGTTCATCGTTTATTAATTAAACGTAACGCCTACGCGCTTTTATGTTAATTTCAACACTTGATTTGATCACAAATCAGCTTTTATAATCTGTGGAAGGATCTCAAATATCCCTTTTAGCAATTAAGTCGATCGTAACTTAGGCTCAGTACACACGGCACGTGAGTAAAATTACGTAAAATATACCTGTTTAAAGCACAGTGAACAAACTGGTTTAGGAGTAATGTGAACACTTAGTGGCAGTCGACTTTGTGAGATGAAAACAAAGTGAAGTGTATTTTTTGTGAATAGAAAGCAATAGTACACAGTGAACGATGAAGATACACAAATAATGTCACTCGTAGTTAACAACTTTTTGCCAGTGCAGATCGCACTCTTTTGAATATAATTTATAGCTAGTTTATCACCCAGTATGACTAAAAGATTGTAAATTTATTATTTTAATTATTAAATAAAATCTTTACTTCATCTGTCTATTTATTACACACTAGCATTCCGCTCGGGACTTCATTCCCGTGGGAATTCGGGAAAATCATGTACCCTTTGTCCATCCCGGATAATGTAGGATTCTAATGGTAAAAGAATTTTTCAAATCGGTTCAGTAGTTTCGGAGCCTATATTCAATGAAAACAAACAAACAAACAATCAAATCTTTCTTCTTTATAATATGTATAGATATAGATAGATAGATATAGATGTAATAAATAGTTAGGGGATTTAAGGGGATTTTTTAAAAATATTATAGGGTAGTAACTCTACTGTCTGCTGAGAAAGTAGCACATAACATTTAAATAACAGGGTAATTTACACTGAAAATGGAAAAATATACGATCTCAAAAATAAAATAGCAGTACTGTCGATGCAATTTCACTTTTGGTGTTAACTGTACTTACTCCTAACTAAATACACGCTCAAAACGTCGCCTTATCCTTACGGCTTGTAATATAGAGTATCGATTCACTTGTACCGAGAACTTTAATGAATATTTCAATTTCCCGTCGCCTAATAAACGAGTTCCTAGCATAGTCCAGGAGGTGCAAGTCGAAATTAGACTAGGAAAGTGAGTCGAGGGTTAAAGTTTCAACTTTAACCCTCGACTCACTTGCCTAGCTCTTCAGAGCAAACTATAACACTAGTTAAAACTTGGATCATGATTCAATGAGTCGCGAAGTTTTCTTATTTGTTGCTCAGGAAGAGTAGTTATTAGCTGAGAGGTTAATTTGAGTTGATATAAAAAACCTTTGGGTAAAAACACAATAAATAATAAACAAAGACTTTGCTTTTGCTGTTACGGAATTTTAGATAAGCAACCATGGGAATAAATAGTTCAGCTCTAGACTAAATCAATTAAAAATATTTGAAAAAAACAACGGGTTGCACTCCGGGAGAATTGAAAACTTGAACATACACACATCAATGCGGTCTAGGGATATTGCACGATTTTTCATACAAAAGAGGTCTGTTTGAGAAGCTATAAAAGCATACTCAACATACATGGAGGGCTATAATTTTCAGACGAGGAAGTGCTAAACCTGAATCTTCAATTCTAGTCAATAACTAAAAAAAAATAAAAAACATAATAACAGTACATAGATAAAAAATATATATCAATTTGAAAAATCACGTTTTTTTTATCTCAGTTTTGACTAGGCTTAGTTACGCTTATGACAGCGTCATAGGAGACTCCTGGAAATCAAGGAGCATTCCTAATTATTCGATCAAATTCTGTAAAATAGCACAAACGAAGTTGCGAGCACCAGAATCATTCTTGCCTTTATGAAAACCTTATCTTAAAAATTTCTATAATAGTTCCTTTAAGCCCCAAATTTTGGCTGTGTACGCTTCGTCTATACGCTTCGTCTATAGTCGGGGGAGGTAGAGTGTTATTGCTTTTGCAAGCGTAACCACGGCTGTTAATTAAGTGTTGAAACTCAATTAGTTTGGTGCATGGGTTCTAACTCTTGAGTAAACGAATTGCGCAAGTGTTTTATGTTTTTTCAATATATAAGTTTCTTAATTTTGATTTGTTAAACTGTGTAATTTTTAATTAACCGACTTCAAAAAAGGAGGAGGTTCTATGTTCGACTGTATGTTTTTTTATGTATGTTCACCGATTTCTCCGCCAATTATGGGCCGATTTTCAAAATTCTTTTTATGTTCGAAAGAGTATATACTCCAAAGGTGGTCCTATATAAATTTTAACGAAAATGATTCAGCGCTTTTAGAAAATCAAGAAACACAAAAAAATATTACAAACCAGAACATCATCTAAATAAATAAGTGACATTGTGGTTGTGGTTGTCTGCTAATAGGCATTGTATAGTCTGCAAAAAAATACTAGTTATATACTTTGTGCGAACTGTTGTTGGGATTAAAGTCGATGACTCATACGTTTTTGAACGTGGAAAAATTATTACATATCTCATTGATCTGTGGCATGTTATAATCACAGTTACTTCAGGTGTTGATTGAAAAAAAAACATAAAAATTGTTTAACCCCTAACATTTATCAATTAATATTTTATTAAATTAATATTTCTATTATTTTCATGATTTACAATGCAGAACGTTTGGGTTTTCTTATCACAGGGCCTCTGGTAAAAACCCAATTGAAAACATTTTTAAACACAAGCTTTTAATTAAATGTTTATTTTTTATATTCTTCTTAGAAAAACCTTTCATTTGATACCCTATCATAGTCCGCCATCTTGACTGGCCCGCCATTTTAGATTAAGAATGACGTCACCTAGCTAATCATGCATTGTCATCCAAAATTATGGTGTATGCAACATTTCAGCTAAATAGGTAATCGCATTAAAATTCTTTTGCAAGATTTGGCCTGAACTAACATATATATATTGCAAGTAAATAAAAAGCTTGTAACTTGTAAATAAATAACTCTATTTTTTATTATAAGATGGGTTAACTCTTGACCTCAATCTTGACCATAAGATCAAAGATGAGGCCGACAATGGAGCGAGTTAACCCAGAAAATGCCTATAAAGGCACTGGTACTCCCACGCACCGAAGGAAAACAGCAAGCTATTTGGCGTCGGACTTCGGTAGGAGGATGGTCGCGAACCAGACGGCCCTTTACAGAGCCAATACCACACCGCATGAGACCATAGGACGCCACCTCAGATTCAAAACAAACTGAGGTGTCGTTGCCTAAGATGGATTACTAGGAGGCAGATCTCATTTGTGTTTCCTTAGTCGTCTCTTACGACACCCACGGAAAGAGATGGGATGGTTTTATTCTCAACCGATCACCACACGGTCAAAATTAACTTCTAACGAATCTACCAGGCCGAGGGACTTTAGGCCCGTCTTACAGAATGCGACTCAGACTCTGATCTACATATACATTAGTAGCAGTCGTCTTTGTCATTTTGATAGTGAAAGAAAGAGACAATCAATACTTTAAATCAAGACTAGAGTCTCCTTCTGTAATACGGGCCTTAATGTGGACATTTACGTGGGTTTTTTGAGAAAACAAACTCCTACGTCATGCGATACCACACAAAGTTTATTTACTTTACCTGAAATAAAATCCAACCCGGAAAGCAAAACAAAACAAAAACTATTTTTCCAATGGCGAATGAATTATTCGTAGATTTTTTGCGAAAATTTATTTGATAGCAAATAATAAATTGTGTTCATTTTATTACGAACCAAAATGTCTGTGTAACTTCAGGAAGTTTTTATGAAATATTTATATTTGTACGAAAAATTCTGGAAATAAATGCGAGAACTCAGTAACCTATCTATGTATGGGCTGGCAACTATTTTATTTATTTCGGAATTTAAAAAACAGATTGACACGTCGAAACTATAATTGCTCTCTGGTCCTGTATTGGTCCTGTGCCGCTATATCTGAAATTTTTTATTTCTACTGTTAGGCTACTGTTAATTTTCCAAAAGATACATAAATTAATAAAAAAGAGTTCTTTAAAAAGATAAATAAGGAAAGTCGTTTGTTGATCAGTATCTTGAATTATGCATTTTGTATCTTTTATGAAATATACGCCACACATCCAAATGCCACGGTGTTTCCTTGTAGTGGGGCCTTGAGATCACAAAAACAGACAAACACCGAGACCCGAGAACAAAATCTGCTTATTACAAAAATGTTTGCCTCGACTGGGGATCGAACACAGAAACACAGAAATCAAAGGTCAAATCCAATTACTTAATATTAGCTTTCCGTCTGGGACTTCGTTCCTGTGGGAATTTGGGAAGATTATGTAGCCTATGTGTTAATCCAGGGTATCAGCTACCTCCTTACCAAATTTTATCAATATTGGTCCAGCCTTTTGAACGTGAAAGAGTAATAAACATCCATACATCCACACATCTATAAATCCTCACAAATTTTTGCATTTATAATACGAGTATTAGTATGATTTGGAATGGTGCACGTTAAGCCGGCAGTCCCAGCTGTTGTCGAATGACTCCACATTAAACTAAATCAGAGGCTACTTGGCGATTTGAAAACTCTGACACCAGCAGCTCGAGTATGACGTCATCGCGCGCGTAAGTCGGGGGTCCTATGTCAAAATCTCAACATTGACACCGCCAGAGGGCGAGCAAGCCTTTGCGCGGAGCCCTCACGCAATCGAAGTGAAGTTTTAGCGTCAGCCGAGTGGTGCGCCGCGCAAGTTTGTCGCGATCATGCTCGAGCTGTAGGTTTAGTCAAGATCTTCATCATCATCAGCCCATATACGTCTCCACTGCTGGGGCACGGGCCTCCCTCGATAACATGAGGGGTAAATGCCATACTCACCACGCTTGGCAGACGGGTTGGCGAGGGTTTTGATATAATTTCAGAGTTTCCCTTCTCTGTGTGCAAATGAACTTGCTTGCATGTTTACCTTAGTCGCCTTGTACGACACCTCGGCAAGAAAGAGGGTGGTCCTATTCTACTCTGCCTGGGACTCACACGGCTAAGTTAAGATAAGAACAAAATATGTTGTTTCATTCTACGTCTGCCAAAGAAGTTTATTACAGCTGGAAACAAACAATTTGCTAATTAAAACCCATTAATATTTCATGGTTCTATAATTCCTCGATAAATTAATCAGCATGAAGTGCATCGCGTTTCAAAAGCACTCGAGCTCGCATCAATTTATCATTTTATCTCTGAAAAAGCTTTCGAATGACATACAGTATATTATTCATTACTATTATTGTGGTGTGTCAATATTTTGAGTTGCAAAATGATGTTTTCAAGAACAATAGAGCTAATGATTTTCTGTTTCATTGTTACAAGTGTGATAGCGTGGTTGGGAGTGAGCCAGACTTGTTTCACCACTGAAATTAAAATATCTTGGGTTTGACAATATCTCTGCGATAAGGATATCGAAATCGGTCCATTCGTTTAGGAGCTACGATGCCACAGACAGACACACAGATACACACGTCAAACTTATAACACCTCTCTTTTTTGTCGGGGATTAAAATCAATTTCCCATTAAAACTTAACAAAACACAACAACGGTTTATCTACATACAGGGCTTTAGGTATCTCTCTTTCAACCTCTCGGGTTGTTAATCAGTCTATGAAACTGAACAACTTCCCCAAGGAACAGGTCAAACTACGAAAAAAAAATTTTGATCTCCCATACAAAATGCGCTATATGCTGATGAAGTTTGTATGGGAACTCAAAATTTTTTCTGTGTATTTTGACCTATGTTCCTTGGGAAAGTTGTTTAGTTTCATGGACTGATTAACCACCCGAGAGGTTGAAAGAGAGATACCTAAAGCCCTGTATATTAATTTTGTCAAATAATCCAAAATTGAATTCAAAATCTTATTACCAAAGTTACTCAGAATTTCATAAGAAACCACATCAAAAGCTACTAAAATATTAATATTGTTTATTAAGACTCTCTTCGTAGACTCATAATTATAAATAATTATAATCTAAACGTAATCGATGACACGTGTTCAGAATTAATTAAAATTTCAGCGTTCGTTTAATTAAACTCGTTCCGTATACGGAGAACGGTTTGTTGTCATAAACCCCGACGAAAGAGAGAAGTGTTATCAGTTTGACGCGTGTATCTGTTTTTCTATATATCTGTGTGTCTTTGTACCTGTGTGTCTATCTGTTGCATCGTAACTCCTAAAGAAGTTCACCAATTTCGATGTTTTTTTTAAATTATTAACCGACTTCAAAAAAGGAGGAGGTTTCTCAATTCGACCGTATATGTATTTTTTTATGTATATCCGCGGATAACTTCGTCGTTGAACCGATTTTGATTATTCTTTTTCTGTTGGAAAGGGAGTATCCCAAGGGTGGTCCCATGGTAAGGAAACCAGGATCTGAATTCTGAAGAAATTGAGGGAAACTCTCGAAAAAATTGTCTTTCCGACTAGTGTGTTCCTTAATATTATTCAATATAAAGAATTTTAAAGCCCTATTATTGGCAATAGATATTTTACTTTTAACTATTTTTGGGATTGAAGTCGGTGACTCTTACGTTTTTGACGTAGAAAATTATTGTTTGAAAGCTTTTTTTTATTATTAAAGCTGACGTAATCTAGATAGTCTCAAACTATTTTTGATTAAATTTGGCTAAACCGATTACAAGTTATAAGCGATACATGTTGGAGGTTATACAATATTTTTAATTTTAGACATATCTAGCGTTTAACTTGATTTCGGAGTAGATTAAATTTTTGAAAGCCAAGTTGGTAATGAGCCACCCTTGTAATCGAAAAGTTGCGGGTTCAAATCCTGGTTCAAGTCTGTACTACTAAATTCGTCTTTTGGGATTTATGTACAGGTTTTTCATTTATTATCACTTGTTCAGCGATGAAGGAAAAAATCGTAATGAAACCCGCACGAAATTCGTTCACCAATCCGCATTGGGCTAGCGTGGTGGACTATAGAATAGAATAGAATAGAATAGAATAGAATAGAATAGAATAGAATAGAATAGAATAGAATAGAATAGAATAGAATAGAATAGAATAGAATAGAATAGAATAGAATAGAATAGAATAGAATAGAATAGAATAGAATAGAATAGAATAGAATAGAATAGAATAGAATAGAATAGAATAGAATAGAATAGAATAGAATAGAATAGAATAGAATAGAATAGAATAGAATAGAATAGAATAGAATAGAATAGAATAGAATAGAATAGAATAGAATAGAATAGAATAGAATAGAATAGAATAGAATAGAATAGAATAGAATAGAATAAAATAGAGTAGAATAGATGGCCTAAATCCCTTTCGTGTTTCAAAGGGAAGCTTGTGCCCCTCGGTGGGGACGTATAATGGGCTGTTAAAAAAATCAGCTTTCTAAATTACTAGAGTAGGCTCGTAATACAACTCTGTTGTAAAACTTCAAATGCTATTAGCGCAGCTAGTGCTAAACGGGAGAAACTTTTATAATAATAGTTGGTTACAATTGTAAAAACAAACAGCCAGCCTAGCAGCTGAAACTTTAAATTGAATCTCTTCAAATGAAACCTTGTTGGAGAGTAAAGAAACTTTGTAGAACCAACTGTTGAAAATTGAAAAATGTTTATTTTGTAAACTATAGAAAGCTTAACCTAAAACATCATAGTAATGCTCAATGCTCATGGTCACCCACCTGGATCGCCTTGTGAGACGCTTAACCTTAGTGATCGATTCCGAGTTTGGCTACGAATGCTACATACCTACTGTTAAGAGAAAATCTATCAACGACACAATTGGAACAACACTACTAATCCACGCGGTGTAGCACAACACTAAACGTCAGTTTGACACAACACTAAGCGTAGATCGGTGTTTTATGTGTTCTTGCATTGTAATTTGTAAAATATCGAATTAAAAGGACTGTTTAATGAGTAAAATGTGTCTTAGTCCAACAATACATACATAAGCTCACGCCTTTGTCCCATTAGGCAGAGACCACCGATTACTACTTGCTACGATCCAAACATTCGCTTCCTATTTATAATTAAAATAATAAATAATAAAAAAATAAACGCTACACACTCAAAGGCCCACACTAAGGTTTTCCCTTGTGTCGTGGGTCCCTTGGAACACACATAAAGACAAACACAAACACCCATGACCCGAGAACAAACATCTGCTTTTTGCACAAATGTTTGCCCCGACTGGGGATCGAACCCAGGACCCGCCGATCAAGAGGTAGCGTCACTACCACTCGACCAAACCGGCCGCCATTCGCTTTATACATACTCTTCGGATTCGGGTACTCCTAACACGGCTTTTTCTCGTACATCACCGCAAAATTCCTTTCTCTATCCTCGTCAGTAATTATCTTCTGTTATACCATTAAAATAATTAAGTCACTATAGTGAATTACATTTGTTCTTTTTACTCTACTCTTTACAACACAACTTGTGATTAGTTCTACAGTGGCGGCGTAGCATGGGTTGGCACCCGGGGCGACTTTCTATTGAATAGCCTCAAAATAAAACGACAAAATACTAAACGTGCTTACGTGACTTTATTTTGCTGAAATTTTCGATGATATTATCAAAATTTACCTTTCTGTCCTTTTCAATGGACAATATGCAAAGACTGGTATAGGGCGAGGGCGAAGGCCGAGCTCCGCATAGGACGAAGCCCGAAGCGTCACCAAGCATCTTACCCGCCGACCACCATCCGAAAATTTCATATCCGCCATCTTGGAGTTTAGTTGGGGGAATCGTGACGCAAAGGGCGAAGGGAAATCCAAGATGACGGACATGTATTTTTGGTAAAAAACCGTCATGGGTGTCTTTTAATAGGTTTTCAGGGGTACTTATTCAAAAAATTGCATCTATTTTGAAATTCAAGATGGCCGACATGGGTTTAGAAAAAATTACAAGAAACTAAATGAACGCCATTTTGACCATACAAAAAGCGGCCTGCTTTTAGCACTTTATCCAATATTGCAAAACTCAATAAAAATAAACTAGCATTTTTTTAGCATTTTTTAAGTAGTACTTAAGCACATTTCGTATAGTCTAGTTTGCAACATTGGTCGTGCAGATGCGCCAGTGGCTACTGATCTGCGCGACTGAGTTGGCATTCCGTTGTCACCCCTTGATGCTTGGCACCTGGGGCGGACCGTCCCCACCGCCCTCCCTTACGCCGCCACTGTAGTTCTAGCATAGGCAAAGGCTTATTTGGACTGTCACTGCATACCAATAAAGTAAATTCTGCATAGCTAACACGGCCCGCAACACAATTATTTTTTACCGTCACGACACTCCGATGACGGTAAAAAATTATTTTGATTACGCAAGGGCACCGCACAAAGGCTTTTTTCTTTGACATCTGATCGCGCTAAGGAGAACTTTGACCAGCCGTGGGATCCTGAGGGCTTGTGATATTGTAATAATAACAATAATTGATAACTAATTAATCTAATTTTAATAGCATAGCAGCACTTGGCTTCGGCCCGTTCAAATTTACTTCCACGGAGAGAATATATTTAAGGTGGTTCGATTTTCATACAAAAAACAAACGTCATTAATTTAGTAAATAAACATTTTTTATATCTAAGTATGTGCGCATTTACCTACTAATGGGTATTCATTTGCGCAAAATGAATAAAAATAAAGTATTTCATACAGAAATCACTCAAAAAACACTGATACATTTTTAACAATTTTACGTATGTGTTGGTGGCAAATGTTGTGTACAGATTGATATACTTAGTCGCGACGTTGCCATTCCATGCCTTTACAACGTTGCCGCTCTTGTCTTAAGTTCGTCTCGCTCGGACGCCGGCCCGCCGCGCCGCTCTAGTTGACAGTTTATTCATGAAATGAGTTGACATGTGATGTGATGATGTATCGGAAAAGGGGCTATCCTAAAAATTTTCTAAGTCCCCAAGCAAAAAAAAAAAATATTTTTTTTACCCCTTATAATAAGGATGCCGTGTGAGTCCCTGGCAGAGTAGAATAGAACCACCCTCTTTCTTACCGAGGTGTCGTACAAGGCGACTAAGGTAAATATGCGAGCAAGTTCATCTGCACACAGAGAAGGAAAACTCTGCGATTATATCAAAACCCTCGCCAACCCGTCTGCCAAGCGTGGTGAGTATGGCTTTTACCCCTCATGTTATTGAGGGAGGCCCGTGCCCCAGCAGTGGGGACGTATATGGCCTGATGAAGATGAAGATAATAAGCGGGGGCCCCAAAGACTTAGAAAAATTTCGAAGAGTTGCGGTGTCAAGATGACCCCCCATTTTCTGGTCGGAAATGGATAGAGGACCCTTCTAGAAACAACGTTTGTATGGGCCACTTTTTGATTGGGCCCCCCACCCTGCTGAACACATGGGGCTTCTCCGGTTTTATTGCGCGAATCGACACAATTTACGATGCTGATTAACCGCCCCATACATCACTTTGCGCTCCGGAGCCTCCTTAGGGCCACACGGGGCCCTTGCCCCCTTAGAGAAATAACTACCGTTCGGCGGGACTTAAAAAAATTTCGAGGAGTTGCGGTGTCAAGATGACCTCCCATTTTCTTGCCCGAAATGGATAGAGGACCCTTCTAGGAACAACGTTTGTATGGGCCACTTTTTGATTGGGCCCCAACTGGGGAGACCGGGGGCCCCCACCCCTCTAGAGACCTAGGGCCCCTCGGTTTTATTGCGCGACTTAACGATGCTGATAAATCGCCCCTTACAGTAGTATTAGTCTATTTAGTTTAAGGAGCAAAATGTCCGAAGCTCAAAATGCCAAAAGAGCTAAATGAAAATAACTCAAAATGACTAAATTCATGTGGTAAACCACGTTTTGGTATCGAATTCCAAAAGCGCAAAATATCAAACGCGAAAAACGTCAAAAGAGCAAAATGTCACAATTTTGTATGTTATGTAAAAATGTTCGACATGTAGTGGAGTGCGCTTCCGTGCTCGCGAGAATTCCGCAATAATTTAGTGTTTAATGTTTCAACTTTGCGATTATATGGAATTTACAGTATATCGCGCAAAAGCCGTCACGAATTTAGTCTTTTTTGCCATTATTTGTGTTTTTAAATAATGTCAAGTTAATACCTAATTTTATTTTCTGTTTCAAATACAGCTCAAAATTTGCAATGATACGTTTTAAAGTGATTGTAAAGGTAAGAAATAGAGTAAAATTTGCATAAGTCGGCCTTATTACCTAAATAGGAAATGTTAAGTAGTATCTATTATAGTACACACATGTAAAAATTTAAATTGAGATTCTTACTATTACGCCCGTAAAATTTTTTTTTCGCACAAAGTTAAATCATTTATTTATAATCATTGTTTACAAGTAAAAACTTAAAGTTAAGCATGATTAATTTAGAGCGACAATAACAGGTGCCTGTAATTTTATTTTAAAGTAATTTTAATCTAGCATAAGATTAAAATATATTGTTTATGAGTTACTTTCCAACTTTACCTTCATAATTTTACCGACTTAGGACGCTCAAAAATTAGAAATAATTTCGCATTGCAGATTGAAGTCGTATTTCTAACTTTTGGCGTATTTAAAAAGTTGGTTGGTAATCAAAGGATAGCTGAAAAATTGTGTTCGCCGTAAAGGTTTACACTATTTTTCTGTTATCCACTACCTCTTCATTAGTACAAGCAAGCATTATTTTGTAAAATCAACTATACCTATATATACAAATATTAATATTCAACAACGTGCAAAGATTTATTAACCACGTTAATTTATTGTTTGGCGTATGGTGGTCCACTCTATTCGTCAAACAGATAATTTAACGTTCCATGCAAAAAAATAAAAATATTTAAAACTTAAAAACCTCAATAAAAACTACCAATGTACAAAGATTAATGAAAATTATTTAAATTGGACAAGGATTAGAAATAATTTTGCATATCAGCTTGAAGTCGTATTTCTAACTGATGCCAAAAGTTAGAAATACTACTTCAAGCTGATATACGAAATTATTTCTAATTTTTGTCCATCCTAAGCCGGTAAAAGTATGAAGGAAAAGTTGGAAAGAAACTCATAAAATATATAATTTACTCTTATGCTAGTTTAAAATTACTTTAAAATAAAATTACAGGCACCTGTTATTTTTGCTCTAAATTAACCATGCTTAACCTTAAGTTTTTACTTGTAAACAATGATTATAAAGAAATGATTTGACTTTATGCGAAAAAAATATAAACTGGCGTAATAGTAAGAATGCTAATTTTAATTTTTACATGTGTGTACTATAATAGATACTACTTTACATTTCCTGTTTAGGTAATAAGGCCGACTTTTGCAAATTGTACTCTATTTTTTAATCTTTACAATCACTTTAAAACGTATCCTTGCAAATTTTGGGCTTGATCTGAAACAGAAACAAAATTTAGGTATTAACTTGACATAATTTAAAAAACAAAAAAAATAGCAAAAAAGACTAAATTCGTGACGGAAGCGCACTCCATACTTATCGAACATTTTTTACAAAACATACAAAATTGTGACATTTTGCTCTTTTGACGTTTTTCGCGTTTGTCATTTTGCGCTTTTGGAATTCAATACCAAAACGTGGTTTACCACATGAATCTAGTCATTCTGAGTTATTGTCATTTAGCTCTTTTGGCATTTTGAGCTTTGTACATTTAGCTCCTTAAACTAAATGGACTAATACTACTGTAAGATGTAAATTCTCGAGCACGTAAAAACCTAGAGACTTGTCTATGATAATGCTCCCAAATCCCAAATCTACGAAATGGACAGCAGAACGAGCCAGTTGCGAGGACATTCTTTATAGAAAATTATAAAAAGAGAGTACGTCAAGCTGGACTCTTTATTGATGCAGAATTTGGTTTTCTAGGCGCCAGCCCCGATGGTAAGATGAAAATAGCAATATTTACAGTGACAACTTGGTAAACTGGTTGTTTGGTCAACTTGTAACTTTAGATTATTTATTTAAGGTGTAGTGCAAAATGAAGATGTTATAGAAATAAAATGTTTTCCTTCATTAGCAAGGAATTACGAAGATATCCTCACTGCCGTAAAAGAAAGGAAGAACTTTCCAATTATTGAAAAGAACGGAGTTTTAGCCATGAATGAAAAGCACAGTTTCTACTACCAGGTAAATAATAATTTTATAAGTTTTCGATTTTTATTTATCTTTCTTCCTACAACCTACAAAATTAGTTTTCCTATAATCCCAGTACCTGTCCTTATGTATGCTTAGATCTTTAAAACTACGCAATGGATTTTGATGCGGTTTTTTAATAGATAGAGTGATTCAAGAGTTCAAGAGGAAGGTTTATATGTATAATACATGCATACTATAGTAGTGCACGCGGGCATAGCTGCGGGCGGAAACCTATTTCTAAAATAAAACTGTTTTTGTTTCAGGTACAGGGGCAAATGAGAATAACAAATATGAACAAATGTTATTTTATTTGCTTCGTGAATGCTTCAACTCCAATAACAGTAATTGAAGTCCAAAGAAATGAACAATTTATTGAAACCATGATCCCAAAACTAGTTCAATTTTATAAAAATTCTATTTTACCAGAAGTAGTGCTGCGGCGGGTACCTACCAAAGGAAGCTAAATGTATTGATCTTGAATAATGTAATAATCAAATTAAATAATTAGAATATTTCTTTTTTTATAAAAGTGAACTAATTTTGAACGAGTTTTTCTTGTATAATAAAATAACATTGTAAAAAGTTAGGTAATAATAATCCATTATTATAAAGTAGGGAATTTTTGTGAGTAAATGGACATAAAAAATCAAATTTACTGCATTTTATTTTATAAGTATTACAAATTATTATAAAAAAATATTATATTGAATAAATAAACAAAAATAAAAACAGAAAATAGGCGATCACACGAACGGATTTGATCCGTCATCTCCCGCACGCAATCCTAACGTAGTACCGCTAGACCATTTTACTGTATTAGAAAGAGGTGAAATAGTCTATTAGAAGAAACAGGGAAATGTCATATATATGTGTGAGTGAAATGTTCAAGGTAGCATTAAATTTCACTCCGTCACGATTAGTGGATGATTTTTGTATGAAATGACTGTTCAATTTTTGTTTCAATACATCAATATTTATATAAAGAGTGCGCGAAACACGTTTTAAGCCATACAAATAACAGGACAATGTTACAAAAAAATAAAAACTAGAAATTTGCAAAAGTGGCGCCATCTAGCGAGCTTTGCGCTTTGAGGAACCTCATCGAACCACCTTATGATACACCAAAAATAATAATTAATAATAATAAATTTGACTGCGTTGTTTTCATGTTGTGTTTCAGTTACTGGAATCTGTTGTCTGTCATGTTCCATTTATTAAGTACTTATAGGCAATCAAAGTGCATATTAAATAAATAAATAAAACAAAACCAAACGGTGCCTATTTCCAATATAAAATTATTATTCTGAAACTTTTCCTTTCATTTAGTCAGTTTTTCCAATCGGGAGCAGACAATAAATCTTTTAACTTATTTATTCCGCCCCAGGCCGTGTGGGACTCTGTCAAAATTAAGACATAAATCTTATGCTGGCTATTTTGTATCGTCCTTGCTTGGTAGAGCTGGGATTTGAGATTTGAGTTAGATCTTTATAAGAAACAGTTTTGAACAGACTGAAGCATGAGTAAGTTTTCAAATGAAATTCTTTATTTGCGTCAATGTTAAATCCGTATCAATTTATTTAACTTCTCGTTATCACGTTCATTGATTTGGAGCACCATTAGGAATAATAATCTTGTATATAAACATTCGAAACACAAGAAAATCATGGTAATCACGGTAGTACTGAAGCCACTATGTATAGTAATTAAGTTGTTAAATTATGTTTGGGTGAAAATTAATAAATGATCTTTTCCTGTGTTGAAAGTCCCTTGGAACATACATAAATACAGACACAAACACCATGACCCGAAACAAGCATTTTCTATTTATACAAATATTTGTCCTGTCTGAGAATCGGACCTTGGACCCGTCGATCAAGAGGCAGTGCCAGTACCACTCGACCAAACCGGCAGTCAACAAAATAAGAAGTGGAACCACAAAACAGATAAAAATATTAAGGAATTTTCGTTATCACCACACGCTTTATTGCATCTGAATTAGCAGTCTTAAAGAAAATAAAATAAAAATTCTACCTATTCAGTTCACTCACTACTGAGTCACCTAAATAACCATATAACGTCAACATCCCTATTAGAACTTGTCGACGAATTGGGCATCTATGTAGAGAAGTTTGTCTGTCCGTCCAACTTGCTAAACTATAAACGTTCTTAGCTTCGGATAGAGATTTCCACCAGCTTACTGGATTTACGTAGCGTATCGACACGACAACTTCAGATGAGCTTCGAGATGGAATACGGGCGTAGCTGGTAAATTATTAAAACTAGGTAATTTTAATATGCGAAGAGCTCACTATTTAATTTTTAAGTACTATAATTACGTGTCCATTATTACGTGAGGGAGCTGATCTAAGAAACGTTGGTCAAAGTAAAAAAAATAATTTTTCAATAGAATATTATAATTTTCCACGTTAAAAACGTATGAGTCACCGACTTCAATCCCAACAACAGTTCGCACAAAGTAGATATCTAGTTTTTTGCGGACTACAATGCCTATTAGCAAATAACTACAAACAGAAATGTCATTCATTTATTTAGATGATGTTCTAGTTTGTAGTATATTTTGTTTTTGTTGATTTTTTTTTTAATTTTGAAAATCGGACAACAGTTGCCGGAGTAATCACGTAACAAATATACAAAAAAAAAAAAAAAACATACCGTCGAACTGAGAACCTCCTCCTTTTTTGAAGTCGGTTGAAAATAAGTCAAAGTACATAGGTACTTAGTTCTTTTAAGGCGACTACAGCACCCGATAAAGGCAGCACACATAATAATAGTGCCATCTCCGTCTCTCAACGGGCCTGGGCCGGCAGTGCGAACAGTGTCGATACACGAAGTTTACGGACTATGAAAGCGTGCGTGCGTAAAAACATGTTCGAAAGTTAGAAAAATGAGATTTATGGAAAGGTAACAGCTTAAATCGAAAAATGCGTTAACTACTTAAATTCAAGTTCCTGTGTGCATTTTACTGTCGTTTTTACAGCTTAAAAGATACACAATATTGGGTATTTAGAAGTGAATTTGTGAGCTTTTTCTATCAAACTAAAAGTGCTGAATCATGTTTTCAGCAAACATCTTATCTAGTTTATGTCCTGAATATTACCGTAGTATTTTTTTTCTTCGATTTAATGCAGTGTGTCATGCTTATCTACGCATCATAAAATTATAATTCAGGTGCTGTAGTCGCCTTAACTTTACGCCTATTCGCAAAAGTGCAATCTTGTTTAATCGTAGTCTAGTAAAAGGTTCGTGAAACTCTTTCTAGAACGAAGGCTTTGTGATAAAAGCTAAATAGGTACACCAATAATACAGTCAATTTTAAAAAGAAACTCTCGGGAAGAAACTGAACAGCTTTTTCCAAAAAAAAAACGGTTTGAAAAGTCACATTTCCATAAAGAGAGCCTATTTGTCAATTCCCAGAAAAAAGCAAAACTCATTTCTACGGTTAATTCGAATGATTTCGATTAGATCCCTGCATTTAGCTCATGTAGGTAGTCCAAAAATTTCTTAGGCTCACTGCGTTACGTATTCTCATGTCAATCATAAAAACGTCTAAAAATGTATTTCCAAAGGTTTTTTGTAAACCATTTGGACTAAATCGTAAACATATGAAGCGTCCTCGGAAGTCGGCGGACTCTAATCCGAACAAGATTACGAGACATCTGGAAGTTTTCTAAGTGGAAGCAAGTTGGAATGATCATAACGGGACCGTACTAATTGAGTCGGTCCACAAATCAAAAATATCTTCATTTCATAGAACATAGAGGAGGTATTACCACATGCACACGCTGCATACTTTTTTCAAGAAACCAATTGGGCCTTTTTAGGGTTCCGTACTCAAAGGGATAAAACGGGACCCTATTACTAAGGCTTCCCTGTCTGTCCGTCCGTCCGTCTGTCTGTCTATCACTAGACTGTATCTCATGAACCGTGATAGTTAGACAGTTGAAATTTTCGCAGATGATGTATTTCTATGTGCCCTACAACAACAAATACTAAAAACTAGAATAAAATAAATATTTAAGAAGGCTCCCATACAAAATACGTGATTTTTTGCCGTTTTATAGAGATAATGGTTTTTATAGAGTCTGAGTTGCACTTGGCCGGTTTTATAGGTAATGGTAAGGAACCCTTCGTGCGCGAGTCCGACTCGCACTTGCCCGTTTTATTATAATTTGAACGGCACGGCACGGCACTTCTAAATTTGAATTACCATTGCTTACATGTTCTCGGCTTCATAATTGCTATTACATATATAGGCAATGGTAATATAATTTTGCCGTGCCGTTTTAGAATTATAAAAAGTCCCACAGGATGTCTTTATAGTTGTTAAGTACCTTATGATTTAAATTTAAATTTACATAGAATCACAACTGTGATACACTGTGTTTGTATTTGTGTATTGTGTGAAGTTGTTTGTTTATGTCAAAGTTGCTGGTCATAATAAACGTGTTATCTTCATATATATCTAATCATTTTGACGGCCGGTTTGGTCGAGTGGTAGTGACGCTGCCTCTTGATCGGCGGTCCTGGGTTTGATCCCCAGTCGGGGCAAACCTTTGTGTAAAAAGCAGATGTTTGTTCTCGGGTCACGGGTGTTTGTGTTTGTCTTTATGTGTTTTCCAAGGGACCCACGACACAAGGGAAAACCTTAGTGTGGGCCTTTGAGTGTGTAGCGTTTATTATGAAGAGCGAGGCTTCTTAACACTATTATATTATCTGTGACACAGGCTTTTCGCTTAAAAAGTTTACCCAGCTTGTTTCATATACCATATACCAATATTTTTGATTTGAAGTATTCTACTTCTGCGAGCTTATGGTGCCCAGCAAATGACCCTATATTTCTCAGTTTATGTTCTTGGGTACAATCTACATTTACACTAATAATATTATAAAGAGGAAAGATTTGTATTTTTGAATGTAACGAATAAACTAAAAAACTACTAGACCGATTTCAAAAAATCTTTCACTATTAGAATGCTACATTATCCCTGAGTAATATAGGCTACATAATTTTTCCAAATTCCCACGAGAACGAAGTCCTGAGAGGAATACTAGTACATAATAAACTAAATAGTTCTCACACCTTTTCTTTGTCAGTATTTTAGTAGACTGTACTACATTATTTACTGTAGCAAAGAGAAACACAGAAAACAACGTCCGTAAGTAATACTAGACTGGTTTGATGCCAGATAATTTTTGTCCATGCGTCACAGATTTTAATCACGTGTGTAGTTGCCAAGACTTTGCTGGTGCGGCCAACTTGCTAGATTTCTTTAAAGGTGTTGATTTTGCTAAAGATAGAGCCATGGATGGCAAGACACTGTATTTTTCATTACGAAATGCTTTACCCCTCAAATACCCTAAACAATGTAGAGCTTGATACATATGTTTGTGAAATGAAGATTAGGCGATGGTCTGTCACGTTACTAAGGACGTCTGTCTGGTATTTTTTTTTTTTTAAATCTTAATTTTGACGAGGCCTGTGCCCCTACGTGGGGACGTTTATGGGCCGATTTTTCGACGAAGCTTAGGGCTTCTTATTACGCTCGTAACTGCTTTATAGGAGACTTCAAATATACAAACATAAAAAAGTCTTGATAATTAAGGAGCATTGCTACTTTCCAAGACTTTTATAAACCAAAAGGTATACAATACAATATACATTTTACTATGTCTGAAAGAGGTTGGTTCAGAGCTATTAAAATATCTCCACTATTTTTCAATCAACTCAAGTATCTTCGTCTTGCTTACACTCGAAGTGAAGGTGAAAGTTGTAATCTACAGCTGTAAAACGCTCACTGCTGGATATTAGGCCTCCCAAAAGGGTCAAAGATTGCCAGTCCACCATGTGGGAGGCCTTCTTTCCTTCATTACGCTGCTTAGCAAACTACACACATGCACACGGTCTAGGGATATTGCACGATTTTTTATACAAAAGAGGTCTGTTTGAGAAGCTATAAAAGCATACTCGAGATACTGGAGGGCTACAATTTTCAGTCGAGCAAGTGCTAAACTTGAATTTTAAATTCTAATCAATAAATTTTGTTTTACTTGAAATTTATGAAAACGTGACGGCAACGAAATCGAAAATGCACTTTTTGCCTGCTTTTTGAGTGAAAATGGTCGAATTTACACAATTTTTTTTCATTTTCGTCACGTTTTCACAATTTCCAAGTAAAACATATTTTTTGACTAGAATTTAAAATTTAGGTTTAGCACTTGCTCGTCTGAAAATTATAGCCCTTCATGTATCTCGAGTATGTTTTTATAGCTTCTCAAACAGACCTTTTTTGTATGAAAAATCGTGCAATAGGTATCCCTGGACCGTGTTGGTGTGTATATATCAAGCAATTTTCACTAAAAACGTGGGACGCGAGGGTTTTGCTATATCGTTGACGAAAAGCTGAGAACTTATCACTATACTATATGTATACTCCTTCCTTCCCTATATTACCACATAATAAGTTTTTTATCAATTCAATTCTTTGAAACAGCGTCCGTAATATCGTGATGTTGCCAATGTTTGAGTATTGTAATCAAAATTATAACATAAAATGGCAAAGTTACTAAGATATCAAGTAGAAGTTACCCTTTACAAGTTGCAGTATGTCACAGCCTCATCCTTTGTTCAACAGGGTGCACTGCTAGCAGATGAAGATGGCGATTTTGGAGCACTACTTATGGTGTTACGATCTCAATTTTTTCATCTAACAACTCTCAAAAAGTAAGTCAAATGAGGTGTAAAATTTATCAACACCACACAATGCTCCTCCATGATGAATGTTATGATATGAGCTAACCGATTTTCTAAACGTTTTTTCAACATATTTGCTCATAAAGTGGGTCTTATGTCATTGTTTTAAGGTTCATAATGATATGTTTTATCTAGCCCGTGCATAATAAAAATAAAACACTAGTACGTAATGTTTTTTTTTCTAAATTTCAGCAAAGAGATCAGATCTTATTTTTTATTTAAAATTAAGTGTAAATATTAAACTATTTGTAAATAAAAATATAATTCCCCTGAACTATTTAAATTTAACAGAAGATTATCATTCGTTTATGCTAAAACGATGAAAATATATAGTTCAGTGTTTTTTATTATTTGGCTGTATGGCATACTTGGCCTTCGGCTCGGGCTCTAAACTCGCCTCTAATGTAATATCCAACTTAGCACACTTGTAATATAATGTACTATATCGTGGTTGTTACAAAGCATCCTTTAGAAAACCGAAACCTTTATCACGAGCCTCTGAGTGTGCCATGTTTTTACTATAACATTTTGTGTGTCTGCTTATTCCGCAATAAATATTGGTGTTATAATAAGCGTGGCCCACATTCGATGCAGAAACAATTATCTGATAGCCAAGCTTCTGTGGTTATCTTATAATTTATTGCCATGCCCCGTCGGTCGGCTGCTATGGAAGAAAATTGCACTGTGACGTCATGGACAGATTTTTTTTTCTAGTGTTGGGTAAATAAGAACTTGAATGCAAAATCTGAAGAAGTTATAAAAAGCTGTTTAATTCCGTGCTGAGGTCAGCTACAATCTCCTCCCTGATAGCATACTCTAAGTGGCAATAAGTAGGACACGAAGGTTTGCTATAATGTAGACTAAACAAGGGTTACCTGGATGAGATTGCTCTTAGCGATAAGACCTTTGCGAACTTCTGTATTTAAGTTATGTAAAACGTTTTTTGAAACTGTGTGCAATAAAGAGTTTTTATCTATCAAAGGTTTAAATAGCGAATTTTGTTCTTGAAATTGTACGTGTAGGCATCAAAGGTTTTCTACCCCAAAAACCTTTTGAATACGTACGTTTTTGGTCTTTATCGATTTGTAATCGCATTAAGTAGTGATCTACTTACTGAAGTAAGTTTAGATTTTTCCAGAACTGTCCTTAATTTTTCGACAGTTAGCTCTAAACTTCAGGTACCTATTAATCCTAGTTCTCATTTCCACCTAAATTATGTTCTCTAGTAACGAGATCTGTTTTAGAAATTCAGTGTGAACATAATACCGTTCTTTGAAAATAATTAATATTAAATTGCTTTAGGATGGTTTGAAAGACGAGACTCAGCGATTTGAAGTTTATACGAAAGGCGTTGCTTATTTGCCCTCTTTATTTAACGTAATTTTTTATTATCTTGCTTAAATGTTAGCGACGTGACGCCAAGCTTATACATGCTAATTTTAAAAAAGTTTGTGAAACTTTAGGAGTTGATTCTTCCCATTAAAGTAAACAACTATTCCCAGGAATATGTATGAAATTAAAATAAAATAAAAATCGATCCGTATAATTACTTTGGGATATACATTAATGTAAATTTAGGAGACTAAAGGCTTGTCAGAGTTAAATTAGTATTGTTTTTTAGTATAAGCATATGTATATTTGTGACTGATTGTCTCTGAAATAAATAAATAAATAATATTAGTATAAATATTGAAATTTTAGTGGCTTATTAATCTTTAAGAACACAATAATAAATGTTTACGATGTACAATTTTATTTGCAATCGGGAGAGATTACTCATAAAATTCTACTCATAAAATCTAATGAATATAACTCTTAAATTTAATTTAAAAAAAAAGTTTAACGCCCCAAACTTAGGGCTTTACCAAAAATAAAATTTAAACAGGCTGTATGGACATAAATTCCTTTGCCTTTCCCGAAAGGGATAAATTAAACAAAAAAAACGTCATTCGATGTTTTGTGGTAAAGCAGTTATCATTTTGATCAAAAATAACTAAGAACCATATTAATTACGTAAGCTTTCAAACAAAAAATCTGTGTCGAAATCGGTCCATTCGTTTCGGAGCTACGATGCCATAGACAAGTACACAGCCATACTGATACACACGTCAAACTTATAACACCCCTCTTTTTTGTCGTGTGTTAAATAATAAATTTTCCCGCTTAAGTTTAGAAGCAAGTATGGCGGCGTCAGTACAAGATTTATGTATAGAATGTGTCGGTACATAAAGCGGAGAAAATAAATTGCCCCGCGCGCGTTAAAGTTTCAACAATTAATTTGGATCAGCGAAGGAGGTTTTTGATTAGATGATTACGTTCGTATTACGAGAGTTTTTGAGTGTGTTAGGTAACTAGTTTTGTGCACGTTAAACATCGAAATCATATTCTTAGGACGACTTTCACCAAAGCCGTAAATATATTTAATAGAATAAAATAGAATAGAAAAATCTTTATTTTGTAGGACATTCAGGATGTCACTTAAAACAAGTCAAGATTACAATGAAATACATACAAACATACATTAAACGATTTAAATACATACTCGTACATACGCATTCGTTCTTTTGACCCTACTGACTCTACGCCTATTCGCAAAGGTGCAGTCTTCCTCAGAGAAGAACAGGCAAGATAATAGCCTAAATCACATTTAACTCGGCTGTCAAAGCAACAAAAGCTGTTAAATTAATTAAAATTAGACTTACTAAATACGTTTTAGCACTTTGGTGAAAGTCGCCCTTAGTGCAAAACATTTACCATCTCCGACATTCGATAGCTTATAATTTTTAAACGACTACAAATTTTGATCAAATGTGACTGTGAAAATGGAAAGGTACAACTTCCGTGATAGTCGTTAAGGCGACTACAGCACCTGATAAAGGCAGCACACATAGGAATAGTGCCATCTCCGTCTCTCAACAGGCCTGGGCCTGCGAATAGTGTCAATGCGAATAGTGTCAATACACGAAGTTTACGGACTATGAGAGCGTGCGTGCGTAAAAACATGTTCGAAAGTTAGAAAAATGAGATTTATGGAAAGGTAACAGCTTAAATCGAAAAATGCGTTAACTACTTATCGAGAGTGTTCAATCACGAACATTTTGATAGCAAATTCAAGTTCTTGTGTGTATTTTACTATCGTTTTTACAGCTTAAAAGATACACAATATTGGGTATTTAGAGGTGACTTTGTGAACTTTTTCTATCGAACCAAAAGTGCTGAATAATGTTTTCAGCAAACTACTTATTTAGTTTATGTCCTGAATATTACCGTAGTATTTTTTTCTTCGATTTAATGCAGTGCGTCATGCTTATCTACGCATCATAAAATCGTAATTTAGGTGCTGTAGTCGCCTTAAGGTTCATAATTAGTGTGATGAGCTATTTTAAATAACTCTTATTGACTACCAAGAAAGTTGTACTCATTACTAAACACAGTCGCAAATATTGCTATTAACTATCACAATGACGTCAGCTTTCCAACAAAAAAAACCGCATCAAAATCGGTTTATTTATTAAGAGCTACGATGCTACAGACAGACACATAGACACACATATACACACGTCAAACTAATAACACCCTTCTTTTTTGTCAGGGGTAATTTTTTTTTTTATCAAATATAGCTAAGAACCAACTTATCACGTCAGCTTTTAGAAACCGCATCGCTATCAGTACAGTGGTTTAGGAGATTTGATGCAACAGACCACCTCTTTTTTGTTGAGGCTAAAAACGGTTTGAAAACTAAAAGCTGGCAGCTAACAAAAAACAAAAAACAAAAACACTACATTCTTCTTCTACATTCGAAATTCAAAACTCGCTTGGCAAAACTCCCTTTTTAATTTCTTTAAAAATTAACTCTCAACATCTTTGCGACATCGCGACGCAAAGGCAACAACGACGATCTGCCAAAGGCAATATCATTATTTCATACCAAGACCCGTTCGGAAACGTTACGCAATGTTTATTGTATGATCTCTTTTCAACGAGTCGAGATTGCTTTTGTAAATTTGGCAGGCGTTTCGGTGCTTATCTGAAGAACGCTTTTCAATGCACCAGTTTTGAGGAGCACAATTATGTGAGAACGAAATTGGAGGAGTGGTTGTGTTTTCTTTGTTGTATTTATAAAATACACACTCTTGTGTCGTATTTTAAAAGGGACCCCTTTTTAATGCAAGGTAATAATAATAAACTCAAGACACAATGGAAAGTTCAGACTGTCATCATTTTATCATCTACAGGAATCATCCCTCGCACGCTTCACACCAGCCTACTTAACATACATCGCCTCACATACATTATTTTACAAAAGACAGTTATATTAAACACGTGTAGAATAGTTAGAAAATGTCTCTCTCTAAATATGTAAAATATAAAACAAAAAACTCCCCTATCGTTTTGGCCGCAAGCCCGCGATAGAGGCGAAATCCCCAGAAATGGGAGAAGAAAATGGTTTTTCTCCAATAAAATAATAATAATAATAAACGTTACACACTCAAAGGCCCACATTAAGGTTTTCCCTTTTGTCGTGGGTCCCTCGGAACACACATAAAGACAAACACAAATCCCATGACCCGAGAACAAACATTTGCTTTTTTCACAAATATCAAAATACCCAATTAATTACCAATTATCAATTTATTTGTGTTTCGAAAATACTTACCTAATTTAGAAATAAAGGTACTCTGGCACCAGGGTTAGCCAAGTTCACCACACACTTGAAGAAGAAGACTTAAGAAGAAGAAGAATAAAGATTCTTGTAGAATTTTAATTAAAAGTAAAGCGTAAATTTCAAGTATGTCAAGAGGGTGTCATGTTTTCTAATATCAACTATATCAACTATTAGTAGTCGAGTGATTTGTAAAAGTAGATTATTACTCATAATAAGACCGTTATACTAATGGTTTCCCTTATTAGTGAGCTCCAATTCACAGAAAAAAAAAGGTTAATTCGAAATACATTTAAACCAAGACAGATAGAAATACACTTTTAATCATTTATTGTACACACACAAATGTACAGTCAACAGCACATCAGGTTACCATAAACTGTCAAATTTCCCCAATGGATAGTAAACTCTATTGCTTGAAGATAAAATTGAAAATCGATTGAAGAAATTTGACAGTTTTGGATAGCATGATGTGCCGTTGTCCCTGTACATAGAAAGGACAAGTACAACGGCGAGTTTAACTCAAGCGATGATATTTCTTTCAAACCCAAAAACTGAATTTTGCTCTTTGTTTGCCGTGACGGGAACTGAACCCAGCGATCTTCAAATCAGAGGCAACGCTACTAACCACTAAACCGGGATGCGTCAACTTCAAATAACTAGTAAATATCTTGAGAGCGAAGCCTTAGAAATTACAAAACAGTATCGAATTATCTGTCAAAATAAGATCAGAGCGCAAATAAGGTCCGGATAAACAAACAGACCCAAAACTTGACACCAGTGGAACCCTTTTCCTAACTAAGGCTTAGAATCCTTAGGATGTTTGAAGTTATAAGGACTAAAACAACAAAGCTAAGGTTACAAATGATGACTAAAATGCTCGTTTAAAAGATTTAGTTCCCTTTATTAATGTGATTTTTAGGGTTCCGTAACCAAAGGGAAAAACGGGACCCTATTACTAAGGCTCCGCTGTCCATCCGTCCGTCCGTCCGTCCGTCCGTCCGGACGGACAGCCCAGAAATATACAGTTTTAATAAAAAACCAGCCAAGTGCGAGTCGAACTCACGCAAGAAGGGTTACGTACCATTAAGTACCTATAAAACCGGCCAAGTGCGAGTCGGACTCTATAAAACCCATTATCTCGATAAAAACTGCAAAACAATCACGTTTGTTGTATGGGAGCCCCCTTAAATATTTATTTTATTCTGGTTTTTATTTAGTATTGGTTGTTATGGGGCCAATAAAAATACATCATCTGTGAAAATTTCAACTGTCTCACTATCACGGTACATGAGATACAGCCTGGTGACAGACGCACGGACGGACGGACGGACGGACGGACAGCGGAGCCTTAGTAATAGGGTTCCATTTTTACCCTTTGGGTACGGAACCCTAAAAATTATATGTTTCTCTTTATGAGTGATTGCGACCCCATGATTACTTAAGTACCATTAGTGATAATTTGTTTTTGAAAGCATATTAAGTACTTTTATTCTCCAAAACCAATTAGGTATATCACTGAGTAATGATTAGGTAATTACAAGTTACTTTGGAACTGCCCATACCTATATAAAGAAATGATACAACCACTTATAAATGATTCTATTTGTTTTTTGATACCTAAGAAATAAGCAGTCAAAATGTACCTATATATTTTTTTTACGATTTTTGTGATAAACGGAGTCAAGTCGGAGAATACAAGACATTGCGAAGAGATTACTGTTCAATCTGAACAAGCAAGTCTAGAAGAAATTAATGGACACTGGCTCGGCCTTTACGATGAAGCGAGGAACGAAGAAGACTTCAGATGTCTAGACATGGATGTAGCTGACGTCATGCCAGGATATATTGACGGTGTTAAAGAAAGCTGCTCAGAAACTATTGCAGAACGCAACGTATCATTTCCCTGGGAGAAATCAGTGAGAAGAGTCACTCTTGCAAAACTAGCGCCAGAAACAGTGATAGCTGAAGAAGACGGGAAGCTGTTCCTTATCGTTGTATGTAAGGAAGTGTCAGAAATAGAGTTCAGGAGATGGGGCGAGAATCTGGTGTGGCTTGTTCGAGACAGCTGGGAAAGGTTCACTCCGATTGCAATCAGAGGACCTGTGATCGAAAGAACGAAGTGTTTTACTTACCAAACGAGGAACTACATAGGAGATCTTTTTGAGAAAGTGTACAATATCTGCTAAGGTTTGATTTTGAAATTAAAACAAACAAATTATAATATTACTACATTAAAAATTTCTCTTATTTTCTTAAAATGTTTCGTTTTAATATATTTTTAAAAACTTTTTAAGGAGTAAAAAATTTTCGGTTCTAATGAGACCTTAAATCCACTGCCTGGGGTAGACGAGTTAGATCGATAGTTCTAGATATAAAGTGTATTTTATTTATTTATTTTTTAACGACTTTTGGATAAAATGTATATGAGACCACAAAAAAACATGCAGTCGAGTTAAGAGCCTCATATTTTTTATGAAGTTGGTTACAAAACAATAGAAAATTTATAATTTGAAAGGAAATACCAAATTTTATGAAATTCACTTTAGAATGTTTTGTTAGTGTGTTTTTGCATATATTTTTTTAATTATAAGATGGGTTAACTCTTGACCCCAATCTTGACCATAAGGTCAAAGATGAGGTCGACGATATGGAGCGAGTTAACCCAGAAAATGCCTATAAATGCATTCATGCATTCACGTGGTAACGGATTGACGTGATTTTTAGCCCAGATAGTGTTGAAGAGATGTGGGTAGAGTGACACAGGCTAAAATAAGCTCATGTCACTCTACATCTCTTAGTGACATAGGCTAAAATAAGCCTATGTCACTCTACATCTCTTCAACGCTATCTGGGCTAAAAATCACGTCAATCCGTTACCACGTTTTAAATTTTTGAGTTTCTGGGAAAAGTAGTTCAGTTTCACGGGGAGAACCACCCTGTAAAGTTTCGCAAAAAAATTTTAAGTTACCCTTAGATATAAAATAAAATTGTAAGGTCCTGAACTGACTCACTCACTGATTAATCACAAACCCTGGGACCTAGAAAGCTAAAAGGCACAAATGTTCCTTTAATAACATAGGGAATAAGGAACAATTTTACGAAATTTTTACAAAAACAAAGTCCCAGGCATTCTCTGGTAAAGAACAAACACCGACCTTTCATCAGAATGCGATCGACACAAATAAATCATAGAATATCCTATACAGAAACAGAAGTTATCAACAAGGATAGAACCGATCGAGGCAATAGATTGGTTTGAGCTGGTTGTCATAGCTACCAATAAGCTCAACACAGTACCCTGTACAGAAAGCTCCAGAACTCTGAGCGTCTGGGAAGATTATTCTTTGCCCTCAGAGTTGATAAGCGATAGAGCTCCTATAAGGTTTAATTCTATCCTATCGTAGTCTACACTAATAATATTATAAAGAGGAAAGATTTGTATTTTCTGTATGTAACGAATAAACTTAAAAACTACTGGACCGATTTAAAACATTCTTTCACAATTAGAATGCTCCATTATCCCTGAGTAACATTACTTACATAATTTTCCCGAATTCCCACAGTTTGTCAGTGAAAGTTTGTCAGGATGTGTGGATGTTTGTTACTCTTTCACGCTCAAACGTCTGGACCAATTTTGATAAAATTTAGTATTGAGGTAGCTGACACCCTGGTTTGACACATAGGCTACATATTTTTTCCAAATTTCTACGGGAACGAAGTCTCGGGTGGAAAGCTAGTGGGAAATAAATGTACATATTTTAATCTTCTTAGTTTTTCTGCTCATCTTAGGTCTCCTTTCTCTTTTGGCGATTTCTTTCTTTTTCTATTTCAATAAAATGGTGTGCTATCGGTCGGTTTATTTTCAGGTATATTCCCGACGATTAAAAGGCACCGTCCTTTCAATCGACGAGAGGGTTCAATTTTTCAATTTCCTTTCAGTAATTCGTAGTCAGTTTTAGTTTTGATCTAGGCATTAGGATCCAGTCTTTGTCTGCATTCCAAGATAACTATGTACTGCAATATTTTTTTGTTGTATGTATGTATTTTTTATTCTTTAATGTAGGTACATGAGCATAAGTTATACAAGACACATTATCAGAAAAATAGTACGAAGGTGGACTTATCAAACAAGAGGAATTCTTCCAGTCAACCCATTGAGTGATTGAGAAGGAGTAGTCAGCAGCTAGCATTAAATGTACAAGGGTAGTATAGTATAATTTACACAATTATGCAAATAATATAATTAATATACATATTATTCTCGATTTTATATCTTCCATGACAACCTCCATGTAACCTTCATTAATCAATAACTCGTGTAACCTTTTCCATTGATAAGTTAAGTATGTATAGGTCATTCTTTGGCGACATCAAAAGCGTTTCATCTGACGAGATTTTCCTTTTATTTCTATTGAAATGTTCCTTCCATTTCTTTACAAGTCTGATTTGTGGAAAGCTGTTAGAGGATCTGTTGCAATATTCTATACTATTTCTATTACGAGTCTTATTGGTTTTGAGTTTATAAATGTTCAAAATAAATCCTTAGAAGTCACTTACAATGCCAGAATAGGAATTTTTATTTTTTATTTTCGTAAAGATGTTAAATTGTGTAATAATCTGTGTTTAACAATTTTTACCTTATGAAGGGTTCTTGTTGATCTGAACTGATCAGTGAGGTTAAGCAACGTACACAGAGGTAGGGAACTTGATGAGTGACCAAAGTGGAAATTTATCACGAGTGTTTCTGTGCTTCGGAGGGCACGTTAAGCTGTCGGTCCCGGTTGTTGTCGAAAACCAAGTCAGAAGCCTTTTTAACGGTTTGAAAACTGACACCAGGGCAAGTCAAATTCATCACATAATTGACTACAACTACACGATAAGAAGAAGAAGACCTTATTATTCTGGTCATAAAAAAATATTAAAAATGACTAAAAATCCATGAAATCAAGCTCGCAACCGCGAATCCCTCGTATTATTTTTGTATTTTTTTATTAAGGTTCACAAACTGGGCAATTTTTTATCTGCCTCTTTGTTATTGTTTGCTTCTGTAACCATTTATTTTAATAAAATAGATTGCTTGTTATTACTTTAATACCCTATTCACTCAAACCAATCAATATCTTCCCCTTGGTAAGTGAACTAAGGGATTGGTTACATTAAATTGAAGGTAAGTAGATTGCATAAACACCGTTCAATAGATATCGTAGCACGGCATTGTACTTGATTCATCATTTGGTTATGAATGCTGCGCGTCAAACGGTGGACTTGGGGCTGACTTCCTGAATATTGATGGATAGGTGTATGGTATGGGCAGTATTTGATTTTGTTCATGTAAAGCGGCCTTACCCCATCCGCAATTCCGAGACACTTCCGATATTTAGAAAGAAATTAAAGGAACATTATGTATCTGTTGCTTTCCCTTCAATATAATGAACATAATATTATATATATGTATTGTTTATGTATGTATAAAATATATATCTGTGTATTTATATAAATTATTTATATATTATATGTTTGTGTAGTTGTATTTTTATGTAGTTTATATAAGTATTTAGATTTCAGTGGTTAATTGTGCACGTCTGTCTTTATTTATTTTACGCCTCTCATTGTCCCAGGTCTGCTGGAAGAAATTTCTTAAAGAAATAAGCTGTGCCTTTTGTGTTCGTTTTTCTATTTGTCTGAAATATTTTTGATTTTTTCTGTGTACAATAAACTGTTAAATAAAGTTTTAAGTTTTTTTTGGTTCTGACTGGAAATCAGCGCTGCAGCATATGCTGAGTCAGCGCCACTTGTTGCATGTGTGGAAAGCTTTAAAATTTTTAAATTGATTATTTTTTATTTTTTAGTATGTGCCTTAGTCAGCCTTTGTACCTTAAATTATTTTTAAATATAAGTCCCATATTTTGCTCCTGTAAGAATATTTAACCCGTCGTCGCGTGCTTGTTTACGGCGCGTGTGATAAAAATCCTGCATACACGGGTGTGCAAGAATCGGCGCGCGAAGGTTTAATAAAGGATTTACATACTCTCTATACATACGTTGACTCCCACCTATCTTAAGGAGAGGTTTCAAGTGCGAGCTCAGGCCAGTGGGCGAGAACCTCGTACATGTACAGCTATGATGCTGGACTGTCCCTCCCACAGCACCGACTTTTATAGCAAGTCATTTACTGTGCAGGCAGTGCGCCTGTGGAACTCCTTGCCTCCAGATGTTAGGATGGCTAAAACAGCGGATACTTTCTTGTTTTTTTTACCTACCTACTTAGTTGTTTTTTTTTCTCCTGTTTCCATCTCCTCTTTAACTATGTGTGTGTGTGTCTTATGTATCGAATAATTACATGTAAAACTGTATTCTTGTTAAGCTGTATATATTATATATGAGTATATATGTATTTATATTAAATATATGTTTATATTTTGTTTAATATATATTGTTAAGGTTTATATATTGCGCCCGCTCTTGATTTCACTATGCGACTTTTCATACCCAAAGGTTACCTGGAAGAAATCGCTTGAAGCGATAAGGTCGCCTATATTGTACCTTTTGTAAAGTTACTTGTAATTGTCTCATCATTGTATTTATTTTCAAATTGTGCAATAAAGTATATTGTATTGTATTGTATTGTATTGTATTGTACGTTGGTGTTTTTATTATTATTATATATACTTTATTGCACAAAAAAACAGGACATAACAGAAACATAAAAACACGGAAAAATTTACAATGGCGGCCTTATTGCTAAACAGCAACTTTTCCAAGGCAACCGGAGAAGAGAAATCAAGAAGAGAAAGAAAGTAGCGGGCGCAGCAATATTAAATAAACTACATGACATTAAGTAAATACTTATACCTAAAATAAAATAAAATAACAATAATCTTTTCTTTTCTTTTATCATATTTTTTTATTTTAACTTTTGTGTTAAGTTTAATTTACAGTATATTATAATGGGTTCTTACTATGATTTTTGTTTTAAATGTGTATCTGAAACAGTAGGGAAAACCCGTTACCATTGTTTAAAACTAGTGAAAAAAAACGCAACAATCTTAAATAATTAAGGCGACTACAGCACCTAAATTACGCTTTTATGATGCGTAGATAAGCATGACGCCTGCATTAAATCAAATAAAATAAAAAACTACGGTAATATTTAGGACATAAACTAGATAAGTAGTTGCTGAAAACATGATTCAGCACTTTTGGTTCGATAGAAAAAGCTCACAAAGTCACCTCTAAATACCAATATTGTGTATCTTTTAAGCTGTAAAAACGACAGTAAAATGCACACAGGAACTTGAATTTGCTATCAAAATGTTCATGATTGAACACTCTCGATAAGTAGTTAACGCATTTTTCGATTTAAGCCGTTACCTTTCCATAAATCTCATTTTTCTAACTTTCGAACATGTTTTTACGCACGCACGCTTTCATAGTCCGTAAACTTCGTGTATCGACACTGTTCGCACTGCCGGCCCAGGCCTGTTGAGAGACGGAGATGGCACTATTCCTATGTGTGCTGCCGTTATCGGGTGCTGTAGTCGCCTTAATCTTAGTCAATTAGGTAATTTTTCCATGAGTGTTGTTGAAATTGTTCTGTTCAATAAAGGTTTTTATGTGTCTATCTAGGTACCTAAATAGAGGATGAGAAGTTAGGTTTCGCTTGGTATAGTACACAACGAGAGCCTGAGTCAATTCAATCCATTTTAAATCATTTACTTATTGCATTTCATTTGTACAGAGTATATAAAGACACCTTGACATCGAAAGTGGTACTGTCGATTAAGATAGATAGATAAAGATAATTTTAATTTTAACGACTGTAGTCAATCGACAACATGCAACCGGAACCGGTAGGTAGTTTAATGTGTCGACCGAAGTACGGAAACGCTCTTGATAAATCACCTCTTTGGTCACCCATCACGTTCCCTTCCTCTGTGTACGTTTCTTAACCTCACTGAACTAACATTCCGCAATCAATAATGCAATACTTGGGCCTCGGGTCGAGCTACTCCAATATAGGAGCGAGCAAACCCGCAAGTCGAGGCATATCAAAACCATATGCAAATTCGGCTTTACGTTACGGATTGGCAGGGGCGGTGTGGATTTTGTTAGTGATGGATACACAGTACACAGTGAAAACCCCACAGAATTAGATAAAACGGTACAATGTTTATTCATTGACCAGGCGGCTATTCCGCTAATCAATGGGCTTTTTATAACTCGAACGGCACGGCATGGCACTTCAATATTTGAATCACCATTGCCCATTAAGTTCTCAGCTTCTGTGATGGTGATGATGAGTCCATTAATTCGGAAGCAGTCAGATGCGCAGGATATATTAAGGTGCACAAGCGTACAGGCAAACGAAGGTGCACACACTCGTCTTTCCCTTCCCGGACCCAATGGAACGGAAAACCGCTACGACTGGAGGAATGGTCAGATGATGTGTCAGGCCGACAGTAACTTTACGCCTTCTAGTGTCGCCCTAGGCCATCCACCTTGCCTTGCTACCCCGCCGATTTCGCCATATCCGTTACAATACAATACAATACAAATATATTTTATTGCACACCAACATTACAGAACATGAGACAGAGTAAAAGTTACATTATGAACAGTAATAAAGTTAGGGTACAAAAGGCGGCCCCATTGCTAAGAAGCAATATCTTATCGGCAACCTTTGGGTATGGAGAAGATGAAATTACACCATATAAGTGTGGGTGCAAAAATACATACATAAATACATACATAAATATACTTACCTACATAAACTACATTACACACATACAATAAAGCCCAACCAGCAAAGTGCGCCACCTGCTTGCATTACAAGAAGCCGAGTAATCATGCGACCGGTGATAAGGACTGCCCGGCGAGAAAAATGGCGGAAAAATGGCACATAAACTCTATTGACTATGAAAGTGCATAAAGTTTCAAGTGATTAGACAGTTTTATTTTACAATCTACAGTTTTACAATTTCATTAGAGGTCCATAAGTTTTATAAAGTATTTTTTAATAATTCTATTCAAATTTAGATGTTAGAGTCTCTTTATTTTTTTAACATTGTGTTTTGTGTTGCTCAATAACGCCTGAGACATGCCAGTCATCAGAATAGCAAACTGGGTCAATGATGCGAAAATCACCTTATAGATTAATTTTGCAATTAAGTATTTTAGAAACATACAGTCGAGTTATTTTACATTAATAAGGTATTTTAAAGTATAGGTTAGTGGAGCAAATTTTTACCCGACTGCGCGACGCAAATGAGGGGTAATGTGTTTTTACTTAGTAAGTTCATATTACGGTGTAAGAAATTTATTTAACATTAAGGTATTTAATTATTTGTAAGTGTTTGTTTATATAAAAAAAAAGATCCCTTTTTGCCTGAGATACAGGTATTAAGTTAACCTAGTTCAGGCACCTATGTTATTTTTGTTCTAAATTAATAATGCTTAGCCTTAAGTTTTATTTGTAAACAATAATTATGAATAAATGATTTGATTTGATTTTGATTTGATTTGATAGTACTTGAAAGAAGAATAATAATATACCTAACACAAATAAATACTTATAATATATATACTATACATAACATACACCTACACACCTATACATAACATAGAAACGTTACATATCTGCGTTGGGTTGCTTTCCTCGCCAGGGCAGGTCTAGTAGCGGATTCTTCTAGTATTAAAAATTTACATAAAATTACAATAGGAGGCATAGTAATAAAATTTTGCCGTGCCGTTTTCGAATTATAAAAAAGCCCATGGCAAAAAAAAAAAAATGGCAAAAATGAGATAATTTTTGCTTGTGATAATGAACCAGCAGCTCTAGCACGATAACGACAAACACGCGCTCGGCTCACGCTGAAACTTCACTTTGATTGCGCGAGGGTCCCGCGCAAAGGCTTGCTCGCCCTATGGCGTTGTCAATATTGACATTTTGACATAGGACCGCGGTGTTGTCGCGGCGCTGTCACTATCGTAATCGGCCTGCAGAATTCGATAGATCAGATTACCTAAAGTGAAACGATTACCATCTGACCTCCGCAACCCTGCTCATAGGATAAATTTACTGGCTTGGATCCTGGTTACACATTTAGTGAATCAGCTGGATTCCTCACGATATTTTCTCTCACCGTAAGAGTAAAACGTGAAACTGAAATTTTAATTAAATTCACAAGTTAGGTCGAAAAGTTGATTAATCACACTTTTATAAAAGAAAGGAATTTATGCACTTTTTGACAAAAATAAGAAAAATAACCAGAAACTGACGTGTCCTCACTGTCCCTTTCATATACTGACATATGGGTTTTGTTAGTGCCTTCGGGGTTGCTTTGTGATGGGATCGTGAGGCCAAATCCTTAGTTCTTTGAGATTCAATACCTAGATAAACGAGACTCCACTGTATCGGCATCTGTGGAGAGTGAATCAATGTAGGATGTGTAAGGGAATGTGAATAAAACAGCTTATTTAGTTCAGAGCCCAATTCACACGTTAACTTTGTTTCATTTCTATTCCGAATATGTGAAGAAGACACTGCTAGTGTGTACTACTCAACTCAACCTACTCACATATTTTTAGGGTTCCGTATCCAAAGGGTAAAAACGGGACCCTATACAAAGACTCTTCTGTCCGTCCGTCTGTCTATCTGTCCGTCTGTCACCAGACTGTATCTCGTGAACCGTGATAGTTAGACAATTGAAATTTTCACAGATGATGTATTTCTGTTACCTCTATAACAAAAAATATTAAAAAACAGAATAAAATAAATATTTAAGGGGCTCCCATACAACAAACGTGATTTTTTTTACATTGTAATAATGTTTCATGTATTTTCTGCTTGGGACTTCGTTTCCGTGGGAATTCGGGAAAATTATGTAGCCTATGTTACTCAGGGATCATATACTCGTAGCATCCTAATGATGAAATAATTTTTGAAATCGGTCCAGAGTTTTTAAGTTTATTCGTTACATACCAAAATACAAATCTTTCCTTTTTATAATATTAGT
Source organism: Aproaerema taeniolella (assembly GCA_949987775.1). Classification (NCBI taxonomy): domain Eukaryota; kingdom Metazoa; phylum Arthropoda; class Insecta; order Lepidoptera; family Gelechiidae; genus Aproaerema; species Aproaerema taeniolella. The sequence continues at coordinate 15,074,374 of OX465262.1, forward strand.
GTAGATAGATAGGCAAAGCCTGAAATAAATGATTTATTACATTCATTTTTACACAACACAGATACAAACAACATTTCTATTGAAACATTGAATCACTATCCTCGTTCAAAACCCACAAGAGTGCTGCAACGAAAATAATTCCCTCTCAATTCTTATTAGAACGAATGTGGAGAATTCCCAGCATTTCCACGTGACATACGGTTTGAGGTTTTATTGAAAAATCTAGGTCCTCTCTGGAGCTAATGACGGCCATTTTGAACTCACCTTTTAGGAATTATCGATTCTTTCCATATTACCAATTTGTTAAGGGGCAGATTGTTAAATTTTTAAAAGTACTGTTGGGTTTTCTGATGAGGTTATGCAAAAAGGGCTGCTAATGGAATACGACCGTATATATAGACAGATAAAGATTGACTATAAGAAAAAACCTGCAACTTTGAAGATGCTCTGATTTGTATAAGCTTACTGCAGGAAAATTTCGTGTTCACGAAAACACAGTTTAGGAAAGGTTAATAAAAAGATGAAAGTAATGTACAGACATAAGCACGTTAGGTTACCTATGTGCACCACGAAAGTCGGTGCTATTACGAGCGAGATAAGAGCGACGTCAAGGTCAACATTTATAGCCTATGTGCTGCTGTGTGTACAAAAGGTTGTTCTAGAAGGATTTCTTCAGTCAACTTTGTTTAGTCACAGTATTATATCAATTTAGTCTTAATATAATCTTATTTCTAGCTATATGGCATTTAAACACTCACGCTTAAAGTCCTTGACAGGGTAGGCAGAACATCGTGTGGTTCACATGACGCCACGATTAACTACATTCTGAGGATCAATTCAAAACGAATGAAAACATTTTTAAGCGAACGTGGTACTTAGAAGAAACAAAACTAATATTTCACCTTACCCTTAAACCTTAGGTGCAATTAAGACACAAAAGCACAAAGTGTAAGCCCATTATTTTAAACGATTAGTTCACAACTAACCCTTAACGTTCCAACTAGGAATTAATAATGCAACGACCAGCTTTTACAATATCCAACGTGATTCGTTACCATATATTGAAATTTTAATTGGAATCGAGATTGGCCAGTACAATAGAGTGGACAAAAGTCTCTCATAAATTTTAAAGCCAATCTTTTACGGCCGACGTAATAGCAGCATTAATATTGAATTTTAATAATTAATTTTTATACCAATAACTTCAGATCGGTATCATCACTGCCGCATTGTTCAACGGGGCCGTTTTGCAAATGACGAATAAATTTTCGGGATTACTGATATTGGTTTGGGAGAGCTGAGTCAGTTGTATAATAAGCTGAAAGAATTTGCAAGTTCTCGGTCATTTATGAAGTCTTGGTGTATTAATTTTGCGTTTCACAAAAGTCAACGTTTTATTTTTTCCATCAGCTTTCGTAAAGCGTTTAGAAATGTTTCTGGCCAAGTTTATTAAAAAGACTTCAGGACTAGAACTAGCTGTTCCTAATATTGGAAAGCCATCAGTCTACAAAGACTTTCACAAGACCTTTGGTGATGCTGTCGTGATACGGACGGAAATTCATCGCTTTTAATACTATTTTAGATATAGTAGAAACAACTTTATCATCGATTCTATTCTTCAAAATCAATATTAATATCATAAACGCGAAAGTTTGTATGGATGGATGTTTATTACTCTTTCAAGCTCAAATGGCTAGAACAATTTTGATAAAATTTGGTATAGATGTAGCTGACTCTCTGGATTAACATATAAGCTACATAATTTTCCAACGGGAACGAGGTTCCGGGCGGAAAGCTAGTATCTTATATTTCTTCATAGTGCTTCGTTGTGTTTCTCATTCGGATTACAATGATCTAGGATTTGACAAATCACATCATTAAAGTTCACTGCTGAACATAGGCCTATGTTCAGCAGTGGACTGCAATAGGCTGATATGATGATCATTAAAGTTAAGCTATTTTCTTCTGGCTACAATGACCATGATAACTTGACCATAATCCTACTTCAACTAATATGATAAATTCAAAAGATTTTGTGGGGATGGGGATGGATATTTGTTACTCCTTCATGCAAAACTACTGGATAGATTTTGACGAAAGTTTGCAGTAAAACAGCTTAGTCATCAAAATAACACATTAGCCAGATTTTTTCCCAAATTCCCACGGAAACGTAGACCCAGGCAGAAAGCTAGCATATTGTAAATCTTAAATCTTCTTTTCTAAATATATAAGAGAAGAAACTAACTGGTGACTGACTGACATAGCAACGCACATCCCAAACCTCGAAGTTTGTATGGAAAAAACAATTTTTCGGACATTTTGACTCAAAACTTCGTGAGGATATACATTGAAGCAAATAAACGGACACATGTATCGCGATTTTTCTAAAATCAAAAACTTAGAGAATTATTTATTTATTTATTTTATTTTATATTATTTTTAAATAAAATAAATGAATAAAATAGAATGAAATAGAATGAAATGGGTGGCAAAAAAAGTTCTTTGCTCGAGCGAAGCCGCGGGAAAAAGCTAGTACGTACATATATCTAGCTGTACCATTAAGGTTATAATGCTGGTTACATGTAATATTTTCCCTCACAGAAATACCTTATATTCCTTTGAAAATATTAGTTAATAAATCAGTCCAATATCAATATCATATAGTTTAGTTGTTGTGATCTTTGCCTTTGTGCTTCGGATCGCTTCTACCTCAATATTTGCTCGTATCTCAGGTTTATAGAAGCAATATTTACCAATGATGTTTCAGTAAATATATGTAGACATATAATGCATACTTTGGTTATGAGTGTGTAGTTTGTTTGGATGTTTTTTTTCTTTATAAGTATGCAAAAAATTCTTTTGAGCTCTCTGTCTATCTACCCAGTCTTTCCCAACGTGGGCGATAACGCCCCCTTGTGGGCGCTGCAGGCCTAAAGGGGGGCGGTAAGAGACCCAGAAAAAAAAGGGGGCGTTGTGTAGGGCTTTGGGGTCGATTTATAATTTCATCTACCTAGCTAGGAAGACTCTTAGACACCGACTGAGCTCTCGACTCTCGACTACATCTTGTGAACATCAACTAATATTAATTAAGATATAGCTCAAACTCGGTTCGATATAATAGACCGCGGGCAATCATGTTTTAACAAGTTTTTGTTAAATAATCCGATTTGTACATTCCTGTATCAATCGGCTGGTTCTATAATACTTGTTCTTGCTTGTCGAGTACGATTGGGCGTCGAATGAGATAAACGAGTTTATGCACGTTTGTCTTATTCCTGTTGGTGCGTGCTGCTTATGCAATCCTATATAAACGACGTAAATGTATTTTATTTTCATTTGCGGTTTCGCGCATAATAGATAAGCAGTACTTCATTATAACACTTACGTATTTCTCAAAACAAAACAATGTCGGAAGTAAAAAAGAAGAGACGGCAATACTCTGCGGAATATATTAAATTCGGATTTATTGAAAATCCCACAAACCCGTCGTCGCCTTTGTGTCTTCTATGTCTAAAAACATTTTCGAACGAAGCAATGAAGCCTTCAAGACTGCAAGATCATTTGAATAAAATGCATCCAGATAAGAAAGACAAGAATGTAGCATATTTTCAAGACCTAGAGAAGAAGCATAATACTCAGCCAAGTGTATCAAAACTATTTTCGGCGGCTGCTAAGCAAGATGACGACGGACTTCGAGCTTCGTACAATATCTCTTTGTTAATTGCTCAAAAAGGCAAACCACACAACATCGGAGAAGAGTTAATTTTGCCAGCAATAAAGGAAGTAATAACTACTGTGCTTCATAAACCGGCCGCAGATATTATCCGAAAAATTCCTTTGAGTAATAATTCTGTGCAAAGACGAATTGATGAAATGGCTGAAAACATTGAAGAATCATTGTGCAATCATCTGAGGACTAGTCAATTCTCAATTCAGCTCGATGAGTCCACTTTACCAACTAATGAAGCGTTGTTGCTATCTTACGTGAGGTTTATTAAAGATGAGAAAATACGTGAAGAACTATTGTTTGCCAGAAATTTGGAGACAGATACAAAAGGCGAAACCATATTCAATACATTGGAAAAGTTTTGTGAAGAGAAAGAGATTCCTTTGAAAAATATTATATCAGTTGCTACGGATGGCGCTCCGGCTATGACAGGGCGCCATAAAGGCTTCATAGCGTACTTAAAAAATAAAATTCCAGATGTCCTTGCTATACATTGCGTTATTCATAGACAACATTTGGTTGCTAGAAACTTAAGTGAACGACTATTTCAATCACTGCAATATGTCATCAAAGCAGTCAATAAAATCCGTAGCAGCTCTTTGAATGATAGATTATTTCATCAGCTTTGTGTTACTAATGACGAAGATTTCAACCGTTTATTGCTTCATACTGAAGTTCGTTGGCTGTCAAGAGGCAATTGTCTGATTCGATTTTACAACCTGTTTGACTCTGTGATAGAGTTCTTGGAAACTAAAGATACAGAACTGCGCAACAAGCTCATAACATCAAAGAATGATATAGCTTACATGACAGACCTGTATAAATTGTTCAACGACATGAACCTCCAACTGCAAGGCGATGAACTAAATTTAATTAAAACAAAAAATGTCGTTGCTACTTTCGCAGCCAAACTGCTTCTGCACAAAAAGAATATGGGCAGACGTGAGTTTCACAATTTTCCGAATTTATCAGTATCCTGCAGTAACGACGACTTGTTTGCCTACTGCCAACATTTGGAAAACCTCCACATTGACTTCACCGAACGATACCAGGACATTTTAAACTTGGAAATACCAGACTGGGTGTTAGATCCGTTTTCAAATGTCAACATAGCAATGTCACCTCAGCTGGAAGAAGAACTTATAGAATTGACAACAAACGAAGAAATAAAAATCAAGTTCAAAAATGGATATCAAGAATTTTGGCTTCAAAAACCGATCCTGCAATTGTACCCTGGATTGTGGTCAATTGTTCAACGATTCTTGATAGCATTCCCATCGTCATATTTGTGTGAACGTGGTTTTAGTGCTGTGGCAACGCTGCTTACTAAAAAGAGAAATCGTTTGCGTGTTACCGAACGTGGCGACTTGCGGCTGTTTTTGAGTAAATTGGAACCTGATATCAACAAACTTATTGAACAGCATCAGATTCAACCTTCACATTAGTTTTTATATAAGAATTGATTATGTTTGTTTTATTTTCAATAAAAGATACTCTGTCCGAATACTATAAAGTTGCGTTTCAATAATCAGTTATAAGTACTTAGCGGTTTTTAAGTATGTTTAAAAAGGGGGGCGTTAAAAAATAATTTATTCTTAAAGTGGGCAGTAGACAAAAAAAGGTTGGGAACCCCTGATCTACACTAATATTATAAAGAGGAATGATTTGTATTTTTGTATGTAACGAATAAACTTAAAACTACTGGACCGATTAGAAAAAAATCTATCGACATTATTTTTTTTATTTTTATTTTTTATTATAAGATGGGTTAACTCTTGACCTCAATCTTGACCCTTAGGAGGATGAGGTCGACAGTGGAGCGAGTAAACCCAGAAAATGCCTATAAAGGCACTGGTACTCCCACGCACCGACGGAACACAGCAAGCTGTTTGGCGTCGGACTTCGGTAGGAGGGTGGTCGCGAACCTGGCGGTCCTTTACGGAGCCTACATTAGAATGCTACATCAGAATGATACATTATCCCTAAGTAACATAGGCTATATAATTTTTTCCAAATTCCCACGGGACAAAGTCCCGGGCAGAATGCTAGTCAATTATAAATTTGTCGTTGTAAATGACTCGTAATAAATGAACGCTTGCAGTGTGAATAATGCATCTAAAAAAATAAAGTGAAATATAGTTAGTTTTAAACTTCTAATGAGTTCTTATCTATCACGATTTTTGTTTTAAGTGAGTATCCGATATTTCGGCGGTGTTGCAAGCACCATGATAACAAATGAAGTTCATTCGTTATAATATGTTTAAAACTAGTGAAAATACCCCCTCCGTCCACTAAAATCCACTAAAAGATCCATCTACCGCGAGAATCTTAAACGATGTTTTTTTTATGATATGGGTTAACTCTTAATCCCAATCTTTACCAAGGTCATAGATGAGGTCGACGATGGAGCGAGTTAATCCAGAAAATGTTTACTAAGGCACTGGTACCCACCCACACCGACGGAACACAGCAAGCTGTTTGGCGTCGGACTTCGGTAGGAGGGTGGTTGCGAACCAGACATCCCTTTTATAGAGCCTACCACACCGCATGAGACCATAGGACGCCACCTCAGATTCAAAACAAACTGAGGTGTCGTTGCCTAAGATAGATGACTAGGAGGTAGATCTCATAAATCTTTAAAAAATCTATCTACCTCATACCTTATAACATCATTAAATCAACCCAAACAATCTAGGTACAAGCCTTACGAACTAACCGCCGCTCAACCAAAATTATGGTGAATGGCAATATTGTGAAATTGAATATATAAAGCGCACTTTGAGCGGCTGGCTTCCGAACTTGGTCGTAGCATTGAATTCCTGTAGCTAATAATATACTTAGGGCCGATTTTTCAATCATCAAATAAAAGTTATCAGACGAATAAATTAATAACTAGCAAAAATAAATGTTATCCAAAACACAACACTGACATCAGGGACAGATATCTTTCAATTTGATGGTATTAAACGATATTTGACGAATAACTTTTATCTGAGGATTGAAAAATCAACCCTTAGACTAAATTCGTCTTTTAGGATTTATGTACGCATTTCTAATTAATTATCACTTGCTCAACGATGAAGGAAAACATCGTGATGAAACCCGCCTGTCTAAGAAAATTCATTTTCGAAAGACGGGCGGTCCACCAACCCGCATTGGGCCAGCGTGGTGGACTATGGCCTAAATGCCATTCATGTTTCGAAGTGACGCCCGTGCCCCTCGGTGGGGACGTATATGGGCTGTTAAAAAAAAAATTATAGACTATAGCCTATGTTATTATTTTATTAATTATACTAGCTTTTCGTTCCCGTAGGAATTCGGGAAAATTATGTGTTAATCCAAGGTGTCAGATACCACAATACCAAATTTTATCAAAACTGATTCAGCTGTTTGAGCGTGAAGAAGTGAAAAATGGTAACAAACATACAGACACACATACACATACACTCACATACCTTCGCCTTTATAATATTAATAATTCAAAAAGTCATTCATGAACAAAACTGAACAACTTTCCCTAATATAAAGGACCCATTTAAAATTTTTAGGAAAACTTTCGGCTTTTCATACAAAGGTAAATAAATACTTATCGCACTATTGTACTTGTAAATAAAAAAATAAAATAAAAAAGTATGGAGAGACAAAGCTTCTGTTCCCTTAGGAAAAGTTATTCAGCTATTTGGCTGAATAACATCCTCTAATTTTAAATCTCGACGAAAATAGAAGAGTTTTATTAAATTTGACGTCTGTATCTATATAAAATTGTTTAGGAGCTACGATGTCTGTCTGTGTCATCGTAACTCCCAAACAATTTGACCGATTTTGATGCGTTTTTTTGTTTGAAAGCAGACGTAATCGAAATGGTTTTTAGCTACACAAGTTAAGATATTTTATAAGTTATAGGCCCCAAATTTCGGGGTTGATACAAAAATTTTAATTTTAGAGTTATGGCTAACTATTTTTAAGAAAAGTTCGAGAGCTGGAGAGTGACATAGGCTACTTTTCCACGCAAATGAAGGTAGTACACAATAACTACTCTAATTAAGAAAAAACGCATACGAAATGCAGCGTCAAAGGATTTAAAACTCCAGTGGAACAGAATGTGACCTCCGTGCATTCATAAATCCGCAAGATGGTTTCCAGCGCGCGGATTCAGCATAAAACAATACGTTTAGTCATTGCGCTCAGGTAAAACAATCACCAGGACGGTACAGTTGGCAACGAATAGTTCAGAAATTGAATCGAGTGACTTAAATTCTTGACAGATTTGTGTTAGCCAAGTTCGCCACACAAGTGTGTCAAGTGACACACTAGTGGTCTTGTAGTCAAGTGACTATACTCGTACCTACACGATAAGAAGAAGAGAGTAAGAAAAATGAAAAAATAAAAAGCAAAGTTATTTTTAAAGGTATCTGAATTATCTGTATTTTAATTACAAATAATTATGTATATTTGGTAAGAGACTCGATTTTACACCCAAACGTGGAAGTTAGTTTAAAGATTTTTGTTAATAAAAAATGTAGTCTATTTTTTTAATAGTTTCATTAATTCTAATCAATTGAATTAATGAAACTATAAAAAAATGAACTACTTATACCTAGTAAGTACGTAAATAACTACTCTAATAAAACAAAACTCATTCAAAATGCAGCGTCAAAGGATATAAAACTCCAGTGGAACAGAATGTGACCTCCGTGCATTCATAAATCCGCAAGATGGTTTCCAGCGCGCGGATTCAGCATAAAACAATACATTTTTAGTCATTGCGCTCAGGGTAAAACAATCACCAGGTACTGGCAACGAACAATTCACATATTATATGAGGTGACTGTAAACCAAAGGCACAGCTGAAAACCAGCGTTGGGGCCTCGGCTTCAACACATGCTGAGCTGTGTCCTGTTTGACATCCACTATTTAAACTATACGTTGTTTTGTCGTTTTTTGTATGGTTGCTTTGCTTTTATTGCTTTTATTGTATGTCCTGTGTTTCTTGTCCTGTGTTTTATATTTTATTTTATTTGTGTTGTAGTGTCTTATGTCAAATAAATGTCTTGAATCTTGATATTCTTGACAGATTTTGTGAAAAAAAAAGAGTATAAAATCTCTGATTGTGTTTTATTTAATTAAACAGTTAATTCTAGTCGTTTATCTTCTCAAACATTTAGTCTAGTTCAGGCACATGTATTGTGAATGAGTTGTGTTTTCACTAAAATTCCAATAGTGAAATTTAAACAATTTGAATAAACTTCCCCTAGGAACCTATATGAAATTCTCTAAAAAGATAAATCAGCCGATCGCTCAAGGTGTATGGAGAGGCATTTTTTTTTAAATTTAGACCTATGTTCCTTGAGGAATATTGTTCAGTTTCTTGAGCTGATTCACATTCTCATTGTTTGCTAATTAACTTAAAGTCATTTAATATTTTATGAGTCAGTCTGGTGGTCCTTTAGCCCTTACATTTGGTACATTTTAATTTGCATCAAACGAGGTAGTTATGATTTTTTTTATGTTGCTAGTCATGTAATGGTATTAACAAATCCAAATTTTTAAACTAGAAAGCTCTTGGGATCATTGTTACATACTTGAAATATGATTTTTTCAGTTTTTGTAAATTTTTAGTATCGAAGTCCTATGTTATTTTTTGTTTATTGATGTTCTTTAATAAATTTTATAAATAGAGGTACCTACTTACGAGTATTAAGAAAACAAAAGGTGTTTGCTTTCGGGCGTTGATATTTGGATGTTAAGACCATCATCTGAAAAAAGTTGCATTAAAGAAACCAAACAGAATTACTTGTCAGGAACATTTTAGGAAAAAGTTCATAAATAAGAAATTCATCAATGGAAAAATCTTTCCAACTGTACTTATTCAGCATGCGAGCTACACGACATAAAAAAATATATATAAAAAAACTACGGTACACGTGAAAACCGTATATTTACCGGGTACACGCCCGGTGCGCATCCGGATGTTCTAAGTTATGTCATGCTGCGGTTAAACTATGAACTTGGTAAATTTGCTAGCTCACAATACCATACACTTTATTTGCACACACATAAAACAAAATAACAGGAACACAAAAAAAATACGTGTTCAAAAGTCTGCCATATTTCTAAATAAAAAGCAATCTATTGCAGGCAATCTTAGGGTAGAGGAAATATGTAAAAAATATTATAGTAGCGGGTGGTGCAAATACTTATAGACACAAATAAAATAATTAATACATTTTAATATACTTACATGCAAATACGGGCTTAAAGACAGATGAAGCGATAGAAGAAAAAAAACTAATACTGCAGGGTCTCGTTAATTTCTGTGAGTTTAAAGAACAACTAATGTTATTCTCTTAACCCTCGGCAAAAAAGAGGGGTGTTATAAATTTAAAATGTGTATCTGTATGACTTTTTTAAAAATAGATAACGTCATCATCATCAACCTCCACCAAGAGAAAATATGGGGCAAAAGAAAATTTGGAATACTTAGAAATATTTGTTTTACCGCCTGATTTTACATGATTTTTTGAAATAAAGACATACAACTCAGAAAAACTCTTTACTTCTTCTTATCTAGAATAGAATAGAAAATAAAAAATCTTTATTTTACAGGACATTCAGGATGCGACTTAAAATAAGTCAATATTACAATGAAATACATACAAACATACATTAAACGATTTAAATACATACATACGCATTCGTTCTTTTGACCCTACTGACTCTACGCCTAGTCGCAAAGGTGCAGTCTTCCTCAGAGAAGAACAGGCAAGAAACTCTGAGATTTTACTTTAGTAAAAAGTCCTACATGAAGCTTGTACAGCCCATCTTCCTTCTCCTTTCCATAGGCGTATATAGGGGGGGCCAGGTGGGCCGTGCCCACCCCAGTATGGTCTAGGGCCCACCCCAGAATATTGGGCTACCAATTCGAAATTCTATAATCGATGGCAAAATACTGATAACTTCACACAAAAATCATAAAAAATATATCTACAGCTGAGAAATCTACATACTTACTTATTATTACATACTATAATACAGTATTAGTTACATTTGAATACACAGCGTATTAAGCTAGAGTACATTTAATTTTCGCCAGGCCCGCGGCCCCCCCCAGGAAATAACCCTAGATACGCCAATGCTCCTTTCTCTTTGTAAGAAACAGTTTATTAGCAAGCCTAAAAATACAAGTAATATCGTAAAATTCCGTATTTCCCCGCCTTAAACGACATGCACTAGTCTACCCGGTTTCGCCGGGTATTGTTCATATCCGTGCGGGCGTATTACCCGGTTAACAAAGCGCGACTCGGTGTCGTAGGTAAAAAATAAAGAACAACAGAACACGGTCTTCCGTATGCATTGCTGCTTACTGCGTTGTTGATTTTGTCTTTTTGTTTTATTATTATTGTTTATTTAAATCAGTGGTTCTTAACCTTTATGAACGAGGGACCATTTCACAAAATAACCGTCTTCTCATGGACCACCAATTATTTGGAAGTAAAAATGATTAAAGGATTGCTTCATAGCCATCACATTAGACACGCATACATACAGTTGTTCATAGTTAACAGATTTTTGATGTTTTTACGAAAATGTTACATTTCAAAGAGAAATGACACATTAATGTGACATTATTCTTTATTTACTAACTTCTTAACCCTTGATTTACACAAATTAATAATAGTAATGTATCTACGTTGATTTAGTGCTAGCCAAACCCAAACACATGTCCGCACTCACATCCAGCTGATTTCAGTGCTTTTGTTGACTCGTCACGTTTCATATTTTTAGGTTGGCTTAGTGGACCACTTCAGGTGATTCCAGGGACCACCAGTGGTCCACGGACCATCGGTTAAGAACCACTGCTTTATACAGGTGTAATTGTTACAGATTTTAGTCGTTTAGATTAAATTCCCGGGTGTGGCAAGCGAAATTGCGAAAATCCTTGAATGCAAATCTTTCTTTTGAAAAATAAAGGAATGTTTTCTTTAAGTATAATTTTCTATCTACAGTATTTATTTTATTTTATTATAAGATGGGTTAACTCTTGACCTCAATCTTGACCATAAAGGTCAAAGATGAGGTCGACGATGGAGCGAGTTAACCCAGAAAATGCCTGTAAAGGTACTGGTACTCCCACGCACCGACGGAACACAGCAAGCTGTTTGGCGTCGGACTTCGGTAGGAGGGTGGTCGCGAACCAGACGGCCCTTTACAGAACCTACCACACCGCATGAGACCATAGGATGACACCTCAGATTCAGAAAAAAAATGAAGTGTCGTTGCCTGGGATGGATTACTAGGAGGCAGGTCTCATTTGTGTTTCCTTAGTCGCCTCTTACGACACCCACGGAAAGAGATGGGGTGGTGCTATTCTTAACCGATCACCACACGGCCACACGGCGGTATTAAGAGTACTTTCCCTTCAGGTGGCATTACAAAATTCCACCCTGTATAATAATTGTCCATGTTAATAAGTAAGGATCATCAGACTCCAGTTTCAACAATGCATATAACCAAAAACCAAAAGGTCGGGGTGTGTGGGATTATAACATCATAGCGCTCCAAAAAGCCATCATCACCTGATCAACAGACGAGGCTCTGATGTACTACAATCCTCAAAAGGTTTCCTTACTTGATATTGGCGACTTCTCCATTCTTTATTTTTAACCCCTGACAGTAAAAGAAGGGTGTTTTAAGTTTGACGTGTGTATATGTGTGTCTGTCTGTGGCATTGTAACTCCTAAACGAATGGACCGATTTCGATCATTGAGGTTATATTATGATTTCGAGATGGTTCGTAGCTATAATTCATCAAAATTGGTTAAATGAAGTTAGTTGATAAAATTGGTTTAAAATGTTAACATTGGTTCAGCCATTTATTTATTTATTTATTTCATGCTTTCATGTGTTACAATAGTTCTTACAGTCTAAAAGTAGTTCCAACATGAAACCCTGTTAGGGCACTGCACTCAAACAATACATATAACAAAGTTTAAATAAAATAGTCCTGATATATAAAACAAAATCGGGTTATTCGAACACTTACAACTCGAGAACGGCTAGACCGATTTTATTGGTTTTTGATTTGTTGTATTTATTTACATCCCGAATAGCAGAATAACTATTAAAAATATTGGACAAATTCACAAGAAAAAAAGAATCCCACGAGAACGAAGTCTCAGACGAAATACTAGTTATAAATAAAAACATTAACAGATTTGACAAATAAAATAAAATAAAATACCTACAACTAAAATACATATTGAATAATTATGTAATATCTGCAGGCCGAGTACGATAGTGACAGCGCCGCTTCAACACCGCGGTCCTATGTCAAAATGTCAACATTGAAAGGCGAGCAAGCCTTTGCGCGGGACCCTCGCGCAATTAAAGTGAAGTTTCAGCGTGAGCCGAGCGCGAGTTTGTCGTTATCGTGCTAGAGCTGCTGCTTTACCACAAAACCACAAATTAATATTTAATGTGTTTAACAAAACAATACTTACGTCATTAGGTTGTTGTTTAATTGTTTTGGCAAAGACAAGGGAATCTATGTCCATACATCAATTTTTAAATCTACACTAATTATTATAAAGAGGAAAGATTTGTATGTTACGAATAAACTTAAAAACTACTGGACCGATTTCAATAATTCTTTCAGCATTAGGATGCTACGTTATCTTTGAGTAACATAGGCTACATAATTTTTCCGAATTCCCACGGGAATGAAGTCCCGAGCGGAATGCTAGTATTTAAATAAAATTCGATTAATTAGTGTGATTGCTTCTTTCTGCTTTCCTTTGTCTTTGGTAAAAATTATAAAAAGATTGTTTTACTAATTATTTTCAAAACAAGTTTTAAATTAAAATTTTATCCCGTGATTATCCTCTTGATACCTAGATCTAGCAACCCTAGACTAAGCCTAGTTTGTATTAGAAATCCTATCATTATCAGAATAATCATTTGGTGCCCAGTTTCCGCAACCCGGCTATAATATCTGTATAAATCCGGTTCCAAGATGGCGCCCGGATATCCGGTGCTCCAGCCATGTACTTGTCGCTTTCGAGTTTCTACTTGATGCTAAAATTCTGTTTATTTTGCAGTTAACTTGCAGTTAGAATATACGATGGAAACTGAAATTTGTTAAACGTGTATTTTCGCCCGACTGCGGCGAAGCCCAAAAGGAGAGTTATGTCTTTTACTTGTATGCATGAAAATATGTATGTATTTTTGTAATTGCTGTTTATTAGACCTTTTTATAATTCGTAAACGGCACGGTAAAATTGTATTAGTAATCATTATAATATATTTATTTATTAAAGTTTCAGGGCTCATTATGTCCTAGTGAAAGTTATCCTATATTAGTAGGTATTTTACAAAATGTCAATAATAATAAAAAAAAACAATCAACACCTCATGCAACCTACACTCTAGTGAGGTGGCGAATGATAGGTGAGTCATACCTCGCCGCTATGGTACTCAGGATAGAGTTGGAGTATTACCATTGCCTTCTTTATACTAATGAACTTTATACTAGAAGCTGCAATGGTAATACAAATTCTGCTACGCCGTGCCGTACCGTTCGAATTATAAATAGGCCCATTATAACTGAAAAAGGCTTGAATCATTATGCGAATTTATTACTTTTTATTTAGAGAATGGAGTAAGTATAGCCCTTTTTACAAAGGGCAATGCCTAGTTTTGGTGCATTTTTTTATTGCATACTAACGCCACCTAAGCTACAAAGCCTAAGGATAAGGATAGCTACAAAGCCTAGCTCATAGACGCAAAGTAGCTTGCCTATGTGTTTTTTATAGGATGTACTTCGGAGAGTGTGCTCAGAGGCTACATGAGCTCATTCCGCCTGCCCCTTTTTTCCATCGGACGTCCAGACGCACTGCGGGGTACCACCCTTATCTTGTCGAGATCCCTCGGATACGTACTGAGCGCTATTCTTCATCTTTATATTGCGCACTGCCAGGGAGTGCAATTCCCTGCCGGCGTCTGTATTTCCGAGTTCATACAATCCAAATATCTTTAAAGTACGAGTGAATAGGCTTCTTCTGGGTGAGCTCGCTACATCCTCGACCACGTCTTTGCCCTGGGCTGGATTGTGGTCAAGAGCGAACCCATTTTTAGTAAAAAAAAACCTTATTAGACGTGTAGAATACTTCCATACAAACAATAGTTACTATTGCAGCTCAGCTCTAAAGAGTTACACGCCATTATCTATAACGCGTATTAAATAGAAAAACTGAGAGAATGAGCTACTTTTAACGGTCCTATAATATTTATTTCATAGTAAAAACTCTATTAGACTCATTTGACGTCACATTGGCGTTAGTGGCATAGTGCGACATGAAGTTACACTACACCATGGCAATGTATTTTATTAACAAAACTGAAGATATTAGTGCTTCTTACGCCTTAATCCTTCTATTTTATAGTTCACACACTATCCGGACTCAAGTTACGTCACGTTGGCGTTAGTGGCATAGTGCGATATGAAGTTTTACTTCACCGTGGTAATGTTACGAGTATTTTATTAAAAAAACTGAAGATATTAGTGCTTTTTACGCCTTGATCCTGTCTTTTTATAGTTTAGACACTATCTGGACTCAAGTTACTTCACATTGACATTAGTAGCATAGTGCGACATGAAGTCTCACTTCATATAACATTGTTACGAATATTTTATTAACAAAACTGATGATATTAGTGCTTCTTACGCCTTAATCCTTCTATTTTATAGTTAACACACTATCCGGACTCAAGTTACGTCACGTTGGCGTTAGTGGCATAGTGCGATATGAAATCTCGCTTCACCGTGGCAATGTTACGAGTATTTTATTAACAAAACTGTTATTACCAAAACTGCCTTTATCCTGTCTACTTTATAGGTAATATGATGTCCAGCCAGATAGTGTTTAAACATACAGGATTAGGGCGTGAGAAGCACAAATATTTTCAGTTTTGTTAAAAAAATACACTCTTAATAAGCACTACTTCATGTCACACTATGCCACTAACGCCAACATATCGTAACTTGAGTCCAGATAGTGTTTAAACTATACGGAAGACGGTATTAAGGCCTAAGAAGCACTAATATCCTTATTTTTGTTGTTAAAATACTCGTAACATTGCTATAGTGCAGTGAGACTTCATGTTGCACTATGCTACTTGAATCAATGTGACGTAACTTAAGCCCAGATAGTGTCTAAAGTTGACAGGAATGGCGTAAGAAGCACTAATACCTTCAGTTTTGTTAATATACTTAATACTTGTAACAATGCCATGGTGAAGTGAGACTTCATGTCGCACTATGCTACTAATGTCAACGTGACATAAACTGAGTCCGAACAGTGTCCAACGTATGAAATAGACAGGATTAAGGCGTAAGAAGCACAAATATCTTCAGTTTTGTTAATAAAATATAACAATTAATGTTTAATGTCTTAAATTTTTCAAAAGTTAAGTTTGACGTTAAACCTAATAACTTAAAGACATTGCAGGCGATAAAACTAATAATACATAGACACAAAAATTTGTGTTCGTGTGCTAATAATAGCCAAAAACAAACTTGAAATTAGTCCTTTTTATTTCGAGAGCGCAAAAAGTTTTCTTAGCTCAGATAATGTACTTATTAAAAACGGAAAATTACCATACTGCGACCAAAAAAACGGAAAAAACATTGTTTACGTGTTTTGAAGCCATACCATACCAATTAAAAATAATAAGCCGGCTTGTTCAACAAATCGATTTTATAACAACTTTTGAGACAACGGAAGTTACCTCGTTAAAAATATATTTTTAAAACTTCCCTTTAAGTCTTAGAGTAATTTGATTTTACTGGAAAATTACTGAAAAAAAAAACAAATTATTAATTAGAGAGGATTTATTATACGCAATTTATATTATTTTCCTTGTTTTGTAAGCTTTCATATTTTTGGAGTGCTAAGAAAGGATTTCACCGTGTTAATCCTCGCTCGTAGCTCAGTGACGCTCGCTGATGTTAACCGATCAGTGAGGTTAAGCATCGTACACAGACAGAGGCAAGGATCCAGGAAACCTCAAATCAAATCAAATCAAATATACTTTATTGTACACACAAACAGAAAAATAACTAAAAATAAGAACAAATTTATATAAACCCAAGGCATATACAATAAGGCGGCCTTATCGCTTTCAGCGATTTCTTCCAGGCAACCTTAGGGAAGAATTTGAGAGAGGAAATATCATAGCGGGTGTAAGCTAGAAATTAATTATCCTACAAAAATAAATATATTAAATACCTACATATTTATACGAATAATACTATAATATAATAAACTAATACAATATATATATATAAGTATATATATATATATATATATATATATATATATATATATATATATATATACAATAATACACACACACACATCACACAGCGTCGGAAAGCGCGTTGCAGATAAATAGTTATATTACTATTTGTAGCCACATTGTTCCTCAAAGCGTGCCCTAACGAGACTTTTAAATTTTTGAAAAGTGCTAGCCAGCCTTATATCAGGAGGAAGGGCATTCCATAGCCGCACGGATTGCACAGCAAATGATTTGCTGTGACCTCCGAAGTATAATTTCCGTGCTTCTACAGTCGTTAAAACCAAGTCAAGGCCATTGTGCGGTTTGAAAACTCTGACACCAGGGTTAGCCAAGTTCGCTACACACTTAACTATACCTACACGGTAAGAATAAGACCGTTCTAAAAGAAAAAAACAGTGATTTTAAGTTTGGCAATCATCGGTTTTTCGAATGTACACGAACTGTCTAAGACAGGGGTTCCCAATCTTTTTCAGTCCGCGGTGCACTTACAGGTTCAGAATTTTTTTTTGGCGCCCTGACTTAACTAAATAATCGAAACAAATTGGTACAGATGAAAGAAATAGGCACAATGACACTAGTTAGGTTGAAGGGCACAATAATTAAAACAGTAACAATATGAAGCTGAGTTTTTTTACGATACGACATTAAAACAAACCATTAAAGAGAGAGTTAATGATGTATACTGGCCACCTTATGTCCGACAGCTTTAACATGTGTCAACGACTTGACTTTTGAGCTTTATAAATAAACACATGAATTAACAATTAGTTATTATTTTACGTATATAATATTTTGGCGACGATGTCGTCCACGGAATTAAAAAAGTTAAAGAAAACCCGCGCTTCTTTACGGGGATTACTTACGAAACTAGAAAATTACCTGAACACAGAAGAAAACATTCAATATGAAGAAACAGAGTCGAGAATTGAATCACTACAAAACACCCTGACAAGCTTAAGAAATATTCAACACAATATCGAATTAGAGACTGCAGATGATCAGTTAGAGAGCGAGATGGAAAACAGGTACGATTTCGAGGAAAAATCCACAATCCTCAAAACCAAACTTTTGATTTTACAAAACAGACTTCGCCAACCTATTCTATCTCCTCGAACGTCATCATCACAATGTACTCATATTCAACAAGAACGAACCCCAAAAATTAATTTTCAACCTCTACAAGAAAAGGAAACATTCAAGAACTTCACTAAAAGACTGACAGTATTCTTTTTACTAAACAAAATAACAGATGCTAAAATGAAAGTATACACACTTCTCTCTGCGTTACCACCAGATTTACACGAAAAGCTGCATGATCTGTGCTCACCCGAAGATCCATTAGATATGAACTTTTCAGACCTTACTGAGTTACTAGACGAATACGTTGACCCTAAACCAAGCTTGTGGGCCTTACAACATAAATTTATTTCACGACAACAACGAATTGACGAAACAGTAGCAATGTACGCGGCAGAACTAAAGAAACTTTCCTCAAATTGCGAATTCAAATGCCAACACTGTAAAAAGTCAACATTAGAAAGTTTCTTATCATTGCAATTTATACGAGGCTTGAAAGACACCGATATCAGAACAAAAATTTTACAAGAACGGGACTCCCCATCCTTTACTAAACTCATTCTAATCGCTACATCCATGGAAATGGGAAAATCTGAAAACATAACAATATCTGCAGACGTAAATAAGCATTCAGATACCAACAAAATTTCTAGAGAAACGAAA
Source organism: Aproaerema taeniolella (assembly GCA_949987775.1). NCBI lineage: Eukaryota > Metazoa > Arthropoda > Insecta > Lepidoptera > Gelechiidae > Aproaerema > Aproaerema taeniolella. The sequence goes on from OX465262.1 coordinate 15,093,197, forward strand.
CCACGCGACTCACAACCGTCAACTTCATCTCATGCTAATCAGAAACAACAAAAAGCACCAATCACTGCAAAAGACTTGCGAGGGAAATGCTTCCGATGTGGAAAAGATGACCACCGTTCAAATGAGTGTGGTGCTATTAAAACCACTTGCCTGAAATGCAATAAAACTGGGCATTTAGCTCGCGTGTGCCTTCAAAGAAACCAGAATACGTATCATTTAAACGATAGTGATAACACTGTAACGGACAGTGATGACAGCACGGGAGAAATTCACTTAATTAAAAGCGAAATTTCAGAAAAATTTATGATTCCGATTACGGTAGAGAACAGATTGATTAATATGGAGTTTGATACAGGAGCAACCCTATCATCTATGTCACTTAAATTGTACAAAAACTTGAATATTCCAAACAAAATTTTTAAAACAGACATGAAACTAAGAACCTACACGGGTGAGATTATTAAACCGGTAGGAACAGCATTCGTTAAATGCACTTACAAAAATCAGACTTTTAATGGAAAATTGTACATAATAAAACAAGACGTAGATCCAATATTTGGAAGAAGTTGGATGAAAGAAATAACAGTGCATTTAGCAGATATACGAACAATACAAACGGCTGAACAATCCTCGAGACTTGACAAATTGTTGAACGAATATTTAAATACGGTATTTAGATCTGATTTAGGAAAGATACCTAACTATCAAGCCCATCTGAATCTTAAGGAAAATACCCAACCAATATTTATAAAACCACGTCGTATACCTTACGCGCTAAAGGAGAAGGTTGATAAAGAAATAGAACGACTTTGTGCAGAAGGAGTCATTACCAAAGTCGACCACTCAGAATGGGGCACTCCAATTGTACCGATTGTGAAACCGAATGGTAGTATACGTTTATGTGCAGATTATAAAGTAACCCTTAACAAAGTTATCCTAGATGAAAAATATCCGATTCCTATAATAGAAGACATATTCGCAGAAATGAACGGAGGCAAATATTTCTGTACCTTAGATATCACACAAGCCTACCTCAATTTAGTAATGGATGACGAAAGTGCCATGTTACAAACACTGAGCACTCACAAAGGCACATATAAAGTTAATCGCTTGATGTTTGGTGTCAAGGTGGCACCAAGTCTATGGCAGAAGTTCATGGATCAACTTCTTCTTGGAGTAGATGGAGTTAAATGTTTTTTCGATGATATTATCATCCAGGGATCAACGGAAAATCAACTCTTATCTCGACTTCAACAAGTACTACAAAAACTGCAAGAAAGCAACCTTCGTGTCAACAAAGAAAAATGTCATTTTTTTAAACGTAGTATTAACTATCTTGGGCATACAATCGATGAAAACGGTTTACATAAAAACAAAGATAAAGTAAAAGCTATAATTAACGCAGAAAGACCTACCAACACAAATGAACTACGGACCTTTCTTGGAATGGCAAACTATTACAACAAATTCATACCGAATCTCGCGTCCTTGACAAATCCTTTAAACGAATTATTAAAAAAGGAGAATAAATTTTCTTGGACTTCCAACTGTGAAGATAGCTTTAACAGAATAAAAAAAGAAATTTCTAGCGATAGAGTTCTTATTCACTTTGATCCGAACAAACCACTGATAATCGCAACTGATGCGTCACCGACGGGTCTAGGAGCTGTTCTATCACATAAACTACCGGATGGCTCAGAAAGACCAATTGCCTTCGCTTCAAGAACGTTATCCGCAAGTGAAAGAAAATACAGTCAAATAGATAAAGAAGCTACCGCCATCTACTGGGGCATTAAAAAATTCTTTCAGTATTGCTATGGACGAAATTTCACACTGATTACGGACCATAAGCCCCTTACATCGATTTTTCACCCACATCGAACACTTCCAGCACTTAGCACGATGCGTTTATTCCATTACGCACATTTTCTATCTGGTTTTGATTACAACGTTGAATACAGAGCAGCATCGAAACATTCAAATGCAGATTACTTATCCAGATTCCCAGTAGACAAAACAGCAGAAACTTCGAAAGACCAACACTACGCGTTTCAACGTGGACAAATAAACATATTAGATATCCGACCTAATATTATTGCCAGAGAAACAAAGAAAGATCAAGAGTTAAATATACTAATAGAAGCCTTAAAATCTGGAAACTCATTACGACAGTATGGTTACAATGATAATGAATACACTCTTCAAGATGATTGCTTACTTAAAGGAACCAGAGTAGTTGTACCCCAGAGTCTGCGCAAACCAGTGCTCGAAGAACTACATTCCGGCCACATCGGTATTGTTAAGATGAAAGCACTCGCTCGCAGTTATATTTATTGGAAAAATATAGATAAAGATATTAAGAACGTTGTACAATCCTGCAGAGCTTGTCGACTGCAACAAAATGAGGCACCGAAAGCACCGCCCCATCATTGGGAGAAACCAAGTGAACCTTGGCAAAGACTACATGTTGATTTTGCGGGGCCTATTCAAGGACATCAACTCTTTATAGTAGTAGATGCTTTCACTAAGTGGGTCGAAGTTTACCCCACAAAAACCACGACCAGTTCGTGGTGCATCAAAACACTGAAAGAACTATTTGTAACATTTGGCACACCTTACATACTAGTATCAGACAATGGACGTCAATTTGTTTCACAAGAGTTTCAAAATTACCTGTCTCATTCTGGAATAACCCATAAAACATCCGCCCCATACCATCCAGCCACCAACGGGCAAGCTGAACGTTTCGTGCAAACAATTAAAAGATCTTTACGCGCAATGGAGGGGGAGAGGGGTAACGGTAACCTTACAGACAAACTTCTAGTCCTTAAGTCTCGACTAAGACGTACCCCAGGATCGGACGGACTGTCACCCTTCGAACGCATGTTCGGTCGAGAAGTCAGGACGGGACTGCACGTAATGTTCCGCAAACCGACGGCTTCCGCTTCTCGTCCTGAAGACACGACGTTGTCAGCCATCCGCTCGTTCGCTCCAGGCAACCGAGTCCAGGCCAGAGCATATGCAGACCCGAGACAGAGGTGGGAGTTTGGGACCGTGTTACGGCGGCTAGGGCGTTTGCACTACGAGGTACAGACGGATGCAGGCGCTACATGGCGCAGACATGTGGACCAGCTCCTCCCAGCTACAGGAGTGCACAGCCAGGAATAGCGGCGGAGGACTGATGTATACTGGCCACCTTATGTCCGACAGCTTTAACATGTGTCAACGACTTGACTTTTGAGCTTTATAAATAAACACATGAATTAACAATTAGTTATTATTTTACGTATATAATAGTTAAGAAAAGCTTAAATAACATACAGAGCTACGTGATGGGTCAGCTTGCTGATCTCCACACATTTTTTCAAATTGTTTATTTTGTACCCGCCAATACTTAAGGTGTCGGAGTATAGTAAAGAGGATCGCCTCACGGCGCCCATCCTTGATATCCATCTCCTCTTGATCTCTTCACAGAACAACAAGCAGTCTTAATATTTTATTTCCTTTTTTTTCCACCCTAAAACAAAACTGATCCTTTCCGTTGAAAATCCGTTTTCCAAATTCCCTTTTTATGTCATGACGTTTCCTCGTTTTACATTGTCAGTTACAAATACACAAACCGTGTCACGCTACTAAAAAAAATCAGTCTCGCAATATCACTCGTAGGTAAATACGTCTTTATTGTATATATATATTTATTATACACACACATATATATATAAGTATTTATATGTATTATTTATTGTATATTGTAGAATAGGTTAATTTGTTTCATTAATTGGTAGGTAGGTAATGCAAACATTATTGCGTTGTAACCCGTACCACATCTGGTTCTCTCTTGCCATCTCTAAGGTAGACTGGAAGAGATCCCTTCAGGGATAAGTCCGCCTTTGCATATATATGTAATATCTTTTGTATTAGACTGTAAGAGTTTGCAATAAAGAGTTTACAAACATACATACATATGTCAGCCTCAAGACGTCATCGATGGCTTTACAAAGGTTTTTATAATTCGAACGGCACGGCACGGCACTTCAAAATTTGAATTACCATTGCCCCCTATGTTCTCAGCTTCTAGGTTACTATTATAGGGGGCTATGGTAACACAATTTTGCCGTGCCGTTTTCGAATTATAAAAAGGCCCATTAGATCTTAAATCAGCAAAAAACAAATATTTCAAAAGAAACTTCCATTCTTGTGAGGTCTACCCATGCACTTGTACAAGTTGAAATTAGGTTAATGTTGGTTGGCCATTAATTCAAGCACTACACAAGTCCACTTGAGACCTAACTTGGTGCCTAGGAGTAACGAAACGCTAATGTGATTTTAGAGAAGGTTTTTGATTACAGTATGTAAAGTGTTAATACTGATATCATTGAAGTTGAAGAATTGTGATTCAATATCATTCAAGATATTAGCTTCAGATTTAAAAAACTTATCATAAAATAAATAAAATAAACGCTACACACCCAAAGGCCCACACTAGAGTTTTCCCTTGTCTCGCGGGTCCCTTGGAACACACACAAAGACAGACGTAAACATCCGTGACCGGAGAAAAAACATCAAAAAACAAATATTTGCCCTGACTTGGAAACGAAACCAAAACCCGACGATCAAGAGGCAAGCGCTACCTTTCTTTGTAGCATTGTAACTATCTATCAACTATGTATCATAATGTCAGCCGTAAGACGTCCACTGCTGGACATAGGCTTCCCCCAACGATCTCCACATTGAGTGGCTTACTCACCAACTATGTACACCTATACTTACAATAATTTATGGCAATAAATTGAAATAGCAAAAACAAAATTGCTATCATGAGTGGCAAACATTAATGATAATGATGATGACGTTGCTAGCCCAGAAAGCGGTCTTTGGAAACGGGGTTACTAAAAACAGGCATCCTATCTCCAAGTTAGATTTTTGCAAAAATAGTCAAAACATTTTATTTAATGAAAATGAACTGCTAACCTTCAAGGATAATGCTATGATTAAATGTAACCAATGCCACCTCCATTTTACATACTTACACATACTTCGTACATCCTTGTCAGGACACAGGAATGCACTAAAAGCATAGTGCACGAAATTTCTGGAATTATTTATTGAAGCGCAGCAAACTACTTTATACACATAAAGTTAGTGTTTTAACTTTCTAAGTGGTTAATGCGGTAATCTAAGTAACGAAGTATGTAATTAGGTGCAAAGTAGTTTTTTACCCACAGCTTATTAGAAGATGTAATAAGTATAGTTCTAAACACTAGGAACATTTTTTCTTTTCATGTCTAGTTTATCCAATTACTGGGAAGAAGCCTCCACTCATAGAAACAATTGAAATAATTCGTTACACCAACTTCGGTAAAAATTACTTATTGTTCTTTAGGTAATAACTCTATTAAAAATTGTGTTTGTCGCCCGATATTTACCGCGTATAATTTTAAATTGTTGAATCTAGACACGCGGTAGCGTGTCAAAGCCAAGTTCAAGAAACTGGCGAGCAGCACCGTGTGTAAGAGCCACTTTTGACCCTATCATAACTCTCTAAGCAAATAAACATGTTCTCGTATCTGAGTACAAGCCAGGGTAGCCCTTAGGCTTTGATATATTATTCTAAGTTGTAAGAAAAAATGTAATTTAAAGTTGTTATAAAATATTTTATGTTGTTATAAATAAATTTCAGAACTGACCATGGAACTTGGCACCCATTTAGACCCCACTTCTTTTGTCGTTGAAGTCAACAACCAAGGCATACCTATATCATAATATTGAACTTGACTCTCATTTCACATTTATGTTTTTGATGGGATCGATTTTAATGAAATAGGTATACGAGTAACTAAGAACCATCTCGATCAAAAAAGCCGCATCGAAATCAATCTATTTGTTTAGGAGATATGATATCTCAGACAGGCACACAGATCCACACGTCAAATTTGTAACACCCCTCTTTTCTGTCGGGGGTTAAAAACTTAACAAAAGCCCCTCTTGCGTGTGTTAGTGAAGTGTTCAGATAGACACATTAGACATTCCACATGTGAAATTTGTGATGTTGGGAAAACGTGTAGTGATCGGTTGAGAATAACACCACCCCATTTCTTTCCATGGGTGTCGTTAGAGGCGACTAAGGATTTTTTTTTTAAATTCTTTATTATAAGATGGGTTAACTCTTGACCTCAATCTTGATCATAAGGTCAAAGATGACGTCGACGATGGAGCGAGTTAACCCAGAAAATGCCTATAAAGGCACTGGTACTCCCACGCACCGACGGAACACAGCAAGCTGTTTGGCGTCGGACTTCGGTAGGGGTGGTCGCGAACCAGACGGCCCTTTACAGAGCCTACCACACCGCATGAGACCATAGGACGAATAAAGTGTCGTTGCCTGGGATGGATTACTAGGAGGCAGGTCTCAATTTGTTTCCTTAGTCGCCTCTTACTACACCCACGGAAAGAGGTGGGGTGGTGTTATTCTCAACCGATCACCACACGAACCTTATTGCATTAGTATTGTAATAAGGTCCGTCAATATGAAAAAAAAGTAGGGCAGTTAACAAAGTATCAAGAATTTATAATCTTACTAAGTCAAATTACAAAATTACGTGTTTGATAATGTTACTGTGACATATATATGCAAAATAATCTTTTGAAGATGTAATAGTAGATTACCCAATAAGTGAAAAAAAGGTGAATTTTTTTCGAGGCATTGAGTTGTATCCTGAGCGGATCGAGGGATACAAGAGCCGAGATGAATTTTTTTTTTCACGTGTTAGGTACTCTACTTTTTACCATTGACTACGAGAAAAAGAAAATAATTACTCTGTGACAGTAAATTATCAACAATAGCTGCTGCTATAACGCGAAATAACTCTGGAACGAGAGGTTCACTTTCATCACTGGATGTCGAACTCATTTTATGATTTTGAGACAAAAACTTTCAACAGAAACTTTTAATTGCATGAAAATTGAACAGAAAATTGGCTGAATTCCTTATTCTAAATTTAAAATTTTTAACCGAGCCATATTCCATACAGCTAAGTTTTAGTACGTTTTTATAGTGAGAGTATGCAACCTCCTTGCACATTTTCTTTTGTTTTCTTACTAAAATCCGTATATTCGCGCATGTTCCAAATTCAAAATGTTTTATTCACTCAGTGAAATAAACAGCGTTTTATTCACTGTTTTTGAAGAATAACGGACCCTTTTTGGGGGGGCAATGGTAAAAAGGTTGTTGTTGACATATGCGTAGCCAGGAGAACAACGATTTATCTATGCAATATTCTATCAACCCTAACTGAGAGGAGTTTGTACAATATCAGTAATGCATTGAATAGTGAAGCCATGTTATCAGCGAGTGCCGGGTGGGCTCAGCCATCCCGTCATTTTGTGTGCTGAAAGCTCACCTAAAAACTAGTTAGGAATAGAGATGGGAATAGTGACAATGTTTGTTTGCCGAGAGATGTTAATAGGAGCACTGTACTTTGAGTCGTTTTATGTAACATTCTAACTTTATACCTAATATTATAAAGAAGAAAGATTTGTATGTGTGTATGTTTGTAACGAGTAAACTCAAAACTACTGGTCCGATTAAAAAAAATCCCGCGAGAACGATGTCCCGGGCGAAAAGCTAGGATTTGACTGTTTGTTTGTTTGCATTGAATAGACCCCGAACCTACTGGACCGATTTGAAATTTTTTTTCTCTATTAGAATCCTACATTATCCTTAATGAATATACGCTACCTAATTTTCCCGAATTCTCACGGGAACGAAAGCTAGTGTTCTATGAAATAAAATTATTTTAGACTTTAACTTTGACACGAGCGAAGTGGGGTTTTTAAGGGGTTCCATTAATTTCTGATATTATTTCTAGGTCGTTATCTATTTGATAAACGAACTTTGGCTCTTACCGTTCATCCCTGAAATAGATTTTCATCAGAGTATCTATTCCTAATTAATGGCGGTTGAATAACAATGAAGGCCATTTTATCTGTTCAGGTGGCGAAATTGAGAACTATTTCATTTTCATACACTTGCTAACAGCCACCCCGACTAGTAGCACCACCGCCAACCGAAAGTTAAGTTGAAACTACCTACAAACTGAACATTCAATTGGTGGTGGCGCCGCTGGTCAAAGCATCAGTCGTCATCAAATGTATGAAATTTTAATAGATCTTAATTTTTCCACTTGCAGCTTGACCATGATGCGCGATAAACTCGTGTGGTCGCAACTCGGCTGACGACAGTGAAACTTCCCTTTGATTGCGCGATGGCTCCGCAATTCATCTAGATTCCGAATGTTCGTTGCCCGCACAAAGGCTTGCTCGCCCTCTGGCGTTGTCAATAATGACATTTTGACGTACATCACATCGTGCTCGAGCTGCTGTACAGTTAAAGTGGATATCACTGTCATTCCACCGCCATTGATTTGTGGAATAGCCGCTGCAGGTTTGGTAACGTCATTCATTGATCATCATATCAGCCTATTTCAGTCCACTGCCGAACATAGGCCTCCCCCAAGGTGCGCCACTTTGCACGATCCTCCGCTTTTTTCATCCAGCCACTACCCGCTCTCTTCTTTAGGTCATCTGATCATCTGGCTGGGGGTGTCCTTCACTACGTTTGCCAAGACGTGGTCTCCATTCGAGAACCTGACTACTCCAACGGTCGTCGGTTCTGCGACAGACATGGCCAGCCCACTGCCACTTCAGTTTGCTACACTTTTGGATAATATCCATCACTCCGGTTTTCTGTCGGATGACAGAATTTATTGATACTGAACTGAAATCTTGAGCTGTCAGGAAATCCGTAGGTAAACATTCGAACGATAATCCCATAAGCTCAACTCTAGTCGTAAAATAAGTAAAAAACCAGCGTAGAGAGGTCGGACAATGGAGTCAAAGGCAATTTTTCACGCTTGTCCCGGTTACGTATATTTTTAGTCCATGTAACCATTATGATACCCTTCGGCTGTAATGTTCTATTGTATCGGCAAATTTCTTCTTTTTTTTGGCGATGACGCGAAGGTTTTGGTTGAGCACAACATATTTTGGGGAGCTCATTTGGTGTGAATAAGACTTTTGTTGGCGTAATTTACAAGCTATTATTTAACTTGCAATGTATGCATGTAACTAAGTATGTTTTTTTTCGGGTGGAATCTTTATAAAAGCTTTTTTATGAAAAAAGGTTTTTTATTTTAAATTGTATTATTGAATTTATTGGAAGAAGTATTTGTAAAATGAAATTGAGCTATTTTGGTACTAAGCTTAAATTAAAGTTTATTCAATAGGATAATTCAAACAGCGCCATCTAACTTAAGCAAATTAAATAAGGATTGTACTATGACAAATGGGCCTTTTTATAATTTGAACGGCACGGCACGGCACTTCAAAATTTGAGTTACCATTCCACCTAGGTGATCAGCTTCTAGTATTACTATTACATAGGAGGTAATGGTAATACAATTTTGCCGTGCCATTTTCGAATTATAAAAAAGCCCTATGGGTGCTAGATAACTGATATACAACTTACATAATTTTTTTATAAATAGAAATAACCATATCTATATTAATCGTATACCAAGGTTTTTCTTTCACGTTAACGGTGTCTTGATATTTGAAATTAAATGAAATTGATCTGTTGGAAATGTGGTACAAAAAATCTCATAGTAAACATATCCATTACATTTCACCATTATTGTAAAGGTATGCAAAATACATGTCATAATTTTACTTACCTATCCATTGTAAATAAAAAAAAATCTTTTTTAAATGAACTGTTTACTTTTGTCTTCTGTTTATTGGTTAACTCTAAATTAATTATCGAAACTTTACGAGATGAATCTCCCCACAAAATTATATTCCTCTCTAATGTGAATGAAGCTGTGGGCAGAAAGATATCTAGCTACAAAAAAAAACCCAGTAAAGTCAACATCTAAATATTTTCCCCACGTGCCTCCTGACAGAGGCTAAATTTAAAATTATTGTACAAAAGAAACCGTAAATAAAACATCGTCACTTGCCGGGATCACTTTCAAAGGAAAGGTTGTATTTACGACCTGACGGGGCCCAGAGGGGGGCCCCTAATTTATTTATGGCCCCAGTGGCCCCCGACGTATTGGTGTCATTCGTTTCCTGGCACGATTGTTTCATGCATGGACAGTGCGTTGGAAAGGGTTAGAATTAGGCTAGTAAATGGTTTTACATGGTTTACAGTGCCCCGAATTCGGTATCAGTAAGGTACAATTTGAACCTTATTACCAGTGAGTAAGAAATTTAGTAGGTACCATATAGTAGTTACCATCGTTGTTAAAGATCGTTCGTAATTTTTTATTATAAATTGCTACGCCGTAGTCAATGCTACGTAGCGTAGATTCGTAGTTAAGCTTAAGATTGTTTTTGCCTAGATTCATTATTGACATGTTATTATTATTTAAAATTAGCTTTCTGCCCGGGACTTCGTTCCCGTGGGAATTCGGGAAAATGATGTAGCCTATTTTCTTCGGGGATAATGTAGGATTCTTATGGTGAAAGAATTTTTCAAATCGGTCCAGTAGTTTCGGAGCCTATTCAATGCAAACAAATAATCAAATCTTTCCTCTTATTAGGATAGATAAGCTCCAAAAATAAGCTAGCACATAGACTAAGAGTAGCTTGCTTATGTGATGGAAAAACCAGTTGTAATGTAAGTAGGAAAAAAAAGATTAAACTGTAAGTTTCTCATCTGTTCTCTTGGAGGGAGACTGCATTTTTGCAAACAGTCAAAGACTTTCAATGTTCACAGAAATAAAGACATTTTTAATTAAATTGAACTTATCTACTTCGAGAAGTGTGTTCATGAGCTACAATAGCCCATTCCGACTACCCCTTTCAAAACCAAGTTAATAAAATATCTTCAATTTTTGGGATTCCGTAGAAAACTACAACCCTTGTATTTCAACCCTGTAATTAACACAATTAACTGGTCCAGTATATTCTTCCAACACTTTACCGTATAGTTCAATAACGAGCAATGTTTGCTCACGCGGCTGCGGTTTGCAGTCCTCTCGACGCGTTGTTTACATCGACCGACGCAATTCATCGGCTCCTGCCACGGGTTAAATCGTCCACAAACCTGTTTACCGATTGTATACGCTCGATAATACTTCAGACCAAGCAGAGCAAGCTGTTTATGATTCTGTATAAGTCTTTAATGTTTGAAAAACGTGAATCCATAATTCACTCACGTATAACATTAAATTCTTCTTCACGCCGCATGGTGATCGGTTGAAAATAACTCGTCGCCTCTTGCGACACCCACAGAAAGAGATGTGGAAGAAAGGCAATTCAAGAAACACAAATGAGGCCTGTATCCAATCAATCCATCCTAGGCAGCGACACCTCAATTTGTTTTGAGTCTGTGGTGTCGTCCTATCGTCTCATTCGGTGTGGTAGGCTCTGCAAAGTGCCGTCTGGTTCTGGACCAACCTCTCTCCGAAGCCCGACTGAGCTTTCTGTGTTCGGTCGGTGCGTGGGAGTACCAGTGCCTTAATAGCATTTTTTGGGTTAACTCGCTCCATCGTCCTACACTTTACCGTATAGTTCAATGACGAGCAATGTTTGCTCACGCGGCTGCAGTTTGCAGTCCTCTCGACGCGTTTTCTACATCGACGGACGCAATTCATCATCCTGCCACGGGTTAAATCATCCACATGCCTGTTTACCGATTGTATACGCTCGATAACACTTCAGACCACCCAGAGCAAGCTTTTGATGATTTTGGAAACTTTGAGCAACGTGGATACAATCTTTCATATATATAATATCTAAGTTTACTTCATGTCACTTGTTGATCGGTTGAAAATAACACCACCCCATATAATTTTATGGAAAGAAAAATATTCGGTGCGAATGGGCCTTTTTATAACTTAAACGACATGGTACAGCATGACAAAATTTGAATTATCATAGCCCCTTATGTTCTTAACTACAAAAATCCCTAGTATGTAGGAGGCAATGGGAGTAGTTTGCCGTGCCGTTTTCGAATTATAAAAAGGCCCAATAGGTTTTCTAACCAACTGACCTATCGTGCCTTCACAAGATCCGAAATTTCTCATTCCCCTTACTTAGCACATTACTTCGTGCGTGTAGATTAGCGCCATCTGTGTCTCTCCCTAAAATTATTTGTGATTATCCCTCAAGTTCCCAAGTAAGAAGCGGTGATAGCCCAGTTGGTAATGAGCCAGACTTGTAATCCGAAGGTCACGGGTTCAAATCCTGGTGCGGGCCTGTACTACTAAATTCGTCTTTTCGGATTTATTTACGGATTTCTAATTATCACTTGCTCAACGGTGAAGGAAAACATCGTGATGAAACCCACCCGTCCAAGAAAATTCATTTTCGAAAGACGAGCGGTCCACCAACCCCCATTTGGCCAGCGTGGTGGATTATGGCCTAAATCCCCTTCGTGTTTCAAAGGGAGGCCTGTGCCCCTCGGTGGGGAGCAGTGGGGACGTATGTGGCTGGTAAAAAAATCTAAAGTAAGTAAGCGTTTTAAAACTATCACCCCTTCTCTTTCCGTGGTTGTCGTCAGAGGCAATTAAAGAAACACAAATGAGACCTACCTTCTATCAATCCATCCTAAGCAACGACACCTCAATTTGTTTTGTTTTGAATTCCATCGTTCTATGGTCTTATGCGGTGTGGTAGGCTTTGTAAAGGGCCGTCTGGTTCGTGACCACCCCTCTCCGAAGTCCGACTGAGTTTGCTGGGTTATGTCAGTGCCTGGAAGTACCGTGACTTAATGGCATTGTCTAGGTTATGGCGATCACGCAGATTGCCATAATACAAGATTCTATTCTAACTCGCTTCATTGTCGACCTCGTTTACTATGGATGCTAGTAAACTAATAACCTACTTAAAGTTAATTTTTTGTAAATACTTAAAAATGATACATTTACATCCAGACTCCTAACAAATACTTGAAAAATATTGGAAAAGTGTTTTTTTTAAATATTAGGTGGTGAAAACTGAAAGCCGTTTATGGCATTTTTTTTTTAAAGAATGGCTATCCGCATTGTTGCGATTCCGCCAGAATCACGTAGTAAAGAGCACTGACATAAAGTGTATGGACTGGCAGTCCTCTATAAATTACAGCATTTGTCTCTAGGATGCATTGAAAGTGACAAATTCGCAGGAATTTTTACAAATTGAACGGAACTTGACGCAGTGAATTGTAAACAATTTGAAATATTTGAAAATTTTGTTAAAATTTTAAAGACCAAGTGAATTTTTGTATAAAGTTTTATTAATATTCAATTTTGTGACCATGAGAATATGCTTGGTTTGTAAATATAAACAGAAAAAAGGAGATAATCGGTCAATGTACAAGTATGTTTTTTTACCAACGGTTTTATTAAAAAAAAAATGTTTTAAAACGTCTTAATTCTACTTTAAATGATTAGAAATTGTCGGGAAGACATTCCTCGTTTTCTAAGTATATATATAGTAATGTTAAAATGACTATAAAAGATAAAATTTTCGCATTTTCAATTTCGCTTGATTCGCCTGCTTTATTTCGCTAGTGCTTCCAAAGACAGTCGATAAAAACAATGTCGATACAAACATGTTATAGGTATATTAGTGTAAAATATTACTTAATGTTACGTACAATGGCAAACAAAACCGTTTTTATTTTGTTGAGTACCCATGATTACTTTTTTAGGGTTGTAGTAGACTACAAAGTTATAGTTTCGCCATATCTGTCTACTCGCAATTTTCTAAGAGACTCTTGATACTACAAAACTGTAATCACACCTTAGTACCTAAGCTTTTCAAGATAACAAGTAATGATTGATTAAATTGCGCGTCGCTCGACATGCTTTTGAATGATTTAAGATAAATATTTAAGAGTTTACTAATCTTCATAAGAACAGTAAGACATAGTACCTAACCAACCAAATTTCTTACAACAGATTTCAAACCGACGAAGTTTTAAAAAAAAAAATGGCTTCAAAATATGAATGTTTCGAATAATTGGACATCAAAGAAAAGCCACGAAATATGTTCGAAACATTTTGACCCTAAATGTTTTATAGGAAGTAGGAAATTGTTAAAATTTGGTAGTGTTCCTACAATATTTGAAGAAAATGTTCAAGGTAAAGGTTATACATAAGGGTTACTAGAAACATGTCACGATCCCCGCTAAGGAATGGTAGTAGGCTTTATGAACTATTGAATAATATTTCAAAACTGAAAAAAAGAGTACCAGTTTTGAAAAATTACATACTTTAACTTTTTATAAAGTAACACAGCTTTAAATATTATTGTTTTTGAAACTAACGCATTTATTTGTTTTATTTTTCATGATTGTAGTTAACTGCCTACCCCGCTGGGAAATACATATAGTTTGTCGACTAATCGACTTTTGGCCTCACTCCGTCGAGTTCGGTTTTCTGCCGCTGCCGCCTACAGCGCCAAAATGGCGAAAATCAAATGGTCTCGTTTTTGATTTGACAACAGCCAGTCTAGTGGTATTTAACTTATTTTTTCTATGTCTATGGTAAAGAGGATACCAATGACTGAAGAGTAAAAATACTACATACTCAAAGGAGGATACACACTGTATTATAATATGGCATTATTTGTTAAAAATAGATCACAAGTGTCATAAATGTCATCTTGACAGTTCATTCTCTGTCTCTGTCACCATTTTTGTTCGCTTTGTTTCCCCTGTATCTGGACGAAATAAAACTGTTTGAAATCCGAGGACCCCCCCATTCCATTACGGTTTGTCAGAAATCGAATCCCGAGTTTAGACCACTTCTAGAATTAATTTTTGATCTGGAATTATTACAAATAATTTTGTTTTGATAAACTTTCTTTATAATTCATAAGTTGTTGCTAACAAAGCCTGTAAAAACAGTAGCAAGTCAAATGAACTTATTTAATTTGGCACGAAACAGATGAAGTTTCGTTTCAGTTCTGGGAAAAAAATGGCCGTTCATTATCAGGGACCCGTTCCGTTCGTATTTTAATTAATTAAAAGTCCACTGATAACTTTGCTTGGCATTCTGTTAGCTTAACAGTGGAAACTGATTCCATAGGAATTTATTTTCATTTGTAAATTAATTTGTAGATGAGAAACGCAATGCGGGCGATATGATAAGCTGTCGTAGCTTGTAGATATGTAAGTGAATGGCTAGCATCACATTTTAAAGCCACAATTACCATAATTGAGTAGTGATAGCCTAGTTGGTAATGAGCCAGACTTATAACCGGAAGGTTACGGGTTCAAATCCTGGTACGGGCCAGTACCACTAAATTCGTTCTAAGAAAATTCGTTTTCCAATGACGAGCGGTTCATTAACCCATATTAGGAAAGCGTGGTGGACTATAGCCTGAAACCTTTTCGTGTTTCGAAGTGAGGCCTCGTAGGGACGTATATATATGGGCCTCACTTCAAAATCAGTAATAACGAATAATTACCATAAATTCATAACGAATTTTGCCTGAATGACTAGTAAAAGTATTGACAGCTTTACACCGAATTTTTCACAAATTAAGACATCCAATGACTCTAAAATTTATAAAATTGTCTCACCCCCGAGATTCATACCTTATAACTCGTAACCAGCTAAACCAATTTTGATCAAATGTAGCTAAGAACCATCTCGATTACAGCTTTAAAAAAAACAAACAACGAATTTCGTCGGCCGCTTCAGTCGTAAGACTCCAGTTATCTTTAGAACTAAAGTTTCCATCTTTGACGCATGGAAATAAAATTATCCGTTGTATAAATTTGCACAAACTTCTTCGCTTCGCAGCCATAAGGCGTCCAACAAATTTTACAAGCCATTAAAGAACGACTCCTGTTACACCGAATGGGGAGAAAAGAAAATAAGCTTCGGTTGTGTAGTAGTTGCTTCTGAATTGGTGGAAATGGATTCGATTTTCGGCCAGGGTTAGTCGGTTGTGGAAAATATGTTTATTTTCGGATCACGAGTAGACTAGTAAAGTGGTAATTAATTAGGGGGTGGTTTTCTCCATGAAACTGAACAATTTTGTGTGACACTGAACACACCTGCCCTAATTTGTGTTTTTTTTATATTTATAATATTATTTTGAAATTAGTATAGTATATGTAAAGCACTTGCTTATCTAGACTGATCTGTGAGGTTTAGAAACGTACAGGGTAGGTATCTGATGGGTGACCAAAATGGCAATATCACGAGAGTTCCCGTGCTTCGGAGGTCACGTTAAGCCGTTGTCGATTGACTACAGACGTAAGTCAAGTTCGCCAAATACTTGATTACACCTACTCGTACATGATAAGGAGGATAATTAAATAGCTTACTCATGTTAAAAATTTTGTATTGTCGAAAGAGTTTACAATCTTTTTTAATTCATTATTAGCTAAACATTTTGTATCACCCCCCGAAATGCATCGCTAATCTTATAATTCTTAAACGGCTGAACAAATTTCCTCAAGTATACTTAAGTACTATTTCGATTAGCTTTCGAACAAAAACATCATCGAACCGCATCGAAACTGGTCCATTCGTTTAGGAGCTACAATGTCACAGACAGACACACAGATACACAGACACACAGATACACAAACATATATCTATTCTATTAATTTTTCTAATCCTTTTTGTACTTTACGCCTACTCATCAAGATTTCTTCTCAATGTTCGTTAGGTTGACTGGAAGAGATCCCCTAGTGGGATAAGTCCGCCTTTGTACCTTAAATGTATTCTAACTTTAAGTACCATATTTTGCTCCTGTAAGAATATTTATTGTACAATAAAGGATTTACATACATACATACATATATACACAGACCCATAGATCCACACGTCAAACTTATCATTACTCTTTTTTGTCGAGGGTAAAAAACGATATCCATAAGGAGTGAAACAGACAACCCAAGCCCTCGATTTCTGTAGAACTATAGCTAGTAGGAACTAGGCTTTATTTATTAAGCCAAAGCCCTTTTTTCAAAACCGTGTGGTGATCGGTTGAGAATAACACCACCCCATCTCTTTCCGTGGGTGTCGTAAGAGGCGACTAAGGAAACACAAATGAGACCTGCCTCCTAGTAATCCTTCCCAGGCAACGACACTTCATTTTTTCTGGATCTGAGGTGTCGTCCTATGGTCTCATGCGGTGTGGTAGGCTCTGTAAAGGGCCGTCTGGTTCGCGACCACCCTCCTACCGAAGTCCGACGCCAAACAGCTTGCTGTGTTCCGTCGGTGCGTAGGAGTACCAGTGCCTTTATAGGCATTTTCTGGGTTAACTCGCTCCATCATCGACCTCATCTTTAACCTTATGGTCAAGATTGAGGTCAAGAGTTAACCCATCTTATAATAAAAAAAAAACGAAGAAGTTACAAAACCACTTAACTCTAGATTTTATTGCCTTAACAAAAAATTGTCCCAGTTGGACTGAAAAGCAATTTCTTTGTCCAATTCTGCAAATTGAAAAAAAATTCGTCCTTAAAAAACTACGGTGTAACAAATCGTCTTTTCCGAGCTCTTTCAACTTAGTTTCCACTAGATTAAACAAACGATTCTTGATCTTAATTTGTAAGTTATAAGACTGAAACTTGCGTGCAGTGATAATTGCATTCAATTTCGCTGAGGTAATGTTTTTATTATGTCGTTCGGTGTTCTAATGCAAATTTTAGAAAGCCACTTTGGCAAATGGTTTGGTTCGCGATGACCCCTGCTTAGGTTAGAATTATTATGTTTTCACGGGACTTCGCGGGAAGTCATAAAATTAAAGCGACGGAATTGTTAGAGAGAATTGAATAAATGTTTGGCAGAATTATGTTGTAGCGTGTTCTTGTAATAGGGACTATTAGTTCCTAGGCTTAAATACTTTATGAGTTTTTTTTTACTATTACAATAGTTTTAATTAAGCAGATAGAAGTTTGGATCTTTAAAAACTGAATGAGCTTTTTTGTACTATTTATTACTAGCTTTCCGCTCAGCCTATGTGTTAATCCAAGGTGTCAGCTACCTCTATACAACATTTTATCAAAATTTGTTTAGCCGTTTGACCGTGAAGAAGTAACAAACACACACACACACACACACTCACAAACTTACGCCTTTAAAATATTAGTGCGATAGTTTGATTAAGTACTTAAAGTACACACGGCAGCACATCAGGCTATACATGTTGACCTTGACTTTGCCATTAACTCGCTTAAAATAGCACCACCGGCTTTTGTAGTGCAAATGGGTAACCTGACGAGTTGATTTCTGTACATGACATATATTTTTAAAATTCTACGTCAGCATTTTGTATACCTACCAAAATAGTACAAAGATGGGCACAGATAGGCTACTTAAAAAAAAACAATAATTAGTAAATAATTTAATAATTAATAAAATATTAATTAGTTAATTATTTATTTAATACATATGTTAATTTAATAATACATACATCATACGTATAATACTTTTAATAATTTAATACATACATTATTTATTTACCAAAATGATTTCGTAGAAAATACAAATACGTATGTAGTTTAAATATGATTGACAAGCTTAAAACTAAGAAATTATTACGAATGCTGTGGTCTCCTGTAATTACTGGAACATTCAAAAATGTTTTGTGATGTGTAAAATTATGTATCTACTGTTGGAGATCCTTAAATAAAAAAATAAAAATAAAATCTAAACAAAATTGACAGATTTCGTGCCTCATACGACTATCGAGCACATTGGAAATGAATCTACGGAATTCGAAAACATATCTATCTGACTTTTTGACTTTTTTCAAAAAGGTTAGGCTACAGGGCAAACCCTTAACCCGATCGTCTTTGTTTTAGGCTCAAATTGTAGCTGACTAAATTGTCCAGAGGAATTCGTTTCCAAAATATCGAGCGCCAAAATAAAAAATACGGAAAAATTGAATCTTTTTTTTCACTGTTTCGGCCATAACTTTTTTCGTTTTTGACCTTCTTGAATACCTTACAGCTCTCGCGAATATGCGTTTTTTGAGTTTTTTTGTAAATATCATATCTTCACAACTTTCCGAGATATAAGGGGATCGCACTTTTTCGTGAAATCGGAGCCTATACTGGAGCGAACGAAAAGACATTTCCAATGTCAATTACAATAGGCTTGTATGACAGAGCCTGATACTCAAGTTAATAATAGAATTACAAATTACTTTTCAGGTAAATGAATCTGCGAGCAAAAATATGAATCTCAATTTCCCAAAAATACGTAATAAAAAACGTAATGATAACGTTTATTGTACACGAAGAAAACAAATTTACAGACATATGCGAGTACAATTACATGAAAAAGGTTTTTCATGTAATTGTACTGCGTTTTTTACCAGACTGCGCGACGCAAAGGAAGGTAATGTGTTTATCAGCCTATGTTTGTATATATGTATGTATGTATGATTGTACCTTTGTGGCACTATTTAAACCAAACGCGTGGGCCGATTTTGATGAATGATACCTACGTCGTTGGATTGCGCGAGTGTCATGTCATAGAAAGTATAAAAAAATTAAAAATGAAATGGTTGATTTTGAACGCCATAGTGAAAAAGAAAAAAATGAAAATCGACAAACTATGTGAAGTGGGGTACCTATCGTTGAATAGGTATTTAAAAATCATTGTTAGATTTCTCATATCGTTTTTAAACAAAAATTACCGTTTAGGATCTATGACGATTTAAAGTTGGTTAGTAACGATTTTTAACTTAAATGTAGGCTTTTAATTCGGAATTTTTTCAAGTTTTATGCAAGTGAGATATATATATATATACAGCTAATGAGGAGATTAATAAACAAATATAAATATCTGACTTAACTAAAAAGTGTTAAAGAAAATAAATTAATTTAAAAAATAAAAAAAACCCAACTGCGTGATAAAAACTGAAAAGAAAAAAACAACTGAAAAGAAAAAAACAAGTTAGTCCAGTAGTCGAGACTTTTATTATTGAATATTATTGAATAACATAACGATTTTAACAATCGGGACCTATTATTAATAAAAATCTCGACTACTTGTTTCTTTCTTTTCAGTTTTTTTAAAATAATTAGAACGGAATTTTGAGCACGGCAAATTTGTATTAGGAACCCCCGAGTTCCTAATTTGTACTAGTATGACGGAACATAGGGAGTAATAGTACAAATATCACTAGTGTCACTAGGAACATAGAGGCGATGGTAAAACCAATTTGTCGTTCAAATTATAAAAAGGTCTTATTTCTAAAAATAAACTACTAGCGGACCTTCGGATAGGATAGAGCAAAAAGACGTTACTACTGACTGCTACAAATCCCTCAATCCAATATTCAAATTACCCCACAGATGAGCAAAACACGAAGCTCCTTTACAAAGGCGTTGGGGATTCGCTCATTAGACCTGTATGTATGTTTGTATGTGCCGGAGATAGGGACGTAGGCAAATCTATCCGCCCACCGCTAATTGGACCCTAGTCGATGCTCACGTTTCTTACGTGACACATACGGGCGAATAAGTTGGTGAACGTGAAGAATAGAAAAAGAAGATAATTTTGTTGACCTACCTGGTAGTGGCGCTACCACGTCATTTATTTATTCATTTTATTCAACTTGAAATAAATGATGAAAAAAAAGCTAGGCCTATTTTGGGACATCACTAAAAGTATTGGTTTGCCTTGGACACAAATGCGAAGAATTACGTCTGAAGCGAAAAAGATAACGGTTGAAGGTATCTGGAGGAAATTCAGAGAAGGATATTTCTCATTGTTACTAGCTAGGGTTTTTAACTGTGGGAGATAATGTAGCTTATGTCCTTTCCCAGGTTCTATCTATCTCTGTACCAAATTTCATCAAAATCGGTTCTGTAGTTTAGGCGTGAAAGACGGACAGACAGACAGACAGATAGACAGAGAAGACTGCACCTTTGCGAATAGGTGTAGAGTCAGTAGGGTCAATAGAACAAATGCGTATGTAAGTATTTAAATCCTTTAATGTTTGTTTGTATGTATTTCATGTGTTTTTTTATTTTTTATTAATGAAGGGTTCGCTCTTGACCACAATCTAGACCAAGGGCAAAGATGCGGTCGAGGAAGTCCTATAAAATAAAGATTTTTTTTATATTCTATTCTATTCTTTCAGAGTTATTATCGCATTTATAATTAAATAATTATTATAAAGTAAGGATTGTAGTGAAGCACAATACAACATATTCGAAGGTTCTTTAAATCGTGTTTGTTCAGTCATGGGTTCCGTCAGACGCATGCATACATTTGGAGGGACTTTAAATTAATTAGCAAAACTTTACAGGGTAGTTCTTCCCATGAAACTGAACAACTTTCCCCAAAAATTTATCTAAAGAAAAAAAAGTCGACTTTCCACAGAAAGACAAATCAGGTGATCGCACTTGTTGAAAATTTTTGTGAAATTTTTTATTCATATATTGATGAATGTTCCTTGAGAGAAGTGGTTCAGTTTCGTGGTCTGATTCACTTCCTTAATTTTCTTCACCTAATTTAAAGTCACCCCATTTATCCATACAAGATCTATGTTCAGAATTTTTCGCATTAGCTTACTATGTTACAGAACCGTGTGTACATATTAGTGTTACCACATGTGACTGTGGGTGTGTCACACCTCCCTCTCACTAAGTCAGTGAGGCGAATATATTCAAGCTCAATACAAATTCAATTAAGGCCCGTTTAGGCCGAGCCTTTGACTACATGTTTTCATCGCCGAACGGCGTGACTGTGTGTGATTGAATAATTTGGAAACGTGCGTTCGAGTTTTGAAAGCGGAAAAGCGAAAATGCAAATACTTTTTACATGTTTTTATTAGGACTTTGTTTGAAGGATTGATATGGTTTTTGAAGAAAACTTGATAATGTTTTTGAAATTTTAAAAGTGAAATTAGATTCTTTTTTGATTTATTTGTATTAAAAGAGATTTGTATTTCTTAGATTTGTATTTCTTCTCTTAAAGAACGAAGAGAAAGAGGAGACCTTATTGAAGTGTACAAAATTCTCAACGGCCACTATGATTTACAAGACTTTGAAGCACTTCTTAAAAGAGACACCAATACCCGGCTGAGAGGGCATCACTTAAAGCTACAAAAATCTTGCTTATCAAATAACAACCCACATAAACACTTCTTTGCTAACAGAGTAATCACGCCTTGGAACAAACTACCTGAGGAAGTGGTCTCAGCGCCCAACATCAACATCTTTAAGAATAGACTGGGCAAACATAATAAGATTAGACCAACGTAGATGAGGATATTGGGATACAGGCTTACATCAGTTGTTTTTCAACTGCCTGCCTGAATTATAAATAATAATAATCATAATAATAATAAAATTCGTTTTTTAACCCCGACGTCGAATGTCCATGCTTGACTGGGAGTGAAACAGAAACTTAGAATGTACCAGTTGCTATCTCTAGTCTGTAAGTGGGTTACGAGGATTTTGCTGTATAATGGGCGAAAGGCTGACCATCTGTCACCATTATACAACTTGTTCCATCTGATAACCCTCACAATTTGTGTCAAAAGTGGCATCAAGTGCTAGAACCACTGATACTCTGCCTACCCCGTTAGGAATTATAGGCGTAAGCGTACGTATATATCTATCAGACAAGCAGCCATGGGAATGAACTGCTCAGCTCTACACTTATTTCAGATTTAGTTAAAATTAGAAAATAAGAAGTAATGCGATTAAAAAGTGCACCCTCAGAGTTTCTTGCCTATTCTTCTCTGGGGAAGACTGCACCTTTGCGAATAGGCGTAGAGTCAGTAGGGTCTAAAGAACGAATGTTTATGTATGTATTTAAATCCTTTAATGTACTTATGTTTGTATGTATTTAATGTAATCTTGACTTATTTTAAGTGGCATCCTGAATGTCCTATAAAATAAATATTTTTTTTCTATTCTATTCTATGTCGAACGTCGGGGATGATAAATTTTTTTTTAAATTTTTGAGTAATATTTTGAGCTAACAGTAAAATGTTGATAATAAACTCTCGATAAAAAATTAAACACTACGCAATGTAACGAACACAAAGTGTAATCTACCATCGGTCAGCATAAGAGCAATTAATTTATTTCCAATAACATTTTGACCACAAAACAAAACACGACTTTTGTGTGTTGTTATGTCATTTGACAATGTGGTAAGCTTGGTTAACCCCTTTACTCCTAAACTATTTTTGCATATACGCTACTCAACAAAGTCTAGGGAACACGCACGATTTTTCATACAACAGAGGCCTCTTTGAGAAGCTGTGAAAAGTATTTAAGACACGTATTTTTAATGAAATCTTTGAAACTTGAAGTTTGTGAAAAAGAGACGAAAATGAAAATTTAATTTCACCATTTCCATACTAAAAGCAAAGAAAAACTGCGTTTTCATTTTCATTTTTCCCTCTTTTCCACAAATTTCAAGCTAAATAAAGTTCATTTATAGGGATTGAAAATTCAGGTATAGAACTTGGTCACACTAAAGATTTTATTAAAAATACGTGTCTTAAATACTTTTCACAGCTTCTCAAAGAGGCCTCTGTTGTATGAAAAATCGTGCGTGTTCCCTAGACTTTGTTGATGTGTGTACGTTCTATACAAAGTTTTTTGTATTGAACCTACAAATCATGTCAGCCGCAAGACGTCCACTGTTGGACATAGGCCTCCCCCAGGGATCCCCACCTCGATCGGTCCTGCGCCACCCGCATCCAGCGGCTTTCCGCAATCTTTACCAGATCGTCGGTCCACCTTGTGGGAGGCCTTCCTACGCTGCGCCTTCCGGTGGCCACTCGAGGACTTTTTTGCCCCAGCGGCCATCAGTCCTACGAGCAATGTGCCCTACCCACTGCCACTGTGGGCACTTAAGGCTAGCAATTCTTTGGGCTATGTCGGCCTACACTCGTTTTCATATCGAACCTACACTCGTGTTTATATTCTTCGTAATTTTTACCCACTCATACATTGTAAGTTAATATCATATAACGGCCAATTTGGTCGTGGCGCTGCCTTTTTGAACCACTGGGTCTTAGGTTTGATAACCAGACGGAGAAATTTGTGTAAAAAGTAAATGTTCGATCACGAGTCCAGGATGTTTGTATCTGTTTTTGTATTTGTTCCTAGGGAAAACCTTATTGTGGTCTTTTGTTTGTTAACATCTCACCAAAATTTTACTGAGCCAATAAACTACCTTTTAATTTATCTTCGTTTTTCGGTGATTATTCACCCCTTGTTAGTTTTATTGCGAAAAAAGTTGGGTGCAAAAAATAAGTTTACTCTCAAATCAGAAGTGTGAATATTTTCCTCTACAATAATGCTCTAATGTAAAAATCGTAAATGATGGTCAAAGAAGAAACTATAGTTTGTTTAAAGTGACATATTTGAAGCCCATTATGACGTTTGGAATACTCTTTAAATGACATACCAAATAACTTAAAAAATTAAAAAAATAGTATCCCTCCGACGTTCATCGCTCATAACTCTTGAACGGCTGCATTAATTTGATAAAATTAGCTATGAATTATCCTAATTACATCAGCTTTCAAACCGAATCAAACTGTTTCAATAATAGGTCCTTTTATTTTGGACCTACGATGCCACAGACACACTAGTCGAATTTTATTACTCTTTTCTGTCGTGGGTTAAAATAGTTAAGTTCTTGAGTAAGTGTGGTTTCAACCCGTGTGGTGATCGGTTGAGAATAACACCACCCCATCTCTTTCCGTGGGTGTCGTAGGAGGCGACTAAGGAAACATAAATGAGACCTGCCTCCTAGTAATCCATCCCAGGCAACGACACTTCATTTTTTTTTCTGAATCTGAGGTGTCGTCCTATGGTCTCATGCGGTGTGGTAGGCTCTGTAAAGGGCCGTCTGGTTCGCGACCACCCTCCTACCGAAGTCCGACGCCAAACAGCTTGCTGTGTTCCGTCGGTGCGTGGGAGTATCAGTGCCTTTATAGGCATTTTCTGGGTTAACTCGCTCCATCGTCGACCTCATCTTTGACCTTATGGTCAAGATTGAGGTCAAGAGTTAACCCATCTTATAATAAAAAAAAATAAAAAAAATAAAAAAAAAGTCAAGTACAACAGCACTTGATTCTATGTCCACAATCGTAAAGATGAGTTGACTTTATATATCTGTCTTCTTCTTTTCTGCTTAAGAACAAGAGAGTAAGAAAGAGAGGAACAGTGATATTATAAGTTAATTATAACAATGTCTGTTAAGGAAATGAAACGGTCTCAGAATTAATTTTCTCGTGAAGTTTAAAATAACTATGAAACTAATCTACGGAGCGACAGTGTTATTTTTCGAAGGCTCTCTTGGCTGAACAATTTATTAAAAGTAAACCATTGGCTGAGTGATTCTGTACCTAAGGATTGACATAGTAAGATTTTAAATTAGTTGGAGAAATGTTATAATGTTCCTTCCTTCATAGACGTAAAGTAGCTTGCCTATGTGTTTTCTGCAAGATGTACTTTGGAGAGTGTGCTCAATAGGGAATATGTATGAATTTTTTTTATCGCATTGATTAACAAAATATGAAAATACCTTAGTTGAGATGACAAAAAGTAAAATTAAAACTATTAATTACGCACCGATTAGACAGAGAGATCCGACATGGACTGTGACGTCACATGTCACTACGTCCATACAAACTCCGTGTTAAATTTCGTTTTGCTAGAAAGAGATAGAAATAAATCTTCTGGCTTATATGGCTTATATCTTTTTAAATTTCATAGTTATTCGAAAAATAGTTTTACTAAACTGTTTATTTCATGAATGAGGATAATTTTTTTAAATAAAAAAAAATCATGCATATTCCCTATTGCTCATGAGCTGCACGAGTTCATTCCGCCTGCCCTTTTCTTCAGACATCCAGACGTACCGCAGGGTACCACCCTTACCTTGTCGAGATTCCTTGTATTCGTACAGAGCGCTTCTCTTCATCTTTTATATTGCGCTCCGTTAAGGAATTGTTCTCTGCCTGCGTACGTATTTCCGGGCTCATATAACCCAAATCTCTTTCAAATTCGAGTAAATGGGTATCTTCTTGATCTTGATAATTAACTCTAAATTAATAAAAGAGTGCACCACGATACTCAACAGGCTTGGCACAAACAACCAAGTCACCCTTGAATGGGTGCCGGGCCACAGCGGTATCGCGGGTAATGAGGCGGCCGATTGCCTGGCCAAAGCCGGCGCAGAGAGTGCAACCATGGGACCTGAACCCGTCTGTGGCATTCCTTCGTGTGCAATCAAACTTGCACTTAGACATTGGGGGCATAGCGAAAGCAACAGGCTTTGGGCTCAGACCCCAGGACAAGTGCAGGCTAAATCGCTTATTAAGGGCTTTGACGAGAAATTGTCAAAGTCAATGCGCGCAATGAACAAAGGCAACGTTAGAATTCTCACTAGAATTCTAACTGGCCATAATAAACTAAACAAACATCTACATAACATGGGCCTCACCGAGACCAAGTTATGTAGATTCTGTCATGAAGCTGACGAAACGTCTCTTCATGTAATCTGTGACTGCAGTGCACTGCACTGCAGCAGGAATCGGTACCTTGGAGGCCACAACTTATCCTACCAAGATATTAAAGATGTGCCCGCTAAGGACATAGCCAGATTCGCGGTTGGCATAGGACTCCAAGACGTACTGTGATAACACAGAAGGGTACTGTTACAATAGATCTGTCAAGGTCGCAGTGACACGGGGGCCTATATGCACGCTTGACCCCAACCCTTCGAACCCCTTGAATAATCACTATGGCACTAAATAGTAAATATAGAGTAGCTGGATTATTTCTGGATTTGAGTTCGGCCTTTGATTCGGTAGATCACAGCATCTTGATTGAAAAACTGAAATTTTACGGGATTCGAGGTCGGACTCTCACGTTGTTAAAATCTTACTTAGAAAACAGATCCCATTTTGTGGAAATAACAACAGTCACAGAAAATCGGGAAGTGGTGCATTGTTCTAAATTGAGAAAAATTAAACAGGGTGTTCCACAGGGTTCTGTATTGGGTCCTTTATTTTTTATAATTTTCATTAATGATTTGATTAACCACATGCATAATATTTTTGGAGATAAAATAAACTTGGTGGTTTTTGCAGATGACACGAATGCTGTGTTACCAGCTAAGACCAGTACAGAGCTTAATGTCAACATAAGTGATGTTTTGGCAGAATTCTCTAAGTGGTTCAAAATAAATAATCTAAAGTTGAATACAAAAAAAAACAAATGTAATGCTTTGGAAGACTACAGCTCGGACAAAAGAAACACTCAGAATTGACCTTGATGGAGATAGCATTGCGGCAGTTGATGTTGTTAAATTTCTGGGGGTTCATATAGATGCTTTTTTAAATTGGAAAAGTGAAGTAAACTCTGTTGTTAACAATATAAATTCAGCTTGTTACGCTTTGAGAAGTTTGAGATATGAAGCAACAAAGAAACAATTAATACAGGTTTACTATGCGCTGGTAGAATCGAGGTTGAGATACAGCATCAGATTGTGGGGGTATGGCTATCTGTACAATACTACAAATGCTTTCATTAGTCAGAAGAGAGCATTGCGAATAATAGCAAGGATACCTCAGTGGGAGACATGTAGACATATCTTTGTTGAACTGGACATACTAACCGCTCCTTCGCTTTACATATTTTAGTGCTATCTGACCTGGTGAAGTCCCTACACCTGTATGAAACAGCAGAGGAAAATGTTGCAAGGATGAGTACCCGCAGAAAGGACTTTCGGGGCTGTATTGCTCCTAGGCTGAATGTTGTGAAACATAGTCCGCGTTATCAAGCTATTAAGCTGTATAACGGCCTACCTCTTAGTATTAAAAAATACAAAATTGCAAAGAGTTTGTATCTAATCTAAGGCGCTTCTTGGTGGAAAAATGTTTCTACAGTATTGACGAATTCTTGAGTTATGACAAACAGAATTAATTTAGGTACATTATCAAAATATTGATTTACTTTAATTTTGCGTTGGACTATATTGTGAAATATGTATGTAGTGCGACATGATAGAACTGTTTTTTGATCCTGATATGATTTAATTTTAATTTCGTATAATTTAGGTAATTGTATTTTTGTTAGATGTGATTTTTCTTTGTTATCTATTTATTGTAAATTTATTATTATTATCTAATTTTAAGTTTGTATATGTCCAACACAATTGTAATTGTTATGGAATAAACTACTACTACTACTAATAATAATAATCTTCTTGCTACATCCTCGATCACCTTGCCCCTGGGCTAGATTGTGGTCAAGAGCAAACCCAAAAGAAAAAAAAATTCGCCTCTCCTTACGACCTTTATATGAAGTATATATATATTTTTAAGATACATATATATGTAAATGTAATCTCAAAAAAAATACTGAAACTGAAACATTTCCTGGGAAATTTTATCAGTTTTCATGAAGAGAATCGGCCCCTTAAGTTACGCTTAATAATTTTAAGTCACGCCATACAGACTACTGGTCAGATTTTTATCTGTGTGGGCCTTGTGTAAGTCCGTTTTTTATTAGAAGTGGTTTGCAACTTTATTAGAGTCTGAGTTACATAACATCGTTACAATAAACACTGAGGTTGCTGATTCCCCTCCCCCGCAATTTCCGGTACCCCACCCCGCTTTACTACCTTCCGGTGCAGCTTTTGTGGTACAATTTAGAAGCGGTCATTTTGTTTTTGTTGTGATTTGTTGTCTAATGTGAGACTCGGTTTTTGCTTTTGCGCCACAATTAAATAAATTTATTTTCTCGCAGTTAAAATTAAAAACTGATTTTCAATTAAGTATATTTTAGGTATTTGGTCAACAGCACATCATGCTATCCAAAACTGTCAAACTTTAATCGATTTTCAACTTTATCGCCAAGCATTAAAGTTTACTATCCACTGGGGAAATTTGACAGTTTGTGGTAACCTAATGTGCTGTTGTCAGGTGAAATTTTCAAAAAAGAATCAAAAATATGTTAAAAAAGAAATTTAGAATCCTTGAAGAACAAGTAGCCTAGTGGCGAGAGAGGTTAAGCGACGCATACCGGGGCAGAGAACCTGATGGGGTGACTTTAGTGGGTGACCATAACGCCGACGTTCCTGGCTATTATAGATTGACTACAGTCGTTAAATGTGTTATCGCAAAGCGTCATATGGAACAGGCAGAACGAAATCGATGTGACAACATGATGTCACGTGGCCATGTTAGCTCGGCAGGCTTTGTCAAGTTTGCCACATACATATATGATGAGGAAGGACGCCTGGTTTGGTCGAGTGGTCTGCCTCATGATCGACAGGTCCGGGGTTCGATTCCTTCAGGGCAAAAATTTGTACAAAAAGCAAATTTTTGTTCTCGAGTCATGAGTGTTTGTGCATGTCTTTATGTATGTTCCGAGAGACCCACGACACAAGGGAAAACCTTAGTGTTGGCCTTTAAGTGTGTAGCGTATGTTTAGGAACTTTCTAAGGGCGTCCGCTGCGTTAAGCACTGCGTTAAGCCCGCTGCGGGTGCACGGCGCGGCCGCCCGCGCGGCGTGCTGTTTCTTTTAATTTCATATGATCAGCGCTGCATGCAGCGGGTCCCCCGTCGCGCGGCTTCCAAGGAAACAGCACCTGCAGCGGGCGTGCGCGCTGTAAACCCGCTTGACGCAGCGGACGCCCTAAGGCTTAGCCCACCCCCTGTCTTGCCCATTTACACCGTTTGCAGCAACAAGCGAGGCGCAATTTGCCCTTTAGAATTCTGGCGGAGTGCTACGTCCACACAATATGCACCCGTGTACAATGTATTAGGTATAGATACATAGATAGAAGCACGTTATTGCTCACTTACAAGGCAAATTTTCAAAACATAAAAATACAGCAGCTCTAGCACGATAACGACAAACTCGCGCTCGGCTTACGCTGAAACTTTACTTTGATTGCTCGAGGGTCTCGCGCAAAGGCTTGCTCGCCCTATGGCGTTGTCAAAATTGACATTTTGACATAAGACCGCGGTGTCGTCGCGGCGCTGTCACTATCGTACCCGGCCTGCTGGGTCCTAACTCACTCCTTGATTCATCAAAACCCCAACCCAAACTCCTTACCTAGAAAGCTGAGTATTTTTATTTATTTATTTCAGAGACAAACAGACAAAAATTATGCAATTAGAATTAGAATGTACAAGCTGCCAACTCTTCCCAGGCTTACCGTAATAGAGACGCGAGGGTTTTGATGTATTGTGGGCGAAAGGCTGATAACCTCTCACCATTATACATCATGTTTCATCTAATAACACTCACAATGTGTGTCAAACGTGGCATCAAGTGGTTTTGAACCACTGGTGCTCTGCCTACCCCTTATGGGATTACAGTTGTGAGCGTATGTAATGTATGTGTTCTAACATACAGGTTCTTTGCTTTTTCTGAAAGTATGCATGTGTAGTTAATCTAAATATATAAAAGGAGAAACTGACTGACTGACTGACTGACATATCAACGCACAGCCTAAACGGCTAAACGTAGGCACTTGAAATTTGGAAGGGACGTAGCTTAGATACCGTAGAGGTGCTCTAAGAAAGGAATTCCTGAAATTCCCACGGGAACGGGAATTAGCGGGAAAATCTTTTTGTATGAAAAATCTAACGCGGGCGGAGCCGCGGGCGGAAAGCTAGTAAAAAAATATGTTGAAAAAATCGTAGTGGATATAAAAAAAAGGTTAAATCAGACTTACAAATTAATTTTACCCAAAACTCTATTGTAAGTGAAATAGTAAAAAAAACAAAGAAAAATTGTGTCTTTTTTTTTGGATTTCTATTTGTGAGTGGCATGATGAGGGTGGCATGTCTCAAACCCCTCTATAATAGATAAAGATAAAAAAAAACTGGGAAGAGTTGGCAACTGGCACATTTTAAGTTTGTCTTTCACTTCCAGTCTAGTATAGCGTGGAAGCGATTTTCCTATGAAAAAATAAAAAATGAAATTTTTTTATTGCTTCAACAGTTGAGATCTTACATTTGTACAGTTGCTGTGACCTTCTAGTGTAAAAACACCTGTGCCAGAAGGCCACGCTCCGAACCGAAACCGAAACCGTTTTATACTGAAACCATTTTTATACAAGTACGTTTGTAAGAGACGCAGACCTATATCGAGATAGACGAAAAGAGCGCTTCAAACTGTATGAGAACCTAGCGTGTCTAATTTTTCGTACCTAAAATGACGACACGAGCGAGATTTAGTCATGGGAAATCAAGACGATTCAAAGCCGCTTAATTCAGTAAAAAAATAATGTAAAACCGATTAAAATCGATTATCATTTACGACATAGGTCTCAAGCGAACTGACTTAAGTCGGACAAAACTGTGACCGTAGATTACACTTTTTACATGCAAGCATGGGCGTACCCAGCTACTGGCCTAGGCGGGGCAAGTCAGATTTTTTAGGTCAGATCGTCCGCGGCTATTTTGTCATACACACTACTCTACACAAAAACTACATGAAAGATTAGGTATATGTAATGTAGTGTGTAGGGCAAACAGCCGCAAATTATCCTGCTTCATAGGTAGTTAAATAAATAAAAGTAAATTTGACTATGCATTTTTATATTTGCAGAGGGGGCAGCTGCACACCCCTGCCCCCCCCCCCTGGATACGCCCAGGCACGCAAGGTAGGTAAACTTTTACCGTCTATCTCGATATAGGTCTGTGGTAAGAGAAATACTTTTCGAGTCATTCCATTAACAACGCGGGACACAGCAATGACACCCCGGAAGTTCCCTTTTAATCTTATGAGTGTTCCATCCTCTCCGCATACATGTGTAATGACCGCGACCGCAGTCATCTGTCACTGGAATGACCTCCGTGACCCCTGTGACCCTTTGTTGAAAACAGTAGAAGCATAATCTGGACCTTAAATGGATTCTAAAAATTGTTTGTGTCTATGTGTGAAAATTTATAATAAAATACCGAAAGAAATGAAATTATTAAATTTAAGATTATTTAAAAAGCATTTGCACGAATGGTTGTTGAAATATAATTTTTATAGCGTTAAGGAATTATTTGATCTACGTAACTTTTGACTATTGACTTTGAGACACATCAAAATTGTGAAATCGTAATTATTGTTTATTCATGATTGATTACATTGATTTTACTTTGATTATTTGATTATATTGATTCTTATTGATTATTGTTTTGATTGATTAATTGACTATTATTTTTTGATATTGATTATTATTTTGATTATTATTGACTGCATTTATGATTATTTGATCATATTGATTATTATTTTTTAAACTGTACCTAATCACCAGTAATATTTGCATGATACAATTATTTAGCTAAACATGTAAGGCCACTTTTATTGTATAACATCTTTTTAAACCATGTTTAAAGTAAATAAAGAAGTATCTTATCTTATCTTATCTTATCTTAATAGAGGTGTTGGCAATTCTACTGACGATTAAATTTCGGTGTAAGTGAATACATATCAAGGCATTCTAAGTCAATACCTAAACACATAATTTGTTTCTAGCCAAAACCAAAAACGAACCATTGGTCCTTGTCCCAGTTTTAGCCAAAACTGAAACCGGAAATCAAATAGACATTAAACTATTTATAGCATGTTAAAATCTTCTCTTATATGTGTATAAAAATGAAATGCTATTCGTTAGTCACGCTAAAAGTAAAAATGGCTTGATCGATTTGGATGCTGCTTTTTCTGTTGTGTTTCTAATTTTTACGACCAAGTTTTAAAATTCTTTTTAAAAAAATGGAAATCAACCGAGAAAATTCCCACTTTGTACTTTGTACCCACAAAGTCGTGGGCGGATAGCTAGTATAGAATTTTATTACGCGTATAAAATAGTCAATTTTTAAATAAATTGTGATTTACTTGTGTTACATTGAAACTGTAACATGAATAAACATAAACATTTTAAAGAGTTATTGTTGTAAAAAAAGCTTAGTTAAAAATCAAAATCACCTAAACTACATACGACTACAAACGACACGCGATTAACACGTACATCAATAAGATCTTTGTTCTGCAGAAAAGGGCTGTTCGCGCGATTTATCAAATGAGACCTAGAATGTCTCTTAGACAAATATTCAAAGAAATAGATATTCTGACTTTTGCATCCCAATATATATGTGACAATATAAATATATAAAAGGAGAAACTGACTGACTGACTGACTGACTGACTGACTGACTGACATATCAACGCACAGCCTAAACGGCTGAACGTAGGCACTTGAAATTTGAAAGGGACGTAGCTTAGGTACCGTAGAGGTGCTCTAAGAAAGGAATTCCCGAAATTCCCACGGGAACGGGAATTAGTGGGAAAATCCTTTTGAATGAAAAATCTAAACCGCTTAAGTTAGACGCTTGAAATTTGGCATGCAGGTACCTTAGTAAACTTAAAGCTTAGTTGCTACAGGGTATTGCAAAATTCTCACGGGAACGGGAGTTAGCGGGAAAAAACTTTTGTATGTAAAAATCTAAATCACGTAAGATAGATGTTTTCAATCTGTGTACTCTGTACAAAAAAAATTAACACGCAAACGAAGTTGCGGGCATCAGCTAGTCTTTTATATAATGTGAAGAAAAATGAACATTTGATTAAGAAAAATAGCGATAGGCACAATGTAAATACTAGGACCAAGCATAAACTGGATGTACTAGACAGTCGTCTCCACAAGGTCACGAACTCTTTTATGGGTCAATGTATACGTTTCTAAAATAAGATTCCCATGTGCATTCAAAATTTACCTTTATACAAATTTAAGACAGTAATTAAACAAAAACTTTGCAAAAAGGGCTATTACAAAATTTCTGATTACCTGATTGACAAACAGCCATGGGAATGAACTGCTCAGCTCTAGAGTTATTTCAGAATTAGTTAAAATAAGAAAATTGGTAATGCGATTAAAAAGAGCACCCTCAGAGTTTCCTTCCTGTTCTTCTCTGAGGAAGACTGCACCTTTGCGAATAGGCGTAGAGTCAGTAGGGTCAATAGAACGAATGCGTATGTATGTATTTAAATCCTTTAATGTTTGTTTGTATGTATTTCATGTAATCTTGACTTGTTTTAAGTGGCATCCTGAATGTCCTATAAAATAAAGATTTTTTCTATTCTATTCTATTCTACCGTTATTTGGTCTCTTGAATACTCTCAATAGGTTGACTGGAAGAAATCCCCTCGTGGGATAAGTCCGCCTTTGTAAACTTCCTATTACAGTAAACTTGTTATCCTCCGTATTATTATTGTGCAATAAAGAATTATTACATAAATACCAAGTTACGGTGTGGTCGAAACCGAAACTGTGGTCAAAGCTATTTATTTATTGAAAATCTCATTAGGTATAAGGTGGTACATAATATTCAGATTGATGAGACGCCCTGTAAGGGCACAGTAATTTTACATATCTACATACGAGCTAAAATATTATTATTAAGTAATTCTATTTTTTCCACTTCCCACAAGGTCTTATTTTTCTTTGAAAAAATTTTAGGTACAATAATGTTAGGTACATACAATAAATGTAACAAAGGTCAGGCAAAAAAAATTTCGCTATCCTTAACAGTAGGTACTCTTGAAAAGACATCCTATACTAAGGTTATTCAAGGGAATTTTAATGTACTAAATAGTACTTTAGAATAGACATCCTACACTAAAAGCTAGAAACTGAAAGGGTATCGACCAAACTAATCCGGAGCACCTGTGTCAAGAAAAATGTTGCCTTTGCACAGCGCGGGCGTTCCACCCTCGGGGCCTTATAAATCTGGGAACACTTTTTAATGGAAAATTAGTTTGCAGGTCGGACATTATATCCTTTTTCTTATCGCTTAGGTATAGTTAAGTGTGTGGCGAACTGGGCTAGTGTCAGAGTTTTCAAGCCGCCAAATGGCCTCTGACTTGGTTTCAACGAGTTTAATCAATCGACAACAGCCGGGACCGACATACATTGTTATAGCGTTATATTAACATTTTGTGGGAAAATACTGATGTGATTTGTACCCCCAATTAAAAAGAGAGGGTTGCTATAAGTTTGACGTGTGTATTTGTATGTGTCTTTGCACAGCGCAGGCGGGCGACCCGCCTTATAAATCTGAGAACACTTTTTAATGGAAAATTAGTTTGCAGGACGGAAAAATGCTATTATAGCGTTGTATTAACATTTTGTGGGAGAATACTGATGTGATTTTTAATCCTCTAAGTACAAGAAAAGTTATAATTTGACGTGAGTTTTAGGTAAACCAGAGGGCCATCGAGGCTGCTGCCAGGTCTAAAAAATGTAGAATAACCTACTGCCGACATGACCTAAAAAGAAGACGTGTGTGCGTGTCTACGTATCTTCGTATTTGTGTATTAGTATATCTGTCTGTGGCATCGTAGCTCCTAAAGTGATGGACCGATTTCGATGCGGTTTTTTGCTTGAAAGCTGTCGTAATCTAGGTGGTTCTTAGCTTTAATTGATCAAAATTGGTTCAGCCGTTTAAGAGTAACAAGCGACTAGCTTTCCACCCGGTATTTCGTTCCGTACCTACCTTTCCTAATTTAAACAAATAAAACTAAAGGATTTAGAGATAAATTGTTGCTTGGCTATCTTGAATCGCTTAACTAAACAATAACAGCGTAAAATGTAGTTTGCTAGTAATTTGTAGAGGTGAAATACTGGTGTCTGCTCTTAGGATCTTTTGTCAAAGTGTACCAAAAGCCTTGTATACGTCCCCACCGAGGGGCACGGGCCTCCCTTCGTGACACGAAGGGGATTCAGGCCATAGTCCACCACGCTGGCCCAGTGCGGGTTGGTGGCACATTACCAATTTCATTGTCAAAGTGTATTTTATTTTAATTGTTACTATGTTTGAATGAAGCGCTCGTAGCCCAGTGGCTCTCGTTGATTTGAACCGATCAGTGAGGTTAAGCAACGTATACAGGGGCAGGAGAACTGATGGGTTATTAAGTGGCTATTTCTTACGAGCGTTTCCGTGCTTTAGAGGGCACGTTAAGCCGGCAGCCCCGGCTGTTGTTGATTGAATACAGTTCTTAAAACCGAGTCAGAGGTCATTTGGCTGTTTGAGAACTCTGACACCAGGGTGAGTAAATTTTGCCACACACTTGACTATACGTACACGATAGAAGAAGACAACTATTCTGTATTTAAAATGTAAAAATTATACAAGGCAAAGAATAAGACTGAATTCTTCTAAATTATATTGAGACAATTTTTTAAAGTAAAATCAAAAGCGAGATGAAATCTCTAACTTTCACGGGATTTAAACATGGAAACGGGCTCTTACCGTAAAAAGTCTTAAAACAGCTCCAATTTACTTCATTACCAAAATAACACAATATACCTCGTTCGTCTCTACTTCGAACCTAAAAACAACGACCAATTTAGTTAATTAAAAGGTTCAACATTAATTTACCCTGTAAACAACTTGTATCCGAAATCTAACTTGATTTATCTAAAGCGGAGTTCCCATTAGAGTCGGCGAATGGCTTTATTGTGTCAGACCCTTTTACAGTCTCAATCTAAACGCATTGTTTTTTAGAATGGCAATAGTGATACGGGATGGACGTTGGGACTAAAACATGCTGTGACTGATTGAGCCCTTTTTTAAAAAAATTAGGGCTATACATGTCGCTAACATTGCTGGTCTTACAGCCAGTAAGAGAATCGTTAATAGGTTTCTCCCTTGTTATAATCTACTTCCAATAAGTCTGTAGTTCTCCGTACGAGACACAGATGGCGCTGACTTACACGCACGACGTAATGTGCTTAGTAAAGGAAATAAGAAATTGCGCTGCTTGACTTGAAGGCACGATACCTCAGTTGGTTAGAGCACGAGGAGATGTAATCCTGGAGTCGTGGGTTCAAGTTACAATTCACGCTGAATATTTTTCTTTCCCTAAAATTATTCGTAGCGAGATGTACCGAGTTTAATCTCTAGTGCTGCCATGTACCAAATTGCTTATTTTGTGAATTATGTATTAGTTGCACACTAACCAATTCTGTTACGGTGAGGGAAAATATCGTGAGGAAACCTGCAAATTCAGGCGACTGCATACGAAACCATTTCCAATACGATCATGTCCTTGCAAGCGGAGTCACGGAGCTCAGTTGGAAGTCGCTTCATTGTGCCCCGATTGAGAAATAGGACCAAGCCCTAGGAAGAAGATGTCGCTAACCTACGTCACAGAACAAAATGTGATTGCAAGTAAGAAAAAATATGACGTAAGTAATAGCGCTTATTGAAAGACTCTACCATTTTTTCAACATTGAATGGTTTTTTTTTAATACCTGCTAAGAACGCTCATTATTTTTTCAGTGCGAATTAGGTTTTTGAAACAATCCACGAATTGACCAAAGAGATTCAACGCAATAAGTAATTGCATGAAAAAAGTAACTTGCCGGTAACAGAAGCAGCACGCTCATCAAATTTAAAAAGAAAACAAATGATTAATGAGTTTGTATTCCCAGAAGTAAAGATTGAAATTTTATTTGGTGAAAACATTGAGATATAAGTACTTCGTAATATTACTTCAAAGGAGGATTTGAATGTAAATATTTTGATACTTAGTAATGTTGGAAGAGTTGGTTTGGAATAAAATAAACGAGGTTATTTACATTATATAAAGCTTAGCATCTGAGTCACTAAACAAAGTCCCTAGTAAACCGAAATATTAAAATCGAAAAAGAAAAATAGGCGTGTAGCTGTCGTAGATACTGCATACAATTTTCGTAAAATGTCGTAGATACTGCATACAATTTGGGATGTAGAGCTGCAATACAAAACTGAATCCCCCAATTTTGTAACCCAGTTAATTGATTGCATACAAGCTCATTTTAGTCCATTGAAATGTTACATTTTTTAGGCCTTACCTTGCGTTTTTTAGAGGACGCAATTTTATTTTTTTGATGTGTAGGGGGGGTCAGTGTAAAGCTAAAACCAAGTTTGTGGGGTCGCCACCCTTGTCCCACGGCCGCCATCTTGAAAATAGGGGTTGAAATGGTTTTTACGGTATATCTCTTAAACTATTTATTTTATAAAAAAAATTTGTTAACATTTTTTGTTGCAAATTAAATTCTCTACAACTTTGGTTCAGTAACTTTTTGTCGTAGAACTATAAATAAAAAAGTTATAAGCGAAAATCTTCAGAAATTCGAGAAAAAAATTTATATTTTTCGATGTAACTTTTTTTTATCATTTTACGAAAAAATGATATCAGACCATTTTTGTAGATCGTTTTTTGAGGAACAACTTTTATTTGCATCATTTTTTCATTAAGTCAATAGCTAAGGTTTTACAGCGCTCCGAAGTGAGTACTATTTTTCAGTACTCTTAACTATACCTATATTATACATGTGTACTAATAATATGTCATCAGTTATTGTTTTTTTTTTAATTTTTTTTAATTTTTTTTACTTTATTATTATTTTTTTAATTAAAAATTTTGCAATTTTATTAAAAATTAATTATTGACTCTTTTTCACTCCATAACAGAATTTAACAATTATTGATTTTTAAAATAATTTAAAACCTGGCTTGGTAACTTAAGTTACCAAGCCAAGGTGGGCTGGCTTAAAACGTGGCTTGGTAATTATAATGATCCTGAAGACTGGGGCTGGAAAAAATGTGGAAAATTATTGATGCCAGTGCAGAACTCAAAACCTCCAGCACCCCCTGAGCTTCTAAAATTGTTTTTTTGCAAATGCAAAGGAAACTGTGGAGCGATGTGTGGATGTCGAAAAGCAGGACTGAAATGTTCTGCAGTGTGCTTCCATTGTTCTGGAGAGACTTGCAGCAACGTAATAGAACTCTCAGAATTAATTGATGAAAATGACTTTGATGATGAACCGCCAACATTAACACCCCTTCCTTCGCCAGTTCTCCCACTGGTATTTAATTTAGAAAGCCGATCAGATGCTGAGCCGCAGCCTGGTCCATCGAAACGACTGAGGACGGAGTAGTTGTAATTTAGAAAATCACCGTGGATTAGGCAAAATTTTTAATTAAAAAAATTATAATAAAGTAAAAAAAATTAAAAAAAAATTAAAAAAAAAACAATAACTGATGACATATTATTAGTACACATGTATAATATAGGTATAGTTAAGAGTACTGAAAAATAGTACTCACTTCGGAGCGCTGTAAAACCTTAGCTATTGACTTAATGAAAAAATGATGCAAATAAAAGTTGTTCCTCAAAAAACGATCTACAAAAATGGTCTGATATCATTTTTTCGTAAAATGATAAAAAAAAGTTACATCGAAAAATATAAATTTATTTCTCGAATTTCTGAAGATTTTCGCTTATAACTTTTTTATTTATAGTTCTACGACAAAAAGTTGCTGGACCAAAGTTGTAGAGAATTTAATTTGCAACAAAAAATGTTATCAATTTTTTTTTATAAAATAAATAGTTTAAGAGATATACCGTAAAAACCATTTCAACCCCTATTTTCAAGATGGCGGCCGTGGGACAAGGGTGGCGACCCCACAAACTTGGTTTTAGCTTTACACTGACCCCCCCTACACATCAAAAAAATAAAATTGCGTCCTCTAAAAAACGCAACCCCAAATGTAACTTTTCAATGGACTATTTAAAAACGTTATAAAAAAGGCTCAATGTGAAAATAATGCGGTCAAATATCAAAATAGTGTCGAAATGACAACGTCAGAGGACGAATAATCTTTTGCGCGGTGTCCTCGCTCAATCAAAGAAGTTTCACCGTCATCTGAGTGGTGTGAGTTTGTCGCCGCCTGTACTAGCTATTCATATGGCTTGCCCATTTAAGTAGGTAAACTTATTTCACATTTTGAGTTATGTTCTCTGGGAAAGTAATTTAAGGCGACTACAGCACCTAAATTATGATTTTATGATGCGTAGATAAGCATGACGCACTGCATTAAATCGAAGAAAAAAAATACTACGGTAATATTCAGGACATAAACTAGATAAGTAGTTGGCTGAAAATATGATTCAGCACTTTTGGTTCGATAGAAAAAGCTCACAAAGTCACCTCTAAATACCAATATTGTGTATCTTTTAAGCTGTAAAAACGATAGTAAAATGCACACAGGAACTTGAATTTGCTATCAAAATGTTCGTGATTGAACACTCTCGATAAGTAGTTAACGCATTTTTCGATTTAAGCTGTTACCTTTCCATAAATTTCATTTTTATAACTTTCGAACATGTTTTTACGCACGCACGCTTTCATAGTCCGTAAACTTCGTGTATCGACACTGTTCGCACTGCCGGCCCAGGACTGTTGAGAGACGGAGATGGCACTATTCATATGTGTGCTACCTTTATCGGGTGCTGTAGTCGCCTTAATTTAAATTAATTAATTTGCGTCCTAAATGTTTAGTATATTAAGACCACCATGTAATGTGTACTGAATGGGATTTCCAGCTTGTTTCTGTATTTCCGAGCTCATATACTTAACCAGAATCTTGATAAAGTGCGACAGAACATTCTTTTTCTGAGTAAGCTTGCTACACTCTTAACCATATCACCTTTTTGCCAGATTAGGGTGAAGAGCGAACCCGTTATTAATAAATAAATAAAAATAATGTCAATGTGAACAAGCCTTAATAAACCGAACGTTATTTGTCGTGATTCAGTTAAGCTTGGTTTTGTTTTTCAGTTGATTGGGTTACGAAATTTCTTGTTGTTTATTTTTTTATTATCAAGTCTATGTTACCAGGTCAACACAATGTTACATAAGGATTCGTTTCGAAGTTAACAAATGAGAAAATTGAGGAACAAACTAACAAACATATTTTCCCATGTATAAAATTACGTAATAGAG
This sequence comes from Aproaerema taeniolella, assembly GCA_949987775.1. NCBI lineage: Eukaryota > Metazoa > Arthropoda > Insecta > Lepidoptera > Gelechiidae > Aproaerema > Aproaerema taeniolella. Next base: position 15,133,987 of record OX465262.1, read on the forward strand.
GTACTAGCGTTGCGACCAATAGTAGAAAGTATCGATAGTCTATCAATACTATCGTAACCTTGAAAAACAGTCAGAATATTAGCCAATAGTTTGCGATACTATTGATGACAGACAAACCTTTCAATAGTATCGATACTATTGAATTCTAATAGGATCGATACTATCGATAGTATTGATTCAAAACTATCAATACTATCGATACTATAGTCCTATCGATAGCCAATAGGTACATTTTAAATTTTAAACCACCTGCCCAATAGGCTATTTTGAGAAGACGAAACCAGGTCTGCGTAAATTTTTTCATGGATTTTCATTTAACGGGCCGCAAAAATAAGATGGTTTTACAAACTTATTATTGTAGTTAATATGTATAGTTATATAAGGCAAGAAGATGGTAAGCAAGTTTTTACAACAGCATCGTTGGTTTGTAGTCGTAGAACAGATAGTTTGGAATGGGCTTTTTTATAACTCTAACGGCACGGCACTTTAAAATTTGAATTACCATTGACCCCTATGTTCTCAGCTTCTAATATTACTATTACATAGGAGGCAATGGTAATACTTGCCGTTTTTGAATTATAAAAAGGCCCAATGGTTTGCACATGCTTCTAATTTCTCGTTTTGTCTTAGCAATTATCAATGTTCCGAATTCGCACGAACGAACGAAACGTCTATGAATTGATAGATTTATTGTCTACAATAATTGAGATTCAGAACTACGTACTATATTGTTGTTTTGTTATAATTTCTTAAACAATAACAAAATAGGAGCATTGTAGCGAGGTTTACCTAGACCAACTTAAAATAATAGCAGTCAATTTAAGCGTCTAAAACACCAAACATGTTGAAACAAGTATGAAAAAAAAACCAGAAAAGAATACAAAGGTACAGAGGCCAGCGTATCAGGTTACTTTATTTTCGTTGAAAAACCGCTCTTATCGCAACAGCAAAGAGTGCACGCGTGTGGTAACCTAATATGCAGCCCTCTGTACAGTAAGAAAAAAAAACAACGGGTTGCACTCCGGGAGTGCCGGCAGAAGAGAAAACTTGAACATTAACATTGTGCATTCATATTTAATTTAATTTTTTCTATGCTGACACCGGATGACATCTTGACTTTTGCAGTTTTAATTTCCTACATATTAAACACACCTCCGTGACACTAGACTTTGGCAGTTTTAATTTCCTATATTTATTAAACACCCATCCGTCTTACGAACTTTCGATCAGGGTCACGTGTCCGTCACGTGTGCTGACATTTTTACCCATACTTCAAAGTGCACAACTCCGCTAAAGAAGTTTTCACTTCAAAAATAGTCCAGCAATCAAAACCAACAGTACACTCAGCTTCCCAGTCTCGTAGCGCAGACTGTACCAACAAACAGATTCCGCCATTGTGGCTTCGAAAGCGCAACAAACTCTAACGCCCAAAATGCAAATTGTATGGCATAATTACCATGAAACTGTTTAGAGGGGTCGAGTAATTAAGAATACCAAGTTCGAGAATTTCACTTTCAAATTCACGGATCGATTCACTGGTAGGGACCCTAAGCTTTTACACGTTATGATTAAAACGCGGCGGTTTCTTAAAAAAAAACTTTCCGGTAAGATCCCCGTGGGAATTAGGGAAAATTATGTAGCCTATGTTGCTCAGGGATAATGTAGCATTCTAATGATGAAAGATGTTTTGTAATCTTTCCAGTAGTTTGTAAATTTATTCGTCACATCCAAAAATATAAATCTTTCCTCTTTATAAATTAGTATAGATATACTATAGATACAGAGATAACTGCCGGTTGGTGTCACATTACTAAATTAAATTGTCTAACGGGCCTCTACGTGTTGGCTTTGGCCCCACGCACAATTTTTAAAGGTCCGGGACGTAATTGCCCGTGATTCAAGAAATTTAGACAAACAATAATAATAAATAATAAACGCTACACACTCAAAGGCCCACCCTACAGTTTTCCCTCGTGTCGTAGGTCCCTCAGAACATACATAAAGACAGATACAAACACTCTTGACGCAAGAATAAATATCTGCTTTTTACACAAATATTTTCCCCGGCTGGGAACCGAACTCTGGACCCATCGATCAAGAAGCAGCGCCAATACCACTGGACCAAACCGGACGTCAAAGTCTCATCATATTCTCATAATTTTTTTGCCGTGTGGTGATCGGTTGAGAATAACACCATCCCATCTCTTTCCGTGGGTGTCGTAAGAGGCGACTAAGGAAACACAAATGAGACCTGCCTCCTAGTAATCCATCCCAAGCAACGACACTTCATTTTTTCTTAATCTGAGGTGTCGTCCTATGGTCTCATGCGGTGTGGTAGTCTCTGTAAAGGGCCGTCTGGTTCGCGACCACCCTTCTACCGAAGTCCGACGCCAAACAGCTTGCTGTGTTCCGTCGGTGCGTGGGAGTACCAGTGCCTTTATAGGCATTTTCTGGGTTAACTCGCTCCATCGTCGACCTCATCTTTGACCTTTATGGTCAAGATTGAGGTCAAGAGTTAACCCAACTTATAAAAAAAAAAAACTAGTGCCTTAGAATGAATGTCAAATGTTGCGCCAAGTGGTTCTAGAACGTTCTGCTTACCCCGAATGGGATTATAGGCGCGAGTGTTCTTCTTCTTATCTTGTAGGTATAGTTAAGTATGTAGCAAACTTGGCTAACCCTGGTGTCAGAGTTTTTAAACCGCACAATTGCCTCTGATCTTTTAACGACTGTAGTCAATCGACAATAGCCGGGACCGACAGCTTAACGTGCCCTCCGAAGCACGGAAACGCTCGTGATAAATTGCCACTTTGGTCACCCATCAGGTTCCCTGCCTCGTGTACGTTGCTTAACCTCACTGATCGGTTGAGATCAGCGATGAGTGTACGGATTTAAAGGTCTGATAAAATTTTCTTTGTATGAAACTGTAAGAACGAAGAAACGCTTACAACAAAACAAGAAAATTATTAGAAAAGGGACATTCACTCTTGTTCTTAGCAGGTTTCAACTGACATTAGGTTTACCCTGATTGAATTACATATAATAGAGATTGGGATACATATTAACTACATTATTCTGTAAAAAAATCAAAGAGGGTCAGAAAAGTCCCATTATTTTTTCGAAATTAAAAAAAAGGTGTTTGATGTTATTAAGCCCTGACAAAAAAGAGGGCATTACAAATTTGACGTGTGTATCTGTATGTCTGTCTATCTGTGTGTGGTATTGTAGTTCCTAAACGAATAGACCGATTCCGATGCGGTTTCTTTTCTTTGAAAGCTGATGTTAGCTGTTAGCTATATTTGATCAAAAATGGTTCAGCCATTTAAAAGTTATAAGCAACTGCTTTATCACAAAACATCAAAATGGCACTCTTTCGGGAAATACAAAGGAATCTATGTCCATACAGCCATTTTTAAACATTGTTTAAGTTTAGTGATATTTTTTGCGGTAAGGCCCCCTAAATCTCGGAGTTATACAGGGCTTTAGGTATCTCTCTTTCAACCTCTCGGGTGGTTAATCAGACCATGAAACTGAACAACTTCCCCAAGGAACACAGGTCAAATTACGAAAAAATTTTTTTGAAATTTTGAGTTTTTCGTATTTTGACCTATGTTCCTTGGGGAAGTTGTTCAGTTTCATGGTCTGATTAACCACCCGAGAGGTTGAAAAAGAGATACCTAAAGCCCTGTGTACTTTATTTTTATTTTAAAGTTAATATAAATTAAGTTATAGTTTATTTCCTGCAGTCTGTGTTATGACAGTGCCTGTGGTAGGTATTTGAAAATTTAACGCTCCCTTTTGCTCCGCGGTTGCTTCACTGAACGTGTCAAAGCACCTCTATATTCTAAGGAAATTCTCAGCCACTCCAGCTATAATATTTGACGAAAGATTTCAGTAAAATTCGTTAGCAAAGCCCCTTTAATTTGGCGCGCGTTGTTCGAGTTTGTAAAATGGCGAGATTTAAAGAAAAAGTTTGAATAACTAACTGGTTTTACAACATTTTCAATGAATAAATTGAACGATTAGGAAGTTAGAGTGCAGAAAACTTGGGAACTTTTAAGCTATCGGTGTTTATTTTAAAAACTAAGCCAAAGATTAAGTTAATTGAGAAAATCGAGGGAACCATGAATTTTGAACATGAATTTATTCATCGTCATAACCAGCCCTGAAACGTCCCCACTAGGGCTTCCCTTCGAAGCAGTGTAGTAGGATTTAGGCCATGGTAGACTATGTATATAAGCGAAGCCCTCAGTATGTATAAGCGATACATACTCGTATAATTGTAACAAGTAAAACATCTTTCGAAAATTTAATTAATTTATAATTATGTTAATAACAGGTATTTTTAGTGCGAGGAATAACCTTTCTACTTCTACTCTTCCTACTAATATAATAAATGCGAAAGTTTGTGAGGATGTATGGATGTATGAATGTTTATTACTATTTCTAGCTCAAAACGTCCAGCACAATGAGGGATTTTCTTTATATTTTTTTTATTTTTCCCTAGTCGCCGGATAGATGGCGCAAGGAACGGATAGATTACTGCAAGGAACGGAACGTAATATTATTTTTGATTAATTCACTTGAACGTAATTTTGAGATCGTAAAACGAAACGTTATTGTCATATCACATCAATATCACATCTATCACACGTAGTTAGCGATTTTACGAAAACAACAAACAAACAAAACTGAATTATAACAACGCGCGAGAAAACTAGGATGATCGGAAAGCCAAAGCAAACGAACAGAATATTTGACGCAATGTTTTTCTCCAAGCCTCTTGGCTTTGGCATCTAGTAACGGATTCAGTTTAGCGCCATCTAGAGAGCTCTGGGGAACAACTTTTTTTTAATACCCAAAAAGAAAACCTCCCATTTTGATAAAATTTGATATGGAGGTAGCGAACACCCTGGATTAATACATAGGTTACATAATTTTCCCAAATTCCCATAGGAACGAAGTCCCGTGCGGAAAAGCTAGTCTCATATAAAAAAAATCTTTAAACGACCAATTTAAAAAACAAATCACGTCTTCCTAACAACTTGAACAAGCTACAATTAAAATCAAAAACCGAATAAACTCCTCGTTTCCAACCTAAATCTTTTCAACTTTGATGATTGAGCGCCAGTCTTCCAAATCCAAGATGGCGGCCGCCCGTTTCCTTACAAACGTCCACTGCTTGCATGTATCGGTATAAATCTCTCGGCAAATGAACACGTCCATACCACGGTCGGATACAATACATCTCTCGGCCGAGTCGGCGTTCGGGGCATAAATTGCCCGCGGACGGCGCAACCGATGCGGCACGATTTATCGGTGCGATCTTATGCTTCGGAGACGCTGTTGTGATTAGGTTTTTTCTTTGAGTAGTACGGGAAGACAACACTGTGTTAAAAAATTTTGTAATTTAGATTTAAGTTACATGTTTGAGCGGCACAACCTCAGCTGAAATTTCACGTAGTGTGAAGCTGTTATCAAGACGCCTTTCCACCCTGCCTTTGAAAATGTTTGCTTGTATGTTTGTAACAATATTATGTGTGGAATAAAGGAATTTGTATTTGACTATAACGTACAATTTATTATAGGTACCAAGTAGGAGGCCATTTGGAGGTTGACATCTTTGAAACCATGGTTAGAAAGATAGCCAGGTATACTCACACAATCAGAATAGGAAGTATACGCGCTGTAAATAAAACACCCACTAAGTATTCTGGGGTGTTTTGAGACGCCATTGATAAGTGGTTGCAACCTGTGCTGTGATGCAATCGCGACGAGTACACGGACTGTATTTAGTGCTTCAACCTTGGCCTATGTCCAGTAGGTGGACAGTAATAGGCTGGTATGATGATTAATATTCATCTGGCCAAGTCTTGCAATCCTATCGCTCATTACCTCGTCATTCAGCGTATAAAGGGTGCTCTAAAAAATCATTACCACACACAAAAGCGTGTTCAGACGTGCCTTCTTTTCATTAGCTTTTCAGAGGCTGCATTATGTTGACTTTGAGCGAAAATTGGTTTAGAATTTTGCATGAAAATCCCAAAATGGAAATTTGGCCTTTGAACATTTGAAAGGCGAAATTTAAAAAAAAACTTATTTGACTTTATATGGCATTTATGGACGTAAAAGGACAATAATCCCATAGTACATTGTTACTTAAGGGGTGAAAATAAGTCTTTCACCCGAAGTAAACACTGTGCTTTTCATTACGAATACAAGGAAAATTAGACCTACCTGGTAATAACAACATCAATAAGCTGAACTCATTGCATCCATACAAATCTCTGCGATCCAGAAGTATGAACAAAACTTTACAACTCGAAAAAACAAATGAAGATCGGAATGCCACTTTCCCGCCTTTTATGTTTTTTTTTTTCTGTGGCTGGCCAGCTATTCAGCCATTATTTTTAATTTTCATAATTGAATTTTTTTTAAAATATTTTGCCAAAATATATGTTATTTTAAAGAAATACCTAAAAGTATATTATTATAAAGTAATTAAAAAAATATTCTTCAATAAATACTTCACTTTTGTTATTTCAATTTTACATCGCGCTGTAATAGAGTGGCTGTATAGGATGTCGGAACATGTTTTTTTTAATACTTAATTTGACAGCTGTTAGTTGAAAGCGATTCTCCCTAGGCCTGAAAAGTATTACTTTCAAGCCCCTCCTTAGGTAACTTCAGACCTACTTTCAGAGTATGAGTAATGAAAAATATATTTCATGATTTTTAAATAACATACTACTAAAAATGTGAGAATGATTTCTAAAAATAAGCGATTTGAATTAAATTACAACGACGTCGTCCGGAGTGCCCAGATCTCGGCCAATATCCCGAGCGTGCTGGAGCCGCCAGGCCTGTGTCGTTCTGACGGAAAAAGACCCGACCGGCTGACTATGGTGCCATGGCAACGACGTAAGTGCCTATTGTGGGACGCCATGGGCGTTAGCACTTTCGCCGCCTCGCACCTTAGACGCACAATCAGGGTAGCCGGAGCCGCTGCCGAATCTGCAGCCGCCAAAAAGCGGGACAAGTACTCTACTTTAGAGGCCAATTATTACTTTGTACCGCTGGCATTTGAGACTACGGGTTGCTGGGGGTCGGAGGCTTTGGCTTTCGTTAAAGAGATTGGGCGTCGTCTTAGGGAAGGTGGGCATGACGCGCGCTCTGGGTCCTACCTGGCGCAAAGGTTGTCAATTGCTATTCAACGCGGGAATGCGGCGTGTGTGATGGGCACCTTTGCGTCTGGTACGACACAGCTGGTACGACACAGCTTTTTATTAACTTATAAATAGGACGTGCGATTAGCAAAATTAGAATTTAAGACCTTAATAATTAATTATTAATTTAATTTTGACGTATGTATTTTTTTGATTTGAATATTTAATTAAATTACATTAATAAATAATCACAGCTATACGACAGCTTTTCAAACAATTTTGATATTTTGTGAATATATTTTTTATTTTAATGCCTTTAATTTTCTTACAGAGAATTTCTTTTTTTTCGTCAAGTTTGTTTGCCGGATTCCTTCTAACATATTTAAATAACAAGCTAATTTACTAATTATTCTTTCTAACTGGACTTCTTTTGTACTTGGATAACAAGCTTAACTCTTTCATAAACTTATTTCGACTGCTTCTTTGAAGCTTGCTTTAGACAATTAGAAAAAAGCCTGGAGGAAACAAAAAAACCTGGAGATTGTTTCAAAGTGAAAGACAAAGAGAGATTTTTTTATTTAGTTATTTAATTAAAAATGTTTATTGTTTATGCGAGATTTGCTGGTCAAGCAAAAAATAAAAAACAAAATGTACCTATAATGCTAATGAATTATAAGAGAAATACCACCAACATAGAAACCCACATCTACAGCTCTAGCACGATAACGACAAACTCGCGCTCGGCTCACGCTGAAACTTCACTTTGATTGCGCGAGGGTCCCGCGCAAAGGCATGCTCGCCCTATGGCGTTGTCAATGTTGACATTTTGACATAGGATCGCGGTGTTGTCGCGGCGCTGTCACTATCGTACTCGGCCTGCTGCTGCCATAGCAGAAGCAATGACATTACTATTTCAAGAGACTGTAGACTTCCGAATTAACACAAGGTAAATAAACACTATTTGGATTGAGAGAAACTTTTACTTCTCTTGGGTTTTGATTTGGACATACTTCCTTTCAGCAATTCAAGATCATGTGTCAACGTCATTTTGATGCAAAAGAAATGCAACCTTCTATTCATATTTTTAAGGTTATGTTTTCCTTGGCAATAAACTATGAAAAGTCAAAAATTGCTTTAATTTTATGTTATTAAGTGTCTGTATGTGTATTTGTGTATCTGTCTGTGGTAACGTAGCTCCCAAACAGATGAACTGATTTTCGTTTAGTTTTTTTTATGTCATAGATAATTTTATCCCGAGTGTTCTTAGCCATGTTTCATGAAAATCTGTTCAGTCGTTTAAAAGTTATAAGCAATCGAATGTTGGGAGTGGTTCAAAATTTTTAATTTTAGTGTTATCATAGAACATACAAAGTGTTTCTTGAAAACGTCATAATAAATAAGTATATTCGCAAAATGGTGAACTACAGCATTTTTGACTTTGCGCCTATTCGCAAAGGTGCAGTCTTCCTCTGGAGAAGAATAGGCAAAAAACTCCGAGGGTCGCTCTTTTTAACTCAATTATATAAATTTCCTTATTTCTAATTTTCTTCTTCTTCTTACCAGCCCATATACATCCCCACCGAAGGACACGGGCCTCCCTTTGAAACACGAAGGGGCTTAGGCCATAGTCCACCACGCTGGCCCAATGCGGGTTGGTGGACCGCTCGTCTTTCGAAAATGGATTTTCTTGGGCTGGCGGGTTTCATCACGATGTTTTCCTTCACCATTGAGCAAGTGATAATTAGAAATCCGTATATAAATCCTAAATACGAATTTTAATTAACTTTAATATCTGAATAACTCTGGAGCTGAGCAATCTATTCTCATGGTTGCTTGTCTAACAGATAATCAGAAATTCTATCATGAGAGTAAAGTCTCATTGCTTATGCTAGGGCAGCTGATATCCCAGCTTACACAATGAGACACAAGGAAAATGGACCCTATACGTATTTAGAGAAGTTTTCATTTCTCTTGCGTTTGAATTTATAAAAGCGTCTTTTAACAATTTGAAACGCCAATCGATGGGAAAGAAATGCAGACTTCTGTAGTTATGTTTAAGGTGACGTTTTTCTTGGCAATCAACTGGCAATGAGAGTGAAGTTTCATTGCGTATGTTAAAGCAGCTGAGCTTATATAAAATATCCTCTTTCTTAAATAGCCCTGTGGCTACAATTTTGGAATGGGTCAGTCAGGTTAAGCAACGTACACCAACAACGTGACGCATGAACGTAGTGTTAGTTTGTCATGAGCGTCATGGGCACCTTCAATCCCACCCAACTGTTGTCGATTGACTATAGTCGTTAAAACCAAGTCAGAGGCCATTTGGCAGTTTGTAAACTCGGACACCAGGGTTAGCCAAGTCGCCACACACTTGTACTATACCTACACAATAAGAAGAAGAAGAAGATTGATTACACATATACAACTAGGGAGGTAGATTAAAATGACCACCTCACCTATCTCGTCTTCTCTAGCTCAGTTGGTTAATAGCTAGCTTTATGATCTGAAGATTGCAGGTTAGATTCCCGACCATCACAAGCATTTGGAAATCGTACTTTCGAATATTTATAAGGAGTATGAGTGTTAATGTATAATATTTTTGTATTTACAACAAAGAAGTATGCAACCCATACAAACATATGGCCCGGCCCTGTGTGAATTTTTCAAGATTTTTTAATTATTACTCACTTGAACCATAAGTGAACAAAACCGCGATAAAGAGTTTTATTAGTCCTCAATTCTAGGTAGCAAATAAAATATTTCAATTTAAATTCATTCCCGATCCGGTTTTTAAAACGAATTCATTGATATCCAATGATATTGTCTCAAAACTCAAATAGGTCCGTATAACCTTTCGCTTTACAAACGTTTCAAATTTATGGTCGGATAAATCATTCGTTTTGACCCAAAGTTAAGTCTACCAGGGAATCTCACGGGTTTATCGCTTAATTTTTTCTTTTTAGCCGACTTCAGGATAAGGCTCGCAATCCGATTTGTATATTGTTTTTTGTATGTTTGTTAAGCTTGAAGTACAGATGTACACTATATGGATGTCGTTTTGGTTTGTTCCTTTCAGCAGATTACAGTCGGTGGATTGTAACGTTTTTATTTGCTTGGTTAAAACACAATTACATATCAAATATAACCGAAAGGCACGATATCTTAAGGAAAATTCGAACAATGTTGGATGAGTGTTTTTCAATGATTTCTCTTATTAATAGCGTGCAATTAAAGCGTATAATTGACAGTTTTACAAAGTGCGTAAGAGTTCTTCTAAGAGATTTAAAACATTAAATTATTTCATCAAAATCCGTTCACTCGCAATTAACATTCAACCATCTATTCTCACAAACTTTCGCATGAAAAATTTGACTATCTTTTTTGAGACAAACCAGGTCTTCAAAATTTTTTTGGATATTTAATAACAAAAGTTTCACACACCTTTTGAACCGAAACGTCTCCACAGCACGGATGGGAGGAGGTATGTCATTCCAGACTTTTGCGGCAGCAAAACTGAAAGATTTTCGAGCAGCAGCTGTGCGGCAAACCGGCAACGCGAGCGTCAGCACATGCTGCCGCCGCTCGCGCCGCTGGCCGCCGCGCGCAACCCCCTGCAGCCGCAGCCGCCCAGCGAGTGACGCCGGCGCGTGCGATGTCATCAGCTTGTATGCGGTGCATGCCAGCTGTACGTCTCTCCTTGCGTCCATGTTTAAGATATTCAAATTGTTGAGAACGGGCGTGATTATATCCCGACGACAAAGCCTTTCAGAAAATCCGATACATGAATTTTGAACTTTTTATATTCGACGGCTAGTTTTTGCTTGTAGGCACGGCCTTATCTTAAGACAGAGCCACCGACTTTCAAAATAACTGTTTAGTGTTTGCCTACGAAAATTTTCTTTACCTGCGGCAAAAGTTCAATCAAATTTTTCAACGCGAGCTACACAATTCTTTATATAAAACCAAATCGAGGGAAAAGCGAATGAGTTATGTGTTATTCAATAGTAGCACCACAGTTAGACTTTTGTCGGGATTGAGACAGTATGAAAGAAATGTAGATAATTTTTTAGGCACTTTTTCTCATATTTCTTAAAGCTTACTGCTGTTGGAGCTATCTGCTTGCGACTACTGGATTAATCGTACTTTTTATTACAGATAAGTAAGCCGCACATCAGGTTACTACACGCCTGCACTCGGTGCTGTTGCCACAGGAATGATTTTGCAATGAAAATAGGGTAACCGGAAGGGCTGGGCCTTATATATTTATTTTACTTATAATCTACTCGCAATAATTGTTTACTACACTACGTATACACCGCGAATGTCTAGTTTTCGTCTTTCTCGATGTTATTATTGCAAAATGGGCTATATTTGAATGCATAACCTAATTGAAAAGCAGAAAATATTTAAAAACAATAAAAAAAAACCGGAGGAAAATTACACTGGAAAATCATTCAGAGTGATAGTCTGAATTCAGAGTTTCAGTTTTTGCTAAACTGTCTCTTGTAATACAGGGTGTAGTGATATATACTGTTAGATTCGCAGCTCACCTTTTTGTACCTTAGCCACCGTATAAACCAACATCTATCTTGATAAATGAATTACTTTACTACAACAAAGAAATAAGGAGAAATAATTACTTTATCTGTGATATATTAATCTATTATTAGTACTCATAATATGTGTTTTGTTGGCACTGTGTACCGTTCTTTAAAATTATATCATTACTGCAGTCAAACCATTGTACCGGACATCGGGCAATCCTGGTACCTATTGAAATCTTTGTCTCACCCAAAAGGGAGGTCCAATTATTTGGTTGTAAACATGATTAATAGAAAGTCTCAGGTAATCCGCGCCTCTATGATTAATTGGACCCCGATCCTGGAAGGACGAGGGATCCAGTTTAGACTCGTGAATTTTCTAGTCGAAATTTTGACCTCGATTGTACTTGTACTATATTGTAATTTTAATTGGCAAAGTTTTGAGATTACATTTAGAAAATTAGAAATTATATTTTATTTCTAAGGTCCGTATTAGAGAACGCGACTCAGACTCTGATCTATACTTAAGTAGCAGTCGTCTTTATCATTTTGATAGTGAGGGACAGATACAATCTATACTTAAGAATAGATCAAGACTTGAATCTCCTTCTGTAATACAGGCCTCAGCTATTTGCATGAGAACCTAATGCACTGGTCTGTTTGTGTGTATATTTTCAATAATATTTGTTGTTAGAATATTTGTGTCTGTCTCTTTTTGTCTCTCTGTGTGTGTTCGTGTCTTTCACGCAAAAACTACTAGACGGATTTTTTTAAACTTTGCATTTATACAACTTAGACATCAGAATAACAAGAAGTTTACATAATTTTCCCAGATTAATACCGGGACGAAGTCTAAGGCAAAACGCTAGTTTTACCATTATTTACTGATGTTATAACCTTTAAAATACAATTCTAAACGCAAAATAACTCCCCATTGTTTTCAGATGAATCATTTTAGGACCATTTTGGGGAATAATGAGACAATATTTTGTCGTGTGTAGCAGTAATTTGTCTCCTGTTTAGCTGGTGGTTGCTCGGCGGTTGCATAAATTTACATCGCGTCAAATGAGGTTTTAATGCGCCCGGTTGCTAGAGATACGTATTTAGAATGTAAAAATATACTAAACAAACACAATGCGGTTACAGAAATGAAGAATAGGACACTGTGGTACAGATTTATTTTACAGAATTTTAAATAAAATGTTGTGGTTTTATTTATCAGGCAAATTAACAACATAAGTACAGAGGCCAGCGCACCAGGTTACTTCATTTTCATTACAAAACCGCTCTTTTCACAACAGCACTGAGTGCTCGCGTGTGGTAACCTGAGTTGCGGCCGTCCGTACAGACATAGAACTCTTAACAATACAAACAAGTTCCACTAGACGTGCACAACAGTTGTATTAAAACGGGCTTATACTAAAATAAAATATTATTACAAAACAAATACATAAGTTTAAGTTAAAGTGCCACCACCCTCTTCGCAAAAAGTGACATTTAAAACCAACTCTTAGCAGCCCATATACGTCCCCAGCGAGGGGCACGGGCCTCCCTTCGAAACACGAAGGGGATTTAGGCCATAGTCCACCACGCTGGCCTAATGCGGGTTGGTGGACCGCTCGTCTTTCGAAAATGAATTTTCTTGAACGGGCGGCTTTTATCACAATGTTTTCATTCACCGTTGAGCAATCGATAAATAGAAATCCGTACATAAGTCCGAAAAGACGAATTTAGTGGTACAGGCCCGCACCAGGATTTGAACCTGCGACCTTCGGATTACAAGTCTGGTTCATTACCAACTGGGCTAAAAACAACAATTGCCACCAATTAAAACGGCAGTTCATAAAGAAGGTGGTAGATCTATAACTCGACATGGCTTCATGTTATGGTCACAGATTTGTTTACGTTTACTCTCTTGATATTTTAATAGAAAATAATATAACTTCCTTTTGATGTCATAAGCGAATTTTACAGTTCTTAGAAGAGATCCTTATAAAACCAAACGAGCTAGCTGGTCCCCTTAAGGGAGGTACCGAATTCTTTTCTCTGCTGTTGTTCGTACAAAATCATTTATTTTTTTCCTTTTTTTTCCTTATCACTCCACTCGCGCAGACTCTCCCCAAGCCGTATATTGTCCTCAAAAGGGTGGTTTTTAGATAAAATATTTTGTAGAACACCCGATAGATATCTTGGAATATGATAAAAGTGCGGAATATTTTGTTGACTTTTAAAAAGCGTGTTCGCCGATTGCTAGAAAATCTCTCTTCACAGAATTTTGTTAGAAAATGTTACCAAAAGTTACCATACTATGATAGTGTTCTACCACTACTCAGTAAGTTCTTTCATTAAAGATTAAACAGTATTAACCGATTTCCAAAAAGGAGGAGGTTCTATGTTCGACTGTATGTATTTTTTTATGAATGTTCACTGATTTATCCGCCATTTATGGACCATTTATGGTCCCAGTGCAACCAAGTCAGGATCTGATGATGGAATCACAGGGAAATCGAAGGGAAACTCTCAAATTAAATAAGCACTTACATTGTTCCTCACCTATACTTTCAATTATTTACACTAAAAATAGAAAAATAATTATCATTTTACAAAAAAAAGGAAACCGACTTCAAAACGCGAAAAATAAAAACGTTGCGTTTAGTGTGCTACGTACCTACTGATCTGTTTGAAGTCGGTGCCAAGCTTAATAAGTTTGATAGGCTATACGTACATCCGCCTTTGCACCGACTTCAAACAGATCAGCAGGTACGTAGCTCACTAAATGCAACTTTTTATTTTTCGCTTTTTGAAGTCGGTTTTCTTTTTTTGTAAAAAAATAATTTAACGATTAATCAATTTGGGATTTTTGTATAATGAGATGGGAACTCTTAACCTCATTCTTTACCAAGGTCATAGATGAGGTCGGCGATGAAGCGAGTGAACTCAAAAATGCATATTAAGGCACTAGTATTCCACGCACATGAGGAACAAAGCAAGCCGTTTGGCGTTGGACTTCGGTAGTCAATTCAAGACCTAATAGCTTTATTTTATAGATTACTAGCATTCCGCTCGGGACTTCGTTCCGTGAGAATTTGGGTAAATTATGTAGCCTATGTTACTCAAGGATAATGTAGCATTCTAATGGTGAAAGAGTTTTTGAAATCGGTCCAGTAGTTTTTAAGTTTGTTCGTTACATATAAAAATACACATTTTTCCTCTTTATGATATTAGTGAAGATTTAGGAGGCAACGTAAAATAGAAGGACCGTGAACCAGGCGGCCCTTTACAGAGCTTACAACACCGCATGGGACTATACTATAAAAACTTAGACTAAGGCAAAACTTAGATTAAGGCATGATGAAGTTGTGAGAAATTCAGAGTGTATAATAATTTTTTTGAGTAATAATTTGGGACATTCTACATATGTTAGTGACATGTCTAGCTGTAATTTTAATAAATATTTGCACACCTAATATAGGTAGAGCATGTTGGAAAATTGTAACAAATAACTGTATTTTACCATGTCTCCTGCAAATAAATGAATTGAATTGATTGAATTGAATTAAATAGACGCTATGTCAGATTCAAAACAAGTTGAGATCTCGTTGCCCAGGATAGAATAAAAAAGGCAGGTCTCGTTTGTGTTTCTTAAGTCGCCTCTTACGACAATCACAGAAGTGAGGTGGTATTATTCTCTACCGACTATCATCATCATCATTTGCGGTTTTCATATTTTGCAAACAAATAATCTCTAGTTTTAAATGCATTACAAAAGATTCTTACCAAGATTTTTATGATTTTATAACTAGTGAAAATAACCGTAAACAAATAATTCACCAAGGCCTGCCTTAGAATTTATTTTTACAACAGTTTTCTTTGCGCGATATCTGGTTTTATTCTTTTTATTAATGAAAAAACCACGAACACAAACCAGTACCAAAAACGTCACAGATGACTTGTTAAATACATCCCATTCTCATTTCTGCAAACTCATCTCTGCTTTCAAGTTAAACCGCCGAGTACGCGATACAATTTTCAAAAAGAGTCGCCGCGAAATAATAACAGAAACCCTAAGCTCCGAATCCTGGTCTTTTCTTAAAAATACGTGGACCATTAGCACTAGTGTCTGGCAAATTATTTTCGTCCGCCATGACTTGCCGGAGCCACTAAAATATCCGCCATTACCGAGCAAAGCCGTCGCTTAGCGATCTTATTGAAACCGTGTGAAAGGAGCCTTACGTGGCTCTTGGAGAGCTGTAAAGGTTTGCCAGAAATACCATCTTATTTATCTGAAATCCGAAAATCTATCCCAAGTATTCCAAATTTTGGAAAAGTTTAACTTCACGCTGGAATGGAGGTAAAAGAAAAACTTAGAATGTGCCTACCTTCCCAGGCATACTGTTAAAGATTATAGTTTTGCTGTATCATGGGCGAAAGGCTGACAACCTCTCACCATTCTACAACATGTTCCATTTGATAACTCTCACAATTTGTGTCGAACATGGCATCAAGTGGTTTGCTTGAATCACTGATGCTCTGCCTACCTCGTTAGGGACTACAGGCATGGTGAATGTATGTAAATATTTAGATTATTTTTAGAATCGATTATATTATATTATATTACATCTTATTTGCGGAACATGTTGTTGGTGTACATTGAACTTAATTGTGTTAGTCATTTTTGTAACTTGTCTAGTGTGGCACTGTTTATGTTCTTCTTGATTAAAAAAAATGGGTGCGTGAACTTATGTACGCGCGTGAGAAGTTATACTTCTTTGAGCGGTTAAGCAGCTTTATACTGTTAATTTTGTGTCACAGATGCGCGCGCATCTTAAAATTTCACTCTCATCATTTTTTCATAACGCGCCTAGCTTCATACTGTTAATTTTGTGTCACAGATGCGCGCGCATCTTAAAATTTCACTCTCATCATTTTTTCATAACGCGCCTAAAGAAGTATAACTTCAAAAATAAAAATTAACGAAATCTTTTTAAGTATTTCTATTGGTAAAATATATTTGTTGGTTTTTTGCATACATTTTTGTGTATATTTCAAGTTACTTCAAGACAATACATGATTGGCTAAATGGCATAATTCTATATCCAATATGGAGGACCACTCAAGATTTGCTGTGTTCCGTTGATGTGTGGGAGTACCAGTGCCTTAATTGGCATTTTCTGGGTTAACTCGCTCCATCGTCGACCTCATCTATGACCTTAGTCAAGATTGGGGTCAAGAGTTAAACCATCTCATAATTAAAAAAAAAACAGTGATTTTTTTTCCCATGATACGTATGATATATGAGAAAGCTTTCTGGGAGTAATGCGAAAAGAAACATTAAAAATTGAAATTTTTACCAAGTTTCTTTTTTTATAGTAAATTTTTACATCAAATCCGTAATTTAAATACCAAAACTGGCCAGCCCTATTCTACCTCCAGAAAGAAGGCTATCACATTTAGTTTACGGACACGTTTTACGTATCATTTTCATTTTTACATTAAAGGAAATTGGTAAGGTGCTTTTGAATGCAACAGCCTTTTTGGGGGCGTTGAACTTTGCATATTTTTTTCTGTGAAAGAGCTGAATTTATAGTTAAATGTAAAGGGAAACGAGATTGAAACAAATTTGCACAGGAAGACTGACACTACTTCCTTGTCAAATATGTACAATTGACTTGACTAACCTTGGTATCAGAGTTTTCAAACCGCCAAATGGCCTCTGTCTTGGTTTTAAGACTGTAGACAATAGATAGATAGATAGATAGAAATTCTTTATTGCATACAGTCACAAAAAAAAGTTTTACATACTTAACTAAACAAAAGTGCGCAAAGGCGGCCTTATCGCTAAGAGCAATCTCTTCCAGGCAACCCTTGTTTTAGGGACAACTTTACGAAGTCGAGAGTAGTGCAGAGTAATACTTATAGAAAATAATAGACTAATGGAATAGAATAATTATGTATATATGTTATAATATATAAATATACAATGTGTACATAAATAAATAAATAACTACATATACCACATTATATATACATATATGACTACCTATATAAATATAAATATATATACTTATAAATATATATATATATACTATATCTACAAGCACAGCGAATAAAGGGAGAACTTAAACAAGCACTAATGGCAGTTTTCAAGGCAGTGTTTATAAAGTTTTGACTTAAATGTGGAAATAGATTTAGAGTGGCGAATATCATGGGGTAAGTTATTCCAAAGTCTTGCTGTTATTTTTGTGAAAGAATTAAAAAAGTAGTTACGTTCAACAATCGACAACAGACGGGACGGTCAGATTAACGAGCCCTCCAAAGCACGGAAAAACGCTCATTATAAATTTCTACTTTGGTCAACCATCAGGTTGCCTGTCCCTGTGCACGTTGTTTAATCTCATTGATGGTTGGAGATCAGCAAACGTCGCTGGTCTACGAACGCTTTTACTCACCTTACTTTATTTTTATTTTTTATAATAAACGCTACACACCCAAAGGCCCACACTAAGGTTTTCCCTTGTGTCGTGGGTCCCTTGGAACACACAATAAAGACAAACACAAACACCCATGACCCGAGAACAAACATCTGCTTTTTACACAAATGTTTGCCCCGACTGGGGATCGAACCCAGGACCCGTCGATCAAGAGGCAGCGTCATCTACCACTCGACCAAACCGGCCGTCAACTTATTGGCTTATTTACTTCTCTTTCTCTCTCATTTTCGAAATTATTACGGGCTTAACCCCGAGCTCAACTATATTTGTACAAATCGTCATCAGCCCATATGTACATAAGGGTGTTTTAATTAGTGAAGGGGGTGTAGATCGTTACGCTGGCCCGGTGGATTAGTCGACCGCGCGCCTTTAGAAAACTTATGCATAATTAATTAAATACATACAAATTAACAACTCTAAAATTAAAAATGTTGTATTACCCTGGACATTCGATTGCTTATAACTTTAAACGGCTGAAACAATTTATTTATTTTTTACTTTATTGCAAACTTCACAGCTTATAAATACATATTATATTACATAGCCCTTATATTAAAAATGTAGACTGTAGTTTTAGATTAACAGGTAGCATGGGTAACTAATTAACTAAACAAAATAGATTGGATGAGTAATATAAAAAAAAGGACAGTGTGTGTGTGTGTGTGTGTTATATAGCTAAGAACCATTCTCGATTAAATCAACTTTTGAACAAAAAAATCAGAATCGGTCCATTCGTTTAGAGGCTACGATGCTACAGACAGACAAACAGATACACAGACATACAGAAACACAGATACACACATCAAACTTACTCAACATTCCTCTTTTTTCTCGGGGGTTAAAATACCGACAGTAAATTTCGACTAAACTCATATAAACAACACAAATAATCATGAAAAGCATACAAAACATGGAAGTTCCACCGTAAATCCCTGTAGAGCAAAGTTTTAACGACATAGCAAACCCAATTATTCGTCCAAAAATACATACCTTTATATCACAATATTCCAAATAATTCCTACTTAATTAATTTATATCTATCCTGTGACGAGGGCTGAGGAAACATGCCATTTGCAGTTTGAAAAGAAAATTTCACATGAAAACGTTACGACAGGTCTTGTTTTTGAAATGTAAATGTGAAATTGGTAAAGTCGTGTGTCCGCAAACTTACTTTTGCGCTTGGAAAACATTTTCCTATTTGAAAGTTTCATGGAGTAACGAGTTTTTTGATAGCAGATATAAATTTGTGAATTGGACTCCATTTTCCGCTGTGCTCACTTTTGGGCAAGGGTCCTGTGAGGTGTTAATTAGATGCAGAAAGATAAGCTTTGTCTTTGTGTGTATAAAAGATACATAAGTGTGTGGTTTGTTTGTTCATTTTGTTTAAAATGCATAAGTAGCTCAGAGATTAAGGTGTTGTAACTTAGAAAAATCTTTAAAACTGTGCGATATGTTAAGTAAATAGCGGTGATAGCCCAGTTGGTAATGAGCCGGACTTGTAGTCCAAAGGTCGTGGGTTCAAATCCAAGTGCGAGCCTGTACCACTAAATTCGTCCTTTACGGATTTCTAATTATCACATGCTCAACGGTGAAGGAAAACATCGTGATGAAACCCGCCCGTCCAAGAAAAAAACATTTTCGAAAGACGAGCGGTCCACCGACCCGCATTGGGCCAGCGTGATGGACTATGGCCAAAATCCCCTTCGTGTTTCGAAGGGAGGCCCGTGCCCCTCGGTGGGGACGTATATGGGCTGGTGAAAAAAAAAGGTTAAGTAAGTATAGCTTATGACTTTTGTTCTTAAGGGAAACTTGTGCAGTTTAGTGGGCTGGTTAAAATTGTTTCCTGAGTAATTTAAATTCACCAAATACGTTTCAGAAAATGCAGCTCGAGCATGATGGGCGACAAACTCGCGCGGCACGCTACTCTGCTGACGGTGAAACTTTACTTTGATTGCGCGAGGGCCCCGCGCAAAAGCTTGCTTGCCCTCTCGCGTTGACCGCGGCGTATCCCGCGCGTGAGCACATCGTCCTCGGTCTGATGATAGCTTAAAGTTCATGAAGCTAATCAGAAAAAAAATCACAAAAAATATGAAAATGATGTCAAATCCCTGGACAAGTCCATGTATGTAATTTCGCGTAATATTTCACGATGTGATGTGTCATTTTGCGTATGAGTTGTCAGTGTGCGCAAATTGAAGACGAAAGTTCCCTTAGGTCTCCAGAGAGTGAAATCGTTGGAATCGCATCACCATGCTAGTTTCAAAGCATTTGTGGTGCGGTTCCTGACGGTCATGCTGGAGACAGTCATGAAGGAAAGCTTTTGGCCGGAGGGCGTGGTGTTTCGCCGGCACTGATGGAGATTCCCGGTTGCAGACACCCCCGGAATAACACCCGGGAAATAGTGTTAGTTAGTTCTATTTTATTTTGTTAAATTATAATTCATATGTATGTTAGTCTGTAAGGTATTTGTCTATGGGCCTTAGATGCCTGATAATAAATGATTTTATTATTTATTATTATTTATTTGATAGTGTTATTTAGTTTTATTTATTTAATTAAATTATCCATACTAATATTATAAAAGCGAAAGTAACTCTGCCTGTCTGTCTGTCCGTCTTTCACGCCTAAACTACTGAACCGATCTTGATGAAATTTGGTATAAAGATAGATTAAAGCCTGGGAAAGGACATAGGCTACATTTTATCCCACAGTTGGGTACGATGTAACCTGTAGTCCACGCGGGCGGAGCCGCGGGCGGAAAGCTAGTATTTCGTATGTATGTTAGTCTGTAAGGTATTTATCTACGGGCCTAGATGCCTGTTAATAAATGATTTTGATCGTATTACTATTTTGCGTAGACAGAATACGTTTGACTTCCTATATATGTCATTATGCGAGTAATGGTGCTAATCGTTGGTAGAATATTTGGTACACAATGGCCTTAATAGTGTTATTAACACATCCGAAGCATAAAAATCAATTATCACAGAGATTGCTATGGGAGTTGTACCCGAGCGGCGACGTCGGGGAAAACGAGTATTTGAGGATAATGCCCGTGCATTTGTTCTTCTTGTTATGGTAGTAATAGGGATAATACAGCGACGTACAGTGTGTAAAGGACAGCTTAGTGAATAATACTAAAGTGGTGGAATCTACCTATAACTATCATTAGCTAAAAGTAATTATTTTTTCCCGGAAACGTCACGTTACGGGGTTTTCATTATTTACCTATTTTGGCGCTACGCAACGTATCGCGAAACAGTATCCCCCCGCGCCGCGCTGCTGAGTGCGATGTACATTGCTGGTTTTCGTGTTTTACGTTGTTATGATTGTTTTTTATTGCAAAATGGAGTGATTCAATTAAATAATAAAAAATGTGTAGTAGTTGTGTTAATGTAGCGGCTGGACGATGGTAGGGTCGAGCAGGGGTGTAGTGAAACGCCGAGTGCCGTAGGATGAATGCATATTTATTTGATACGCCGGCCATATTTATAGTTTGGCCGTGGCGATTTTATGTAGCTACCCTACAAATGTAAACAGAAAATATTACAAAAGAAATGTAAATTTTCCGGAGAAAAATTCCACTGGAAAATCATTCAGAATGATTGTCTAAATCCAGGGTTTAAGTTTTTGCTAAGCTATCTCACACACCCTGTGTAGATATTGCATAATAGTTTTCCACTCGGACATCGTTCCCGTAGGAATTTGGAGAAATTATTTAGCCTTTGTGTTATTCTGCTATGTAAGCATGTTACAGCCAATTTTTATTAAGATCCGTCAAAAATGTTGTGCGTGAAGGAGTAGCAACAGCAACTCACAAATTTTCGCCATTGAGCCTTTTTATAATTCGAAAGGCACGGCACGGCATGGCAGAATTTGAATTACCATTGCCCTCTATGTTCCCAGCTTCTAGTATCACTAGTGCATAGGAGACAATGGTAATACAATTTTGCCGTGCCGTTTTAGAATGGGCCTTTTTAAAATTCGAAAACGGCTCGGCAAAATGGTATTACCATTGCCTCCTGTGTAATAGTAATACTAGAAGCTGGGAACATAGGAGGCAATGGTGATTCAAATTTCAAAATGCCGTGCCGTGCCGTTCGAATTATAAAATGGCCCAATTATTAAAAGGCCCTTTATAATATTGGTGTGATGTGATATGAAGACTTGTTTCGCCGGACTGGGAATGAAAACGAAATTAGAATGTGCTTATTCTTCTTCTTATCGAGTAGGTATAGTCAAGTATGTGGTGAAACTTGGCTAGAATGTGCTGGTAGAAGCCAGAAAGTGGGGCGCGAGGCTTTTGCTGTATTATGAGTAAAAGGCCTATAAAGAAATGAAAACCTACCTCTATCATATTCTTAACTTTGATTGAGCGAGGGACCCCGTAAAGGCTTGCACTTCTTTCTGTGGTTACAAGGTTTTATTTGTAGAATCCTTTGTCATTTACTTCATTCCTCTTCAGTATAAAGTTTCATATTTCTTATTTAAAAAAAAATATAGCACTGTTAACTTTTGCGATTAGAACACAAAATTTAATACCATAACGAGTCTAAATTCTCGTATATATTATGTTTTTACCTTATATTATGTTTTTAACCGACTTCAAAAAGGAGGAGGTTCTATGTGAGACTGTATGTATTTTATTATGTATGTTATGGACCGATTTTCAAAACTCTTTTTTTGTTCGAAAGAGTATATAAATTTTATCGAAAATCAACAAAAACAAAAAAAAAACTACAAAACAGAACATCATCTAAATAAATGAGTGTCATTTTAGTTTGTGGTTATCTGCTAATAGGCACTGTAGTCTGTAAAAAATACTAGTTATCTACTTTGTGCGAATTGTTGTTGGGATTAAAATCAGTGACTCATATGTTTTTTTAACGTGGAAAATTATATAAACGCGAATTAACACCCGTTTTAGTATTAAATTATGTTTTCAAATCGCAAAAGTTTGAAGTATTTAATTAGAGGTAAGTAGGTACCTAAACTCCGCAAGTATCACGAGGAACGAGCGAGACAACGCTGACACAAGTACGTTATTACTTTCTGGAAATGTCTTATTATTGTAACAACTTTTTAAAACTTTTTACTTTTTTTATTTTATTTTTTTATTTAAAGATTTGCCAACGTTTACATCGCTATTACATAAGTAAACATACAATCTTCGAACTAAAAACTAAACGAGTACACAATTAAAGGCAAATACCACATTTGATATTAAGAACACGTTTGTGTGTTACAATAATAATAGTACATTCTTTTACAAAATTGTCAAAGTTTTAAATGTTTCTAAGCTGCTGCATGACTTTCTTACGAAATTGTGGCAGAGTCCTCAAATAAATCAATTGCTTGGTGGTACTTATTTGCTAGGTTACTAAGACGCGGAACAGGAGAGTTGACGCCAAGGACAGTCCTTCTAAAAGGAGCACTGAAAGGAGCGACGCTTTTGTTAATATGGTGGAAATTAACTGTAAATAAAATAAGTAAAAAAGGAGTACATTTTATCCATCAGGCAGCTATTACCAACCTTCCTGGTTAAGCATAACATTTTAACGGCTCTCTAAAAACTAACGTCTATTTCCCAACTACCGTGTGGTAAAATAATAATTTCTGTATGCAAGCTTAAAAACACTCTAGGCTTATAACAAGCCCCGGCTGTAATAACTTAATTAAAATGTTTCTTATCTACCAAGAGAAAATTATTCCATTATGTCTGAAGCTTAAAATTACTCCTATACATGTACTTCGTGTAATTTTTCTGCAGAAAATTATCCTTCTGCGCTTTTTATAGAGTTTTTCTGGTCTTACAGTATTTTTTTTCTTTAATTTACATTTTTATTAAGATTAACAAATAAAAATAAATAAATTTGTCTTCTTTAAACTCCTGTTATTATATTAGACATAAATTGTAAACATAAAATCACATTAATAATAGACTAGGCCGAGCCGTAATGGATATACACTATTGGAGTGAATACTTTCTGCCTTCTTCTTCTTTTTATCGTGTTGATATAGTCAAGTGTGTGGCGAACTTGGCTAACCCTGGTGTCAGAGTTTTCAAACAGCACAATGGCCTCTGACTTGGTTTTAACGACTGTAGTCAATCGACAACAGCCGGGACCAACAGCTTAACGTGCCCTCCAAAGCACGGAAACGCTGGTGATAAATTGCCACTTTGGTCACCCATCAGGTTCCCTGCAACTATATACGTTGCTTATATTGTAGGAATAAATAATCAAATAGATACGTGGCTAATCTGACTAATTTATTTCCAAATAGAATTACGAAATTCACTCAACAAAGTATAATGGGATGACTTTAAGTTAGTTATTGAAACTACATGAGGTAATTCACCCCATGAATCTGAACAACCAAGGAACCTATAAAAAAATCCGCTTAATTTATATGGAGAGGTGAAACGTTCTTCATTGGATATTTCACCCTATGTTCTTGGGGAAAGTTATTATAGAAATAGAAAAAATAGGTATTTTATAGGACAATCAGGATGCCACTTAAAATAAGTCAAGATTACATGAATACATACAAACATACATTAATGGATTTAAATACATACGTTTATTTATTTGGTAAGCTGAGTTTGGTAAGTCAGAATCGGAATCAGAATTAAAATCGGAATCAGAATCAAAATCGGAATCGGAATCGGAATCGGGATCGGAATCAGTTCCGATCCTGAATTTTTGCTGATTTGAAGTGAATTTATATTTTATGTATGTACGTATTCATTCTTTATTGTACATGAGCATAAGTTACACAAAACACATTATAAGAAAAAAAAAACAGTACAAAGGCGGACTTATCCCACAAGGGGATTTCTTCCAGTCAACCCATTGAGTGTTTGAGAGGAAGGAGTAGTCGGCAGGTAGCATTAAATGTACAAAAATAGTACAATTAATATATTAATATACAAATAATATAGTAAATTAAACATGTACATATATAATACATAAATATATAATATAATATATAATATATAAATTTTATTTACTAACTTTATAAAAACTTTGCTTTCAGAAGCCCTAAATAGGTTCTACTATTTATTATAGGATGCCGACCGCTAACTCGAGATACCGTATACGGGCAGAAAAAAACCGTTTTATCTCTACCTGAATGAAAGCCTCTTTGTACGTAGCTGTCTGCTGCATTTCCTTTCATACTCAAGCATTATAATCTATTTAACAACCAAGGTTGGTAAACATGAATTTACGTTCTTGAATCAGATAAAAACTTATATCAGGATTAACATAGCTTAAATTCAATTCAAATAAATAAACCAGCGGTGATAGCCCAGTTGGTAATGAGCCAGAATTGTAATCGGAAGGTTGCGGGTTCAAATCCTGGTGCGGGTTCAAACCAATAAATTTGTTTTTTCGGATTTATATCCGGATTTCTAATTATCACTTGCTCAACGGTGAAGGAAAACATCGTAATGAAACCCGCCCGTTCAAGAAAATTCAATTTCGAAAGACGAGCGGTCCACCAACCTGCATTGGGCCAGCGTGGTGGACTATGGCCTGAATCCCCTTCGTGTTTCCAAGGGAGGCCCGTGTAGGAGGTGGGATGTAAATGGGCTGGTAAAAAAATAAATAAACAATACACACTCAATTCACTCAAACACCCATAGTAAATAATTCCTTTTATCGTGGGTTATTGGGGACACGTACAATATATAGCAACGAACCTGAGAATTAACAACTGATACACAAATATTTGCTCCAACCGGGAATCAAACTCTGGAGCAGTCAATGCAAAGGTATCACTAGACACTGGACCAAATAGGTCGTTAATGAGATTAATAGTAACAAAAGTGTTCCAAGTTGGCGAAAACAAACTACTGCCATAAACTTGCTACGGCGTAGACCATGCTACGGTGATGCTACGGTCGTAGTGTCGTAGCTACATACTTACATTGTATCAAGGTTTCTTTATTTTTTTTTGTTTTTTAGGGTTCCGTACCCAAAGGGTAAAACGGGACCCTATTACTAAGACTCCACTGTCAGTCCGACTGTCTGTCCGTCTGTCACCAGGCTGTATCCCATGAACCGTGATAGTAAGACAGTTGAAATTTTTGCAGATGTATTTCTGTTGCCGCTATAACAAAAAATACTAAAAACACCAGAATAAAATAAATATTTAAGGGGGCTCCCATACAAAAGACATGATTTTTTTGCCGTTTTTATAGATAATGGCACGGAACCCTTCGTGTCCGAGTCCGACTCGCTCTTGGCCGGTTTTTTTATTGCCTTTGAGTACTTTAGTCTTCTATATCTATACATATTATAAAGGGGAAAGATTTGATTGTTTGTTTGTTTGCATCGAATAGGCTCAGAAACTACTGGACCGATTTGAAAAATTATTTCACCATTAGAATCCTACATTATCCGGGATAAACATAGGGTACATGATTTTCCCGAAGTCCCGCGCGGGAAGCTAGTTTATATAAAAAATCCAATAAAATTACTTCAAACTAAATTACACACAACAATGTGGCTTTAAAATAAGCTATCCAGTTACTTCCTTCAAAGCCTCCTATACCTGCAACAGCCTTTATTGTGCCAGTGACAAACTACGAGACGTTTAATAATAGCAACTTTGAGAAATGCCCGCGTCCGAACCTTTGTTCAGTGTTTGTAAATGCGGGAGAAGAGAAAAATGTCTCAAGCAAACGGGATCTAGTAGAAAGGTATTAAGATAAGGTATATTAATGTTTGTCTTTGATGGAATTGTTATTACAGTTATTAACGATAAAAGTGTGATAAGTAGTGTGTAATGAGAACTCATTTGAAATATAAGCGAGCCGAGGGGTAGGGTCTTCATTTACACATTACACGTTTATGTTTCATAGAAATAAAAATCCATCAATATTTGCATCATATGTAATTTTGGGCTACATCCCGCCGTGTCGCCGTGTGGTGGCACAGAATAAATAATAGTACTAACGTAGTGGTGGTCAGTTGAGAATAACACCACTCCATTTCTTTCCGTGGGTGTCGTAAGAGGCGACTAAGGAAACAAAAATGAGACCTGCCTCCTAGTAATCCATCTTAGGCAACGACACCTCAGTTTGTTTTTAATCTGTGGGCGTATTATGGTCTTATGCGGTGTGGTAAACTCTGTAAAGGGCCGTCTGGTTCGCGACCACCCTCCTACCGAAGTCCGACGGCAAACAGCTTGCTGTGTTCCGTCGGTGCGTTGGAGTACCAGTGCCTTAATTGGCATTTTCTGGGTTAACTCGCTCTATAGTCGACCTCATCTATGACCTTGGTCAAGATTGAGGCCAAGAGTTAATCCATCTTATAATGAAAAATAAATAAAAATAAACATAACATAGCTAACTCTTTACTGCCACTGCCAGACAGAATCAAAGTCAAACGTTGCGTTACGTGAACCATATGCTCCGTCTCCATTATTTGCGACCGTAAATCTATACATTCCTTCAAAAATAGAGTCAAAGAATACTACCTGTCCCAACTGTAATGAGCAAATTATATATTATGTATGTATGATTTATTATATTCGTTTATATGTATTATATATGTTAGTATATATATTATTTTTATTTCATTATATTTAAGTATTAATAATATAAGCTCTTCTCTTATTTCGTATTTTCTTACGTTGTGCGCAATTCTCTCTTCCCGTCTCGTACACTATTTCTCACCGATTAGGTTGGCTGGAAGAGATCTCTTCTAGAGATAAGCTCGCCTTTGTACACTATTTTTTATGTACATTTTTTCCTACTGTGTTTGTGCAATAAAGAATATATATAGAATAGAATAGAATAAAATGTTATTCAGTAACAATACACCGCGGTGATAGCCCAGTTAGTAGTAAGCCAGACTTGTGATCGGAAGGTGGCGGGTTTAAATCCTGGTGCGGGCCTGTACCACTAAATTCGTCTTTTGAGATTCAAGTACGGATTTCTAATTATCACTTGCTCAACGGTGAAAGAAAACATCGTAATGAAATCTGCCTGTCCAAGAAAATTCGTTTGGGAAAGACGAGCGGTTCACCAACCCGCATTGGGCTAGCGAGTGGACTAGGCCTACATCCCCTTCGTATTCGGAGGGAGGCCCGTGCCCCTCGGTTGGGACGTATATGGGCTGGTAAAAAAAAACAATACACCAAATATCCGGACGGCCGGTTTGGTCGAGTGGTAGTGACGCTGCCTCTTGATCGTCGGTCCTGGGTTCGATCCCCAGTCGGGCAAACCTTTGTGTAAAAAGCAGATGTTTGTTCTCGGGTCATGGGTGTTTGTGTTTGTCTTTATGTGTTTTCCAAGGGACCAACGACACAAGGGAAAACCTTACTGTGGGCCTTTGAGTGTGAAGCGTTTATTTTATTTAAATATAATCAAATGTATAGATTGATGGAATATTGCGGCTGTGCGGTTGTATATTTCTTTTTTTTCGGTGTACTATGCAGTTACATTGACATACATTGGAACCACTAAAAACCAATAACCACACTGCCCTATTTTAAAAGGAGAATAGTAGTAACATCCATAATCAATATGCATCTCGGCTCCGTGCGTTAGCATAGCAACACCACTGATGCATCCTAAAACAGTTTCGATGCATGTTTCCAAGCCTGGCTCG
Source organism: Aproaerema taeniolella (assembly GCA_949987775.1). Classification (NCBI taxonomy): domain Eukaryota; kingdom Metazoa; phylum Arthropoda; class Insecta; order Lepidoptera; family Gelechiidae; genus Aproaerema; species Aproaerema taeniolella. Next base: position 15,162,807 of record OX465262.1, read on the forward strand.
CATCCAAGAGCGGGCTGTGTCATGCGGAAAGTGTATAGGCTATTAGCAATCCGGTGGTGGTGCTGGGGTGACGTTTAACGCGCATAGTCGATGGAATTTTGAATTTAGAGCTGCAGTTCTGTATGGTGTGAAAGTGTTTTTAAATTGAGACACTTTTTTGGTCTAGCGGTTTTATGGTTTTTGATGTGTGTACAGACAGCACGTCAATCGATGCTGTTACGAGCAAAATAAGGGCAATGTATTTATACAATCATAATAAAATAATTTTCCACGTTAAAAACGTATGAGTCACCGACTTCAATCCCAACAACAGTTCGCACAAAGTAGATGACCAGTATTTTTTGCAGACTACAATGCCTATTAGCAGATAACCACAAACGAAAACGTCACTCATTTATTTAGATGATGTTCTGGTTTGTAGTTTTTGTTGATTTTTAGTTTTTGTTGGTAGCGTCGTCGGTAGCTCTCTCACTTAGCCTCAGAAATATTGTAAGGTAGATGCAGATAAGGAGATTTTATGAAGTGCTTTTTATGTTTTTTTCTGGCTTTGATCCGTGATTTTAGCATAGTTTTATTGGACTAATTTTGTTTTTTAGCCCCCAACAAAAAATCGGGGTGTTATAAGTTTGACGTGTGTATCTGTGTATCTGTCAGTGGCATCGTAGCTACTAACGAATAGAAAACATCATAATTTTCCACGTTAAAAACGTATGAGTCACCGACTTCAATCCCAATAACAGTTTGCACAAACTTGATAACTAGTATTTATTGCAGACTACAATGCCTATTAGCAGATAACCACAAACGAAAACGTCACTCATTTATTTAGATGATGTTCTGGTTTGTAGTATTTTTTTGTTTTTGATGATTTTTTTAATAGCGCTGAATCATATTCGATAAAAGTTCTATGGGACCACCTTTGGAGTATATTCTTTCAAACAAAGAAAGAATTTTGATAATCTGTCCATAATTGGCGAAGAAATCGGTGAACATACATTAAAAAAATACACCCAGTCGACATAGAACCTCCTCCTTTTTTGAAGTCGGTTAAAAATTAAGTTCAGAGGAAAGAACAAAAACAAAGAAAACAAAAACGATGATCTCTCGACTACAGTCGTGAAAATTGTGTGACAGTATTTAAAATTGACACAATGTGTACACACGGCAGCACATCAGGCTACAGACACGTTGACCTTGATATCGTCCTTATCTCGCTCGTAATAGCGCTGGCTTTATTAATGAAAATGGTAACCTGACATGCTGCTGTCTGTACAGTAGCTTGTGCATGTTGAGGCATATTTTTTGAGGCACTAAAGAATATTCGGGTCTAGTTATCAAGTTTGTAATATTGTACCTACTCGACCCTCGCTTACCCGCTCAGACTATTTCCACCAGCTACCGTTCAAGCACCCTTAATATAAATCTCCTATGAAATTGCCACTTTTCATACACTATTTTTAGAAAACAGATTTTTAATATCAATCTACTTACGAGTATTTGGATTTTTTCTGGAATGTGAAATCCAGATTCAACAAGATTTCGTGGTAAGGTTTGGACAGTATTTAGTTACTTTTTTATACTCAGTTTATTGAAAGTTGTAATTATAACAAAGTTACAGCAAAATTAAAGCAATAAAACGGGCTACAGATGAAACACTATTTGAGCTTTGTTTTCGGTATTTAAATCCAAAGTAAAAATGGATCGATTTTGCTTAAATCTCCGTTATGTCACCCAGTTTTTAAATAAAAAAAAACATGTGACTGTTACTGATCAATCAAATAAATTATGAACACAAAAAGCTTGACAAAAAAATTGCAATTTCAAAAGAATGTAATTTATTTTGTCATGTTGGTTATCGTTTATCAAACAAAAACAATATGAAGTCAACAATTGAGGTCAAGAGTAAACCAATCTCATAATAAAAAAATAATATCTGAAGCATTTTTGTAACTATCTGACAAGACAACTAAATTCAGAAGCACTAATTTGCGCTAGTGAACAACACGGCTGATAAGCCTACTTGAATTTTACACATTTTTTATGGTGGTCCATCGGGCTCGCACAATACACGCGCAGGCGGTCAGAATGCCCAAATTTACGACGCCACGCCGACACCCTTATTGGCATGCTCGGTAATGTTTAGGCTTTAGATATTTTGGGAAATCTCAGAAAAAGTCTTTTTTATTCGTGTTTGTATGTATGTATGTATTTATTCTTTATTGTACATGATCAAAAGTTACACAAGACACATAAGAAACACAGTACAAAGGCGGACTTAGCCCACAAGGGGATTTCTTCCAGTAAACCCATTGAGTGTTTGAGAGGAAGAAGTAGTCGGCAGGTAGCATTCAATGTACAAAGGTTTAATATACAAATAATGTAAAGGTATAGTATGTTATAATGTATAAATATACAAATAATGTATTACATAAACATAAGCCATGTACATATATATAAATACATAATTATATACTTACATAAATATTTATAAACAAACAACGAAATGCGAGAGGATACGTACAAACTTAGCTAAGAGCTTCAGCATCGACACCAAAGTGCTTTTTGAGCCTCAACTGAAGGGAACTTACGGACAAACACTGGTATGCTATTCCAGAGCCTCGCCGCGAGCACTGTAAAAGACCTATTGTATGTACGTGTAGTGTTTGGCAGGATAGTGAGAGCAAGATTAAAACCAGATCGCAGACGCTCACCACTGATTTCAGACCTATGCTTTCTGTTTTTGTCTTAATCATTCGTTTCATACTGCAGAAGCCTTTGAGTGGGGTGTATGGGGTCATGACATCTTAGTGCTCCAAAATCGTCATCTTCACCTGCTAGCACTGCACCCTGCTGATAAACGGACGATGCTCTGAGGTATTACAATCCATAAAAGGTTTCTATACTTGATATACGCAGCTTCGCCATTCTTTTAATTTTAAACTCCAAATACTCAGAAATAGGCAAAATTTGTGAACGCAATCTTTCAAAGAATTGAATTAAAGCGTGTAAGTGAGATTTACTGACTTTTAAATAATACGGTACTCATGTTCCATTATCTCAAAGCGTATTTCACATATTGCGTCAAGTGGTTCTAGAACCATATAATTCTAAGCCTATCCCGACAGGGATCTCGGGCGTGAGTGTATGGGCAGATTTTTTTTAAATTATAAGATGGATTAACTCTTGACCTCAATCTTGACCATAAAGGTCAAAGATGAGGTCGACGATGGAGCGAGTTAACCCATAAAATGCCTATAAAGGCACTGGTACTCCCACGCACCGAAGGAACACAGCAAGCTGTTTGACGTCGGACTTCGGTAGGAGGGTGGTCGGAAACCAGGCGGCTATTTACAGAGCCTACCACACCGCATAAGACCATAGGACGACAACTCAGATTCAGAAAAAAATGAAGTGTCGTTACCTGGGATGGATTACTAGGAGGCAGGTCTCATTTGTGTTTTCTTAGTCGCCTCTTACAACACCCACGGAAAGAGATGGGGTGAAGTCAAGTTAATTTAAAAACTTATAAATGTGTTTGCTTTTTTATCTTTACTTCACGTAAAGAAGCAAAAGATCATAGTGATTTTTAGAACTGAGATCGTAGAGGGGTCGAAAAAGATGCGAGCAAAGCAAAGAGCAAAGCAGGCTGAAAGCTAGTTACAAAAAATTTCAAAACACAAAAATAAAAACTGACAAGATTGGGTAGCAAATCAAACATCCTTATTGAAACCAACCCTATTCGGACCGTAGGGTGTTGGCATTCAGGGCGGGTAAGAGGAACGAGGCGAGAGGGGGAGCCCAGAGAGAGTGCTCTAAGCAATTTGCATTTATTTACAGCTTCACAGGTAAGGCATGTGCAAAACAAAGGTTAGCTAAGAACTTTTTGTGGAGTCAGTCGGCTTATTTGTAGTCGTAAATTTTATTTTGTTTATCTTTTTCAGACTGATAAGGACGCCTTTGTGCCGTTTACCCTACCAAGTAAGTTGGGAAAGGTGCTTTTAAGGTAGAAGTTCGGATTTGGGTTATTGTAAGGTGATAGGGTAACCTTCTAAGTTAGGGATAAGTTTTCTCGGAGTTTTGAATTGGTAGTTTTGTAAGTTTTATCTCGACAATGCTTTTTGAATTTATATTTTGAAGGAATCCTAACAGACTTTGGTACGAATAATAACTTAAGTAGCTTTTTATTTGTGCCAAAGACTGTTAGGATTTTTTCAAAATGTAAATTGAAAATAAAAAAGGGCCTTTTAGGCAAATGTTTAACCAACGATTAGCAGCTAACCAGAGATTTGACAATGTCATTTTCATACATTTTTTTTGACAATTTGTCTGATTAGCTTCTAACCGCTGTTTAACCGTTGGTTATATTGTTGGTGAACACGGGCCTAAGTCTTTTAAATATTATATTCGGGCGTGGTACACTATATCTATATCTCCGGTTGAAAGTTATGAACATATTTCTTCAAAAAAAATTTCTAGATCTTCATTCATAGAGAAATATGTATAAATATTAAAATGGTATTCGGAAACCCCGGTAAATAGGGTGAGAGATCGTTTTAAAGGTCACCGTATTGATAACACGTGTACCTTAGCTTTGGAAGGCTTAATAAATTGTTGAGCCCTCAAAGGTTTCACTGAATAATGGGTGTAAGGCTAGATATTTTTTAACCGTGTGGTGATCGGTTGAGAATAACACCACCCCATCTCTTTCCGTGGGTGTCGTAAGAGGCGACTAAGGAAACACTAATGAGACCTGCCTCCTAGTGATCCATCCCAGGCAACGACACTTCATTTTTTTCTGAATCTGAGGTGTCTTCCTATGGTCTCATGCGGTGTGGTAGGCTCTGTAAAGGGCCGTCTGGTTCGCGACCACCCTCCTACCGAAGTCCGACGCCAAACAGCTTGCTGTGTTCCGTCGGTGCGTGGGAGTACCAGTGCCTTTATAGGCATTTTCTGGGTTAACTCGCTCCATCGTCGACCTCATCTTTGACCTTATGGTCAAGATTGAGGTCAAGAGTTAACCCAGTTATAATAATAATAAAAAAAATAGAAAGTAATAACAAGAAAATTGTCAATATTTAATCGATTATTGCAAACTATAAAGCATATAGTTTGCATATAGGGCTAAAAATCAGTGTTGCCAGCCTGATAATCAGTCTGGCATTAGTCGCTGAGCCCAGGCCTTTTTTCCTCACTGCGGCAGACATATTATGCAAGCTTAAACTTGTTTATTAGGATAAGATTATAAATTTGGACTTTTTTTAAAATGTGTGTGTTTGCTGTTCTGAAGAAATAAACGTATTATTATTATTATATAATATTCCACCTTAAATTAATTAATTTGTGTGACATTAAAGTTTTGAAATTAGTGTGTGTGTGTGGGGAAAGTTGGACAATTTCTTCGGCTTATTTACATCCTTAACTTTCGCTAACTAATTTAAACACACGGCCAAACTAACCGCCCTAAAAATCCTTTTTAATCCCCGACAAAAAAGAGGGGTGTTATAAGTTTGACGGATGCATTTGTATGTCTGTGTATCTGTGTGTCTGTCTGTGGCATCGAATGGATCGATTTCGATGCGTTTTTCGTTTGAAAGTTGACGTAATCAAGATAGTTCTTAGCTTTATTTGAGCAACATTGGTTCAGCCGTTTATCTTTAAATATATAAAAGGAGAAACTGACTGACTGACTGACATATCAACGCACAGCCTCAACGGCTAAACGTAGGCACTTGAAATTTGGAAGGGACGTAGCTTAGGTACCGTAGAGGTGCACTAAGAAAGGAATTCTCAAAATTCCCACGGGAACGGGAATTAGCGGGAAAATCATTTTGTATGAAAAATCTAAACCGCTAAAGTTAGACGCTTGAAATTTGGCATGCAGCTTGAATTTGGTACCTTAGTAAACTCAAAGCTTAGTTGCAACAGGATATTGCAAAATTCCCACGGGAACGGGAGTTAGCGGGAAAAAACTTTTGTGATCTGTTCAAAAGAAAAAATTAACACGCAAACGAAGTTGCATCAGCTAGTAAATTATAAGCAATCGAATATCTGGGGTGATAATATTTTTTTCAATTTATAGTTATAATTTTAAATTTCTCTAAGAAAGCCATGATATAATAGATCCTGACTAAATCCAAGTATTTCTGAACCAGATTGGATCGTCGTATTTGACGTGTAAGCGAATCGTGCCAGACTTAGAATATGCAAACTTAGCACAAGCCGAGTTACTGCTAACTTCGTTATAATACCTTAGCATAACCTGCATATTGGTTTGTGCATCAGCTTAGATACTATGTTAAGATTCAGTATTGTGTATTCGAAGAAGGTACTCCGAAAAATAGGAGTATGTTTTGTGTAAGTAGGTACTTCATTGTTCAGATGGCTCAGTGTTAAAATTAACAATTATAAGTCAAATTTTAATTTTTAATCAAAATAATTGTTTGAACTCCAACATATTTTCACAATTTTTAACTTATTGTGACGGTTAAAATATTGTATTGGATTAAATTTTGTAATCATTGCTAGTACAGGCCGTGACAAACTCGTCAAGCCGACGACGCGCAAACTGGCGTAGTTATTTTGACACTTTTTTGGCATTTGACCGCATTTTTTTTACCAGTTCATATACGTCCTCACCGAGGGGCACGGGCCTCCCTTCGAAACACGAAGGGGATTTAGGCCATGGTCCACTACGCTGGCCCAATGCGGGTCGGTGGAGCGCTCGTCTTTCGAAAATGATTTTTTCTTGGACGGGTGGGTTTCATCACGATGTTTTCTTTCATCGTTGAGCAAGTGATAATTAGAAATCCGTAAATAAATCCGAAAAGACGAATTTAGTAGTACAGGCCCGCACCAGGATTTGAACCCGTGACCTTCGGATTACAAGTCTGGCTCATTACCAACTGGGCTATCACCGCTTCTTACTTGGGAACTTGAGGGATAATCACAAATAATTTTAGGGAGAGACACAGATGGCGCTAATCTACACGCACAAAGTAATGTGCTTAGTAAGGGGAATGAGAAATTTCGGAACTTGTGAAGGCACGATAGGTCAGTTGGTTAGAGAACCCATTGGGCCTTTTTATAATTCGAAAACAGCACGGCAAACTACTACCATTGCCTCCTACATACTAGGGATTTGAGTAGTTAGGAATATAAGGGGCAATGATAGTTCAAATTTTGTCATGCTGTACCGTGTCGTTTGAATTATAAAAAGGCCCATTCGCACCGAATATTTTTCTTTCCCTAAAATTAGATGGGGTGGTATTATTCTCAACCGATCAATACATGGCATCAAGTAAACTTAGATATTATATATATGAAAGATTTTATCCACGTTTCTCAAAGTTTCCAGAATCATCAAAAGCTTGCTCTGGGTGGTCTGAAGTGTTATCGAGCGTATACAATCGGTAAACATGCTTGTGGACGATTTAACCCGCAGGAGCCGATGAATTGCGTCCGTCGATGTAGAAAACGCGTCGAGAGGACTGCAAACCGCAATAAATCCGAAAAGACAATTTAGTGGTACAGGCCCGCACCAGGATTTAAACCCCCGACCTTCGGATTACGAGTCTGGCTCATTACCAACCGGGCTATCACGATGTTTATCGACGATGTTTGTATCTATTTTACTCAAAAACTACGAGACAGATTTAAATAAAACTTTGCAGTAATACAGCTTAGACCTTGGAATAACACACAAGCTACATTTTCCCGAATTACCTTGGAAACAAAGTCCTGGACAGAAAGCTATTATTAGATTATAAATGTTAAGTCACCGGGATAGAATAGACGTATATAATTTTCCAACTCCCTAACGCTTCTTGGTTATTCAGATAAGTTAATTTAAGCTTTTGCTGTAAATGCGAAGTTAAAAAGGACCCAATTAGCATTTCTATCAGGGCCAAAGTTGCAACTTCGTCACCAAAAATATATAAACGAGTTAGGTCATTCCCAAATCACCCTAAATGGCAAAATTAGGCGTTATACAGAGTGTTCTATGTATAGGGTGATCACGTACGTCCATAATCCGGCGATACAGCAAAGGTCGCAGTATCGTTAGTCGCTCTATGCCGCAGGCTAGCGTTTTAATCACTGCTAATATCTATGTAGTCGCGGTAAAGTTTTTGCTTTTGACCTTATATCAGGGGATACCATTTGATGTCTCTTATTAACCCCGAAAATAGGAGCTTATATAAGTTTTACATGTGTATTTTTATATTTGTATATCTGTGTGCCTGTCTGGCCTTATAGCTCCATCGAATGAATCGATTTCTATGCGTCTTTTTTTTTTTTGGTTTGAAAGTTGGCGAAACTTTAAGAAATCCTTCTCCTCATAAAACTGAACAACTTTCTCTAAGAAACTGATATGAAATACTTAAAACTAGTAATATTACCTCAATGACTTAAAAAATAATTTTTGACTTCTCATACAAAGGCAAATAGTCTGATTGCAACAAGTTGTTTAAAGAGGATTTTTTTGCATATTTTGACCTAAGTTCACTGAAGAAAGTTGTTCAGTTTTGTAGGCATTAACATCCTTAATTGTTACTCACAAATTAAAAGCCACCCAATGTACAGAGACCAGCACGTCAGGTTACCCATTGACACTACGAAAGCAGGCGCTATTACGAGCGAGATAAGGGCGATGTGAAGGTCAACATGTATAGCCGGATGTGCTGCTGAGTGTTAGTTAAATCAGTAACTATTTTCAGTTCCTTGCTGTTTTGGTTTGGAAATTCCGAGATGAATTTGTTGGAAAATATCGGCCAATTGCAACTAAACGACGACGTTAAATTTTCATGAATTGCTGCACTTAGCTTACGTCTTTACAAATAATTAATAAAAATCACCCTCAGTTAATAAGATTTTTCTTACTGTACGGTAGCCGATTACGAACCATGATTTTTTTTTATTTTTTCGCAACTGCTCTATCTTAAATCTGTACCTTTATTTGTCCAAAGTCGAGTTGTTCAACTTGAAAAGTATTCGGATCTGAATATTACTAAAAAAACACAAACAGATCTGTCCCCTTTGTAAATTATTCAGTCTGTGTATATATGACTAGCATCCCGCTCGGAACTTTGTGTGAAATTATGTAGCCTATGTTTTTCAGGGTAACGTAGCATCCTAATAGTGAAAGAATTTTTGAAATCGGTCAAGTAGTTTCGGAGCATATTTATTACATACAAAAATACAAATCTTTCCTCTTTATAATATTAGTATAGATATATATGACAAGTATTCCGCTCAAGACTTCGTTCCCGTGGGGATTCTGGAAAATTATGTAGCCTATGTAATTCATAGACAATGTAGCATCCTAATAGTGAAAGAATTTTTGAAATCGGTCCAGTAGTTTTTGAGTTTATTCGTTACAAACAAAAATACAAATCTTTCCTCTTTATAATATTAGTATAGATGAATTTGAAATAAAATATGTATAATGAATTTGAGACCAATCGTGATCGCGGTTTCAACATTCAAGGAAGCCCTTTTGAAATTTAAACTGTTGGAAATTCTTACAGTGAAGATGCTGAATATTCTGACACAAAAGTTTCTGAAACTGATACCTTCAGCAATTTGCTGAAACGAACACTAAAATTGTGTAAGGTTCTGAAATTTCTTGGGAAACACTAAAGTAAACAGGATTTTTAAGCCTTAGAAGTTTACGATAGGTTTCCTTACAACTTTGACAGCACAGTTGGCCAAAAATGTGGTCTACCACCCTTAGGTTCAAATTCATTTGCGTGACAAACAGCAAAGTTGACTTTCCTTTTGCAATAACTCCTCCATAGTCATCTCATTATAACTTCATCATAATACTACATCAGTCTATCTCTTTCTTTGTTACATTGTGAAACTTGCTGATATTTTAGTTTACACGGGAAGTTCTGTGAAAATTGATGGACTACTTTCTTGGCCGACCGTACCAACAACATTGTATAAATATTTTTGATTTTATTTCTTCATTATCACGAGATCCTTACCGCGAATACTAACTGATCATATCGCATCTAACATAATGTTCATCTAAACGCTGCACGTGATGGCGAATATTCGGGTTTTAAACGAATATTCGGACACCATTTTGTGTATATTTTGCAGATCCAGGAGACTCGTTGGTAACAAAAAATTTGTAAAAATAAACTTCAAAGCCGAGCTCACAGACGCAAAGTAGCTTACCTGTGGTTTTTACAAGACGTACTTCGGCGAGTGTGCTCATGAGCTGCACGAGCTTATTTCGCCTGCATCTTTCTTCTACAAGACGTCCAGACGCGCATTTCCCTCGTCGAGATTCCTCGGATCCGTACTGAGCGCTTCTCTTCATCTTCATCTTTTATATTGCGCATCGCTAAGGAATGAGATTCTTTGCCTGCGTCTATATTTTCGGGCTCATATAACCTGAATCTCTACAAAGTTCGAGAGAATAGGCATATTTTAGGTGAGCTTGCTACATCTTCGACCACGTCTTTCCCCTGTGGTCAAGAGCGATTCCATTCTCGATAAAAAAAAAGTTTGATAAACAACCAAAAAGACATTTTGTATTTATCTCTTTGGGGTATGTACAATAACTGTAATTAATATAATTTTATGTAGTAAAACAACAAGCTATGTTATTCGATTTTATCGACTCATCGGCACCTTTTACCAAGCAGTCGCAAACAGCCAATAAGTACGCAACACTAAAGTTAATCCTTTGAAATTTATAGGCAAATAAAAAACACACATAAATTCGCTAGGAAAATCCAAATGGGTTAGTCTTTTAGTTAATGCATTTCTATCATTAGTACACTTTAACCTGTTGCAACTGCAGCAAAAAGGAAGTATTTTTCAACAAGATTGCAGTTAGTTTTTGTTAGGACTTCCACCTTTGTTAACGATGTTTCTAAATGCATTGTTTACAAAATAGCTTACTGTATTGTCGTATTTTCTTCTTTAATTAAAGTGGTGAATGCATATATCTACTTAAATATATAAAACAAAGTCGTGTTAGTTACACCACTTATAACTAAAGATCGGCTGGACTGATTTTGTTCAAATTTAGTATGGAGGTAGCTGATACCCTGGATTAACACATAGGCTACATAATTTTTCGAAATTCCCATAGGAACGAAGTCCCGGGCGTAAAGCTAGTTTGTGTTATATTTAACTTCTATAAATATTATTTAAGACGAATGAAATCATAAGGACCATCAAAGACAAAAAGGAAAAGAATGTCTGCATGAAATTACAAAAAATGAATTAAAAAAAAATTGATAATTAATTTCCATATTATGACCATAGAACCGAGTCAAGACTGTCGGTCTCGGCTGTTGACAATTGAGTATAGGGTATCTATTCCACTAATAATGGGGTCTTAATGGCGGTTGAAAGACAATTTTTCCACTTGACGGCTCGGCGCCGGTAACCAAGGAAACAAAAATGTAGGAAAAGGAGTAATTTCCGTGCCGGTGCCGGCGCCGGTTAGTGGAAAAACATGTCATATGTTTTCATACTTTTTGCTTCAAATTCAAAATTCTTTATTGCATCGTGAGTTTTTTTATAGATGTTACAGTTAATGAAGCACATTCACGAACCCCGTTGTGACACTAAATCAACAATGTTTTATTTTTACTTTGTCTTAATAACGGGTGTAAAAGACAGCTTAGCAAAAACTGAAACCCTGGACTCAGACAATCATTCTGAATGATTTTCCAGTGGAATTTTTCTCCGGAAATTTTTAATTTTTTTTTCATGTTTTTTAATATTTTCTGCTTACATTTTTTATTATTTAATCGAATACACTCTATTTTGCAATAAAAAACAATCATAACAACGTAAAACACGAAAAACAGCAATGTAAATCGCATTCCGATAGCAGTGCGGCGCGGGGAGATAGCGCGCAGGGCTCGGTTTCGCGGTACGTTGCGTAGCGCCAAAGTAGGTAAATAATGAAAACTCCTTAACGTGACTTTTCCGGGAAAAAACAGTTCCTTATAGCTGGTGATAGTTATGGGTAGATTCCACCATTTAAGTATTTGCTAGGCTGTCCTTTATACCCTGTATATATTTATTATCTATTATAATTATTTTACAAAAACTTAAAACGACAAATTATTTTCTATATATTACCGTACCGTTTCCGTGCCGTCAAGTAGAAAAGCGCCCAATCACCAATGGTCAATCAATGGGCCTTGTTATAATTCGAACGGCACGGCACGGTACGGAAGAATTTGTGTTACCATTGCCCTCATGTTCCCAGCTTCTAGTATCACTAGTATATAGAAGGCAATGGTAATACAATTTTGCCGTGCCGTTTTCGAATTATAAAAGATAGAGATAGTAATAGAATTGAATTTAAGAAGAAGGTGAAAGATTGGTTGGATAAAAAAGACTATGACACTATAGAAAAGCTTTTTGACACAATTATTTAAAACACATGTGACAAAAATTCACACACACACACATAAGCGCACACACAGACACACGCACGCACACACACACAAAAACACACACGTGCTGTTTAGTATGTAGTTTTAATTTTGTTCAGGGGTAGAAGACAAGAGACGTGTTACAATATTTGTATCTGTCTACTACGGTTTCAGTTTTCTTACCTTAACTTTGTTTGTAATTAGTTTTTATTGTTTGCAATTGTTTTTCACTGAGGAAGTTACTGAAGTCTGTAACACAGCTTTACTCAAAGCTAGCACAGGCTGCAGGGCTTCTTGTCTCCTTATCAATGTTTTAAGCTACAATAAAGATTTATTATTATTATTATTAAAAAGGCCCAATGGTGACGATTTTATCCGTTCAGACGGCAAAATTCAAAACTATTGAAACCATACACTAGATGACAACTGCTCCGATCAGCAGCGCCACCGGCAACTGAACGTTAAGCTAAAAACTGCCAAGCAACTTAACATACAGTTGGCGGTGGTGCCTCCAGTCAAGGTTTTTATGCCGTGTGGTTATCGGTTCAGAATAACACTACCTCATTTCTTTCCATGGGTGTCGTAAAAGCCGACTAAGGAAACACAAATGAGACCTGCCTCCTATTAATCCACCCCAGGCAACGACACCTCAATTTTTTCTGAATCTGATGTGTCGTCCTATGTTCTCATGCGGTGTGGTAGGCTCTGTGAAGGGCCGTCTGTTTCGCGACCACTCCTACCGAAGTCCGACGCCAAACAGCTTGCTGTGTTCCGTCGGTGCGTAGGAGCACCAGTGCCTTATAAGCATTTTCTGGGTTAACTCGCTCCATCGTCGACCTCATCTATAACCTTGGTCAAGATTGAGGTCAAGAGTTAACCCATCTTATAATAATAATAAAAAGGTAGCTGACATCAAATCCATAAGGTTTAGATTGTTCTAAATCTCGCCACCTGAACAGATGAAGTGGTCACCATTTTCATTCAACCGCCATTTAAACGCCATTGGTTAATGGTTAGTGAAATAGTCGGCCTGGTTTTTAAACCAGCAGGGCAATCGCGCTAAAAAAAGTGGATTGAATCACAATTGAAACGTAGCTGGGGGGCTACCAGCTAAGCGAAGCTGATGCTGATTAAACGAATGAAATGATGTACATTGTTGTGTTTGGTTCATGTCGTTAATCAAGGTCTCCTTATAAAGAAGCAATTGACAACGTTTCATTCGTTTACCCAGCATCAGCTTCGCTTAGGTAGTAGCCCCCCAGCCACGTTACATTTGCGATTCAATCCACTGTTTTTAGCGCGATTGCCCTGCAGGAGGTGTACCATGATCGCTTAGCGTGATCCAATTTAGGACCTAAATAAGTCTGCAACGCTTATTCGTGCCATGATGGCTTGTAAGCGATTCAATTTTGGCGCTGTTGCGATTCAAAGGCAGACCAGCGACAATTTATGTAGACATTTAAAATGGACCTTATACAACCGAGCAGTTCAAAATCAGCGCCGTCTTGGTACCATTTTAAAATACATTACAATTGCGAAGCAGTTCAAAGTTGGATCCTAAACAGGAATGCTTTTTAAAGATCGTGGTAGCTACCCAGGTCAGAAGCCATTTGGCGGCTGTTAGACTTCTTAACTTTATCCGGCCATGGGCCACTCAAGTTAAAATGACCAAAATTTCAGAGTGAAATGTTTTTAAATCAAAACCGCTTGAAACACTCAGAAAGCATTGTTGCCAAACAACTTCTAAAACAATCCGGCGGAATGCCTAAAGGACCTTGTCTGGCATACCACTCTTAGCCCAAGTGGTAACTTTCCCCGGAATACTTTACCACAGTACTTACTACTTTATAGTCGTTCCTCTTAAAGTATTTCCAAGTTAAGACTTCTTAAGTTCGCATGTGTGAAGGCTTTCATATTCGGTATGAGTAAAGTTTTGTAAGTTTTTAGTCGTTTCGTAAGGTATTGTGCTCTTGATATTTGGCTTACAGAAAATAGTTTATTTTGTTTTTTATTTTTATTCCAGGGAAATGTTTAACATTAAAAAAAAAATTGAACACTAGCATTCCACCCGGGCCTTCGTACCCGTGGGAATCCGGAAAAATTATGTAGCCTATGTCCATCGGGGATAATGTAGCTTTCTAATGGTGAAAGGATTTTTCAAATCGGTCTAGTAGTTTCAGAGCCTATTCAATGCAAACAAACAAACAATCAAATCTTTCCTTTTTATAATATTAATAATTATAGTATAGATAGATTAACAAAATCCTAGACTAAGGCTACTATCATTTTGTCGGTTCAGACATAAATACAAAGACTGTAACAAGCCCTCAGACCACAAATAAACATTTGTGTAACAAGCAAACGCCCCGACCGGGAAAGGAACAAGGAATTTCAGCGAAGTTGCTCCTAACTACTGAACCAAGCCGGTTTTCAAATTTAATCAAGCCTATTATTAAGGGGCCATTCATTAATCCCGTGATGTTTTTAGCAACTTCTTCACTCCGCCATCCCCTTATGATACGTGGGGTCGTAAATAAAAAAATAAAAACTCCTGACTCATTCACAGACTCTAACACTCAGCACATATGCCGTGCCTTGTGGTGATTGGTTGAGAGTTACATCACCTCATCACTTTCCGTGAGTGTCGAAAGAGGCGACTATTTAAACATAAATGGGACCTGCCTCCTGTATCCATCCTAGGCAACGAAACTTCAATTTGCTTTAAATCTGAGGTGGTGTCCTATGGTCCCATGCAGTGTGGTAGACTCTATAAAGGGCCGTCTGATTCCTACCGAAATCCGAAGCAAAAAAGCTTTTGTCGGTGATGTATATCAATACCATAACAGAATCTTCGACCTCATAAAGATGATTTTAAAAAAATCCAGCCTAGTCTCAAGGAATCTCTTTGAAACATTTCTAAGTGTGAAATATAAAAAAAATAGGTTTTTATTTTATTTGTTAACTCTTGACTTCAATCTAGACCTAGGTCAAATCATCATTTAAACGTTGACATTGAGTTAATAGGACATAGATGGCGCCTATTGTCTCTACCTATATGAAAAATGTTTTTCCTTTAAAACAACTCGTCTGGAGAACTAGCTCTTCCGGTTTATTTCGCACAGTGCTATCGCAAACAATAAAACTGAACAAACAGTGTCAGCAATGAAAAAAGGATTGGACATCGCTAGAAACTGCAGCTTTTAAAGGAATCCAGTTGCAGCTCATCTTATTTTTTTTAAAGGAAACTCTACTAGAACAAGGTCCTTTTTATTGTGTTTGAATATTGTTTTAAGCCTTTTATCGGTAGAATAAAGCTTTTGCTAACATCACTTAATGTATACTGACTTTGACAGCCGGTTTGATCGAGTGGTAGTGGCGCTGCCTTTTGATCGACGGGTCTTGGGTTCGATCCCCAATCAGGGCAAACATTTGTGTATAAAGCAGATGTTTGTTCTCGAGTCATGGGTGTTTGTACCTGTCTTTATGTATGTGCCAAGAGACCCATGAAACAAGGGAAAACCTTAGTGTGGGCCTTTGAGTGTGTAATGTTTATTTATTACTTTAAATTAATTAGCGAATGTTTAGGGGATGATTCTCCCCATGACACTTAGCCACTTTCCCCAGGGAAATTAAATGGAATTCTAAAAAAAATTCGACTTCCCATACAAAGATAAATCAGCTGATCGCACAAGTTGTACAAAGAGAAGGAACTTTTGTTTTGGCGCCGCTTGTCAAGGTATAAGGTTTCGATACCTAATTCTCATTTTCACCACTTGAACGAATAGAATTGTCATCGTCATTATATCCATTGATACGCTATTGGTTAGTGGAATAGATGCCTAGGATCTTTTACGAGAAGAAACGGTCGGAAAACGAGAAAGATAAAGGGGGAAAAACGTCAAGATGAAACATATTTGATATCTTCTTCTTCTTATCGTGTAGGTATAGTCAAGTGTGTGGCGAACTTGGCTAACCCTGGTGTCAGAGTTTTCAAACCGCACAATGGCCTCTGACTTGGTTTTAACGGCTATAGTCAATCGATAACAGCCGGGACCAACAGCTTAACGTGCCCTCCGAAGCACGGAAACGATCGTGATAAATTTCCACTTTGGTCACCCATCAGGTTCCCTGCCTCTGTGTACGTTGCTGGACCTCACTGATCGGTTGAGATCAGCGAGAGCCACTGGGCTACGAGCGCTTCATATTATTATTTAAAATTATACTTTGGTTTAATATTACTTTAGTTTTTTACCTTATTCTCGTCCGTCGTTTAAAAATATAAAATTGTTTTTAAACACAAAATCCTAAATAAACATAACTTTAAAAATATTTCAGACTCCCTTCGAAAAAAAATCATAGCAAATCACAGATGAAAATAGTTTTACTAAAAGTTGTTCAACATAAAACAATAGCTTAAATACAACTAAATTTCAACTTTAGAACTTTTCCGCAACTACAGGTGCGCCGGGCTAAAGTAAACGCTGGGGCACATTAAGCGTAACATCGGGCTAAGATTATGGGAGTACAAAAACTGTCCCTGAGCATACAAATCTCCGCTACCTCGCAAATGCACATTCCAGAGGAGAGAGGACTAACGTGCGGCTTACCCGGTTTAATGTGCCATAGGGATGTGACATATGGCGCCATTTTGAACCAAATACTTAGAATTTATATTATTAAGATATGATAGCAGTGATAGTTGGTAATGAGTCAGACTTGTAATCCGAAAGTCGTGGGTTCAAATCCTGGTGTGGGCCTGTACCACTAAATTCGTCTTTTCGGATTTATGTACGGATTTCTAATTATCACTTGCTCAACGGTGAAGGAAAACATCGTGATGAAACCCGCCCGTCCAAGAAAATTTTCGAAAGATGAGTGGTCTACCAACCCGCATTGGGTTAGCGTGGTGGACTATGGCCTAAATCCCCTTCTTGTTTCGAAGGGAGGCCCGTGCCCCTCGGTGGGGACGTATATGGGCTGTTAAAAAAAAGATAGATTATAGATAGATGAACTCTGTATCCATTGCACAGTACAATACTAACAAAAAAAAAAACAAAAGCGTATAGCACAAAATAGCAATTCGTGTGTGGTGCACTGTGCCAATGACAATGAATAAATGTCAATGAATGTGTTAATTCAGCTGTAATTTCACAGCAATAGTTTTGTTGCGCGGGTAAATATGATTTATTGTCAAATATAATATTTCAATTCGATCCCCTGGCAGTCGAGACAACTGGTTGCTGGGGCAGTGTGGCTAAAGCGTTTGTCAAGGAATTGGGGCGCAGACTGCGGAAGAGGGGTCATATTCCTGCTCCGGAGCCTTCCTGGTGCAAAGGTTGTCCCTTGCAATTCAGCGCGGCAATGCGGCCAGCGTTATGGGAACCTTTGCCCAAGGAATGAAACGGGGTGATTTATTTGACTAAGTTAGGTTTAAGACTAAAATTGTATTTTCAATTTTCTTATTACCTTTGTGAATTTTGACATGAGAATTATATATATCTAATATATAATAATTTTAAGATTCTTGCAGCTATTTTCAATAGTTTTCAACATAATATATTATAATGGGTTGTAACGATTATTGTTCAGAAGAAACGAATAAATCTTCTTCTTAAGCCGCATTTTTATCGGTAGAGTAAACGACACACAGCTCTATCCACATGACAAACTTGACTAAGCACTATAACGACAAACTCGCGCTCAGCTCACGCTGAAACTTCACTTTGATTGCGCGAGGGTAAGCAAGCAATCCTTTGCGCGGGACCCGTTGTCAATGTTGTCGCGGCGCTGTCACCATCGTACTCGGCCTGCTGGTGTAAAAGTTTTACAACCGCCAAATGACTTTTCATTTGGTTTAACGACAAAGTCAATCGACGACAGTCGGAACCAACAGCTTAGCGTGCCCTCCGAAGCACGGAAACGCTGTACGTTGGTGTACTCAAGACAGCACATCAGGCTATAAATGTTGACCTTGACGTCACCCTTATCTTGCTTGGAATAGCGCCGGCTTCCGTTTTTTTATTTATTATAAGATGGGTTAACTCTTGACCTCAATCTTGACCATAAGGTCAAAGTCAAAGATGAGGTCGACGATGGAGCCAGTTTACCCAGAAAATGCCTATAAAGGCACTGGTACTCCCACGCAGTACCGGGATGGATTGTTAGGAGGCAGGTCTCATTTGTGTTTCCTTAGTCGCCTCTTACGACACCCACGGAAAGAGATGGGGTGGTGTTATTCTCAACCGATCACCACACGGTTAAAAGTAGTGCAAATGGGTAACCTAACGTGCTGTCTGTACGTTCCATGACCTCACTGATTGGCTCAGATCAGCGAGCACCACTGGCCTACTGAAATAACATGAAGTACAAATGTCACCCTACATCTAGTCACATAATAAATACTAGGCTGTTCTCATCACTAAACGCAACAAAAAACGATAATCCAAGCTTAGTGGCGGACCACGTAGGGTCCGTGATATTTCTGCGGGAGACGGCATTAGAACCATGCCGGTTGTTCGAACATAGTCTAAACTATTTCTGTAAAGAGAAGACTCTGAATAACTTTTTTGGATAGGTATACTGTAAGGGGGCTCTTGTTAAATGAAACTTATTTAATCGTGATATACCGGTTTTATTACTTAACGCGACAGAATTGTACGACTGCACAGTTTACACACCCGAACACTAGTAGTTTAACGCATCTAATACACATGAGTGTCCACACTCCACACAAGAATGACGCCTGGGTTCCGATTCTATAACTTCAGTTGTGTTTCGATGGAATGGAGGCCGTAATTATCTATTCAGGTGGCGAAACTGAGAACTATTTAATTTTCATGTACTTACTGACAGCCATCCGACCAGCAGCGCCACCGCCAACCGAACCTAAAGTTGTAAGCTACCTAGCAACTGAAAATTCAGTTGGCGGTGGAGCCACTGCACTGGTCAAAGCAGTCGTCATTAGATGTATGAAATTTGGATAGTTCTCAATTTCACCACCTGAACGGATAAAATGGCGACCATTCCATCGACACACAACTGAAGTTACAGGCCCTGGGTTGCTGTCTCTCCGTTTCTGACCAGAAGGTTTTGATTACCGTCTTATGACCAAAAGGTTACACTAAATTCATATTTTTAGTTGTATGCACGGATTTACCACATTCAATGTCACCCGGTCAGCGATGAACGAAAACGTCGTGATGAAACCTGCACGTCCGCGTCCTGTCAAATCACGCCTTCGCCAAGGTGCGCTGTCCACCAACCCAAATTAGACCAGCGTGGTGGACTAAGGCTTAAACCTCCTTGACATATCCGAAGGGAGTCTCGTGCATCGTAGTGTGGTCGTTAATGTGCTTTTAATGACCGTTTTTTTGGGAATATAGGTATTATTTATTAAACAAACAAAACTGTTTCATCAGTACAAACCCTAACAATGCGACCATCGGTCAGTCCGAAGGCGACTGATAATGAAACCAGACAATTGATTTTGACATTATCAAGCATGGTGCGAGAATGTTCGTTATTACTCTAACAAATAGGAACTCCTTTCGTCTCTCTTAAGTTAGGTTATTAGGTTAGGTTGTACATTAACCCTTTTGTATTTTTTGTAAATCCTTTGTAAAAGTGCTAAAATGTGTTTTTGTACAATAAAGTGTTTACATACATTAATATCACATAGTTAAAGGGTACCAGGTTTCCCTCGGGTCCTTTGGAACATAGATACTGACCCGAGAAAAATAACGAGGGAAATTATGACAAAACCTACACACAAACATTATTAGGAGACAGAATATTATGTAACGACGATCTAATTTGGTCAGGTTCCCTTGTTAGCAGGGTCACGGAGGTCAGAAAACACTTAACTGTGATTACCAGATCTGTGAAGTCCTTGTGCCATCATTTTCAACCGACTTCAAAAAAGGAGGAGGTTCTCAATTTGACTGTATTTTTTTTTTGTATATTTGTTACGCGATTACTCCGGCAATTATAAACCGATTTGAATAATTCTTTATTTGTTCGAAAGAGTATACTCCTGAAGAGGTCCCATATGTATTTTATCAAAAATGATTCAGCACTTTTAAAAAAAAAACAACAAAAACAAAAAATACGACAAACTAGAACATCATCTAAATAAATGAATGACATTTCTGCTTGTAGTTATCTGCTAATAAGCATTGTAGTCCACAAAAAATACTAGATATCTACTTTGTGCGAACTGTTAGGATTGAAGTCGGTGACTCATACGTTTTTAACGTGGAAAATTATATCTAATGTTATATTAATTTCGATCCGTCCTCTAAGCGTCAGTACGGAAGAGTTATGCTCGTATTATAGAAGGAAACTCAAGTCTTGATCTATACTTAAGTATTGATTACCTCTTTCTCTCACTATCAAAATGACTGTAATATGAACCTTAGAATGACTTCGAATTTTTTTTATTTACTAGTTTTATCGTGCCCGGATAAAATGTAACCTAATGTCTTTTCCTAACGTCTAATCTATCTCTGTACCAAATTTTATCAAAATCGGTTGAGTAGTTTAGGCGTGAAAGCGTAACAGACAGACAGAGTTACTTAGCATTTGTAGTATTAGTAGGGATTTATTCACAAATACAAGCTTACTGTATAATCAGGACACTTGTATAGTAGTTTTGAAGACTAATGCTTAGATAAGTACATATTTATCTTCTTCAGTAAACTTAAAGAGTTCAGCAAATACGTCAGCATCTTGGTTAGTTATAATATAACTGAGTAAAGCAATAACCTTAGCGGTAGCTGCGTTGTTGGAATAATTGGTCCTAAGCATGAGACGAGGTTCTAAAATTCCAACAACGTCTTCGTAATATGACAAAGTTATCCCACGCGTATATCGTAGCCTGGCTGGGTTATAGTCGAGCGTAACTTGAAGTGGCGCTCGCTGATCTCAACCGATCTGAGAGGTTAAGCAAGGCACACAGAGGCAGGGAATCTAATGGGTGACCAAAGTGGCAATTTATTACGAGCGTTTCCGTGCTTCGGGTGCTGCCTGTTGTCGATTGACTACAGTCTTTAAAATCAAGTCAGAAGCTATTTTGCGGTTTGAAAACTCTGACACCAGGGTTAGCCTTGTTTTCCACACACTCGACTACACCTACACATAAAGAAGAAGAAAACTTGAAAAAAAAGGGATAAAAGGAATGCAAATGAGAGAAACAACTGGATTTCTTAGGCTATGACCTAGGTACTGCGGCCACATTTTTCTAACAAAACTTTTTATGAAGCCTTTTTTAAAGTTGACGAGGCTGGCTGAGAAGGTTAATGAGTAATCTCACAAAGCCTGCAAAACTGTATTTTTAATAAGACTGCACCTTTGCGAATTGGCGTAAAAAAAACTAATGTAAAAAAATCTAAAAAATTCCCCACTATGTGCAACTTGTGTGATCAACTGATAGCCTACTACAGGAGGTCGAAAGATTATAGGAAGTATTCTTGAAAGAGTATTCTGTCTGTCTACTGGCCCTGTAGGCATTGAGACTTTACTCTCAGACTTACTATGTGCATGGTGTGGCGACAATAAATTATTTCTATTCTATTCTATTCTCACGAGAGTTGATTGCCAAGGAAAATATAATCATTAGAAGTTTGCATTTATTTTGCATTCGATCGCTGTTGACAAATGATTTTGAATTCCTAAAAGGTAAAAATAAGGTCCACTTTCCTTCTAGTATAGGACCACCGTATCCTTACGGATATAGCAGCGCGCCGCGTCGCCAAGCTCCGGCATATCGGTAACGATACGGGGGATCATGTTTCGAAGTAAACACATACACTGTTTATTGAAGTATAATTTGTTTTAATTGAATGCCTAAATTGAATGTCGTATTGTCAATAGATCTGGTTTCAAGGTCGCGTAAACAAAGAGCGGCATTCATACAATGTAATCGAGTACTATTGTTTTTTTTTATGCGGGAACGAATTAAACAAAGATTGAAGGTGTGTTCTCTATTCATCCATCATTCTATTACTTGATTTGTTTTCTCTATGATTCCATTTACTTTTTTATAATGACTTTTTTTTTACGATGCAACACCTGAACGTTCTACTTGACTTTTTATTCCGATAGTTCCATAGACATAGAATCTAAGTTAAAGATAGTTCACATTCTCAAGCGAGCGCGCGGCAGTATTTTTTGTTTCTTTCTATAGGACTACTTATTGTAGATTCTAATAAAATAAACCGCATCAGAGTCGGTAGCCAAGCAAAGGAATAGAAAAAAAAAACAGACAGTCGAGCGACCGCCAACGAGCGGCGCGGCGCGAAATGTCAGTCCTTTGGAGGTTAATTCTATACTCTATACTATACCTTCATGAGAGAGTCATTGGGTATGCCAGGGGAGGAAGGCTGCTTAATTGTGTTATAGCTTTTTGCCTGAGACTTT
The DNA here is from genome assembly GCA_949987775.1 of Aproaerema taeniolella. Classification (NCBI taxonomy): domain Eukaryota; kingdom Metazoa; phylum Arthropoda; class Insecta; order Lepidoptera; family Gelechiidae; genus Aproaerema; species Aproaerema taeniolella. The sequence continues at coordinate 15,185,633 of OX465262.1, forward strand.
GTTCCCTAGATTAACATAAACGCTACAAATTGTATAGCCTATGTGTTAATCCAGGTTGTCAGCTACCACCATATCAAATCTTATCAGAATTGAAGAACAGTAGCAGTTTCAGCGTAAAAGAGTAACAAACTCTTCACAAACTTTGACATTTATAATATTAGTAGGATTCACACTGACTCTAGTTATTATAAATCACTTGATGTACATTGTACAGTCAACGGCACATCAGGTTAGCACAAACTGTCAAATTTCCCCAATGGATAATACTTGGAGATCCAATTGAAAAACGATCGAAGAAATTTGACAGTGTTGGATAGCATGATGTGCTGTTCTGTTCTTTTGACCCTGTACTTTTGTTTCGGCTGTGTACAATAAAATAAACTTGATTTGATTTAAGATTTTTCTTTAAGTATTTCATACGTAGATAATAAAGTATGGGGTTTTTGGGAAAAGTTGTTCAGTTGCATAGGAATTGCGACCCATGACCATATTTTTATATTTGTGAGGTAGATTAAATTAAAATCAAAATTTTGCGAATATTTTCATTTATTTTCGTTTTCCAATAGTTTATTGAAAACGTTCTGACAGATAGAAAGATTTCGTTTAAACTATTTACAATTTTAATAACAGACAAACATAAGCCATACACAAATATAATAGATCATAAAATTATTATCTAGCAACAAAAAAGGATATTTTATATCCTATTTTTTACAAACAAAATGGCTGACCAAAAAAATTTATTATCGAAGATGCCAATGTATTCGATTTTTCGAAATAATTTCATAGTTTTACGTGCCATTCCAACATTTCTAACTGTATTAAAAAAAACATTCAAAATTTTTGAAAATCTGGCAGTGATTTGGACAAGGTTCTTTATAGTTATTCTTTAAAATAAATATAAATTGGGATTAAACAATATTAATATTTGAAACTGGTCAAAGTAGTTTTTTTATTTAAAGCTGGCATTAAACATTCAGTAAAATGTCGGCTTATACTTTGATCAAATATTATTGAATATATTTTGATCAACTCTTAAGACGTTGTGATAAGACACAAGATTTTAACTGTTTTATACAAAAACATATTTACAATTTACTTAAATATTTATTATTTACAGGATCACCAAATATGGACAAATCATAGGTATATTTGACTATTTTAACTATATTTCTTTATTTATTTCAAACTTCGTTTAGTAAAATAAATATAATTAAATGTCCAAACTTTAGAAATTTATCACAATTTGTGATCTTAATATTAGTGGCTAGTATTAATTAGCAATTTTAAGACCTTTTTTTACTATAGCAAAAAAAAGTTATCAAAAGACAATAGTTTAAAACAAACTTCTTTTAATATCGACAAAGCAACAGTAATGATTGTTTTTATAACAAATTGTTAGTTTTTTTAAACAACCCTCATCTTTAACTTCACAACCATTTAAGACTGAAAATAAACTTTGAATACATTTTAAAACTTAAGCAAATAATATTTTTCTTGATATAAAGTACAACATTTTTACTATTTACGTATTTTTTAAGGTAGATTTCAAACTTTAACTATTCTATCCGATGGATTATTATTATAGCCGTATATATACATCTAATTTACAAACAAACTTGTAACACAATTTTATAATTTAATTTTATCCTAACTACCTTAATGTATTAGCTATTAAACAGTTCCACATTTCGGCTTCCATCTGTACGCCATTCTGTTAGCAAATACAAAATCGCATTTCGTTATTTACTTAAAATTTGGCTTTCAAAATTTATGATTAAGTGATTTTTAGATGGAAAAAAAGATTCAGCCTTTTCGCGGTTCAAGTAAATGCAAAATATTTAAAACTTACTATACCAAGACATACAATAGATCAATTTAAAAACATTTGCTGTAAAATTTGTTTAATAAAGAACAAAAAACTTAATTATAGACAAGTAAGTTATAGAAACAATCGTATATTCATTTTTTTTGTTCATGGTAGCCTAACAAAAAAAGGAATCAAAAAAATCTCAACACTAAGTCAAATTAGGTACTTACAAACTTACATAGCAATCATTGATATACAATAAAACAACTAGACAACGTCGACCAAAAACTGTCTGAGCTTTCGAACGAACTGACCGATGAGTGAGCAGGATAAAAGAACTTAACAAAAGAATGAAAGAGTGAGAAAACCTATAAAAAAGATGCCCAATCGCCGTGATAGGCATTTATTTGCCGCGGACACTTTTTGAGCGCGATTGGAATGTTGTTACAATTGTTACAATGCATTGCAATAAAACACTTCACAAAATGACGTCACGCGGCAAACTCCTGGCAAATACGCAACCCTAACAGTCTGGCAAACTAGTCAAAATCACTTTAGAAAAAGTTGAGCACTTCACTGTGGAGTCTTTATGTACACAAGTCCTATAGTTGGGTTGTTTGTCAGAGGGGGGTGTCCCTTGGGGGTGCCCGAGGGGCCGGCGCGGGCGCGGGGGCGGGTAGAGGTCGAGGGAGGGTCCGAAGATGTTGTAAAGGGATCCCGCAGCGAGCGTCGCCCACTGGAGCTGTTATGGTGGACCCTCTTGGTAATGTGCACGAGCCTGCTGCAAAACGGGCTGGTGGTGGGATGCCTGAGGTTGCGTTCTGGAACAAAAGTGCTGTTTAAAACGGAGTATAAAAGAACGCTGGGAAAAGTGAAGAGGGTATGTTTGCGGATGGGTACATCACGCACAGAAGTACTTATTGATATAATGAAAATTCATATATGTATATTAGGAAAATATAATAAAATCACTTTACAGATTTTTGTAGTTAGTACATTTTTGTTTATAGGTATCTTAATTTTTAGGAGTCACAGTAAAAAGTACAGAGAGCAGCGCAACAAGTTACCCTATTTTCGTTGCGAAACCATTTTTATCGTAACTGAACAGAGTATATGCAAGTGCTAACCTGATATGCGGCCCTCTGTACATATGATTAAACTGTAGAAGAAACTAAAATATGTCCTAGTCTTTAGAATAATAAGAGTATTTATTATTAGCTTTCCGTCCGTGACTTCGTTCCCGCGGGAATTCGGGAAAATTATGTAGCCTATGTGTTAATCTAGGGTGACAGCTACCTCCATACCGAATTTCATCAAAATTAGTCCCGTCGTTTGAGCGTGAAAGAGTTACAAACATTCGTTTATAATATTAGTAAAGATACTTACAGAAGTTTCGTGCATGGGATGAGAAGGAGGTGGGGCTGTCCTTAAAGGGCAGTACCCTGGCAGTCCACCTCTGACTCCTGCGACGCTCCCCCTCGGCCCTCTGTTCCCAGGAGGAGGAGATATCGTCGACACTTGCTGCTGGCGGTAATAGTCCATCTGTTTTCAAAATAACGAGGTTTGAGGAATTTTGAACCTTTACTTTTGTATATCCAAGATTCAATATGTTTACCTGACATAAAATTCAAGTAAATGTTTTTGTTTTTTACTGTTGAAGGGTTAACTCCTGACTTTCATCTTGACTAAAGTCATAGATGAGGTTGAAAATGGAGAGAGTTAACCCAGAAAATGGCTTTTAAGGCACTGGTACTCCAACGCACTGATGGAACACAGCAAGCTGTTTGGCGTCGGACTTCAGTAGTAGGCCCTTGACGAGCCTACTACACCGATAAATGTATTTCTATCAGAGAAAAATTCATCTTGCAGTGTTGCTGGTAGATAACATCAGGGCGACATATGACATGTATTATGCGTTATATTATTATGTTTAAGATAATTATGTCGACATATTATAGTCCCTGTCGGGGTAGGCCACATTTGACATTCATTTTGGGGGATAAAAGATGGAAAAACTCGTACATACATTCGCTCACGCAGAGCATTAGTGGTTCTAGCGAATTTCCTTCCCCCCACTCCCAGTCCAGCATGGAAGTAACACGAATGTCTTCACAAATAATACAGTTTTGTAGGTTTTAAGTACCTATATCCACAACCTACATGTTAATTAAAACAACCTCTTTCACTTACCTGCATCTGATCAGTATCAGAAGGAATGATATCAGGGTTTCTGTCATCACTTTCACTGTCATCTTTCTCTCTCAGTTTGTCTGGAGAAGCTGGTTGAGAGGACGGTGGAGGAGCTGATCTGGGCTTTCTCTTCGCACAGCGCTGTTTGACGGCGATCATGAAGAGGACCAGTACTACCATGAGGATTCCACCTCCCCCCACTGCCGCTGACATTGCTCCTGACAGTTGAAAGGCTGTTCTCGGCATATCTGAGGACAATTGAAGAAATTTTTAAAAAGTTCCATAGCATCTTGATGAAAATGAATTCCAAAAATTAAAAAAAATTGACGACCAATTTATTAATAATTCCGATTTAACTTTACTATCATTTATTTACGTCGTCGTGATTTTTGTTTATTATTTACTTGTTGCTTCGCATTTTCTTTTGTTTGCATTTTGCGAGTAAGCATTCTCTTACATAAAAGAGTATATCAAAGCTTATAATAAAAAGATTAAAAGTGAAATCACGTCTAACCTGACTTCTTATTAAGACTAAACAGAGCCCCGAAATGGAACTATAAACTAGTGGCATCAGTGAAGCTAAGCAATGTTTACAGCGACGTGGAACCTGATGGGTGACTAAAGTGGTAATTTATCACGAGCGTCGCCTCCGTCCCAGCTGTTATCGAATGACTATAGAATAGAATAGAAAAGAATAGAATAGAAAAATATTTATTTTATAGGACATTCAGGATGTCACTTAAAACAAGTCAAGATTACAATGAAATACATACAAACATACATTAAACGATTTAACATGACTACAGTCATTAAACCAAGTCAAAGACCATGTGATGGTTTAAAACTTTGACACCAGGGTTAGACAGGTTTACCACTGGATTATATCTACATGATAAGGAAATACAGCTCCGTTAAACATCACTACTTCCATAAATGAAGACATTAAACAATCTTCAATGCAGAATATATGAGTAAAAGTACACAAACCGTTTTCCCAAAAGATTAAAAACACATTACGAGTTAAAACTTTTAGAAATTTCCGAGCTCAGATGTTCCTGGGAAGTGTACTCTCTGGAGTCTGTATTTTTGTAGAAGCTTTTAGAAATTCTAGTCTTTACTCGTAGACAAATGGATTGTAATAGTTTTGTTTGAAACAGTCATCATGGTTAAATTAGCTAAAAAGATTGTACTTGATTTAAAAGACATTAACTTAGACCATACCTACTAGTTACTATTATATGTCTGTGGACCATACACACTATAGACGGAGCCAGGAGCGTGCCCCTTTTAGATAGCAATAGTTTACCCCTTCCCTGCACCCAACCATACCTAACTGTATAAAAGCTGTACAACAACTTAACTAATGGAGTCTCTTTTCTCACAAATTCACCCCAAAAACGAATAAACTTTATGCGCAAAACCGTAAAAACCCTAATGACTGACAGAAGCTGTAGGTCAAAAGCTTTGTTTGTCACACTTTGAAAAGTGTGACATCAAAAAATGGGTTACGCAGAAAGAAATGGCGTTAAAGTAACCTATCTCTTACTATTGTGTAGGAACTCACATATTTGCATCTCTTTCAAAAGTTCTGTGACGTCATAAGTACTCCGTCTATAGTGTGTTTGGTCTAAGGACATTAAGGAAACTGGGGCTCTACTCAGTACTAACTACAATCGTCGGGACGACCAATTATTGTCCCTAGCTGTCATTATCATCTGTGTACATTCGAAGCTTCGAAATTTCGGTCGTGGATAATACAGAGTAGAGCCCCAGTGTTTAAAAGTAAGTCTTTACGGGTTTTAAAAATGTGTGATAAATGGGCCATCGTTCATATCTATGTTTTAAGTCTTGATTGTAACTAAGTAATTATAGTTTTAGCCAGTCTTTATTTTACAGAAAGACAGGGTGTAAACTAATATGTTTACGATAGAGTTTTGAAGATTAGATGCCTTAACAATTTTAGTACACTTAATGCCTCAAGTTAAATGGTCGAGTTCATTCTAATTTGAGCCTTATTACCAGCTAATAAGAAAGTTGGGTGGATAAAGGGTACTATAAATTCCAAATAGCTTTATTTCATAGAACATTCAGGATGTTACTTACAATGAGTAAAAATTACATTTTTTTTATTATTATTAAGTATGGGTTTGCTCTTGACCACAATCTAGCTCAGGGCAAAGATGCGGTCGAGGATGTAGCGAGCTCACCCAGAAGAAGCCTATTCACTCGTACTTTAAAGATATTCGGGTTGTATGTGCTCGGAAATACAGACGCCGACAGAGAATTCCACTCCTTGGCAGTGCGCAATACAAAAGATGAAGAAAAGCGCTCAGTACGTATCCGAGGTATCTCGACAAGAAAATGGTGATACCCCGCAGTGCGTCTGGACGTCCGGTGGAAGAAAGGGGCAGGCGGAATGAGCTCATGCAGCTCCTGAGCACACTCCCCGAAGTACATACAATCATACATTAAAGGGTTTAAATACATGCATCCATATTCGTTCTTTTGACCCTACTGAATCTACGCCTACAAAGCTGCAGTCTTCCCCGGAAAAGAATAGGCAAGAAACTCCGAGGGTGCTCTTTTTAACCGCATTACAAATTTTCTTATTTTCTAATTTTAACTAAATCTGAAATATACTGAGCAGTTTATTCCTATATACGTACCTAAACTCTTATCATGAACATGATGCTTCTCAGGAGGTCGCAGAGTGCTGGCTCTCAGAGGGAAAGGGTCTCCTCTGCCCTTGGCGTTGTAGGCAAGCACTGCTGCTGCATAGGTCCTGCCCGGGGCTAGACCCACAGCCATGAAGCGAGGAATTGGGCTGGATACGTTGGCTACTATCTCCTGTGGACAATCAGTGGTGGTGAGTACGACTATACAGGATGTAAAGGACAGCTTAGCAAATACTTCAATGGTGGAATCTACTCATAACGATAATTAACTACTAGTAATTATTTTTTCCGGAAACGTCACATTAAGGAGTTTTCGTTATTTACCTACTTTCGCGCTATGCAGTGTAAAGCGATACCGCACCCCACGCGCGGGGGGCCGCGCCGCGCCTCTATCAGAATGCGATGTACATTGCTGGTTTTCGTGGTTTACGCTGTCATTAATGTTTTTTTATTGAAAAATGGAGTGTATTCGAATAACTTATTTAATTTCAAAATATTTAAAAACTTGATAAAAATTTGAAAATTTTCATGAGGAAAATTCCACTGGAAAATCATTCAGAATTATGGTCTGAATTCATGATTTCAGTTTTTGTTAAAGTGCCCCTTACACCCTGTATATAAAAATTAAAGTTTATTTCAGGCACCAGTCTCCACACGTACCTTACCCAGGTACGTATAGGAGTACCTATTTATGTAATCTCTAGAATAAGTACTGTTAGAAAAAAAAAGATTATTTATTTATGTTTTTTTTTGAAGAAATATAACGATAACTTCAATATTGGGCCACTTCCAATTAGCAACAACTTTCCCCATGGTCGAGACATGAAAAAAATACACATTACTTCTCCATACAACATTGTGATCAGTTGAATTGGCTTATTCTTTTTGTTGAAAAGTTGTTCAGTTTCAGTGAGAGAATCACTCCCCAAGTTTCGCTAGCTAATTTGGATTTAAAGTCACACCTTATGCTCTGTTTCAAGTTAGAAAAAAAACCGTTGAAGCAGAACCGTTCTTCGTTGTTCATCAGACTGCTTTACGAGGCTAACAATTGGGAAAATTTAATGGGCCTTTTTAAACTCGAACGGCATGGAAAAATTGTATTAACATCGCCTTTTATATTCTTAGCTTCTAGCACTACTAGGAACATAAGGGGCAATGGTGTATACAATATTCTCATTTTGCTGTGCCGTGCCGTTCGAATTATAAGAACTCCCAATGACCCTACGCAAAACATAGCAAACAATTACAAATCTATTCGATTTGTTGCTTTTTCTCCACAACCAAAGCTTGCCGATTAGTCGTGTGGTGATTGTTTAAGAATAATACCACCCCATATCTTTCCGTGGGTGTCGTAAGAGGCGATTAAGAAAACACAAATGAAATCTGCCTCCTAGTAATCCATCTTAGGCAACGACACCTCAGTTTGTTTTGAATCTGAGGTGGTATCCTATGGTCTCATGCGATGTGGTAGGCTCTGTAAATGGCCGTCTGGTTCGCGATCACCCTCATACCGAAGTCCGACGCCAAACAGCTTGCTGTGTTCCGTCGGTGCGTGGGAGTACCAGTGCCTTAATTGGCATTTTCTGGGTTAACTCGCTCCATCGTCGACCTCTTCTATGACTATGACCTTGGTCAAGATTGGGGTCAAGAGTTAACCCATCTTATAATAAATAAATAAATATAAGATGTTGAATCTACGCAATGGGGCCGCCTTTTGTACCCTGACATAACTTTTTGTGTACCTTATTTGTGTTTGAGTGCAATAAGGTATATTGTATTGTATTGTATTGTATAATAATTTACAGATATACATGGTGTAGTAGACAGCTTAACAAAAACTAAATCCGTAAACCTAACCCTTTTTTTGCATCTGTTTTAGTTAGAGGTTAGTTTTCCGAAGATTTAATCAGGACGTTAAAGCTCGTTATCTCTTAGGCTAAATACATTTATCGGAAATCACTTGTTTTTTTTATTTAACAAGGACCTTAGTAATAATGTTTTCTCTGTACAAAGTATACGAAAAGACATTTTTTTTATACGATCAGGTACTACGATATTTTCTTTCACAAAGAAAATGATAAATATGTATGAAGGTAAGCAAAACCTCGTTGTTCTGACGAAAGAAAGGATTTTGTATAATTTTCCACGTTAAAAACGTATGAGTCACCGACTTCAATCCCAACAACAGTTCGCACAAAGTAGATATCTAGTTTTTTTGCTAGTAGATATTTATTTAGATGATGTTCTAGTTTGTAGTATATTTTGTTTTTGTTGATTTTTTTTAAAAGCGCTGAATCATTTTCGATAAAATTTATATGGGACCTCTTCAGGAGTATACTCTTTCGAACAAATAAAGAATTTTGAAAATCGGACAACAGTTGCCGGAGTAATCGCGTAACAAATATACAAAAAAAAAATACAGTCGAATTGAGAACCTCCTCCTTTTTTGAAGTCGGTTGAAAAGTATTACGCTGTACCGACATTATCTATACACCCTATAAGGGATAGCTTAGCAATTACTTAAATGGTGGAATCTATCCATTACTACGATCGACTACAAGTAATTATTTTTTCCCGGAAAAGTCAAGTTAATGAGTTTTCATTGTTTACCTCCTTTGGCGCTACGCAATGTACTGCGAAACGGCGCCCCGCGCGCGGTCCCCAGCGCCAAGCCGATGTCAGAATGCGATGTACATTTCTGGTTTTCGAGTTTTGCGCTGTTATGATTGTTTTTCATGGTACAATAGAGTGCGTACAAATACATAATTTAATTTTGAGGCAGAAAATATTTAAAAACACGAAAAAAATCATCAAATCATTGAGAACGAGGGTCTGAATTTAGGGTTTAATTTTTACCCGACTGCGTTTGCTAAGTTGTCGCTTACACCCTGTATCTTTAGGCATACATTTATAATGGATCAAAAAGCCTAGCAAGTGTAGGTGGCCTAGTTTCCTTTGATATTTTCGATACTTTTATTCAATCTTGCGGCCTCAAGAGATTTTTCCTTTGTTTCACTTGAAATTTGGAAGGGACGTAGCTTAGGTACCGTAGAGGTGCATTAAGAAAGGAATTCCCGAAATTCCCACGGGAACGGGAATTAGCGGGAAAATCCTTTTGTATGAAAAATCTGAACCGCTAAAGTTAGACGCTTGAAATTTGGCATGCAGTGCAGGTACCTTAGTAAACTTAAAGCTTAGTTGCAACACGATATTGCAAAATTCCCACGGAAACGGGAGTTAGCGGGAAAAAACTTTTGTATGTAAAAATCTAAATCACGTAAGATAGATGTTTTCAATCTGTGTACTCTGTACAAAAAAAATTAACACGCAAACAGTTGCGGGCATCAGCTAGTCAAATGTATTAAAGGATAGTTATCAATTTCACCACCTGGATGGATTAAATGGCGACCATCGTTATTACGAACGCCAATGAGATGCTATTGAAAAAGAAAGAAAAGAAAGAGAATACATTTCTTGCAATACACTGTACAAAAGATACATTTTAAACGTTCATAAGTGTTAATAAGTGTATAGTCTCCATAACAGCCTTTCAGTACTTTACCTGTGATATGAGTTCTCGTACTTCCAAAAGAAACGACTGGGGCATCCCACCGTTGAAACCCTCCGAGCATCGAACTCCAAACGATGTGAGGGATGCGTTTACCACCGTGCAGTTGTGGACTTGATCGGGGCGACCTGAGAACAAAAAAAATTGGTAAGATGCAGCTCAAACAGACATAGACATAGATAACATTTATTCACTGAACAAAACACAATTAAAAAATTAAAATAAACACAATAAAGCACAAAGTTCATTAGTTAAAGCATAGCGTAAAGCATAGCATTATCAACAGTGTTGTGTCAGCGAATAGGTTCTGACTCAGCATATGCTTTTGAGAGTCAACAGCGCTGATTTTCTGTCAGCACCTTATTAAATGAAGCGCGAAGCGAGCACGACACGTACACCCACTAGTCTACTAGCATAGATAACATAAATGTAAATATATAGGCATAAATAATGTGATATTTTGTATGTAAACATATGTTAAAAAAGAAGAACAAATCGTCTGAGCATTTTTCATAAGTAATAATAAAATTAAATATGAAAAATAGGCGTTAATATTAGGAAATAGAAGCAATATAAATATATTAGGTATATAATATTCTTTGAACAGATAAAAGAACAGCTGAAGTAAGAGAAGGATATCTGTTGCCCTAGCTGATATTTTTCACATTATTGTAAATCTTTATCATTTATATCATCGTATCTACGTTCCCAAAAGGGCACGGGCCTTCCTTAGAAACACGAAGGGGATTTAAACCATAGCCCACTACGCTGTCCTAATGCGGGTTGGTGGACCGCGAGCCGCCTGAAAACTAATTCTCTTAGACGTGCGGGTTTCATCACGATGTTTTCCTTCCGCAAGTGATAATTAATGAAAAATCCGTACGTAAGTCTGAAGACGAATTTAGTGGTACAGACTTGCACCCACAACCTTCTGGTTACAAGTCTGGCTCATTACCAACTGGGCTATCACGGCTTTCTTGCTGCGCATTAACCAATTTTGAAATAAATTTTAGATTTTCTTTTTATTGGGTATTTATGAAACACGATGTATATTTTTGTTCAGCAGGACAATTCTGTTAAAAAACTGTTCTTGCACTGCAGCATGACGTTTATCAAACTAAGCAACGCTTTGGTTTTATGAGGATGTTGCGGACTCCTTCCTGAATAGCCATAGTTTTTGACTCGACTTGACAGATGATGAAAAACAAATGAGGATCCAAGGCGACATTTCTTAAAAGACGGAGGCAATAATTTTGTTATTTTTAATTGAAATGTAAATTAAATGTTTTATAAAGAAAATTGACGCCTATCCTTTGTTAGGACGCAAAAAAAGATGGAATAATCTGGTTTTATATGGAATAAATGGCTAAACCATCCCGTGCCTTTAAAATGACAAATGTCACTTCAAAATGATAGCCGCAAGCGCGCGGTTCTGTAATGAGAATTGGCCAGCTGTTCTATGTTCCACGTCTGCTGAAGAACATTTAACATAGTCTCGTACAATAGAGAGTCATTGTGCATGAACATAGAAGTTCCCTCTTTGGGTACGTTAAAAGTTCCCTCATTCGTTCTTACCCGGGGCAGGTTTGCAACTAAGACACTCCCAACTCCATCCTCAAGTAATTTATAGTTCTCTAAATCGCTTCGAATAGTTTCACTTATTCAGAGTTCGATTCGATTGCAGAATTTAAATTAGGTCAAGCTTCGAGTTCCGTTAATTTTGTTTCATCTACGTATAATTGAACTAGTTGCAATTGCAATGCTTCGTTAAGTTTGCCCGTGAAACACTTAATTAAAGCGAGGCAGCAATGTATGATAAAGTTTGTGATATTGCAAAATTGCTGTTTGTGCCCGAGGTGTACTGCAACCTGATTCGAAGTTTCGTGAACGTGGAACTATTAAACAGTTCGATGTTGTACGTTATACGATGTCACATGAACTAAAGCCCTTAGTTTAGGTTGTTAGCAAAACTGGCCGTTTATTCTACTAATCAATGACGTCTGAATGGCGGTTGAATGTCACTTTTGAGTATTTTTATCATTCAGGTGGTAAAATTTGAAACTATTTTTATCTCAAATACTTGTATTTATTATTATTGTAATCTCAATACGTTCACCAACCCGCATTAGCCCAGCGTAAAAAAACCCTTCGTGTTTCGAAGGAAGGCCCGTGCCCCTCTGTGGGAACGTATATGGGCTGATGATGTATATGTTATGGACCAAGTGATAAATTGGGCATTATTCATAATGACCGGGCATTATGAAAAATGCCCAATATGAGAGGGCAGTTTGATAATAATTATTCAAATAATCAAATTGACCGGGCATTATGCATAGTGCCCATCACCTTTTGGGCAGAGTAATACAAACATATTTAATTGCTATTTTTTATTATTATAGTCATTTAACTTCAAATAAACTAAATGTTAAACAATTTAAATAATCAGACTCATTATTTGGATTAAGTAGCAAGGTAAAAGGCGAGGCCGAAGGCCGAGCTCCGCATAGGGCGAAGCTCGGAGCCTCTCCCTCCCCCAATCCCTGATGGCTGCCATGCGAGTTAAGATTTTAACAGTGAGGCGAGGTCGCAGACTGAGTCCAACTCCACGTAGGGCGAAGCCCGGAGCGTCAACCCCCTCAATTCAAGATGGCGGCGATACAAGTTTAGATACTGTAGGTGAGGCGAGGCCGTAGGCCGAGGCGAGCTGCGTTTAGGGTGAGGCCAAAGTCCAAACTCCGCGTAGGGCGACGACCAGAGCATCCCCCCCCCAAATCAAGATGGCCACCATACAAGTTTAGATACTATAGGTGGGGTGAGGCCGTATGCCGAGGAAAGCTGCGTATAGGGCGAGGGCGAGGCGTAGGGCGAAGCCCGAAGCGTCACCAAGCGTCTTACCCGCCGACTGCCTTCCGAAAATTTAATATCCGCCAACTTTGATTTTAGTTGGGGGAATTGTGACGAGAAGGGCAAACCCCGGAGCGTCGCGATTCCCCGCACAAAAAATCCAAGAAGACGAATATCAAATTTTCGGGCATGCCGACATGGCTATCGTTTGATAGATTGTCGGGGATGCTGATTCCGAAAATGTCGTTCATTTTGATATCCAAGATGGCGGACATTTACATTTTTAATAAAACTGATATTTGTGTCGTTTAATAGGTTTTCGGGGATGCTAATTCCGTAAACGACATCCATTTTGAAATACAAGATGGCGGACATGCATTTTTTGTAAAAATCCGTCATGGATGTCATTTTAGATTTTGAAATCTAAGATGGCGGTTGTGAACAAATAACGAAAACTTTTATAAATTGCAACGAGGGCACTTCCCTCCCCGCACCGCTTCCCTCCCCGCACTTCCCTCCCTGCACCGCATCAAACTTAGCTTTATTATCAAATTGCCCAATTGTCACGTAGCAATATAATAATGACCGGGCAATATGATAAATAATGAAGTTTAGATAGTAATTAATCACTTTGCCCGATAGAGCTAGACATTATGAATAATGCCCGGGCATTATTCATAATGCCCGCATTAATCACTTGGTCCATAACATATACATTATACAATGATATTACAGAGGATAACAATTTTACAGGAATAGGAAGTTTACAAAGGCGGACGTACATATATGGGTTGGTAAGAAAAGGTGGACTTATCCCACGAGGGGATTTGATGACAGCCACCCCGTCAGCAGACCCTCTACCGGCCACCGGACGTTAAGTTGCAACTAGTAACATAACATTCAGTTGGCGGTGGCACTGCCAGACAAGTTCATTGTCGTCAAATGTTTAGATAGTTCTTTATTGGTTTTTGGAGCTAATCATCGGTATACGTGATTTTATTTTTAAAAATCCCGTAAGTATTAAAATTTCCGATAACAACACCAATAGAAAAAAAACAATTCTTCTGTATAATACAAGAAGAGATTTGACGACGTTCTTATAATATTCTGATGGGGAATTTAATTCGGGACGTATTCCGATGATTAGCTCCATACACGGAAGTCCTTTTATTTTTAATTTGGGCAACCTTATCCGCTTGAGTCACCATTTGAGTTAAAACATTTACACCGTAGAGTGCACATGTCTCACCATTTGAGATAAAACATTTACATCGTAGAGTGCACATGTCCCACCATTTGAGAGAGAATTATTTTTTACGCGTGTTTGACTTTGCACGCGATTTACGCTTTAAAACTAACAGAATAAGATATTTTGTAAAGTTCTATACTGTTCCTAGATGCCATTGAGAGCTGTTTGTGTGATTTTGAAGCGCATTTGACATTTTGCCAAGTTCTAAGAAAAAAAAGTTTCTGTGGTTAGATACAAGTAGGGAACGTTGTTTGTTGTTTTTATTTATTTGATTGTGATAATAAAGTACATGTATTCGTATTGAACAGAAGTGGTCACCATTATAAATGCCATTGAGAAGCCATATTGCTTAGTGGAGTAGCCACCGTGTACATAAGGCATTTATAATGTTGATATTCATAATTTCTGCATTCACATTTAACTTGTTGCGGGAAAAGTTGTCGTTGAACAATATTAGCAACTCTGTCTGCGTTGAATAAACTTCATGGTTTAAAAAGTTGTCCGCATTAATGTAGAACATAGTTTCACCTAGTGCTTTAACCATTTCGTGCTATTTTATAATTTCCTTTAAATCAGCAAAATATAAATTTGTCAATCCCTAGACGAAATAATTTGGAAACTGTTACACTGTTGTGTTTTGAGTTGGACTTAGGAATTGTAATCATGAGAAACATGAAAAAGGCGATGTGTTAACCAATGTGTCAATACAGACTTTGTCGTAACACCTTACTTTATTGGATAATCCTGATGATAGAGGATAAATAAATTAGTATTAAAGACTGAGGTCCATCATTGATTCATTTGAGAGACTTTGTATCTAGCGCTTTAGAGAACTAATTACTAAGAAACTGAAGCTAGGTAAAAAAAGTAACAAATTCACTAAAGCATGACTTCTTCTATTTCTTGTACGGAGTTAGAACAATGGCATAAATGTGCCAGTCTTGAAGTGCTCCTGCTTGTGTAGAACTTTATAAATTATGGAAATGGTACAGCTTGACCTTGTGTCCATAGACGTCCTCACACTCAAAAGAAGATTACAGCAACTACATAAACTGTAAATTATTAATTTATTTAAGCTTGTCTTTAAGCATAATAGAATAGTTTGCTTGCTTATCCTCTTATGCTTCAAACACAGAAGATTGCCATAGAACATTTAGAAAGGAAACAAAAGTAAATAACTAAACGAGTCAATGATGACGGAAATCTCCAGCAGCAAAAATATGATAGACGCAAGGCACTCTTTGCTAATCCTATTATTCGCCAAGCACAGCAGTGTTGTACTTTTTGAAATGAAAATTTTAAAAAGAAAGTAAACTAAAGAAAATGAACTAACTACAAGAATGATGACACTTACCAGCAGCAATAATGTGGTAGACGCAAGGCACCCGTTGCTTGCCTATCCTGTTGTGTGCCCAGCACAGCAGAGTGCCGTAGTCCATCTCGGTGTGAGGAGTGTATGTGACTGTTGAGCTGGTGCCGGCTCGGGACACGTAGTTGTCACTGACCTCGTTGCTATTGGCTGTGTTGTTGAAGGTCCACCGAAACTGAGGAAAGATTTATTTGTTACTTCTTAAGAATATGGGCAGATAATAAAATATTTTTTACAAAAAATTTACCCGCCTTCAAAAAGGGAGAAATATTTTTTTAAAGCTATGTTCACGAGTAAGTAGTGGTTACGGGTAAAACAGTAAATAGGTGAATTCATAGCGGAATATTTTTTTGACGTTGATCCCCACAAAGGAGCCCCAAAAAACAAGTAAAAGTCTCAGGGTATTAATTCATTTTTGCTTCGTTTACATTGATGACCTATTATCATCCATATATGACCGTAAATTTCTGTTTTTTTTAATTTATGACCTAAACTACTGAAGCGATTTAGATAAAAAAATTATGAAACCAGTCTGGAAGTAAGTAGATGTTTCCGAACTAAAAGAAAATTTTCGAAATCGGTTTACAAATGACGGAGTCTTGAGGTAACAAACATAAAATAATAAAAAACACCCGAATTGAGAACCTCCTCCTTTTTTTGAAGTCGGTTAAAAAAAAGGATGTGCGGTGATTAAATTAGTTAGCGAAACTTTAGAAGGTGATGCTTCCAATGAAATGGAACAAAGAACATATACGAAATTCTCAAAAAACAATTCAACTTCCCATTTAGAAGAAAATTACCTGCTCGCACCAGTTGTATGAAGAAGTAATTTTTTTTTTCATATTTCGACATATGGTATTTAAGGAAAAATGATCAGTTTCATGTGCTGATTCAGATCCTTAACTTTCGCTATTTTAAAGCTGCCCAATAAAATATGTAAGCTGACTTAATTTTTTTTTTTAAATATATATATATATATATATTTTATATTTTATATTTATATTTATATTTTTTTCATATTTTATATATATGTATATTACATATATTTGTATTAAGTATATATATTTATGCACCACCTACTACTTCTTATCTTACTTCTGTCTTACCCTAAGGTTGCCTGGAAGAAATTGCTACCTAGCAATAAGGCCGCCTTGTTGTACACTATGTTTTATGTTCTGTTGATTGTGCTGTATGTCCTTGTGTGCAAATAAAGTATATTGTATTGTATTGTAAATATTGTGCTTGATTAACCTTGGGGAAAGTAGCTCAGCCTCAGGAGACGTATTTTTGAAACAGTAGAAATGAATGTTGAATTCGTGCGCTAAATTAATTCGTCTACGAAATAAAATTCTACTACCCTTGTTTTTATGCATTTTTGAAACACTCGAATTCGGTGTTGCCTTAAAGTTGGAAAACTTAAATAGGTTTCGTTCAACGCAGAAGAAATAAAAACCGGTAACCAATTAGAAGAATCGGTAACGCCTTATTTGAAGAAAGGAACATTTAAAAAACCTACTCAATGTTTTTTGACAATACACACACAATCGGTTTACGGAGGACGAGAGGAGCTTATGCAAGGAAAATACATAGAAGACTTGGCAGTATGTCTCCATAAATTCCTTTTCCTTTCCGGAAAAAGATGAATTTAACAAAAAAAACGTGTGTAACTGTCAATGTCACTTTGCGCGCTTTCTACTAGTAGAAAATACAAACGAGTGGTCGGACCACTCGCTGCAGAATTAACGGAATGAATTTTGAAAAAATAGCGATTTAGCGGATTCGCATGGGAATCTTGTCAATTCGTATGCGAATTGGAATTCTATTGTAAAAAAATAAAAATAAAAAAGTAATGTTAAAAAATAATATATTAATAAAACATAATAATTGTTTCAAAAATACGTCTCCGTGTTTGAATCAAGTAAAAGATTTGGACTAATTTAAGTTAAATTTTTATAATTTTTTAATTTTAATTTAAATTGCATGTTCATCTTCGTTTTGTTGCTGCCTCAAGATTAAAATTTAAAATATGACTTCTTATTTCATCAAAATATAATAGAACATTTAAGTAGCGAAAAATATCCAAAAATTTTTCATCACTAATTTTGAACAAATTAAAAAGGTACTCTATTATAAAAGGCAGCGTAATTAAACCGCAAAAAATTTGAAGGTACATGTATTCTGCTAAAAGTGTCACAAACGATTTCTTACCAGAAAACAAAAAATAGTGCACAGAATGTTGCTGTCTTCGGTCTACGGCGGGAACTCGGCGTAAATTGATGCTGTGCCGATTGAATTTTCGTTTTATACATATATTAAAGAGTTGTTTAGTATTAATAGTGACAGTGTGTTATGCATTAAACTATCTAAAAACAGTGTAGTGATAAAATAATTCAAGTGATATGGTGTACCTGCTTTGTTTGGTACCGTTAAAGATCACCGCGGCAGTCTTCTCGCCGCCACGCCATAGTTCTCCGTAAAAAATACACTATCAGTTTACAGGGAACGGGAGGAGCGTATGCAGAAGAAATACATTGAAGACATGGCCGTATGGACATAAATATATTCCTTTGCCTGATCCCGAAATTAAAAAAAGTTGCTTTTTGCATATTTCAAGTTCCTTGAAGGAATTTTGTTTAGTTCACTGAGCTTTCGTTTTTTTAAAATCTTTATTTTAAGGAGGTTGGTCCTTTGAAAAAACCATGTAGCTCCATACGTTTACAAACAATATTCCTTATATTACTTAGGTCTCTTAATCTTAAGTAGATTTTAGTACTTTTTGTAAAGTACTCTTCTGATAACGGGTAAGGCAAATCACTAATTACAGGTTCCTAATTGTAGAAACAATCAACGAGTAGATTTTGAAAGCCATCATACAATTTAATAGGTACAAATCCTCTTTATTGCACACTAGCTTTTCGCTCGGGATTTCGTTCCCGTGGGAATTCAGGAAAATCATGTACCCTATGTCCATCACGGATAATGTAGGATTCTAACGGTGAAAGTATTTTTCAAATCGGTCCAGTAGTTTCGGAGCCTATTCAATGCAAACAAACAAACAAACAATCAAATCTTTCCTCTTTATAATATTAGTATAGATTTTAGCAAGACTTATGAACAGCAATTGATTTTTATATAAGACTAGCATTCCGCCCGGGACTTCGTTCCCGCGGGAATTCGGGAAAATAATGTAGCCTATTTTCATCAGGGATAATGTGGCATTCTAATGGCGAAAAAATTTTTGAAATCGGTCCAGTAATTTTGGAGCCTATTCAATGCAAAAAATCAAAGCTTTCCTCTTTAAAATATTAGTATAGAAGAAGATGATTATTTTATTTGCTTAGCTTTCTTTTTCCTCGATCTTAGAGTAGAATAGACACTAGAAAGTTAAGCTTAATGTAATAATGTAAGTTCATTACTTATGTACAAGGGAGTTGGTGGTAAGTTTAGCTAAACATTACACTAAACATTTCGTGAAACTTTCACCAAGCTCTATTGCGAATTAACTGCTTACGTTTTGGGGAGCTTTTCAGAGCTTTGACCTTTTTGTTGTCTATTTGCCTTATTAAAGTCTTTAAGTTCCTTAGTAAAGTGGGTACTTAGTTTATTGATGTATTTTTTTCCCCAGTGAGAGATGTGTTTAAATAATTTTCCACGTCAAAAACGTAAGAGTCACCGACTTCAATCCCAAAAAAAGACAATTTTTTCGAGAGTTTCCCTCAATTTCTTCAGGATTCCACTATCAGATCCTGGTTTTCTTACCATGGGACCACCCTTGGGATACTCCCTTTCCAACAAAAAAAGAATAATCAAAATCGGTTCATAAACGACGAAGTTATCCGCGGACATACATAAAAAAAATATATACATACATATACGGTCGAATTGAGAAACCTCCTCCTTTTTTGAAGTCGGTTAAAAATGTGATTTGAAACTGTTAGATTGACACGGCCTGTTCAGGCAAGATGTCATTTCTATGGGCGCAATCATGGCCCACTATTATTTCGAGAGGATTGGAACGAGCAAAATGGAAGATGGCTTTGGCGCAATACAAGATTCAGATTGATTGGCACACGCTAGACATTATTCTTATCTATTTCAAGACTAATGTTTAACTAAACTAAAAACCTAGTTTATATGATACACATAAGCTTAACCACCTGTGATCTGAATTCTAGTCGGTATGGTGAAGGCTATACTTTTTTAAAATACTTTATTTCAAATAAAGATTACAATGTTAAACTTAAAACTAAAGTCGCCAAACTACAAGAGTAGTTTGTAGGCGTAGCGCTCTTCCTATGTAGTAATCTTTAAACTTAATTAACTAATAAACTTAACTTTCAATGTATTATTTATTACATGATATAGTTTGCACGATAAGAAGAAGAAGACAACATTTCATTTCTAATTTTCCTTTTTAATTCACCTAACCCTTTTATTTTATTTCTATCAATTAATACTGGATATTTGTTACAAATTTTGGTACCAGATACCTTTTTGTCCTCTGCCCATAGTATTTTTTTCTACCTAATTCTACCTAATTCTAGCTGAAAATAAATAGGATACACCTAAGTTTAACCACATGTGTTTGTTTAAACCTAGTTTTTAGATAGTTTTAGTCAAGTAAAACCAGTTGTAACCGAACTTCGGCTATTAGCCGTAACATGTACAGACAGCAGCTATTTTGAGCAAGACAAGGGTGATGCTAAGTTCAACATATAGCCTAATGTGTTGCCGTGTGTACATTGAATAACGAGGTAGACAGATCTGGCAAACATTTTGGGAAGCAAACATTTGGGGGTGGCAAAGGACCGATCGATAGGAGGATATATCCAGCATGACTTCTTGCAGCACATATGATGATGAATGAAGTATAAACTCACTGTGACTTCAGGTGGATTTGCGTCGACATGGCAGGTGATGTGGGCTCTCTCTTGTTTGGCCACGCCGTGCACTCTCTGCTGGGCACTTCTACAGGTTGGTGCATCTAAAAAGAAGACAAAATAATTAATTCTTTAAATTAACTAGCGAATGGGGTAACTTTTCCCATGAAAGTGATCAACTTTTCAAAAGAAAATGGAAATCGCACAGGTTGTGTGGAGCGGATTTTTTTTTTCATAGGTACTTCGACCTTTAATCCTTTGGCAAGTTGTTCAGTTTAGTGGGCCAATTCAGATCCTTATCTGATAACTAATTTTAAATCATCCAATGCAATATCCAGAAATATTATTCTATCTTACTGTTGACATACCGAGCTACTAATTTTTCCCCTCTAATCGTCCCTTCTGTAGATATATAGAGAACTGCATGACGCATTACGCGTGTTCATTCATGTAAAACACACTGCCGTGGCTACGGCAAGGCCAAACCAGATTTTTTTTCGACTAAGTATAAGGTCTCATAATTGTTTACTTACAAAGTACATCTAAAGTGAAAGGCTTGCTCTCTCCATCGCCTTCAGCGTTGAACCCCACGCAGGTGTAGTTGCCAGCTGTCTTCCTACCAACTCCTTGCAGCACTAGGGACTGGTTGCTGATAATGATGCCTTGGCCAACGTTGTGGAGTAACGTCTTGCCCTGCGGATGAAAGAAAATTTTACAGATTCTATGTTATGAAATGGTGTCAGCAGCTAAGACTTAACAATTTTTAAGTAAAAATTTAGGTTCTATAAAATAAGGATTTTATGGACTTTAACGTTTAATTTACTTTTTTGGTTCACTACGACAAATGAATTGGATGACATACCCGTCGCGCGTTTGTTTACGGCGCGTGCGCGGTGTGAAGGAATCGCGCGAGGGTATAATAGTAACAAAAATAGATTATTTTTTATGTTTAACACATTCGTCTAAGGGTGAAGGTCGAGACAAATGTATGCTTAACTTGACTAACTTTGGTATCAAGATTTTCTAATCTTCAAACCAGTTGGCGGTTTTTTTCCTAATTAATGGTGTTTTACTGGCAGTGGAGAATGACGAAGGAGCAAAGTATTTAGAAACTTAACATTCAGTTAGCGGTAGCACTGCCAATCAAGGAAGTTATCATCAAGTGCGCAAATGCGCAATATACGAAATTTCGGTAGTTCTTAATTTTATCATTCCATTAAAGCGCCATCGATTTAAGCGGAGTAGCCGCCCTGCAGGGCAATCGCGCTAAAAAAAAATGGATTGAATCGAAATTGAAACGTAGCTACCCCTTACCACCTAAGCGAAGCTGATGCTGGGTAAACGAATGGAACGTTGTCGATTGCTTCTTTATAAGGAGACCTTGATCAACGACATGAACCAAACACAGCAATGTACATTATTCCATTCGTTCAATCAGCATCAGCTTCGCTTAGGTGGTAGCCCCCCAGCTACGTTTTTAGCGCGATTTTTTTTAGCCCTGCTGATTTGACTTAAAGACTGAAGTTCCAGTCAACGTGATTATACTTTATTAAAATGACAAGCCAATAACCTTGGTATGACCTAAATGTAACATAAAATTTTCCCAAATCTTGTTTTAAAAGTCTAGTAAACGCGAGTGCCTCATAAATTTTGATGAGATTTTCTAAAAGTCAAGTCCGATGGACGTGTTCTTGTCAACATTAATTTACTTTTTTTTTCTAAATAAAACCAGTTCCTTAACCTAATATTAAATATTATCAAAAAATATTATTTCGCCGCTCTCTAAACATGAGACACGCATGTAAGCGAGTTTATAGCTCACATATAACAGTTAATCTATAGCTTCAAAGATGTTCTTGCTACCGAATCAGGACTGAGGTTTCAGGTTTGTATACCTTTAGCTGTAATTTATTTAACAGAAGGCCGTTAGATGCGGGTTTCACAGGACTGATTCATGTAGAAATCTTTTCCTGTGAGCCTTTTTCTTGCATTGGATATCTACACCATCGATTCAATACCAACAGCTGGAAAGGTTTTACCCGTGTGGTGATCGGTTGAGAATAACACCACCCCATCTCTTTCCGTGGGTGTCGTAAGAGGCGACTAAGGAAATACAAATGAGACCTGCCTCCTAGTAATCCATCCCAGGCAACGACACTTAATTTTTTTTTAAATCTGAGGTGTCGTCCTATGGTCTCATGCGGTGTGGTAGGCTCTGTAAAGGGCCGTCTGGTTCGCAACCACCCTCTTACAGCTTGCTGTGTTTTGTCGGTGCGTGGGCGTACCAGTGCCTTTATCGGCATTTTCTGGGTTAACTCGCTCCATCGTCGAGCTCATATTTGACCTTATGGTTAAGATTGAGGTCAAGAGTTAACCTATCTTTAAAAAAATCTTCTCTTTTTGGCGCTGTAAGATGACAGTGGTACTCGTAGGTACAGTTTTTGTAGAATGTGATTCGAATGATCTAGAATATGGGGGCTCACAGTTTTCCCCCTTCAAGATACCACATATAAGGCAACTAACTACACGCGCCATGCATTTTTGATTTCGACTTATATCAAGCCAAGCTCCGGTGTACCTCTTAATACCGACCAAAATTTTTCTTTTGGGGTGCACGGTAAAAACCGTGCCAAGAGAAAATAACATTTGGTCGACACTGAAAAGATGCACTGGAGCTCGGCTTAATTTAATTACAAAATCATTTATGCGTTGCGCACGTTGCGGTATCTTGTAACGAGGTGAGAGTGACTTATATCGTCTTCCATATCGTTAGAAATCTTTCTCACCTATTTTATAAAAACCGCTCTTTTAGGCTAAATTTCAAGATTCTTAATAAAATATGTTAAAGAAGAAAAAGCTTACATTATGTCTCCACTCGACCTTGTAGACGTAGGGATGGGCATTGATGATACAGTCGAAGTACACATCAGATCCTTCTCGAATGTTCTTTGGATCTAGATTCGTTCCTAACCGCACTACTGTTTCTGGAACATCTGCGAACATAAAGAATATATCGTTATAATAGAATATATAAATAGATATTATAAATAGAATATATCGTTGTGAAAAAGTTAAGCAATCTCATTATAGCATCTGAGGGAGGTGCGTTTTTTTTAAAATAAATAATAAACGTTACACACTCAAAGGCCCACATAAGGTTTTCCCTTTGTGTCATTGGTCCCTCGGAACACACATAAAGACAAACACAAACATCCATGACCCAAGAACTAACATCTGCTTTTTATACAAATATTTTCCCCGACTGGGAATCGAACCCAGGTTCCGTCGATCAAGAGGCAGCACCACTACCACTACCACCACTACCACACCGGCCGCCGTTTAATTTTTCGTTGTCTTTGAATTTGTGAATCTGTATTGCATTATTTAGCTGAATTTTGTAAGAAATGCAGTATTTTTTGTTCTAGTCTTTCCTGGTGATAATACTCAGCAAATATTTTAGTCATAATAACTATGTTTCTATTTTCAGAATATAGTTCTACGGGCAAAGAAGTATTCTCTGCCAGGTCAAGTGCTAGCTACCTTTACATCATTTTCAGAAGTATGTATTTATTCCCCTAACCTAATGGCGTCTCAATGACGGTTGAATGACAATAGGGGTTATTTTATCTGTTCAGGTGACGAAATTTAGAACTGTTAAATTTTCATATATTTGCTGACAGCCACCCAGACCAACAGCGCCACCGCCAACCGAACGTGAAGTTGCAAACTACTTAGCAACTGAACATTCAGTTGTCGGTGGCACAACTAGTCAAAGCAACCGTCATCAAATAATTAACAGAACATAAAACGTAGTGTACAACAAGGTGGACTTGTTGCTAGGTAGCAATTTCTTCCAGGCAACCTTAGGGTCAGTACATCCTTTTCTGGAAACTAATTTTAAGTCATTCAATTTGATGTTGTGCAATATCCAGAAATCATGTTCTATCTTCCTATAGGCTTATTTTGTATAGTATTTTTTTCCCTCTAATCGTCCTCTCTGTAGATGATCCTTAAATTGACGTTTCCGGGAAAAAAATAATTACTTGTAGCCCATGATAATTATGGGTAAATCCCACCATTTAAGTATTTCCTAAGCTGTCCTTTACACTCTGTATACAGAGTGGGTGTAAAATTTGGAAAATGTATGAAATTTGGGTGGTTTTAAATTTCGCCACCAGGAGACGCATTTTTGAAATAATAGAATTCCAATTCGCATACGAATTGACAAGATTCGCATGCGAATACGCTAAATCGCAATTTTTCAAAATTCATTCCGTGAATTCTGCAGCGAGTGGTCCGACCACTCGTTTTGTATTAATTTATACTAGTAGAAAGCGCGCAAAGTGACATTGACAACGCATTGACAGTTACACACGTTTTTTTTTGTTAAATTCATCTCTTTCCGGAAAGGCAAAGGAATTTATAAAGACATACATACAAGATATACACGTTCCTTTCTTCAAATAAGGCGTTACCGATTCTTATAATTGGTTACCGGTTTGTATTTTTTCTGCGTGGAACGAAACCCATTTAAGTTTTCTAATTTTATGGCAACACCGAATTAGAGTGTTTCAAAAATGCATAAAAACAAGGGTAGTAGAATTTTATTTCGTCGTAATTACTTTCGCGTACGAATTCAAGATTCATTTCTACTGTTTCAAAAATACGTCTCCTGAACGGATAAAATGGCGACCATTATCATTCTACTACCATTGCGATGCCACTGATTAGTGGAATAGCCAGCCCGATCTCGCCCAAAAATTATGCTTCCTGTCTATAATACTTTCAATAATGTATAAGCCCCTATATAAACAAGAAAATGTGAACACGTTGTTGTTCACCTTTATATCGTCTGATTCATAATTCATAGGATGAATTTTGTTGCTTTTGTAGCCAGATTTTCCTTCAAAAATATTAGATTTTGTAACATAAATATTTTGTACTAGCTTTCCGCCCGCGGCTCCGCCCGCGTGTACTACAGGTAATATCGTGCCCAACTGTGGGATAAAATGTAGCCTATGTCCTGTCCCAGGCTCTAATCTATCTCTGTACCAAATTTCACAAAAATTTGTTATGTAGTTTAGGCGTGCAAGACGGACAGACAGACAGACAGAGTTACTTTTGCATTTATAATATTATTAAAAGTATATTAAGTATTAAGTAAGGAAGGATAAAAAGCAAATAAGGATTGTGTGTTCTTTCAGAATGTTATTTTAGTTCATTGTCACTTATAACCAAAAACATTGGAATAAAGTTATAAAATAATGTGGTTTAGAGTTAAAGTCATTGACATTTTACTAATTCTAATGGAAACAGGGCAGCTTAGTACCGACAATATTTGACATACTAGTTGTCCGCCCGGGACTTTGTTCCCGTGTGTAATGCTGATTTTAAAGCTTTATTATACTGCATGGTTCCATCAAAATCAGTACAGTAGTTGTTACGCGAAGAATTAGGAAAAATCCATCTATCCATCCTCACCAACTTTAGCAATGTAAAATATTAGTAGGATAGCCGAAAAAAACGACCCGCCGGCCATATTGACAACTGAGATTCGCAACCAGTTGTCAAAGAATAAAAGATAGTCTTGCTACTCATTCAGTTGCCAAGATGACCGATTTGTCTTCTTCTTATTCATATTCTTCTTATTCTTACTCACATTGAATATCCAAAGTCCAGTCATCTTCAAGAGCTGGAACTAAAGGCATTTGAGGATTGGACGCTCGACAAGCTAGCTTTGCGCCCGCATCGCTCTTTGACAGTTGAAACGACACTGTCGACGTTGTCGTGTTACCGTCTGTTGATAACTGTTGACAAAACAAACATTTTTAAAGATTGATATACAAATTAAATAAAATAGGACCTAAAACTGTTCCTTGTGGAACTTCGTACTACCTTGACTGAAATTATTATCATTTATTTCTAACAGGGCCCCGATTCTTTAACTTAAGTGGTGTGTCGATGGAACGGAGGCCATTTTATCTGTTTAGGTGGTGACATTGAGAACTATTTAATTTTCATAAACTTGCAGACAACCACCCCGACCAGCAGCGCCACCGCCAACCGAACGTAAAGTTGCAAACTACCTGCAACTGAAAATTCAATTGGTGGTGGCGTCACCAGTCAAAGCAGCCGTCATTAGATGTATGAAATTTGGATAGTTCTCAATGTTGCCACCTGAAGAAAATTTATATGATTGACTTAAAAAGAACGACCCTCGGAGTTTCTTGCCTATTCTTCTCCTGAGGAAGACTGCACCTTTGCGAATAGGCGCCAACTCAAAAATGCTAATGTGATTCACTATTTTGCTCAATGATTTACATTAATTTTGCTTATGTATTTTTATGACGTTTTCAAGAAAACATGTTCTATGAAAATAAAGTATTTCTGATTTGATTTGCTCGTCTTTCGAAAATTTTCTTGGACGGGAGAGTTTCATTCACGATGTTTTCCTTCACCGTTGAGCAAGTGATAGTTAGAAATCCGTACATAAATCCGTAAAGACGAATTTAGTGGTACAGGCCCTTCGGATTTAAAGTCTGGCTCATTACCAACTGGGCTATCATCGCTTATGATAAGAATACGAAAAATAAAGTTTGTTTTTACAAACTGTTTTTTTGACAATATACCTATTTTGAATTTATTTTGAACTTTACATCTAGAATAATAATTAAGCTGGAACGCCGCACAAAAGTTGTGAAGATAAACAGGGGTCCCATATGGTATTCAACAGGATGTTGTGAAGTTAATCAAAATGCACATCTCAATGAGGTGCACAACACAACTCTACTACAGACGCTGCAATGAATTCTAATAGGCTCTTTTCAAACACTTCCGGGCCTCGATTCTGTAACTTAAGTTGTCTTCTTCTTATCGTGTAGGTATAGTCAAGTGTGTGGCGAACTTGGTTGACCCTGGTGTCAGAGTTTTCAAACCGCACAATGGCCTCTGACTTGGTTTTAACGACTGTAGTCAATCGACAACAAGTTCTCTGCCTCTGTGTACGTTGCTTAACCTAATTTATCGGTTAAGATCAGCGATCGCCACTGGGCTACTTAAGTTGTGTGTCGATGGAATGGTCGCCATTTTATCCGATCAGGTTTTTTTTTATTATAAGATGGGTTAACTCTAGACCTCAATCTTGACCATAAGGTCAAAGATGAGGTCGACGATGGAGCGAGTTAACCCAGAAAATGCCGATAAAGGCACTGGTACTCCTACGCACCGACGGAACACAGCAAGCTGTTTGGCGTCGGACTTCGATAGGAGGGTGGTCGCAAACCAGACGGCCCTTTACAGAGCCTACCACACCGCATGAGACCATAGGATGACACCTCAGATTCAGAAAAAAATGAAATGTCGTTGCCTGGGATGGATTACTAGGAGGTAGATCTCATTTGTGTTTCCTTATTTGCCTCTTACGACACCCACGGAAAGAGATGTGGTGGTGTTAAACTCTACCGATCACCACACGGCTAAAAAGGTGGCGAAATTGAGAACCATCCAAATTTCATACATATATTGACAACTGCTTTGACTGATGGGGCCACCGTCAACTCAATTTTCAGTTGCTAGGTAGTTTGCAACTTTACGTTCGGTTGGCAGTGGCGTTTCTAGTCAGGGTGATTGTCAGCAAGTATATGAAAATTAAAAAGTTCTCAATTTCGCCACCTGAACAGATAAAATGGCCTCCATTCCATCGACACACAACTTAAGTTACAGAATCGGCACCCCGGGAGCTGGTATCTGGAGGCGAATTCATCGTGGAATTGGTTGGGTTTTTGCCTTATCTGCCAGGGTTCAGAATATCTCTAGAGGTTCACAGACATAGACTAGACATCATTCATTTTTGTTTCTTCAACACTCATGAGTTTCGAAGTTATAACTAGTAGATGTGTGCTGTAGTGTTTAAAAATGGCTCCAACTCAGCACTTTGGTCTACTTTTAGGAAAAGCGCTGGTATTCTGTTGGAGATACGATTGCTAAATGTTTATATTAATCAGTTTGTTTCGTGACGACAGTGATCGTTGCTACTTTATTGTTATTATTACGTATTATTAGAAAACATTACAATATAAATAGGTTACAAAGGTCAATTGGAGTATAGTCATTTAGAAAAAAATAAACACTGTTTTCAACAATGGCCTAATTACAGTACATTATTATCATCAACATTCATATCAGCTGCTAGACTTCCACTGCTAAATAAAAAAGGATCAATTGTTGCTAGATTATCTATAGTAGTACCTCTATAACCAATACGCATTTAGCATAAAGTAATGCATAAAGATGTAAAACACACCTAAGCATAAAGTTATGATGAAATTATTGAATGTTTTGTTTGAGTTGGCAGCCACAGATCGTTTACTACAGAATAATAAGTAAAGGTCTTCTACCTTAGACCTTTAATATGTGTTGGTTCTTTCTATAAATAAAGACAGATTTGCTTCAACGCCTTTAGTTTGTCAACACGGAAAAGAAGACCAATTCTAATTTAAATAAACATCGATTCTATCAATGTCTACAACAGTCTGCAAAAACGGTTTTACACCAATAGATACAAGGTCCTAAATCAATTGCGATTCGGGTAGACCGATCTATCTATCGAAAGGTTCTGCATTATCTGTGGACCTTTACAAAAGCTAATTTAGCGCCAACTAAGATATATATCTGCCTTCGTAATCTTTATTGCCATAAGAAACAACATCTGCAAGTTGCCTTAAAACAGGGGCACGTAAAAGTAATAAATGTAGATTGAATGGGACACAGAGTGCTTGGGGCGTACTCAAATCGGTCGTAAGGGACTACCCTCTGTTCTTGTTCTAAGTGTTTGACGTAAGTGACAAGACTATGCTATATTTTGTACACCATAGCGGGTCCTGACATCTGGGTCCTGCCCTGACATATAGGAAACTACATTTTATGTTTTTCTACCGCTTCTAATCCTATAAAATAATCTTCGGTGGCATAAAAAATATGCAACTATACTACCATAACTTCACAAAGTTATATACTTAAAGATACACATTATACACTTCACTAGACTATATGAAATCCTTCTAGTGTGACCATTCTAGTGCTATTTTTGATAAACACAATATTTAAAGCTTCTGGAAAGGCAATGCCGTCCTTGTTTATGATAAAATATTTTAAATGTTGAATTATACTGAAAGAGGTTATTGATAAAATATTTTAAATATTGAATAATTAATGTAGTCCACCAACCCGCATTGGGCCAGCGTATTGGACTATGGCCTAAATCCCCTTCGTGTTTCGATGGGAGGCCCGTGCCCCTCGGTGGGGACAATATGGGTTGGTAAGAAGAGAAGAAGAATGTAATAATTTGACATTGACGTATTTATTTGCCAGCGTGGTGGACTATGGCCTAAGTCCCCTAAGTGTTTCGATGGGAGGCCCGTGCCCCTCGGTGGGGACAATATGGGTTGGTAAGAAGAGAAGAAGAATGTAATAATTTGACATTGACGTTTTTATTTGCCAGCGTGGTGGACTATGGCCTAAATCCCCTACGTGTTTCGAAGGGAGGCCCGTGCCCCTCGGTGGGGACAATATGGGCTGGTAAGAAGAGAAGAAGAATGTAATATTTTGATATTGACGTATTTATAGCTGTTTTTGACGTTATTGCATTTGACATTCTGATTTTACGTACAAATCTTGTACTGATTATTATTTTTATTCACTTTACATTGTTATTATACTTGTTACTTTTTATTTTTATATTCAAGTTTTTAGATTTGACTAAAACATCTTTGACATTTTTGACATCCATAGTAATTATGAAATGTTTTAAATTTAACAGATATTTCTGCAACTGGCCGTAAATGTAATATGTACCTAACTTGGAAATTCGCCCAGATGAGGGTAGGATCCGCCAATGATGTGTAGTGTACACTAATGTACAATTTCCTTAGTTCAATTTTTTGTTGCGATAGTTTTTGGACGGAACGGGATGTGACATAGCTAGTGATTGCTTTTTGTTTTGTCGCCATTGATGAAGCTTTTTATATGGCATGGCGTGATGACAGTTTCCTTAATTGTTGCTTAAAATCTTTGCTATTTAAATTACGCAGCTCGAGTACCATCCTATGTCAAAATGTCAACATTGACAACGCCAAAGTGAAGTTTTAGTGTTAGCCGAGTGGCGCGCTGCACGAGTTTGTCGCCATCGTGCTCGAACTGTTGATATTGGCGCCTTCGCCATTCTATATTTGAATTTTGATTAAAATACTCAGACATTGTCAAAATCACAATTGTGTTGACGCCATTTTTTAAAGAAACAAATTGAAATTCGTTAAAGTTCACAAGTAATCAGATTACGAGTAGTTGTGTAAGACACAACTGTAATAAGATATCCTATTTAGTTCTCTGGAGTGCACGTAAGCCTCATGGGTACCTCAACAAATCCTCCCTGTGAGTAAGGCTGTGGTTACATTACGGTCTGACTCTGATGTTGAGTTTGGTATTAACAAAATGTTTTCTAGGAGATTTTGTGTGATTTTTAATAAGTAATAGAGCAACTTCTCTAAAGAAGAATAGTTTGTATCATTTTTAAAATATTAAAAAAAAAATTATAATGGGTAGGTATTATATTTATATATATTATATTTATATTTATATACTGGGCGAAAAATAACCTCCTAGCTATATACTCAAAATCCTGAACCAGTATCACTCAAAGAACACATTTATGAACAAATTTTTTTTATTTTATTTCAATGGGAATAAGTTGTTTATTTTTTGCCTAAACGTAGACATTACTCCTACACCAGGCTCGTGAGAGGTGCAGGTAGAGCTCAAAGGGGTGCGCCCGAGTGATGTCTACGTGTAGGAAAAAAATCCTTCCCCCCCCAGAAAAAAAAACAAAAAAAAGTGTTCAGTAATTTTCAGGATTTTCAATAAAGCTAGAAGGTTCTTTTTCAACCTGTATACTTTATTTGTTTATATTTTGTATATTGTTTAGGTTTAAATATTGCGCTCGCTCTTGATTTCACTTTGCGACTTTTTCATACCCAAAGGTTACCTGCAAGAAATCGCTTGAAGCGATAAGGTCTTTTTTTTTGTAAGCGTATTTATTTTATAAATTGTGCAATAAAGTATATTGTATTGTATTGTAGGTTACTTTAAATTTGCGAAAATTAAGGATGTGCATTGTGCATCAGCCTTCGAAACTAAACAAATACGCGAAACTTTAGGGGGTGATTCTTTTACCTAGGGACCTACATGAATCTCAAAAAAAAAATGTTGACTTCCCATACAAAGGCACAAATTAGCTGGTCGCACATGAATCGTTTATTTGAGAAACCCTATAAGTCACTTTTTCAACGAGGTTGATTTTTTAATGGAACAAGTTGAATAATTGAATTTTTCTATATGTAATCATTTTAACCGATACTGACATTACTATTTTATAGGATTTTTGAATAATAAATATGCTCAGTTATTTCAAAAAATGATTTTTTATGTTTTTAAAATCATCCGACGATTCTGATTTATGGGGTTTCTCAAATAAACGATTCACATGACATGTTGATATTTCTACCTTGGGAAAATATGTTCAGTTTAACAGGCTTATTATTTTCTCTAACCAGCTTCCCGCGCGGGACTTCGTTCGAAAATCATGTACCCTTTATCCATCCCGGATAATGTAGGAAATAATTTTTCAAATTGGTCCAGTAGTTTCGGAGCCTATTCGATGCAAACAAACAAACAATCAAATCTTTCCTCTATATAATATGTATAGATAATAGATGTAGATATAGATGTAGATATAGATGTAGATATAGATGTAGATATAGATTTTCGCAAACCAATTTAATGTGACGCAATATTAAGAGGCGCATTGAACGTAAATTTGTTAAAAATTAATTCCTAACAACAGCTGAGGTAAGGGAGGGACATATATCCAATCTTGCTTGCGAGAGAAAGAGAGATGAAACTAGTGGCGTGACCGCGCGCATATCAGTGAAATATCACTGAAGTGTTGTGAGAAACGATCTCGCTAGATTATACTTTCACTGGTTAAGTGCTCATTTTCATACTATTGCTTGTAACATAGCACAAAAGTTGATACAAAAAAGGTTGAGTTAATTGTGAAACCCTTTAAGGGCGCTGCAACTAAGTCCATTGCAAACTAAAACTTACCAATGAGTAACAAACTTAAAATTAGGTTACTAAGGTCCGCATTACAGAAAGCGACTTAGACACTGATCTACACATAAGTAGCAGTCGTCTTTGTCATTTTGATAATGAGAGAAAGAGACAATAAATACCTAAGTAAAATTAAGGCGACTACAGCACCTAAATTACGATTTTATGATGCGTAGATAAGCATGACGCACTGCATTAAATCGAAGAAAAAAAATACTACGGTAATATTCAGGACATAAACTAGATAAGTAGTTTGCTGAAAACATGATTCAGCACTTTTGATTCGATAGAAAAAGCTCACAAAGTCAACTCTAAATACCAATATTGTGTATCTTTTAAGCTGTTAAAAAGAAAATAAAATGCACACAGGAACTTGAATTTGCAATAAAATGTTCGTGATTGAACACTCTCGATAAGTAGTTAACGCATTTTTCGATTTAAGCTGTTACCTTTCCATAAATCTCATTTTTCTAACTTTCGAACATGTTTTTACGCACGCACGCTTTCATAGTCCGTAAACTTCGTGTATCGACACTGTTCGCACTGCCGGCCCAGGCCTGTTGAGAGACGGAGATGGCACTATTCCTATGTATGCTGCCTTTATCGGGTGATGTAGTCGCCTTAAGACTTGAGTTTCTTTCTGTAATACGGGCCTAAGAATAGAAATAAATTGACATATAAATGTGTCAGGAATCTAATATTGTGTGCACTACCTTAACTGGGCAACTGGTTTGCAGATATTAGGTATCCCACTCCTAATCCAGTGATCCCCTTGCGACGTCAGCTAATATATTATTTACCGTGCAAACGGTTACAGCATCGTCATTTTCACTTTATTATCATACCTTAGAGACCAATTTAGTCCAACAGAAAATTTCGAAACGGCATATTTTATGCGAAATTATCTAACTGGGAATATTAATTGATGAATATGAAAATAGCGTTTGTATTTCATGTTTAATTTTAAGGTTGTATCTCTGTGTATTTTGTCTTGGTATTCAGCCTAATGAGTACTAGAATTCAAAAGACGCGGTCGTGCCAATTTGCACATTATTATTTAATTTGTTAGATAATGAAAACTCTTCAGAAAGGATGATATTTTTTTTACACTTCTGACTTTGAATTTTCACGGCTTCAAAGCTAGACTTAAATGTACAATAAAGGTTAGTATAAAATATTTTGTCAGGCAGACGCAAACACATGTAACTTAATTTCGTTTCAAAATTTGCTAAGTGGACCCAATGATATGAAATCTGCAAAGAGGACGGTAGTAATTTTCCACGTTAAAAAAAACGTATGAGTCACCGACTTCAATCCCAACAACAGTTCGTGCAAAGTAGATAACTAGTATTTTTTGCAGACTACAATGCCTATTAGTAAATAACCACAAACGAAAATGTCACTCATTTATTTAGATGATTTTCTGGTTTGTAGTATTTTTTGTTTTTGTAGATTTTTTTAAAAGCGCTTAATCATATTCGATAAAATTTATATGGGACTACCTCTGGAGTATACTCTTTTGAACAAAAAAATAATTTTGAAAATCGGTCTATAATTGGCGGAGAAATCGGTGAACATACATAAAAAAAATAATTACATACAGTCGAACATAGAACCTCCTCCTTTTTTGAAGTCGGTTAAAAATATTAAGGTCATTATGGAGTTTGTATGGGGGTGATTAGTTAGTGAAACTTTAGGGGATGATTCTTCCTGCAAAACTGAACAACTTTCCCCGAGGAACCTTTATGATTTTCCATGCAAAGGCAAGGCAAATCGGCTGATTGCGCAAATTTAACTCTCCGTAATTTGATTTTTTTTTCATATTTTGACCTATTTTTTTTAAATTATAAGATGAGTTTAACTCTTGACCTCAATCTTGACCATAAGGTCAAAGATGAGGTCGACGATGCAGCGAGTTAACCCAGAAAATGCCTATAAAGGCACTGGTACTCCCACGCACCGACGGAACACAGCAAGCTGTTTGGCGTCGGACTTCGGTAGGAGGGTGGTCGCGAACCAGACGGCCCTTTACAGAGCCTACCACACCGCATGAGACCATAGGACGACACTTCGGATTCAGAAAAAAATGAAGTGTCGTTGCCTGGGATGGATTACTAGGAGGCAGGTCTCATTTGTGTTTCCTTAGTCGCCTCTTACGACACCCACGGAAAGAGATGGGGTGGTGTTATTCTCAACCGATCACCACACGGTCACTACCTATGTTCCGTGGGGATAGTTGTTCAGTTTCGTGGACTGATTCACATCCTTAATTTTCGCTTACTTATTTAAAGTCACCCTCCATAGTATATCCAGTAGTTGTCAAGGCCATCAGCGGCCAACAGCGTAGTCATTCAAAAAGAAAAAAAATATATATCCAGTAGTTGATATTTTGCGACTGATGTGATGATGATGCGTGACTTTTATTGAACAGTAGACTCCCTTTATACGCGACGCAGTGATAGTCCAGTTGGTAATGAGTCAAACTTGTAATCCGAAGGTCGCGGGTTCAAACCCTGGTGCGGGCCTGTACCACTAAATTCGTCTTTTCGGATTTATGTACGGATTTTTAATTATCACTTGCTCAACGGTGAAGGAAAACATCGTGATGAATCCCGCCCGTCCAAGAAAATTCATTTTCGAATTGGCCATCGTGGTGGACTATGGCCTAAATGGCCCGTGCCCCTCGGTGGGGACGTATATGGGCTGATAAGAAAGACTCCCTTTATTAGACTCCCTTATTAGATTGAACAGTATACCCCCTGTTAAATCTATTCTAAGTACGTGTGACTAAAATAAAATAAATGTTTTTCTACCTGTCTCCCAAGATACAGGTTTACCTAGTTTGGAAGGCAGGGTTCAATATACGTATTTAGCAATATATCGTATTGTAATAAAAAAAATTAAGGTTTTCTTAAGGATGTATTTATACTTAAGTTTTACGTAAATAAATATTTAGTACATATCTACTAGAAATAAGTTACTAATCAGAACTTTGGAGAGGTCAACTTACCGTTTCCTTAGCATTGTTTATCCTATGTCCGTTCTTCCACCAGGTGATGGACGCTGGAGGTCTTGACCCTGAACTCTGGCACAGCAGGTCATACCTTCTGCTCGCAGACAGGGGCTGGTTCGACCCCAGGATGTGGACAGTTAGTGGAGGAACTGTCGAGAAAATAAAATTTTGTTATTATCTAATAAGACTCACCCGTGGGAGGAACTCCCCGTAGGCAGATTGAGTCACTTGTACAGGGTCAACAGCACATCATGCCATCCAAAACTGTCAAATTTCTTCCATCGATTTTCAATTTGATCTCCAAGCAATAGAGTTTACTATCCATTGGGGAAATTTCACAGTTTGTAGTAACCTGATGTGCTGTTGACTGTACAATACTGTGATTTAATAAATTTGTACCACAGTTCCTTAGATAAAACCAAGCACTCTATTATTTCGGCACAATAAAATTAAAAATGTTTAATTCTTTTGGGTTTTCTCTCAATGTTGTTAATTATCTTAAATTAAGTTTAATTGTAAATTTAACTCTCTATATTATTTCATATGAAACTAGCCTGCTATAAATTGTGCACTTAGTAAATAAGTTGCATGTCCTTAAAACGTAAGTAACAGTGTAACAATTGTTGGCTGGTCAAATAAAAAAATTACGGGTTAAAATCTGTAACTCTAGTATTAGTTTGCTTATTTCAGCTGTTTTAAAAAATATATATAATGGGTTTGCTCTTGACCACAATCTAGCACAAGGGCAAAGATGCAATCGAGGATGTAGCAAGCTCACCCAGAAAAAGCCTATTCAGAAGAAGAAGCCTTGGTAATATTGTCGCTCTTGGCCACAATTTAGATCGTTAACATTTTTATTAGATGTATAGATGACGGAACAATTTGATCAAAGTATACACATCAACACGGTCTAGGGATATTTCACGATTTTTCATACAAAAGAGATCTGTTTGAGAAGCTATAAAAGCATACTCGGGATACATGGAGGGCTATAATTTTGCTAAACCTGAATTTCCAATTCTTATCAATAAATTTTTTTTACTTGAAATTTATGTAAACGTGACGAAAATGAAAAAAATCGACTATTTTCATACAAAAAGCATGTAAAAACTGCATTTTTGTTTTCGTTTCCGTCGCGTTTTCACAAATTTCAAGTAAAATAAAATTTACTGACTAGATTTGAAAAATTCAAGTTTAGAACTTGCATGTCTGAAAATTATAGCCTTCTATGTATACTTCTCAAACAGACCTCATTTGTATAAAAAATCGTGCAATATCCCTAGACCGTGTTGATGTGTGTATGTACTTACAATTCATATCCAAAGTAAGAGTAGTTTCAATAGGATGCGCCCGCACATGGTTGGACGATCGACAGGTAAGGGCCGTTCTGACGTCGGTCCTGGTTAGGGGGCCCACGTGAATAACCCCCCGGACCCCGTTCCCGGAGAGGGGGGTCGCTGGGGTGTCTTGTTCCACCTCGTTCCTGAACCACTTCACCCATGGTCTAGGACGGCCTAAGGACAAACATTTCCGTTAAAAGTGATAATTATAATAAATATGTGACAATCTTTTAATGTTAGTAAGCTAAAATATGCGGACAAACTTAAGCTGCAGGCCGAGTACGATAGTGACAGCGCCGCGACAACACTGCAGTCCTATGTCAAAATGTCAACATTGACAACGCCTTAGGGCGAGCAAGCCTTTGCGCGGGACCCTCGTGCAATCAAAGTGAAGTTTCAGCGTGAGCCGAGCGCGAGTTTGTCGTAATCGTGCTAGAGCTGCTGGTGTTTGAGTATAAGATTTCGTTTTTGTAAAATTTATTACTAAATACATATTTTGAATATTTTACAACGCTTCTCACGTCAAAGAATATTCATAATTTTTGTTGAAAAAAGAAAAAATATTTTCCGAAAAAACTGCTTGATGATGATGAGATAGTCAAATTCATTGTGATGACTCCGCCTCTTACTGTGCGTCCTGGGTTCGATCCCCAGTCGGGGCAAACATTTGTGTAAAAAGCAGATGTTTGTTCTCGGGTCATGGGTGTTTGTGTTTGTCTTTATGTGTGTTCCGAGGGACCCACGACACAAGGGAAAACCTTAGTGTGGGCCTTTGAGTGTGTACCGTTTATTTATTTATTTATCTTTCATAAACGTAGAAAGTTAAGCCACAGTCCAACGCCTTGCGGGAGCCGTTTTTTTATTATTACTTGTAAGACAGATTGTCTGACTGTCTGATTGATTGACTGTCTTGAGTAAGACAGATTTTTAAACGTTTATAAATAAGGAGGCATGTAGTAGAAATGTAGAACCCAGACTAAATACTTACATTCGACCAAACTCTTTAATAAATTATCAACATCACGAACGTTTTGCCTAAATGAATATTATATGACATCAGTAGAACCCATCTCTACCTGGCATTTGACTCGATAAATTCATAATCCATTATCGCGTTACACAATACAGAGCTGGCTTTGTGGTTGACCTACCCTCAATTTGTGAAACTATTCATACCGCTGTGAGTATTGGGATCATCAGTTGTATCCAGTACTTCACCTTGATTGGCTTGTTTTTGACATCCGATTGTGTTTTGTCAATGATGCTTATTCTCGTGATCTTTTGTTTAAAGCAATTTACGGATTCAAATAGTCAGTTTGTTGTGTTGATATATTTCCTTCTTTAATAGATTTTTTTTGTCTCTGAATTTATTGGTGTCTTGAATATTCATTTATTAGGATTATGATTAATAATGTGAGATACTGTGAGATCAGTGAGGTCAAGCAACGGCTACAGAGGAAGGGATCCTGATGGGTAACCAAAGTGGAAATTTATCAAGAGCGTTTCCGTGCTTCGAAGGGCACATTAAGCTGTCAGTCCTGGCTGTTGTCGATTGACTATAG
This sequence comes from Aproaerema taeniolella, assembly GCA_949987775.1. NCBI lineage: Eukaryota > Metazoa > Arthropoda > Insecta > Lepidoptera > Gelechiidae > Aproaerema > Aproaerema taeniolella. Next base: position 15,224,298 of record OX465262.1, read on the forward strand.
TTATTAAAACCAAGTTAGAAGCCAATTAGCGGTTTGAAAATTCCGAAACTAGCAGCTCTAGCACGATAACGACAAATTCGCGCACGGCTCACGCGGAAACTTCACTTTGATTGCGCGAGGGTCCCGCGCAAAGTCTTACTCGCCCTATGGCGTTGTCAATGTTGACATTTTGACATAGGACCGCGGTGTTGTCGCGGTGCTATCACTATCTTACTAGGCCTGCAGGTTTGAACAAGTTCGTCACACACTTGACTATACACTAACATGAAAAGAAAGATTAATAATGCTTTTATTTTATTCTTTAATCAAATAAAGAAGAGGCATAAGATAAGATTGAACTGGAAAAAACTCACAACAAGGCTGTATGGATATAAAGTCCTTAGCTTTATTTTAGGTCTTAAATATCTAGTTAGGTGGCAGCACCACTTTTGACCTGCAACTCTGTGCGAGACGTTTGATATGATAATACGGTTTACCCGTAGAAATTTATATTTTTATTTTAAGGTGCCCAAAACATGATTAATTAAATGTTTTCGCACAAGAGAAGTTTGGAAAACATTCCTATTCTAATTAGGTACTGTAAACTTGTTATCCTCTGTATTATAGCACAGTATTTTAATTAATGGTAATTGAAAAAAAAAAGGGGAAGTTGCCAATATCAAGTAAATAACCCCTTTAATTAACGTATTACGTCATTGTAATACGTCAGAGCCTCGTTCGTTGATCTGCAGCTCTAGCACGATAACGACATACTCGCGCCCGGCTCACGCTGAAACTTCACTTTGGTTGCGCGAGGGTCCCGCGCAAAGGTTTGCTTGCCCTATGGACATTTTGACATAGGACCGCGGTGTTGTCGCGGCACTGTCAGTATCGTACTCGGCCTGCAGCAGGGTATATACCACTAGCAGGTGAAGATGACGATTTTGGAACTTACCAGCCCATATACGTCCCCACCGAGGGGCACGGGCCTCCTTTCGAAACATGAAGGGGATTTAGGCCATAGTCCACCACGCTGGCCCAATGCGGGTTGGTGGACCGCTCGTCTTTCGAAATTTTGTTAGACGGGCGGGTTTCATCACGATGTTATCCTTCACCGTTGAGCAAGTGATAATTAGAAATCCGTACATAAATCCGAAAAGACGAATTTAGTGGTACAGGCCCGCACCAGGATTTGAACCCACGACCTTCGGATTACAAGTCTGGCTCATTACCAACTGAGCTATCACCGCACACTTAGATATTATGACCCAAGACACCCCTACAGAAATTTGAAAAGCTAAGTTCATCTTGACAAATCCAGGACTACAAAGAATTTTACAATTCTCATATTCACACGAAAATAAAGATCCTTGACCCTAAAGTTCCCAAATTAAACCTCTCAACGGCTACCCTCATTATAATTATAAGGCGCATTGACACAGAAAATTGTTCAGTAAAAAGTCTAACCCTTTTCAGCCTGTTTCACATTCATGGTGGCGACCCAGAGTTATACTCAGAGTTGGCAGAATTAATTAATTTCTTCAACGATGAATTTATTAACGCTCGAATCCTATTAGGTCAATCGTGTCAGTTTGGATCCCTTTTCAAATATTCAGGTAGGTATGTACAGTCAGCTGCTAAATTAACTCACCCCTTTATGAAATAAATATAAAATTATTTCACGCAATATATTAGATATTCCAATGAAATTTTGTATACAAATGCAGTTTTTTCAAATATACAATTTCGCTTAATCAAAATTTTAAAAATATAGGTTTTTTCATAAATTTTTCATAAATTCAGGTATGTCTTCAGCTAACTGTACTATAGCGAGAGGGGTAGTCGGGAGGATAGTAAGAGGGCAAAAGTGGGATTCACTTTTGGGTATTTTATTTAGAGAAACTACTACACATGGGGGCAGAACCTCCACAATATTGTTGCTCTATTTTTCGAAATTTATATGTACATCCCAGCCCTGGGGTCTAGGCGCACATTTACATATGGCTAAATCATTTTCCCATATTGGTAGTCAATAAAAGCGAGTAATATTGCTAGGAAAAATTATAGATTAGACCGTAAAAAATCGTGATACGGTTGTTATGAAGACTTAGGCAGAAACCACCGCTGACTAAGGTAAATAAATACTGTTTTGAATGTATGCAACACAGAATCATATTTTAGTATTTTTATATATTAACTGTGAACTCATATGGAGAGTGTACATTTTGTTGACAGTGCTAAATAAGTAATAACAAAAGGGCACGGATATCAAGTCCGTGGATGCACAATTAACTGTAATAAAAAAAAATAACAGCTACCATAACAACTTCTCCCGAAGTGGTACCTTTTACCAGACGCAGACACGTAAACACAAGCAGATTATTTAATCAGCAGCCAAATTTTTTTACTTAATTTTTTTGTTTCATATCGTTTCATAGAAAAACTTCAAGCCAGATTGTCTGAAGCATGATAATAAATCAACATTTTTGTATGAAAAAATTTTAACATCGTGCAATTGACTCGAAACTTGCTAATAGTACTCTGCAACACAATTCGTAAGACCTGTATTTCTGCGTTTTAAGAAATTCATCCTCCAAGAGGTTAAATAGTACATTGTAACTTTAGGGGTGAAAGCAACTTATTTAAGCCCCGAGACGGGGTTTGGCGACCGAGCGTAGCGAGGGAGCTAATAGCTCGAGGGACTAAATATGTCTTTCGCCCGAGGTAAATACTGTGCTTTTCATTACGAATACAAAGAAAGTAAAAATAAAAACATGAATAAGCTGAACTCGAAAAACAAATGAAGATCGGAATGCCACTTTCCCGCCTTTTATGATTTTTTTTCTGTGGCTGGCCAGCTATTCAGCCATTATTTTCATTTTCATATTTGAATTTTTTTTAATATTTTGCCAAAGTCTATATTATTTTAAAGAAAAAGCTAAAACTAAATTATAATAAAGTCATGAAAAAAAGTATTCTTTAATGAATACTTAACTTTTGTTATTTAAATTTTACTTCGCGCTGTAATAGAGTGGCTGTATAGGAAGTTTGAACACGTTTTTTCAATACTTAATTTGACCGCTGTCAGTTGAAAGAAATTCTCTCTAGGCTTGAAAAGTATTACTTTCAAGCCGCTCCGTAGGCAACTTCAGACCTACTTTCAGAGTATGAGTAATGAAAAAGAGTTTTTCAAAAGAAAAGGCATTCCAATCTTCGTTTGTTTTTTCGAGTTGTAGAGTTTTGTAACTTTCGCATAGCAGCAATGTGTTCAGCTTATCCATGTATTTATTTTTATTTTCTTTGTATTCGTAATGAAAAGCACAGTGTTTACCTAGGGTTAAAGACTTATTTAGTCCCTCGAACTATTAGCTCTCTCTTTCTCGGGACTTAAATAAGTTGCTTTCACCCCTAAAGTAACAACGTACTATTTCATTACTCATACTCTGAAAGTAGGTCTGAAGTTGCCTAAGAAAGGGCTTGAAAGTAATATTTTTCAGGCTTAGGGAGAATCGCTTTCAACTGACTGCTGTCAAATTAAGTATTAAAAAAAACATGTTCCGACATCCAATACAGCCACTCTATTACAGCGCGATGTTAAATTGAAATAAAAAAAGTGAAGTATTCATTAAATATTTTTTTAATGACTATAATAATATACTTTTAGGTATTTCTTTAAAATAACATAGATTTTGGAAAAATATTTATCATTTTTTTCAATGATGAAAATGGAAAATAATGGCTGAATAGCTGGCCAGCCACAGAAAAAAAAAATTGCCGGGAAAGTGGCATTCCGATCTTCATTTGTTTTTTCGAGTTGTAAAGTTTTGTTCATACTTCTGGATTGCAGAGATTTGTATGAATGCAATGAGTTCAGCTTATTGATGTTGTTATTTTCCTAGTATTTGAAATGAAAAGCACAGTGTTTACCTCGGGTGAAAGACTTATTTTCACCCCTTAAGTAACAATGTACTATTTCAACGTCTTAAAATCTGAATTTTTTTTATTTTTTTTTCTCTTCTTATTAATGTTCTATCAACATAAGACACCGTACGAAAAGTTTGGCCAGTGATTAAAAAATCACCCTGTAAATGAGAAAAAGGTGATTTACCTCCAGTGACGTCACACTTCAACGTGAACGTGTCCCCTTCTACGTAGGGTCCCACGATGGCTTGTTTTACATCCCCTTTGTCGTCTATGATCACCATTTCTGCTGGTGGTACTGTTGAAAAAAAAACACATGATAAGGCGAATGCTGAGGCAAAAAAAAACAATGGGATAGGACTAAAATTACTTAAATTTAAATAAAATTCAATCGACCCACTAAGCTAAACAAGTTTCGTAAAAAACAAAGACCGAAATATTAAACAAAAAAGTCGTGTCTCTACATCTTCAGCTTTTGTTAAATAAGTGTTATTATAGTGTAGACGTATATATTAATGATAAAAATTTTGTTGATTGAATGACATTTTAGTTGACATAAGTTTGTACTATATTTTGACATTTTAACGGATATAAAATAAATTTGACTTTAATTTTAATTGCTTATTTTTATATTTTATTATTATTGTTTAAATGACTTCGCTGTTATCAATTATTATTATTATATATATTTTAAAATGAAATTTTATGTAACACCAATATTCAACACAATTGTATTGTTAAGAATGGTAATAAATGAAATGAATAAATGAATGAATGAATGATCGCTAGTGGATTTTTTTCCATTAATTTCTAATTAGTTCCTTCGAGAAAAAAGTTTGTTTTTAAAGGAAAATCATCCCTCAAAGTATTGCTTACTAATTACATTATAATATACTTTATTTTTTTATGAACTAAGCCTGAAAATAATGAAAGTCTAAACAATAAATTCACATGAATTCTTTTATCGTTTCACTGTTTTGTCGGCGTAATCAATATGTACTTATATCAATATGTAACAATATGTGCTTTGTAGAGTCAAGGGTTCGTGAGAAAAATTTCAGACAGATGGACATGGCGTAACTCTCTAAGGTTGCGTAGTTTACTACGGAACCCTTACAAGTAAACACTAAGGCGCGTATTACAGAAGGAGACTCAAGTCTTGATCTATACTTAAGTATTGATTGTCTTTTTCTCTCACTATCAAAATGATAAAGATGACTGCTACTTAGGGCGACTACAGCACCTAAATTACGATTTTATAATGCGTAGATAAGCATGACGCACTGCATTAAATCGAAGAAAAAAATACTACGGTAATATTCAGGACATAAACTAGATAAGTAGTTTGCTGAAAACATGATTCAGAACTTTTGGTTCGATAGAAAAAGCTCACAAAGTTACCTCTAAATACCAATATTGTGTATCTTTAAAGCTGTAAAAACGATAGTAAAATGCACACAGGAACTTGAATTTGCTAGCAAAATGTTCGTGATTGAACACTCTCGATAAGTAGTTAACGCATTTTTCGATTTAAGCTGTAACCTTTCCATAAATCTCATTTTTCTAACTTTCGAACATGTTTTTACGCACGCACGCTTTCATAGTCCGTAAACTTCGTGTATCGACACTGTTCGCACTGCCGGCCCAGGCCTGTTGAGAGACGGAGATGGCACTATTCCTATGTGTGCTGCCTTTGTCGGGTGCCGTAGTCGCCTTAAGTAGCAGTCTGAGTCGCCTTCCATCCTTCTGTAATACGGACCTCTAAGAATCCTACACCACGCTAAAATAAAGTAAGGAAAAAATGCAAATTATATTTAAACTGTATAATCAAACAATCTCAAATTTAATTTCACCTTGGTTAAATCTGGCCACATTAAAAAGGAACAAGGCCATCAAATAATATAGAACTCATTACCGATATCCTGGAGAGCTGTTATCATGGTACATTGATGGTACAGTGTGTGTTTTCTTTAACTTTAATACTATTCATAAATCTGAGTTTGGTTCCTTCTCCCATTAGTCATGAGATAAGAATTTGATAATTATGGAGTTTAGAGTTTGATAAAAACCGCATCGAGATCGGTTCATAAGTTTAGGAGGTATGATGCTACAGGCAGAAACACAGATACATAGTCATATACACACGTCAAACTTGTAACACCCCTCTTTTTTGCCAGGGGTTAAATAACACAAGTAGCAATAAACCTGTACTGTATCTTTATTAGCCTGTGCCACAGCTTTGCCATTATCATTTCGATCACAGTAATGGAAAGGGGCAAATTGGGCGAAAAAAATCGCCTTTATTACCCTCTGTGGCAAATTGGTATCGGCTAATTGGGGGTAGATAGGAATGACGTTCTGAACTGGTCAAATTTGAGGCGATTTGTTTGTAATTTGGGTTTTGAAGAGACTTTTCGCTTTGGTTTGGTTCGCCATCCAAACGTTTTTCGGATAAGCAGTTCACTTTATAGGAGGTTTTCCACTTTAAAGAAGAAAACAATGTCTCTTCAAAGATTAATGTTTCGCAAACGGATTGCTCAGTCAAAAAATGTTCCTAATGCGTATCTAGGCCTACTCTATGAGTATGTTTAAAAGGCTATTCTGTGACACCCTACATTATGATTTTGGCGAGTAAAGAAAATTGACCGCCCTTTTACGTGGTATATGATATACCAGAAACAAAAAATATAAGATTTTATGTTAGTTCTGTTATCATAATCATCATGATGACCATGCCGAAATTCAGCTCTGTAGTACCGCGGACAGACGGCCAGACGGACATGGGAAAACTAATAAGGGTTCGAAGTTTAACCCGTTTCTTTCGACAATCTCGGTTAAAACTTTGAAAAAGATTTTCTTACAAAGGGCACTATCTTTAAAGAAGTTCAACCTCGCATTTTAAATAAACAGAATATAAATTGTACACTTTCGAGTGCTCGCTATTGTACAGCAATAACGCTCTTTGTGCTCAGGGCAAGGAGTCATACACTTTGTTCACTGCAGTGTATAATCCATTCAGTACAGTAGCGTGCATGGAACAGCATTCTGAATTTAAGACGTTCTTGTATGCCATAGGGGTGCAGTTCCATCCCAAAAGATACTACCGTGTGCTTTGAATATGTTTAGAAAGATATTTCAGATTTTAGCTTAGATTTTTGATACTTCTTTCTAGCGAATCGGGGACTGCTCCACAATTTAAACTGATTTTCCAACTGAACAGAATGACGACTGAAAGCTTTAAGCAATTAGAAATTACATTTTGAAAAGTTTAAAAACCATTTAAAACCATATACTCATGTTTCATTTAAGTATGTAGTAGTACGTAAAAATGTTATTACAAACATAGCGTTACTAACTCCAACAGTATACCTAGGAAGAGTTCTCATTTATAACATCCAGCGAGGAAGCAAAAAAATAATTTGCATCATATATAAATTTTCTATAGATTTAATTATTTCACGTGATTGTGTATCGCATTTTGTTTTGCACGAGTTTACTTTGCATCTCTCATTAACAGTCGTAATATTAAAATGAACGCTGTGACGTTATGTATTAAGTTGATTTTTCAATGTTAACATCCTTTTGGCAGCAAAAATCCGACATGTTACCTGTACGCAAAATAATTTTGTTCCAATTTGCGTCTATCGATTTTTCCCCAAATTGGGTGCGGAAGGCTTTCAAAAATGTCAGCTTTGTGTTTCAGCAGCCATCGCGTAAAATTCAGTTTTATTTTTCAGGAACCAGCGCGAATTTTCTATTTTTGAACCAGGCTTTTCTGCGGTAAATTGATTTTTAAGCCTATTTTATCAAATTTCGGACAGTATTTAGACGCTTCAAGTTTTCCTTGAAACTAATTGAACTCGTAATTAAGGAAAGCTTTCAGATCAATGAAAATTGTTCTTCCTTTTATTAAAATATGATAATGACGAGTTCTGTATAGACATCTCTAAAATAGGCATGTTGACTAATTTTTTTAATTTGTTTATCTTAAAAAGGAACTGAATACAAAACCCAAAACCGAAATAGTTTTTGAAAACTATTGAGAAATAAAAAAGTTACAAGCTGTTAAATTTCAATAGAGGGGAAAACTGTCATACAACGAAAAAGAGATGCACTTACTGGCACGTGACGTTACCGCCATTTGTTTGCGTAGGTAAAAACGAGATAGCTAGCTCTCCCCACTAAACGAGATAGCTAGGTCCTTACGATAATATAAATGCTAATAACTAGTTCATTTATAAACCAATTTTAATGCTGTTTCGGATATAAATATACTTCTAGAATTATTTTTTGTTTCACATACAATAATTCATAAAATCAAACACTGTCAACATCCTTATTAAAACTATTGGATTACCCCGACATTCATCACGTATAGTTTTTAAATTTCTGTTCTATTTTTTATTAAATGTAGTTAAAAACCATCTCACGTCAGTTTTCAAATAAATAAAAATACATCGGTATCAGACACACAGCTTGGTATACAGATTCACTCATCAAACTTATAACACAGCTCTTTTTTTTCGGGGGTTAAAGAGTACGTAAAAATAAGTTTTCTTATCATGCGCACGATCATCTGCTCAATTACATGTTTCACATTTCCTATCCTTGGGTTTGCTGGAAGAAATTTATAAATAGAAATAAGCTACACCTATTGTATCGTCTATCTTCTTCTCATACCTGTCTGTTATTGTCGTGTTTGCAATAAAAATACATTGCTAAATAAATAAATAATAAAATACTTTTCCGCGAACGCAGTACACGATATATAACCATGACGATGAAGCTATCAAGTCCATAGGTTTCTTAAATGTAGGCAAACGTTCATCAAAGATTACTCACCAATAACAGTGAGATTAACCCTGGAATTCCTCGTCTGGGCTTGCTTGAAGTCGACCCGGCATCGATAGACACCCTGGTCAGTGGCCTTGACGCGGTCCACCCCAAGTTCTGCTGGTCTTCTCTCCGGGAGGAAGTAGGCTCTGGATGCGAAGACACTTTCGTCTGACCACCGCTCTGCCACGCCAAAGTCGCGTTCTCTCGCGTCGACGCTGTGGAAAAACGGGCTTGTGAGACCATAGAGATATCCTGTACCTAGCATTTTAAATGGCACTAAAATCAACAACCAATTAACATTAAACTGATGGTTGGAATCGGCAAATTATTAAATTAAAATGTCAAATTCAATAGTTTTTAAACCGCACAATGGCTTCCGATTTGGTTTCAACGACTGTAATCAATCAACAACAGCCGGGACCGACAATATATAACGTGTCGTCCGAATTAAGGAAATGCTCGTGATTAATTGCCACTTTCTTTGGTCACCCATCAGGTTCTCTGCTTCTGTGTACGTTGCTTAACCTCATTGATCAGTTGAGATTAGCAAGCGTCACTAGGCTACGAGCGCTTTAGAACGAATTAATGTACAAACATATTTAAAAACCGACAATAACAATAATTTCTGTTTTTATTTGCTCCTACCGGGAGCATATTGTATATAATATTTACATCGACGGATGTAAATATTAACTGTAATTTAATAACCCTTGTTGCTCCCAATTAATATTTTCCATACCATTAATAAAAAAAATTGTTCATTATATTTTTACAAGCTACTGGCTAAAGAGCCCAAAGTATTACTTTGTAAAATATTGTTATTGGAAAACTTCATCCTCTAAAATTAAATAAAAGCAAAAGTTAAATATTTACGCGCGTCAAAAGTATGAAAGTTAAAATAGAAGATCAAAAGTTTGTGCACACAGCTAAAGTTCAAGTTACGCTTTGTAAACTCGGGTCTGGACTGATTTCTCGGAAACATTCCGTTGTATGTGAGTCCCTTATAGCTCTGGTCAACCTTATAAAGGTTGTGTTTTTATTTCATTATTTTAATCCGTGTATGATTTCTTGTTCCATCTGATAACCCTTAAAATTTGTGTCAAACGGGACATCTAGTGGTTTTAGAACCACTGATGCTCTGCCTACCCCGTTAATGATTATAGGCGTGAACGTATGTATGTCTATATGTATGATTTCGAATAGGATGATGTGAATAAGGCCGCCTTGTTGTTTGCTATGTTTTATGATCTGTTAATTGTAGTACTCTATTTCTCTATGAAATGTGCAAATAATAATAATATATTTATTTATGAAAGCTACGAGGGCTCATTATGTGTTAGTGAGACGTCCTATGTTAGTATTTTACAAAATGTCAAAAAAAAAATATTAATGCAATCAACACCTCATGCAACCAACACTCTAGTGAGGTGGCGCATGATAGGTAAGTCATACTCAGGATACTCAGGATAGAGTTGGAGCTGGCCCGCACCCTGCAGAGCAACGAGGTAGCTCGCTTCCGCACAATCGCATAGAAATCATCTGTGCGTGCGTCCGCGAAATTCTTTTGTACAAAGCATGGGTAAGCATATTCTATTGGGAATCTTCACATAAAATTGAATAACTATCCCAGAGGAATTATCGTCTAGGTTATGAGATAGTAAAAAAAAACAGTTGACGGCACAAAATACTCAGTTGAATGCTCCTTAAAATCTAGGACTTTTTTATTTTTCGTTTTTGAAGTCTCCTATGAGGCTGTCGTGAGCGTAAGTAGACGCCCCAAGCTTCGTCAAATTTAAAATAAAAAAATGAAAAAAATTCAGTAGTGGACTTAGCTGAGTGAACCTAAAAGACGAAATGTTTGAAATAGCTAAATTCAATCATGTCACAAGTCGTAAAAAAGTGAAATTCATTTCATTTATCTGGCCCTAAAATAATCTTACATTACATATGTCACATATTTTTCAATGATATCATTTTTTTATTACACTGTATAAACTTAATATGTAAAATCATGTATTTTACTCCCATTAACTCTAAGCTATCTATCTATATACTCACAGATGTAATCCCTTTCGGGGTAGGCAGAACATTATGTGGTTCTGGAACCACTTGACGTTAGATTTGACATTCATTCTGAGAGTTTTAAGATGGAATACAAGAGATTGTCAGCCTTTCACCTAAAATATAGCAAAAACCTTCGCGTCCAACTTACTGGTTTCTACGGTATGCCTGTAAAGAGTTGGAAGCTAAGTTTTCCTTTCACTCTCAGTCCAGAGTGAAAGTACCTTAAGCTAAGAAGACAATTTTATTTAATTTTAACTTAAGCATCAGAACTTCACAATCTTATCTCAATTTCCCTCACAATTAGGTGCTTTCGGTTTTAAGGATTAACTACGAGTAACTAGCCCTCAATCTTCGAGGATGTCCCAATTCCAAAGGCTTTTGTTCTTGTTCCCAAATATTAGCCTTCATTTCCTTCACAGCCCCATTGAAGAAGCCACGTAGGTAATTCGAACTCCGTTCAGTTGAAGTGTTCATTCAATTCCCAATAAACACACCAGAACTAGAGGGCACAGATCTATTGTCTTAATACACACCTGCTCGCAACGCCTCGTAGTTTCACCCATGTAGTTCCTGTTCCCGTGGGAATCCCAGAATGAAAAGTATCCCATGTATTCTTCTATACCCTCGTTAAGATGCTTGCAAAACTTCACAAAGATCGGTTGAGTAGTTAGGGCGTGAAAGTGTAACAAACAAACCCACCCTCGTATATAATACTCGTATTAAATTAGGATGAAGTGTCTATCACTATAATTCACACTTTTGCAACTGGGCTACTTCGGAGGCGTATGCCACAGTATAAAGCGAAACGGCAAATGACATTTTGTAGACGCAACCCCATGACTGAAGAGATTGCATTATACAAAGTACTTAGAAATTGATCAATGGAGCCAAAGATCTGACAAAAGTTGCCACATCCAAATACGAGCAGCGCAAGACTGATTGTTTAATTTAATTGATAGCTGTAGTGGCAGCTTAATCGACAGCTGTGGTGAGTTCAAGGTGAAAGATGTTTGAAGATTAGTTCTTTGAGTAAGAATTTTCTATTTGAAATTTTGGAATTTCGTAATGGTGTGAATTCCCATTTCTTCATTTGGAAGGTAAATTCCTGACTTTTTTCTGTCTATACAATACAAAGAGAAAAGTTGTTCAATTAAGTGGCCTTATTTCATTAAAACGCTCAACACGAAATAAAATTAAATACTTTTAAGTTCTTCAGTATACTGGTGACTTTTTAATCACTGTTCTTTTACGTATGTTAAGTTCATAGAAATTTATCTGACCTTTATGTTTTTTTACCTTTCACACAACCACTTCCAAGTTTTATCTGAAATTAAAAAAAAATGTTTTTTGGTGTCAGAAAAAAATACATTTGTCGAATTTACTTGAAACTTGGTAAAATTAGTACTCTTCGACACAATTTATGAGACCCTTTTCTGCGTTTCTGAAAATGTATCCCCTAAGTTATTAAAAAGGATATTAAGAAAATTCTGAAAACGAAAAATATATTTATTTGTGATTGAAAAGTAAACCTGTTCCAGCCAAATGTTTTCATTCTCTTTGGCTAATTAGGGTCTATGTCTCTTTGTCTGTGTACCCCTTCGAAACTTTGAAGCACACTTCAAATTAAGCAGCTAATTTTGCCTCCGTTGAGGAAATTTTGTCCTATTAGCTGAAAATTCGAAATTGAATTTCTTGAGTATAGTGGAAATACTTAGAACGTTCGAAGAATTCGTTGTTATTTAAACAACTCAATTTAACCTAGTACTAAGAGTGTTATTGTTGTAATTACTTGAGTAGGTAGATAACTTCTATCTATTAATCTAAAGAGGGGACGCCCACCAGGCACATACTTATTTGGGAGAATTTCACCCAATTCTCCAATGAGTAAAATATTAGGTCTTTACCTATCAAATTGCCGATTTTTTCTCAAGCTTTATTTTATTCATAATTTATTTGATTGAACAGCTATTACTAAAATTGTTTTTTATTTAAAACCTTGGCCATATAACGGAGATATTGAGTTAAATTAATACATACGAGTATTTACTTTAGATTTACTTGCTGAAAATGAAGCTCAAATATAGCTCGTTTCATCCGTTGCCCGTTTCATTGCTTATTTTTGCTGTACCGTTGTTACAGTTACAACTTTCAATAAAGTAAGTATGATGAAAATTAACTTAATATTGTACAAACCTTTCCACAAAATTTTGATAAATTTGGATTTCGCATTCCCGAGAAAAACCCAAAATCGTTAGTATGGAAAATTCAGTTTTCCAAAAATATTGTATGAAAAACGGCAATTTCATAGGTAAAGACCTATTATTTACTTGAGGCAAAATGTATATTGGATAACTTTAAATAAATTAGCGATAATCATGGTTGTAAATCAGCTCGCGACACTGAACAACTTTCCCCAAGGAATATACACACATCAACAGGGTCTAGGAATATTGCACAATTTTTCATAAAAAAGAGGTCTGTTTGAGAAGCTATAAAAGCATACTCGAAATACATGGTGGGCTATAATTTTCAGACGAGCAAGTGCTAAACCTGAATTTTCAATTCTAGTTAATAAATTTTGTTTTATTTAAATTTTGTGAAAACGTGACGGAAACGAAAACGAAAATGCACTTTTTGCCTGCTTTTTGTATGAAAATAGTCAAATTAAGGCATTTTTTTTTTCATTTTCGCCACGTTTTCCAAATTTTAAGTAAAACAAAATTTATTGACTAGAATTGTAAATTCAGGTTTAGCACTTGCTCGTCTGAAAACTTATAGCGCTCCATGTATCTCAAGTATGCTTTTATAGCTTCTCAAACAGACCTCTTTTGTATAAAAAATTGTGCGATATCCCTAGAAGTTGTTTAGTTGTTTAGTTTCGTCACCCCCTAAAGTTTCGTTAACTCATTTAAAATTACCCACATATAAAACAAGTAACATGTAAATAACTAGCTTTCCGCTCACGGCTCTAACCGCGTAGACTAAAATGTAGCTTATGTCCTTTCCCAAGGTCTGATATATCTCTCTACCAAATTTCATCAAAATCGGTTCAGTAGTTCAGGCGTGAATGCGTAACAGACAGACAGAGAGAGTAACGCATTCCTTAAATCACTCAAATAAGATTATTCCTGAAACATTTTGAGTAATACAAAAAATTTGTTCACTAGCTTCTACGTTTGCCAATATTTCCAACAACTGACTTCTGTATACTTTTTTGACATTGACCCTATAAAATAATATTTCATCTAAAATCTTGTTACTAGCAAAAAATCTCCGAAGGCTCTTCGATATTGGTCGCTCAGCAGCTTTTTGTAGGTGTAATGGTTATCGTAAATTCAAGTAGGCATATTGATCAAAATTTTATTCCCGTAATCCTGTGTAGAGACTCGCATACATTCGAAGAAGGTTTTTGTTTTTTGTAATTCAAAGGAGAATTGGCGGGTTCTTTGATGATAGTTTTGTCAGTGAATCATTACAAGGTTTTTTTATTATTATTATAAGATGGGTTAACTCTTGACCTCAATCTTGACCATAAGCTCAAAGATGAGGCCGACGATGGAGCGAGTTAACCCAGAAAATGCCTATAAAGGCACTGGTACTCCCACGCACCGACGGAACACAGCAAGCTGTTTGGCGTCGGACTTCGGTAGGAGGGTGGTCGCGAACCAGACGGCCCTTTACAGAGCCTACCACACCGCATGAGACAATAGGACGACACCTCAGATTCAGAAAAAAATGAAGTGTCGTTGCTTGGGATGGATTACTAGGAGGCAGGTCTCATTTGAGTTTCCATAGTCGCCTCTTACGACACTCACGGAAAGAGATGAGGTGGTGTTATTCTCAACCGATCACCACACGTTTAGAAGGTTATGATTTGTTCTCGGGTCATGGGAGTTCGTGTCTGTCTTTGTGTATGTTCCAAAGGACATACACAAAGACCACGACGACGCACGGGAAACCGTTAGTGTGGGCTTTTGAGTGTTTAGCGTTTATTTATTTAAAATGATATAACTGTGACTTTAAATTATTTAGGAAAACTTTAGGGGATGATTGGGCCTTTTTATAATTCGAACGGTATGGCAAATTTGAATTACCATTGGCCCCTATGTTCTCAGCTTCTGGAATTATTATTATATAGGAGGCAATGGTAATACAATTTTCCGTGCCGTTTTTGAATTATAAAAAGGTCCATTCTCCTCATGAAACTGAACGACTTTTGACGGCCGGTTTGGTCGAGTGGTAGTGGCCCTGCCTCTCGATCGACGGGTCCTGGGTTCGAATCCCAGTCGGGGCAAATATTTGTGTAAAAAGCAGATGTTTGTTCTCGGGTCATGGGTGTTTGTGTCTGTCTTTATGTGTGTTCCGAGGGACCCACGACACAAGGGAAAACCTTAATGTGGGCCTTTGAGTCTATGGTGTCATTATTATTATTATTTTATTTTTTTCCCCAAGGAACCTACATGAAATTCTGAAAATAATCGTTCGACTCCTCGTACTAAGGCAATTAACTTATCACACATTTATGGAGAGGCGATTTTTTTCATATATCGACCTATTTTCCTTGGAGAAAGTTGTTCAGTTTCATAGACTGATGCACATCTATACTTTTCGCTAACTTATTTAAAGTCACCCAGTATAATTTAAGATATGATCTAAAAGCCAACAGCTCACTCAAGCTCACTTTCATAACGTACTTGATTTGATTTTTTCTTCTTCTAGCGCTTCAACCCGCTTTAAATTCGAGATACTTTGGCATTATAATCCTTTGAGTGTGTGAAAACTATGAAATCACAATACATACACTCACGGCTATAATCCCTTAAAGGGTAGGCAGAACGTCATGTGTTTCTGAAACCACTAGACGCTACACTTGAAATTAATTTTGTAATTACTTAATACTTTACCTGTAAATAGGCGTGCCCAGATCTTCTCGGTACCAGAGCACCAGAAGAACGGCGTCGTCCTCGTCCTGCGTGGAGATATCGCACGGCAGGTACACCGGCTCGCCAGCCACCGCTATCACCTGCGTCATTGGCACTGCAACAATAGAGAGGAAGGATGTCATCTAAGATGGTATTAAAAAAAATAACAAAAAACATATTTCTCTCTCACAGTCTTAAGTCTAAGCATGTCTAAGCCAGGGCCTCCTTTTAGGCATGAGAATGCACACACGCATACACGAAGACCATGCAATGTGAATGGTCTTTGTGTGTGCGTGGGTGTGCGTGTATCGTGTTTGTATGTGCGTGTGTGTTTGTGTGTGTGTATGTGTGTGTGTGTGTGTGTGTGTGTAGGTATGTATATGTAATTCTGTTCATCTCTCTTGATGTTGCTAAAATATACGTACAGAAAGAAAGAGATGGTCATGCTTGTCTTTGTTTCTAGAGAACGTATGTGAACTTTTGAAATATTAATTCGAAAACTAACGAAAATAGGTACGCAAAAAAAAAATTGCCCTAATCCCGATTTGGTAGATACTACTTAAAACAAAAACAGGAAGGTATCACAACTTAGCGCGAGGATCAATTAACCTACTGGATTAAAATAAGAACGGATTATTATAAGATCTTTGACCTAAAAAAACATACCTACTCGTAAACAACATTAAATAAATATAAAAACAATGTGCGTTGCGATGGATATCCAATACCACAAAAAGGGTGGAATAATACGATATACTTAAATGCACTCAATAATACAATAAAATAAAGATTATTTGTGATTTGATACAAATAATCTTCAACAGCAGTTTCTTTTTTTATTATTATAAGATGGGTTAACTCTTGACCTCAATCTTGACCATAAAGGTCAAAGATGAGGTCGACGATGGAGCGAGTTAACCCAGAAAATGCCTGTAAAGGTGCTGGTACTCCCACGCACCGACGGAACACAGCAATCTGTTTGGCGTCGGACTTCGGTAGGAGGGTGGTCGCGAACCAGACGGCCCTTTACAGAGCCTACCACACCGCATGAGACCATAGGACGAATAAAGTGTCGTTGCCTGGGATGGATTACTAGGAGGCAGGTCTCAATTTGTGTTTCCTTAGTCGCCTCTTACGACACCCACGTAAAGAGATGGGGTGGTGTTATTCTCAACCGATCACCACACGGCCAAATGTTCGACAAAATGCACAAACAAATACAAAGTCAATTTAAATTTAAATCGTTTATTATCGAAATCATTAAGTATAACATCCCAAATAGTTTAAGTAGGTTTGTCTTAATCTACGTTAGTAGTACTTAAAAAATTACAATAAATATAATGTTATCGTTTGATTTAATTTCTGTGCAAATAGTTCTCCAAATTGTATTTAAAATGTCCTGTAAAATCGAATGTCAAATAATATTTTAGATTGAAATAGATACATACAAAAAAAACAGTTAGAGTCACGTCGAGACCATACCTGCCACAGTTCAGACTTTCTGAAGGGATGAAGTGGTCAGCTGGTCAGCTTGGATTTGAGCTTCAAGAGAACATCAAGAGAAGGGAATTGGAGCGTGTTCCAAAGTCGGATATCTTGGAGGGTAAAAGAGTCTGCGTAGAAATTTGTATACTGAGCAAGGATGGAAAGAGGAGTGGTCAAGAAAGGGGCAAAGATTACGGAAAACACTGACACTGACTTATTACATTTAATTCCTTCTATGCTGGACTGGGTGTGAAAGAAAAAACTCTTCACAGGCATACTGTAGACGTTTGTAAATGTATCATGGCGAGAGGCTGACAACCTCTCACCGTTCTACAAAATGTTCCATCTGATAACCCTCACAATTTGAGTCAAACGTGGCATCAAGTGGTTCGCTAGAACCATATAATTGATGCTCTTCCTACCCTGTTAGGGATAACAGGCGTGAGCGTATTGTATGTACTTTCTTCTTGGAATACAATAAAAACTGACCTCTACATCAGGACCCCGATTCTGTAACTTCAGTTTTGTGTCGATGGAATGGTCGCCATTTTATCCATTCAGCTGGCGAAATTGAGAACTATCCAAATTTTATGCATCTAATGACAACTGCTTTGACTGGTGGCGCCACTGCCAACTGAATTTTCAGTTGCTAGGTAGCTTGCAACTTTACGTTCGATTGATGGTGGCGGTGCTGGTCGGGGTGGTTGTCAGCAAGTATATGAAAATTAAATAGTTCTCAATTTCGCCACCTGAACAGATAAAATGGCCTCCATTCCATAGACACATATCTGAAGTTACAGAATCGGGGCCCTGATGTCAGTGATCGAATTATCAAAATAACTTCGCATTTGCTCCATTCTGTCAAATAAACTTAAAAGGTTATAAAGTGTTCTATGTATTTCTTGTTAATTTTCGCTTTTTTTACTAAGTGGAACGAACCAAAAAGTTCCATATAACCTTTTCCCTAAAGTACAGCGACCATAAATTGTGCAGTTACAGCTGCCCTCAGGAAAAGTTCGTACTACATACAGGAGAGGATTTCAGCGAATATCACTTTTTGTATTCCACGAGATTTTCTGGTGAGATTTTCTGGGTTTTCTGGGTTGGTGGATTATCCTTTTTTTGTTCCTCATAAATCCTTAATAATGTTATAAACGCAAAAGTTTATATGAATGTTTGTGACTCTTTCACGCTCTAACAACTGGATCAATTTCGATCAAATTTTGTGTGGAGGTAGCTGGCAACCGGAATTAACACATAGGTGAAGCCTATTCCCCAAATTCCACCAAATTCTACGTTGTAATTTACACAAATTCCACGGAACAATGTCCCGAGTGGAAAACTAGTATTTATATGTATATTGGTAGTTACCAATGAAAGACATGATTTTTACACTAGTTCCACTTATTTATTTATTTTATAAGTCATATACTTAACATTAGAAAACATATCTGAAATAGAAATGCGTTTTTTAAAGTTATATTAAATTTTTAGTTCATTTTAAGTTTTATAACGAAAATGGTGGTGTTAGTAGACTTATTTTAGGACATGTTACCAGTACCTTAATTGGCATTTTCTGGGTTAACTCGTTCCATCGTCGACCTCATTTATGAACTTTGTCAAGATTGAGGTCAAAAGTTAACCCATGTTATAATAAAAAAAATAAAAAATACGTACTTCTTAACCTTTTTTTCTTGTTGGGTATTTTTTGAAACAAGTACATAAAACACATTCAAAACCTACAAGTTAAATGAACTTTAAGGCAACATTAATTTAAATTTTCACTCTACGAATTTACAGCAGAAAATTGAAATTTTGCTGAGCCATCTTTGAAATAAAGTGGCTATTCGCCTATCTTTCTCAACCTTATATTTTCACACGAAACTCTTGCCTTTCGTATGTAGCCAGCCAAGAACTTTCAACTCAAATTGAGTTGGCTAATGCAAACATAGTAGCGTATTGCTTCCAATTTTCCTTAAACTTCCTTACTGTGTTTTAGGCCCCTGTTTGCCTTTCTGAAATATTTTTCTTTCATATTGTAGTCAACTTATTCAATTTTGCGTGAGAATATGAAAATATCTTAAGCTTTAGAAAACTGTAAGTTGAAACAAATCATGCGATATATTCTGTTAGTCGTGATTTGCAATTGCATTAATAGTCCGTCAATGTGAAAAAAAAATGGGGCTGTTCACAAAGTACCGAGAGATTGTAATCTTACTAAGTCAAATTACAATATTACGTGCTTGACCATATTACGAGTACGATGACATCCACAAGCTGTATGTTTACATTTGAATTTGAAGCATGATAAGTGTTTTGACTCAGCAACAGTACAGGGCTTAAGATATCTCTCTTTCTACCTCTCGGGTGGTTAATCAGTCCAAAATAATTTTGAGTTACCATACAAACTTCATCAGCATATAGCGCATTTTGTATGGGAGATCAAATTTTTTTTTTCGTATTTTGACCTTGGGGAAGTTGTTCAGTTTCATGGACTGATTAACCACCCGACTTTAACACCTAAGACCTAACAGATAACACCTAAAGCCCTGTATATAATGCTTACTTCTTCCACAAGATATCGAGCAAAAACTCTGAATGCCATTTCATATACTTAATACTCATATCATAAGACTCCACAGGCACTATTTTTGATTTTTAAGTTTTTTAACTATACTAAAACCTAAGAGTGCTTACTTTAGTGAAGATATTTAAAAAATCGGAATCCGCACAAATTAAAAATAGATATCGTTCGACACGAGGTGAGCGATTTAATAGCGCTCGTAGCCCAGGTTAAGCAACGTACACAGGGGCAGGGAACCTGATGGATGACCAAAGTGGCAATGTTTTTTTTGCCTTTCCGTACTTCGGAAGGCACGTTAAGCTGTCGATCCCGGCTGTTGTCAATTGACACAGTCATCAGAACTATGTGGCCATTGCTGGTTTGAAAACTCCACCAGGTTCAGCCAAGATCACCACACATTTGATCTACACGACAAGAAGAAGTTTTACATTGGCTGTAAATCTTCCTAATAAAAAAACTCTACGTCCGACACCTCGCAGTATCTGATGTTAGGGGAGTTTTTGATAAGAACTCCGCAATAACAAATTTCCGAAATCGAGTGTTAATTTTCGGAGTAACACTTCTATACTATATCTTTCAGAGTACAAAACAAAGTCGCGTTTCGCGTTTGTCTGTCTGTATTTATGCTAACTCTTCCTAAACCACGCATTGGATTTTGATGTGGTTTATAGTACATCTTAATTAAAAACTGGGATGTGTCGCTAATATAATAAATAAATACGGGACGAGATATAATTAAAATAACTTGGAATGGAAAATACGGAAATTCATCACTTTACTCAAGTCAAATCACAACGAACTTTTCAAAAGTTTCGAACTTTTCAAAAGCAACGAAGTAACAAACTAAAGGAAAAATCTAACAACTTTGCAAGCGTTTTGTGGGTGTTTACGATGCAAAGCGATGGTTTAGAGCATATTCGATATCGAGTGGCCAGCTTGGAGCGGGACGTGCGGAAATGCTATTAATTTCCGAATGTCAAAGCGTTCTGATGCGGAAATCAGTTTGCTTTGCAATGTAGCTGCACAAGTAGCTAGGTCAGGTGGGTGATTGGGTATCTTACACATGTTGTTTGAATATAGGGACACTATTTTATCCAAGACGAGTAAACTTTTTACTTTACAGAGGCAGGAACCAATGGGCCTTTTTATAATTAGAAAACAGCACGGCAAAATTGTATTACCATTGCCTCTTAAGTAATAGTAATACTTGAAGCTGAGAACATAGAGGGCAATGGTAATTGAAATTTTGAAGTGCCGTGCCGTGCTGTTCGAATCAATGTAAACATAGGCGTGGGCAGGGATCTGATAATTGACCAAAGTGGAAATCTACCACGAGCGTTTCCGTGATTTGGAGGGCACGTTAAGCAGTTGGTCTCGTCTATTGTCGATAGACTACAGTCGTTAAAACCAAGCCAGAGGCCATTTTGCGGTTTGAAAACTCTAACACCAGGGTTAGCCAAGTTCACCACATTCTTGACTATACCTACACGATAAGAAGAAGAAGAAGTAGCTAGATTTAAGGTCAGGTGGGTGATTAGGTATCTTACACATGTTGTTTGGATATATGGACACTGAATGGACATCAAAGATGAGTAGTTTTTAGGGTTCTGTACCTTGAAAGGAAAAAAAGGAACCCTTATAGGATCACTTTGTTGTCCGTCCGTGCGTCTGTCTGTCTATCAAGACCCTTTTTCTCAGGAACGCGTGGAGGTATCAAGCTGGAATTTATATCAAATTTTCAGGTCTACTGTCCCTTGGAGTTGTAAAAAAATAACATTTCTAAGCCAAAGCGATTAAAAGATACAGCCGTTTACGCCGCAAATTTTCTACACTCGCAAGAGAATCAAAACCTACTGGGTACTTTCCGCAAACTCAGAATTTTGAAATTTAGTACGAAGCAACGTCTTATAGCACAGATAAAGGAAAAATTGCGAAAACCGTAAATTTTCAGATACATCATAAAATAAAAATATTTTTAATAATTTTAAACTTACTACCCCTTTCCTCATGAACGCGTAGAGGTATTAACTTGATCTTTTACTTATGATATTGGTCGTTTTTTCCACTTTGAAATAGAGGGCTTCTAAAAACGGTGAGCGAAAACATTATGAGGAAAGTTGCACATTCAGGAGACTGTTAGCAGGGTCAAGGGGATAAATTGCAGTCGCTTCACTTTAATTACTTTAGGCAGAGTATCAGTGGATCAGAACCACTTTATGCCACGTCTGAGATAGATGAAACATGATGTATTATAGTGGTGAGAGGTTGACATCCTTTCGCCCACAATACAGCAAAACCCTCGCGTCTCTATAACTGACTTTTACGGTATGCTTGGGAAGAGTTTGCAGCTTTTTTTTATTTATTAAGAATGGGTTCGCTCTTGACCACAATCTAGCTCAGGACAAAGATGCGGTCGAGGATGTAGCGAGCTCACCCAGAAGAAGCCTATTCACTCGTACTTTAAAGATATTCGGGTTGTATGAGCTCGGAAATACAGACGCCGGCAGAGAATTCCACTCCTTGGCAGTGCGCAATACAAAAGATGAAGAAAAGCGCTCAGTACGTATCCGAGGTTCATTCTAAATTTTAATTGAACTTTCAATCCAACTGGGACTCCAGTCCACTTTAATACCTTGACCTGCCGAATCCTGAATCTTGTATCTCGAGAAGAAAACAGGAAAAAGACTGATGTTTTTGTATCTCATCTCATTACAAAAGCAATACGAGTTTTGCTACCCAGAATCGTTCTCGAAAATACCCTTGCGACAATAAATCGAGGGAATGCACGAGGAACGGGTACGGGTAAGTGCGTCCGGGGTTATCCGGACGTCCGGACTCTCTGCCGGCCGGTCCAGGCCCGGACATGCTGAGACAATTGTGGGAATGCATCGAGGATATAAACTTGTACGGTTCCTGATATTGATTGCGAAATTGTCCGTTATTAGTTTGATATATACACAACAACACGGTCTAGGGATATTGCACGATTTTTCATACAAAAAAGGTCTGTTTGAGAAGCTATAATAGCATACTCGAGATACATGGAGGGCTATAATTTTCAGACGAGCAAGTGCTAAACCTGAATTTTTAATTCTAATCAATAAATTTTGTTTCACTTGAAATTTGTGAAAACGTGATGGAAACGAAAACGAAAATGCACTTTTTGCCTGCTTTTTGTATGAAAGTAGTCGAACTTACACATTTTTTTTTTCATTTTCGTCACGTTTTCACAAATTTCAAGTAAAACAAAATTTATTTAATAGAATTTAAAATTCAGGTTTAGCAGTTGATTGTCTTAAAAGTATAGCGCTCCATCTATCTCGAGTATGCTTTTGTAGCTTCTCAAACAGACCTCCTTTGTATGAAAAATTGTGCAATATCCCTAGACCGCGTTGATGTGTGTATAATAGAATAATGATTTAACAGTGTAGACTTAGTTCAGGAGGTCCCTCAGCTCTCTGCCTTACAATTGCTAAGCAGCAATTGAAAACATTGGTGCTTAGCAATGCCACCTTTTTGACATGTGTGACTCTATTTTTGGATTTTATAGTTCCACACAACAATTCAAGCAAGAACATCTGAAGCATGAAAACTTATACCGTGTGGTGATCGGTTGAGAATAACACCACCCCATCTCTTTCCGTGGGTGTCGTAAGAGGTGACAAAGGAAACACAAATGAGACCTGCCTCCTAGTAATCAATCCCTGGCAACGACACTTCATTTTTTTCTGAATCTGAGGTGTCGTCTTATGGTCTCATGCGCCGTCTGGTTCGCGACCACCCTCCTACCGAAGAGCGACGCCAAACAGCTTGCTGTGTTCCGTCGGTGCGTGGGAGTACCAGTGCCTTTAAAGGCATTTTCTGGGTTAAAGGTCATCTTTGACTTTTATGGTCAAGATTGAGGCCAAGAGCTAAACCATCTTACAATAAAAAAAAGCATGAAAATATGTTTTTTGTGAGGGAAAAAATAATATAGTCCACTTGAAACTTGGCTCTTCAAATAATTTCTGCGTTTCTAAAAATGGGGTATACATACATATATTTAGAAAAGTGTTAAAAATGGTTAACATATATATTTTTTTTAATAGTTTGATTTCTATTATGTCATATGAATAATACTGATAACGTAAGAAAAATGTGTATAGTGATGAACAAAATCGCGCTGGATTACAGAAAGTAAAATACCAAAACTGAAAAAGTTTTATATAAATTCAAAAATTATTATCTAAATAAGCTGACACATTGAACGAATAAGATTGGACAGTTTGAGGTCCCTAATAGAATTAGGTGGCTTGTGTACAGCACAAAAGAACACAAAAGAAAAAGGTCGCAGACTAAGAGGTCAACGGAATTTGAAAGAGGAAAAATAAGACATGGCAAGAAAAATACTTTTTAATTTTTTTATGAGAAGGGTTAACTCTTGACCTCAATCTTAACCAAGGTCATAGATGAGGTCAACGATGGAGCGAGTTAACCCAGAAAATTCCTATTAAGGCACTGGTACCCCTACGCACCGACGGAACGCAGCAAGCTTTTTGGCGTCGGACTTCGGTAGGAGGGTGGTCGCGAACCAGACGGCCCTTCACAGAGCCTACCACACCGCATGAGACCATAGAACAACACCTCAGACTCAGAAAAAAATATCGTTGCCTAGGATGGATTGTTAGGAGGCAGGTCTCATTAATTTGTTTCCTTAGTCGCCTCTTACGACACCCACGGAAAGAGATGGGGTGGTGTTATTCTCAACCGATCACCACACGGCCAAATTAGTTACTTGAAAATTTGAGGCATAAGACCTTACAATACAATATAATATACTTTATTGCGCTCCTGGTAGAACAAATGGTACAACCTTTAAGACCTTAGCGCTTTTAAATCCTAGTCCTTACTTGATAATAGTGCACTGTTGATCATGTTCCATCTGATAATAATTTGTGTCAAACGTGGCATCTTGTGGTTCTAGAACCACTGATGCTCTCTGCCTACCCCATTAGGGATTATTGACGTGAGCGTATGTATGTATGTTGATCACGGGGAAAGGCTCGCAAGTCCGTATCACAGTCACAGTACGCGACTCAGACTCTGATCTATACTAAAGTGGCAGACGTCTTTGTCATTTTGCTAGAGCGAGAAAGAGACAATCAATACTTATGTACAAATCAAGACTTGAGTCTCTTTCTGTAATCGGGCCTAAAAAAAATTCCACTTTACCCTGGCAGCAATTTCTAGAGCGTAGGTGATCTACCAGCAAACAAGATCGAAAAAATTTTAGAATTTAAAATAATTGGGTAAGTATCTAAAACAATCTAAGGCTAAGCTAAGTCAAGTTTTATAAGTAAGCTTTTATTTAACTTAAGAGCTTTCAAAGAGATTTGGGATGTGAAATACCATTGGAAGGCCTCGTCCGTCCATCCATAATGGAATTACATACGGCCCCTGTTTTCCGGGTAAACAGTAAAAGTAGGTATTTATACAGATTTGGCCATGGAGTACTATTAAAGAGAGGAGGTACTAGTGGATGCAGTGTCAGTTCCATTGTTATTCAATTAACTAATAAGAATAAATCGTAGGAAAAAAACTAAAACATGGTGATGTAACTTGCACGTCCGAGAAAATTAAGTTTTTGAAAGGCGCGTGGTCTACCACCCGCATTGGGTAGCATTGCGGACTATGGCCTAAAAATTCCCTAAACTGTCTTAAAGGGAGGTCCATGTCCCTTCTATCTATCTATCTATCTATCTATCTATGGAGGGGACGCCCGTCAGGCACAGGCGGGTGATCAGTCCACTTATTTGGGACCATTTCACCCAATTCCCCACAACAGCGCATGAGTTTTACCTCTGCAGTGACAGTTCCACCTCTCTGAACCTACCCGAAGCTTTATCAAACCCAATTATATCTTTTATACTAAGCTCTTGTATTTTTTCTTCTTTTACCTCATCCATGCCTATTGTCTCCCATCTTACCAGCGCGTACATTGGACACTCAGTCAGGAAATGTAGACTTGTTTCTTGCTTGTCGCATTCTGGGCAGGTGGGGCCACTTTTTAAGCCCATTATTGTTAGGTGTCGGTTTAGTGGACAGTGTCCCGTGAGCAAACCCACCACAATCCTGATGTCCTTTCTATTTAGCTTTAGAAGTTGCTTTGACTCTCTTTTTTCGTATGTCTTAAGGAAGATTTTTTCCTGGCGGCACTGTTTGTTATGCTTCCATCTTAAATGTCTCTTAGTGGGGACTTATTTGAGCTGATGTTGATAAAGAATAAATATATAGTCTAGAATTTTGTTGTATTTTATTTAGCGTTTTAGTTTTTATCAACCGGTCTACCTTAATTTTTAGTGAGTTTCTTTTTCTCAGAATTCACTCTCTATTGTATGAGTAGGTACCGGCTCTATGTAGTATACCTAATGATAAACACCTAATAAAAACGTTTAATGAAATTATCTTTACTTTGTTTTTATGTTTTGTAATCTTGACTGTAGCGAATGGCTGTGTTGAATGAACACCACATCCAATCCTACTTTACTCCGCGTAAGCTTAGTCTTAGTGGAGAGCGTATAAAATATGCATTTGTTCTATTTGTTGTGGATTATCTGACGTCCCTCCCACGTCTATGTCTGTAATTTTAGCATTCAAACAGCATGGTTTATGAATGTTGGATTATTAGTACGTGAAAATGTCTAGACAGTGACTTTCCTCTTTTTCTGTTGGATTATGAACGAATATTGTAGTATAATTGAATTCCAACAACTTATAAAGGAGGTTATTGATTTTGCATGTTATTGACTGAATTTTCCAAAATTCTGATTGAAATGAGGCCCCGGGGCGACGGCAAACGAGTTTTTTTAAATTTCTGGTATGCTGAGCCAGCGCCTTTCTGGGTTGTTGATTAGATGTCAATGTAATAAAATAAGTAAATGACTTGTTAAAAAATCACGTTTGTTGCAGATATGGGAGCCCCCTTAAATATTTAGTTTATTCAACTTTTTATAGCAGAAACCGAAATGCATCATCTGTGAAAATTTCAACTGTCTAACTATCACGGTTCATGAGATACAGCCTCGGAATGACTTTCTATA
The DNA here is from genome assembly GCA_949987775.1 of Aproaerema taeniolella. NCBI lineage: Eukaryota > Metazoa > Arthropoda > Insecta > Lepidoptera > Gelechiidae > Aproaerema > Aproaerema taeniolella. The sequence continues at coordinate 15,251,168 of OX465262.1, forward strand.
AAAACGAGCAAAAAAATCACGTTTTTTGTATAGGAGCCCCCTCAAATATTTATTTTATTCTGGTTTTTAGTATTTGTTGTTAAAGGGCACAAAAAAATACCTCATCTGCGAAAATTTCAACTGTCTAACTATCACGTTTCATGAGATACAGCCTGGTGACAGACGGACGGACGGACGGACGGACAGCGGAGCCTTAGTAATAGGGTCCCGTTTTTTCCCTTTGGGAACGAAACCCTAAAAAGGAACTTTTTAACTTTGACATTACTTAAGTGACGCGTGACCATATGTATCTGTCGCAGTCGGATTGTATAATCCGCCGTATTACATTACGGCCAGCCGTTATCAAAAACAGGGCCGTTATAGGGTTGCCAACCCTACTATATAATACAGTATCCTTCTATATTAAGGCATCAAATACTATATTTCTATAAAAAATATATAGTAGGCGAAACTACTATATTTTCTGTGATGAAAACTAAATGGCGAGACGAGCGTAACAGGGCCTTTTTAAATTTAATTAAATGCGAATTAATGGTGTTTTTCAACCTAAAAATTTATTGCATATGAACACTTTAAAAAAATATATGTAATTATTAAGGCGCAAAGCAGTAAGAAATATTCATTTAAAAAATAAAGTCACATTTTAACCATATACTATATTTTTATTCTTTTTTTTGCCATCTACTATATTTTTTAAGGAAATAACTTCAAAAATACTATATTTGATAGAAAAAAAGTTGGTAACCCTAAGCCGTTATGTATTACGGCGGATCAACAATTAGCCGGATTGAATAAGGCTGAATGAAATTGCGCCGGAATGTGTTTGGCGCTATACGTTCTTCAATGCGGCTAGCCGTAATGTCAAACAGCGGGTCGTTAACCGCCTCTTTGACAGTTTTTAGTTCCCATGATAAGCACGCGCGGCGCTGCCTGTCATAACAACAACAATGGCGTCGAATACAGGAAAAGTGTTATTAAAATGTGAAGTTAATAGTGGTTTTAACGAGAAAAACGTGACAAATATGAGAGTAAATAGTGACTTTAAGGATAAATTTCACGTGCAATTGAACAGTTTCTATTCATCTCAATGTGGAACAGTGAAAAGGCCATGGACAAAAGATCGAGTTTTAGAGGTTATAATGCATATTAAAACCGCTAAAGTGGCTATGGATTCCGGTATTCGGCGGAATCCTACACAATATTATTGGTGTAAAAAATATGACCTTATGAACGTTGCTGGTGAAGATTATCTGATCTTGAAGAAAAATAATCCTGAGGATGCTACCATTCGCGTAGTACCCATTTTAATAAGGTAGCTGAGTGACTATACTTTGTGATTTTGAATGCTGTGTTCTACAATATATTAGTATACTCAGAAAAACTTAAGCCAAATATACTTAGTTTCTTATTAATAAATACTTACAAATTTTTGAATTCTATGGTTTTTAGAATTATACTTTTGCACTTACGCAACACAAAGTACAAAGCTATTTCTAAGTACATAATTATGTACCTTTCCTTTTAGTCTCATTAAAATTTATTTTCAATTAAACCCTGTTTTATTTTGTTATGACATGGTCACCCTACAATGTGCAATAAGTGCAATGCGGCTGAACGTGAGCCGCCAAAGTGTAGAACGTATCGCTATGACAATCCGGCTAATCGTCGATCCGCTGTAATACATAACGGCCCTGTTTTTGATAAAGGCTGGCCGTAATGTAATACGGCGGATTATACAATCCGACTGCGACATATCTACGTGCTTGTTATGTGTATTGCGTAATTTTATTGTGTGTTTGTGTGTGTGAAAGGAAAGAATTTACAATACAATACAATACAATATACTTTATTTGCACACAAGGACATACAACACAATCAACAGAACATAAAACATAGTGTACAACAAGGCGGCCTTATTGCTAGGTAGCAATTTCTTCCAGGCAACCTTAGGGTAGGACAGAAGTAAGATAAGAAGTAGTAGGTGGTGCATAAATATATATACTTAATACAAATATATGTAATATATATATATATATATATTTATACAAATAAATATAAAAAAGTAATAATAATATATCTATACTATAATATATATATATATATATATATATATATATATATCTATACATACAAGCAGCAAATTAAGGGAGAGTGTTAAGCAACGGAAAAAAGAAAAAAAAGAAAAAAAAAAGAAAAGCAAAGACAGTGAATCGAGAGCCTAGCTAAGGAACGGGAGGGGAAAGGAAATGGGACTTGACTTGGAGAATTTATTATGAGAATTTAGAAAGAGTTTATAATAATAATAATAATGTTTAATTTCTTAAACACAGCAAAGGTTAAACATACTTAATATGTATATCTAAAGTAAGTGATTGAGCATACAATGGAAACACCTTTGTGTGAGACTGGAGTCTGTACTAGGTAGAAACCTGTGTTACAGCTCTCCAGGCCAACTCTTGCATCAAAAATAAGATCAATCTCAATGAGTTTACAAAATGTCATATTTGTTATCTTTATAATTACTAATTTAGATTTTCAACGAGAACAATTTTTGTGAAAAACTTCTAGTTATGCCGTAAAGCGCATGCTTAAGTGCCTGTGTGTGTGTGTTATGTATCTGTGCATATGTGCGTTTTGTGCGTATCCTGTGATTTGTGACAGTGTCATCGCTGTCTTGTAGATTGTGACACGACGGCCAAGTTACATGACCTAGAACCGCATTCAGGACTTGACAAACGCAAAACGAACATGCATGTGTTTGCATGCAGCCTTTCTCCGTATGCAGAAGCTGTCTTAGGAACAAACAAAGATCTTTGAAGGAGCTAGAATTGGATTCGACTTACTTCGCGTGTGCTATGTAAATGCAATAGGAATAGATCCAGGATTGCTTGCAGAGCGAGCAGTCGAGTTAACTGTATTAGCTTGGAATGGAATAGCTGGATACTAAGGAAATGCCGATGACTTTATAACATTATTGGTAGTGTTGAGTTTTAACTATTTAAAGTTAAATTCTGAACCCCCAAAAATATACGGGAATTCTGTATTCGTGTATGAAATGGGTCTTAACTCTGACCAGAAGCATTTGGGCGTTAAAAATACTTTTTTGGTACCCTTTAAGGTGTAAGATTTTTGTTTTACCTTTAAGTTATTCAAAAAATAATTTTATGTAGCCCAAATGTAGGTATTTTTGACACATAAAAGCATTTCAAATCTTCAATTCAACGGCCGGTTTGGTAGAGTAGTACTGGTGTTGCCCCTTGATCGACGGGTCCTTGGTTCGTATCTCAGTTGAAGCAAAATAATTATTTATAAAGCGATTTTTTGTTACTGGGTCACCGGTGTTCGTGTTTGTCTTGATGTACCTAAAAAAAGAGTTCTTTCACGCATGCAAAGAACTCTTTTAGTCACCCATTTCATTCTTGGCCCTTAAAGGTAGATTTTTGAAAAATCGCGAAATACGTATCCGTTTATTTGCTTCAAGATATATCTTGACGAAGTTTCGAGTCAAAATGTCCAAAAAAGTTGTTTTCTCCATACAAACTTTGGACCCCCATTTCACCCCCTTAGGGGTTGGATTTTGAAAAATCCTTTCTTAGTGCTTGCCTACGTCATAAAAGACAACTTTTTACCAAATTTAAGCTTTCTAGGTCTAAGGGTTTGGGCTGGGCGTTGATGAGTCAGTGAATCAGGACCTCCATTTTTATAATAATAAGAAGAAGATGTCCGTGAGGGCCTTTGACTGTTTATTTTTATTTTGTCTTATGTCACTTTGAATATACACCGTTTTATATTTTATCCGCTCTTAAGTGTACCAACAGGCTTTCCGTGACCTCAATACGTCAACATCTTTTCAGTCAATAGACATTTTTCTTAGGTAGCTCACCAGTCCCTCGATCTACTTTTATTCCTTCATATATTGCATATAAAGTTCTGACCTTGGGAGAGATTGAAAGCTTTTCTTGTTCGTGTCATGCACTATTCAGGAGTTTCGATCGAGAGAAAAGATATGGAGTCTTATGAGTATCGAGTATATGAAATGGCGTTCAGGGTTTTTAACCGTCTTTAAAAAATTATATGTTCGACTGTACATATTTTCATTTTTTATTCTTTTAATATTTATGTTCACCGATTTTTTAGCTATTAGAGGATTGATCAATTCATCATTTCAGCTGCTTGAATTTGAGATCTTGTAGTTTGTTTTAATTGGAATTAAAGAAGTCAAAAATGCACTCATTGATCCTCTCCACGAATGTAGGATTGATCTTCTCTTAAAAGAAGAGCAACAATCGAAGATAAATGGCGATGGATTGAAAAGTTTGCCACCATCTGATGTGATGACGATGACCATTCTGCCAATTGTGTGACCACGGCGAAGAAGAAGTTGGTCTAAATAATTAGTACATGTAGTAAAGCGGTAATTTGGACAAGTGGAAAGAAAGAGTGAAAAAAGATAGACGAAAGAAATATACAGTGTGAATATAGTTGGAAGAAAGAAAGCGCCCTATGCGAACGTACTTAGACCAAATAAGTGACGTATCGAGAAAAAGCCATGTTAAGAGTACCCGAATCCGACGAGCGTGAAGCGAATTATGAATGTATAGAGGCAGCGAAAGAGGTGTGTTTAGATCGTAGCAGATGGCAATCTGTGGTAAAGACCAATCTGTGGTAGGAAAAGGCCTACACAAATGGGAAACAGGCATATGTATGTATGTATAGGAATGTAATAATATTGTATAGAAAACGAAAATACATCGGACAAATTAAAAGACATGAAGCGAATAATTCACTTGCCTTCTGCACTGGATGAAAATCTGCACCAACCCATTCCCCGGCTACAAAATATATCCCCACTATTGCCCATAACTCTTATCTTCCACAAAATAATTCCTTCCGTAATACATTATTATAGTCGACCTTGATTCCTTAGGGAAATCTCAACTTGTCGGGCTTGGTACGTTGTTACTAAGATATGACATTGTCGAGTAATGTTTCCATCTAAGGCAAGGATTTAGGTAGAGTTTGCGGAGGAATTTCTGCTTTATTTGATGCATTTTTGTGAGATAAGTGGAATAGCCCTCCATGTGGCGAAATCGAGAGCTATAGAAAAATAACAGTTTGTTGGACTATCAGCGCTACTGCCAACAGTGCCAACTTAACGTTAAGTTACAAGCTACTGAGTAACTGAACATTAACATCCTTAATTTTTACTTACTTAGGGAGACTTGCAGCATTTTTAAATCTCGATTTTACCATAAACCCAATTTAACGTCTTACATGCCATCGATGTAGGTAGCTTAAAACTTGATTTTAATTAAACGACAAACATCAAAAAAAGTTAAAGTTAAGTCGAGTTTAGAGATAAATCCAGTCTTAGTAAAATCTCGATTTATCTTATTTGCTGCAAGTCGTCTTTCAATGAATGAATTATATTTATTTGCACGAAATGTGGTACAAAAATTCTTATAGGTAAACATATTATTATAGTTCATATTTCAATCTCATTCAAGGTCTAAACGCAGATTCAATCTGGTTCTACGATCAAAGTAAGGTATTCTACCCACAATTTCCTCTAACAGAAAAATATGATCTTCGTTCGCAAGCTGTACTTAACAATTTCACATTGTTTCGTGGCTTTAGATGTATGGGTGCGCATCGGCTTGCATTTTTCAACGTTGGCGTGAGCTAGTTTCCTTGGTTTCCTTGCAGATGTTTTGCTGGCTGATTTTAAATTTGCAGCAGACTCCTGAGAGATGTTCTCCTGTTTTAATATTGCTGAAGATTGTAAGAAATACTGACTGTCTGTATTGATGAATATGGTGCAAGTGGTGTACCGTGTACCTACTTTATAATTTACTAGCTTTCTGACCGGGACTTCGTTACCGTGGTAATTTGGGATAATTATTTGGCTTATGTCACTCAGGGATAGCATTCCAATGGTGAAAGATTTTTTAAAATTGATCCAGAAATTTTTGAGTTTATTCGTTACAAAAATCCAAAAATACAATTTTTTCCTCTTTATAATGTTAGTGAGATGTAGATTTTTAGGCCTTTCAATAAAAGACACTAATTTGAATAATTTTTGAACGGGTTCTTATACAGGGCTTTAGGTAAATCTCTTTCAACCTCTCGGGTGGTTAATCAGTCCATGAAACCGAACAACTTCCCCAAGAAACATAGGCCAAAATTCATCACCATATAGCGCATTTTGTGTGGGAGATCAAAAGTTTTTTTCGTATTTTAACCTATGTTCCTTGGGGAACTTGTTCGGTTTCATGAACTGATTAACCACCAGAGAGGTTGAAAGAGATTCACCTAAAGCCCTGTATATTTTTTTAAATGAGTATCCAAAATCTTAATTAATAAAATAATTTGTATTATTCTTGCCCTCTTTTGAAACTAATTTTGCAACATTTAGCTCGATTTAGCACACCCTTAATAAAGTTTTTGTACACACTGCAGCACATCAAGTTATATACGTTGACCCTGACGTCGCCCCTATCTCGCCTGAATAGCGCCGGCTTTCGTAGTGCAAATGGGTAACCTGACGTGAGCTGTCCTTTCTAAACACAGTTCTTAGAAAGGATTTTAGAATGCATTCTAACTAATTCATAACATAACTTTTAAATTTAAAACTACAAGCTTGACAAAATTTGTATACGGGGAATAATGAAGGGCCCAGGGAAGCTCCCTGCTGGAACTTTATAATCCAGGGTCTTTTAAACGAAAACCTCCTACCAAACACCCTTATTGTTGAAACCATCTCTCATATTTCCTCTCTGTTTACCGTTCTAAGTATCTCGTCTATCTATCAGAGGCTACGTTGAATATAAAACGACGCACGTACACTAAGACAAACATAGTCGTACAAACAGGAGTGTTTGTCCACGTAATGCAAACAATTTGTACGGTCCGGGTTCATTTCACACAGTCTGACATCTTTTATTCGGATATATTTTTCTTACATGACGGGGCTTGGGTTTGAAGGTCGCGGTGGTTTACTTTCAACGTTAAGCACTTACGTTTCCCTCTCAAGTTCATTGAATATGGAGTTTCCTTGTAAATAATAAAAATCTCGATAGCATTCGGTTTATTGGAACAACTTGCAAGCTTACTTCAAACATAATCTTTTTTTTTTTCATTCACCCTAATTGATACAAATTACAAAAGAGCATAATGAATATAAAACATTCTGTATTTTGAACAAATCACTGGTGGCAAAATAACTAAAACAATTTGGATATGTTTGCTTCTATGTACAAGTTCAGCATTCAATGTTCTGATAATAAATATACTATTATCATCGCAAAATACAAAAACCAGCTGTGTACACGAAAAGCTACTTCAACTTAATTAAATAAATCAGGACAAGTGGCCCAAACAAACGTGAAGAGACGACAAAGAAAACAAAAAGCAAACACTGGCAATCCTCATTCATCACTAGGAGCACTGCAACTAAAAATTCAGCGCTAGCCAAAAGCTGTCAAGTGTCCTCAGACGTTCCGTTGAAATTGGCACAATGCACTGTTACTACGGAACTGAATAAATAGATAAAGCCGCTTTTTAATTATTCAAATGATGTCCTACTACCGTCCTCCGCCCCAAAACTCTCAACGAGCAAAAACCCAATCTAAATCTTGAGCACCCAGCATTTAAGTTCAATTTCGAAGCGACATACAAATTTGAATAGACGAAGTTCCATTTGCTTTTGCGATATTGGTACTTTATTAAGCTTTTTGCGAATTTGAGCTTGCAGTTTGGGAGTAATAACGTTTTTGAGCAATTTTGTTTGTGTACAAAAAGATTGGATTAGCTGCGTTGATAGCCTCATTTGCATACAGTTTGGGCGTTTCAGTTTTTTGGCCTGTTAACAGTGTTTGTGGCTGGTCAGCGCCATTTTGTAGGAACAGCTAATGTCTGTTTGTAATCAGATTATGCTGCTTTTGTGCATACAAAATTAAAGCTATGTAAATGTTCCAAACGGAAATTGTGAAATGTCTCTGTGTTCGGTAAAAAGAACCACTTCGGGAGTACTACACTATTAAAAGGTATATTAGTCATTCTTGTTGGCAAGTGGACATTTTTACCAGACACAGTCACAAATACGCATCCTTACAAAAATGTAGTGATATAGATCAGATGCAAAAGGACCAAGATCTTGCCCCTAAAGCAAGCTTTAGCACACGAAAAAGGTCAATGTTAATCTCATTGAGGCAACAAAATCACTCTGCAACTCTTACAAATTCTAGTACAAGTACAAGAGGCCTTTTCAATTAAAGACTTACATCACCTTATTCCGAGTCCTTGCGCGTACCAGCATCAAAAGGAACCAAATTGAATTTCACCTGTCTCGAGTCACACAGTCAAATTCGGAGTATATCTCGGAGGCCACGGTACCAAAATAGGATTTTCTTCAACTTTGCACACCTGAGATTTGTAAAAGTGGAGGTGGGTTCAAAGAAAAATGTACATTGTTGAAACTCATACCTAAAATTGTATCCTTTAGTGGGTTCTACTTTCTGAAGTAATAGTTCAATTTATGCATACGTAAAATTTTCCTTTTCACTTATTTTATATAATTAGATTGAACGTTTTATCTTGTGGTAATATTAAATTGTAGCAAGTGTAACTTGAGAAAAGGAATCTGTGCTCTATCATTGGCTGGTACTTAATTGTTCATGTACATTTAAAAGGCATTTCAAAATATTATTGATGGGCAAGTGCGAAATGCTTGCTTATGCTATGACTAGAACTGAAGGGCCCTTACCACACAACATTGGGCCACATCAAGGCCAAGAAGCAACTCATCTTACTAAAATTATAAATGCGGAAGTTTATGAGGACGAATGGATGTTTGTTTCGCCTTCACGCAAAACTTCTGAATGGGTTTTGATGAAACTTAACAGTAATATAGCTTACACATAAGAATAACACACGGATTAAAAAAAATTACTAATTTCACAAATCAAATCAAATCATTTATAGTCATAGACTATACCATACCATACTCACAGGAAAGAAAACCGTCTCTCATAAAGAACCTCTCCATTTCCAACATTCTAAGGTTGCTTTCTCTGAGTCGCACGTGAGCCCAAAACAAGATTACGGAATCTGTTACAAAGGACGGTGCTGGCAGAATTTTTAGCCCGATTTGAATAATGAGACTTCCAATGACGAATGCAAATTTTTCATTTCGGTGAGTGAAACAGACAACAGGAGCTAATAAGGTTTGTACCGGTGGATTTGCAACAAAAGAAGTTAACGAATTCAATTTTGATTTTGTTTTTTCTTTTAGTTTGTAAAGTTTTAAAGATATTGACGCGCATGTATAAAATTGAAGGTCCTGATTCACTGACTCACAACGCCCAGCCCAAACCCTTAGATCTAGAAAGCTGAAATTTGGCAAAAAGGTATCTTTTAAGACATAGCCAAGCACTAAGAAAGGATTTTTCGAAATTTAACCACTAATGGGGTGAAACGGGGGTTCAAAGTTTGTATGGAGAAAACAATTTTTTAGAGATTTTGTCTCGAAACTTCGTCCAGATATACCTTGACACAAATAAACGGACACGTATTCTGAGGCTTTTCTTAGGGGTCAAGAATGAAATGGGTGACTAAAAGAGAGCTTTACGCGAGGGAAGCCAAGGGAAAAGCTAGTAATTCAATATTCTCAAGCGGCGACTTGATAGCGGTGATAGCCCAGTTGGTAATGAGCCAGACTTGTAATCGGAAAGTTGCGGGTTCAAAACCTGGTGCGGGCCTGTACCACTCAATTCGTCTTTTCGAATTTATGAAAAATTATCACTTGCTGAGCGGTGAAGGAAAACATCGTAATGAAACCCGTACGCCTGAGAAAATTTGTTATCGAAAGGCGCGCGGTTCACCAACCCGCATTGGGCCAGCGTGGTGGACTATGGCCTGAATCCCTTTCGTGTTTCGAAGGCAGGCTCGTGCTTCTTGGTGGGACGTATATGAACAGTAAAAAAAAGCGGCGACTTTGTACTTCTTCATTAGAAAATGAAACTTTATTTTTTACGTTATAAGAAACTTATTTGGTCTTATATTGTTCAGGTACTTGCGGATTAATGTTCCTACTGTTCACCAGACAATGTTCCTCTGCCCGATCTTTTGGCCCGAGGGGATAGTGCTATGTCATTAAAAAAAAATCGGTTTGTGGTTATCTGTGGAAAGACATTGTTGGGATTGATGTCAATTAATTCTTACGTTTTTTAACTTAGACATCTATTGATTATATTAGAATTAGTGTAATTTATCTTTGACTGTGTTCAGTGAACATGTTTTTTTATGATCTTTTAATACATATGTATGTACCTATATATTAAATATATGTTCATATTTTTAATAATGTTATTTAAGTATTGTATAGTTCTTCATTGTTTATTTGTCTTTCTGTATCTATTCTATTAATTTTTCTAATCCTTTTTGTACTTTACGCCCACTCATCAAGATTTCTTCTCAATGTTCGTTAGGTTGACTGGAAGAGATCCCCTAGTGGGATAAGTCCGCCTTTGTACCTTAAATGTATTCTAACTTTAAGTACCATATTTTGCTCCTGTAAGAATATTTATTGTATAATAAAGGATTTACATACATACATACATACATTTGAAAACGAGTCTACAGAATTTCACAAGAATCCAAAATTGTTTGCGCAAATTATGTAACTTGGTGCAAAAGATTAAACTATCAAAATTGAGATTAGAATAAACGTCGTATTTATAACTTAAACCGTTTACCGAAAGTTTTTACTGAAAAAACTTCCAAAAATATTAAAATTCTCCTTGACTTCAGCTGGCTTAGCCAAGTTGACCGTTTTCGATTGAATTTTCTTCGGTTTGGAGTTTTTACCTTTATTAAATGAGGAATATACGGTCTGTTTTTTTTAATTATAAGATGGGTAAACTCTTGACCTCAATCTTGACCATAAGGTCAAAGATGAGGTCGACGATGGAGCGAGTTAACCCAGAAAATGCCTGTATAGGCACTGGTGCTCCCACGCACCGACGGAACACAGAAGCTGTTTGGCGTCGGACTTCGGTAGGAGGGTGGTCGCGAACCAGATGGCCCTTTACAGAGACTACCACACCGCATGAGACCATAGGACGCCACCTCAGATTCAGCAAAAAATGAAGTGTCGTTGTCTGGGATGGATTACTAGGAGGCAGGTCTCTTAATCGCCTCTTACGACACCCACAGAAAGAGGGTGGTGTTATTCTCAACCGATCACCACACGGTTCTGTTTATTTTTCGAATTTTTAAAACGCTTATCCGCGTAGAGTACGGACGCCCGCAACTCAGGTTACCACACGCGTGCACTCTGTGCTGTTGTGGTAAGAGTGAGTTTGCTATGAAATGGAGTTACCTGATGCACTGGCCTCTGAACATCTACATTAATATTATAAAGAGAAAGATCTGACTGTTTGTTTGTTTGCATTGAATAGGTTTCGAAATATTGGACCGATTTGAAAAATTCTTTCACCATTAGAATGCTGCATTGTCCCTGAGTAACATAGGCCACATAATTTTCCCGAATTCCCACGAGAACGAAGTCCTGGGCGGAATGCTAGTTCACAAATAATTTTAGGGAACGAAAAATCTTTATGATTAGATCTCCTGGCGCCCTAAACTACTGAGCTATCACAAGCGAAGGCACAATACATCTGAACGTATATTTATTTATTGTGTATATATATATATATATATTTATTATTTATGTGTATATAGGTATTTATATGTATTATTTATTGTATATTGTAGAATAGGTTTATATATGCCGGTCAAGGACATAGCCAGATTTAATCTTGAAGTCATGAGTTCAAGTCCCATTCGCGCCGAACATTTGCGGGGCGGAGCATTCTTCGCCTAAATTATTTCTTTATTTCTTCGCCTAAAATTATTTCTTGGGTGTTTCTGCTATATAGAAATTGTCATGATGCTAATAAAACATCTCTTTTTGTTATTTGTGACTATAAAGTGCTGCAAGAGTTGGTGTACTTTGCAGGTCCCAGCCTATCCTGCAAAGACGTCAAGGATATGCCCGTCAACGACATAGCCAGATTTTTGACTTCAGAAAACTCAAACTCAAAAATGATTATTTTATTGAACATATAAAATGTTTATTGAACACGTCAATATAGTGAATTACATTAGCACTTTTGACTTTGCGCCTATTTGCAAAGGTGCAGTCATCCTTAGGAGAAGAATAGGCAAGAAATTCCGAGGGTCGCTCTTCTTAAGTCAATCATATAAATTTTCCCACTTAGAATTTTAATTGAGGGGCACTGTCACAATAGATCTGAAGAGGTCGCAGTGACGTGGGAGCTTACACACTCTTGGGACTGCAACCCTTCGCACACACGCAACTAATAAACTTTATGCTATTATGTTGGAGTATCTTCCACACTGAACTAGGAGTGAAAAAAAATTTTGAATGTACAGAGTCCAGCGCATCAAGTTATTCCATTTTCATTGCAAAACCGTTCTTAACACAACAGCACAGAGTGCACGCTAGTAATAACCTTATGTGTGGCCGTCCGTACCAGCTGCTAATTCCAAACAAACACAAACCATGTTAAGAACCTTTTCAAAAAACTTAATATCTTCTTACCATATGAAACTTTTCACATTAACTGCAACAAGAAGTTGGTAAAACAAAGTTGTTTTTGCGGCCCGTTCAATGTAAGTCCGTGCAATTTATGCAGTTAGTGTTTCGTGTTCGCAAAATAGGCTGTTATTCATTAGTCTGTTGGTTTGAAATGGACACATTGATTAATTTGGAATAAAAAGTGTTAAAATTCATGGTCTTCTTTTTATTTCTGATACTATGTTATTAAGCAAAAAATAATATTTATGATGAAGCACTCCTATCGGTATGATAAAACTACAGGTATGATTTTTTGAAGTGAAAATTTCTTTAGCGGCGTTGTGCACTTTGAAGTATGGGTAAAAAATGATAAACTCGCGTCAGGACACGTGACCTGATCGAAAATTCGTAAGACGGAGGGAGAGTGAAAACTTCTTTAGCGGCGTTATTTTTGGGATGGGTAAAAAATGTTAAAGTCGCGTCAGGACACGTGACCTGATCGAAAATTCGTAAAACGGAGGGAGAGTAGACCGCAAGGATGTAATATATGTTCAAATTTTCACTTCTGCAACCCGTTGTTTTTTTTTCTCGTGTACCGGGTTCGATTTCCGGTTCAACCAGGCAATTATTTTAAAAGGTTTGAATGCAGTTTAAATTGTTTTTAAAATTAAAGTACAATCTTCTTTTAATGAAATGTCCTATCTGCAATAATTTAGAATACTTTCCCTCCATATGGCATAACCGTGGGAAACCCTGTTTAAACATAAGCTCACGCCTTTGTCCCATTGGGATAAGTAGAGATCACAGATTGCCACTTGCTACGATCCAAATAAACTTCTTTCGCTTCCTTCATTATTTGCGTCATACCTACATGCTACATTGAGGTCGCCGCCTTCTGGTCTACCAAAATTTTGCCCAATTAACTGCCGATACGATAGAAGAAGAAGACCTACATGCTCTTTGGATTGAGATATTCCTGACATGGCCTTTTCTTCGTACATCACTAATTAAATACATGATTGAGTAACAAATATTAAATTTTAGATAGAGGATGATCAAATTTGACCAATATCAATTATGACATACTGACCTAATACAGATGCTTGAAACCTAAAACCGCATTAGTTAGTACTTAGATAGACCATTTAGGTCGACCTAATAAGGCAATTGAGCTAACACAAGCTATTCATTACCGGCCACCGGACTAATCATGTGGTCGTATAACTAAATGGATAGTTCAAATAATTAAAGCCTTTGAAATTGATTGCCAAATTACAATGGATACCATTACATCATTTGAGTAGGATTTTCGATATTTTTCAGCATAGTGCTTAGTTCCGTTTCTTCACAGAGCACTTAATCAGTGAAGTGGAGGTGCTGACAGAAAATCAGCGCTGTTGACTTTTCAACAGCATATGCTGAGTCAGAACCCATTAACTGACATAACACTGTTGATAACGCTATGTAAAGCAATGTTACTAAGTGCTTTATTGTGTTTTTTCTTATTTTTTAACTGTGTTTTGTAAAGTGAATAAATGTCATCTATGTCTGTGTCTATGTTAATCTAGGACGATCGTTTCTCACAAAATTTCAGTGATTTAGTATTTTTAAAACGCTTACCCGCTAGAGGGATATTCAAAAATATTTTTTGGGAAAGAAACCCCACGACCCCAGGGTTAGATCTCCTGGTGTTCTAACCAACTGAGCTACCGTGCCGAATATTTTTCTTTCCCTAAAATTACTCTAGCTATTATTTACTTATATTTGTAAGGCTGCGCTCAGGCATGCCACTAGTTTCATCTCTTTCTTTCTCAAGCAAGAAAGGACACATGTGCCCCTCTCTTACCTCAGCTAATGATGAGAATTTATTTCCAACTAATTTACATTTAATACACCTTTACTGGTTATGTGCTCGATGCGTTTCTCATTCGGGATATGCATGATCATGGTCCAAGATTTGGCAGGTCAACTCAGCTCAGAGCGACTGCCGTCTGACCTCCGTGACCCTGCGTGAACTGAGCCGGATTGGATCATGGTTACACATGCCATCTTCTGAACGTGCAGGTTTAAGTATATTTTATAGTAACTTTGATACTAATATCAGGCTACTTCTCTTCACATTAATGGTCTTACTAATAAAACTTACACAGTGCATAGTTATAATAAACAACTAATAACAAAGGAAAAACATATAAATACTTTCTACACATGATAATCCTAATAATATACGACAAAAATCCGTTTAATAAACTACGTTTTGCATGCTAATTTAATATAGAAAAAAAAATGTACCAAGCTAAAAAAAAATTTATAAAAATCTCTTTTTCTAAAAATTGTAAAGAGCTTTCGAACATAGAGTATTAAATTCTCGACGGCGCGCGGAGTAATTTTATGAAAAATATTTCCTGTTTTTTAATCCCAAAGGATACCGTAAAGTCGAACTTGGCGCTAAAAAAAAATTCATTTTGGTTTATTCCAACATAAATCAAAATATTTCGAGTTACAAACTTAAAAGTTGTAATTCTCTTTGGCGTTGGTTTTGGTAATTTTAGTTAGGTACTTTTTATTCTGAAGTTATTGTTAGGAGCACGTATTCAAACATGAACAGCTATTATGAACGCCAAAGTTTTTGACGCTGAATTAATGGTTGTTTGTTTCTTTTACACTACTCAATAGTTTTACAGCTCATATTTCTGAATAACACCATAAGCTAAACATTATTAATAATCTTTTAGAAGATGTACCTACCTGTTTAGTTTTGAATTAATGAATACTTTGCTGAATAACCTCAAATAAAGCTTGTAGCAAGTCTTTTAAGAATCAAAGAAATTAAAGAGAGCTATGGTGACCGTACAGTTGTTTAAATACAAAATTAATAGATACATCAAATATACACGTTCTCGAGACAAATAAAGGGATAAAATTTTTAGACCTAAAATTGAATTTTCAAATTTCGCTTGCTCATACTGAAAACTTTATCTCTCCATATGTGTCTCAAGCAAGCTTCTCAAATTTGTATGGAAAATCTCATGACATACACTGGGCGTCAAAAATAAGTAGTACACTTTTCAAATTGCAATTACTCCTAAACTATAGTAGTTACACTTATGAAATAAAAAGCAGTTTATAGTAAACTTAACGAAGTTTATTAAAGTTATATTTTATTTGGCATGAATAAAGTTTCAAACTTAAAATTAAGATAAATACTAAAAAGTATCAATTTTTAACGATATGTCAACCACTTAATTTTCACGTTTTGGAACTTTTTCACAATTTAATAACTTGTGTTGCCGCCTCGGGCTCTAATTACAGCTTGGATCCGGTTTGGCATGCTGAACACTAAGTTTCGGAGGCGGTGTTGGGGAATATTTTCCCATTCTTCTATCAGCGCATGTTTTAGAGCCCTGAGTGTGGCAGGAGGTGGACTGCGCCTTCTGACTAGCCTCCCAAGCTCATCCCAGGCGTGTTCAATCGGGTTGAGATCTGGGCTTCTCGATGGCCAAGCCATCAAGTTGATGCCAACCTCCTGAATGTACTCTTGTACGTGGTGAGCAGTGTGTGGCCGGGCGTTATCATGCATTAGGATGGCTCCATCACCCATATTTATTAAATATGGCCCTGCATACTCGTTGAGGACCTCCGAGGCATATCTTTCACCAGTCAAAGTCCCATTTTCTATTACCACAAGCTCTGTGCGACTCTCTGAAGAGATACCAGCCCATACGTGTACAGAGCCCCCGCCATATTGGACTCTTTCCGAGATACAAGCTTGAATGTATCGCTCACCGGGTCGTCTGTAGACTCTCCGCCGTCCATCTGAAGTGTATAAAGAGAATCAAGACTCATCTGTGAATAAAACTCTAGCCCATTCTTCTTCGCCCCATTGTACGTGTTGACGGGCGTAGCGTAGTCTTGCTACGCGATGCTCTGTCTCAAGTTTGGGGCCATTTGCTGGTCTTAGAGGCTTCAGGTTAGCTTCAGCAAGTCTTCTTCTCACTGTACTCTCACTGATGTAGTCTGTTCGGGTCCGAAGAAGCTGTTGCTGAACCTCAACTGCATTAAGGTGTCGATTTCTTAACACAGTGGAAACAATAAAGCGATCTTCTCGGGTACTTGTGCACCTGGGTCTGCCATTACCTCGTCTCCTTAGATGGTTTCCAGTCTCTTCGTACCTTTGCTTTACTCGCTGAACCGTTCTTAAAGTTACACCCACCCTCCTTGCAGTACGACGCATACTGATGCCCACTTCGAGAAAAGCTAAGATTCTTGCACATTCTTCTGGTGAAAGAGGCATGATTAGTCAAATTTACTCTCTGAAGATACCTATGCTTTTCAATTACAATTGCTTTATCAGCAGCGAATGTGTCAAACACAAAAATCCTAAGTAAGACAACACCTTTCAACAGTTTAAAAAAAGTGTTTTTATTTATTCGTTTTTTTTAAAGTCAAGCATTATAAGTTCTTATAATGCATGAAGTTTTTATTGAATAAGATTAAATTTTCTTTTTAACCTTTTTTGTTTCAAAGGTCTAAGTTTTATAGTTTGGGAGAAATCGCAATTTTAAAACTGTACTACTTATTTTTGACGCCCAGTGTATATCCCTAGACTAGACAGATTTGATGTGTGTTGATACTTACATACACACCATAAGCTCACGCCAAATATCCCTATCGGGGTAGGTAGAGCATCAGTGGTTTTATAACCACTTAATGCCACGTTTGACATAAATTCAGACTTCAAGTAAGTAGATACTTTTTGTTTTATCAGCCCATATACGTCCCCACTGAGTGGCACCAGACTCCCTTCGAAACACGAAGGGAATTTAGGCCATAGCTCATCACGCTGGCTCAATGCGGGTTAGTGGACTACGCGCCTTTCGAAAACGAATTCTAGATACCTACTTGAATGCAATTAAGTAATTATAGATATCGAATAATTTTCCACGTTAAAAACGTATGAATCACCGACTTCAATCCCAACAACATTTCGCACAAAGTAGATAACTAGTATTTTTAGCAGACTACAATGCCTATTAGCAGATAACCACAAACGAAAATGTCACTCATTTATTTAAATGATGTTCTGGTCTGAAGTATTTTTTTGTTCAGCGCTGATTCGTTTTCGGTAAAATTTATATAGGACCACCTCTGGAACATACTCTTTGGAACAAAAAAGAATTTTGAAAATCGGTCCATACATGACGGAGAAATCGGTGAACATACATAAAAAAAACGGGTTGCACTCCGGGAGTGCCGACAGAAGTTAAAACTTGAACATAATATTTTACTAACTTCCTGGCGGTCTAAGAAGTTTTCACTTCACCCTCCGTCTTACGAATTTTCAATCAGGTTCACGTGACCCTGATGCGAGTTTAACATTTTTTACTCATCCAAAAAGTGCACAACGCCGCCAAAGAAGTTTTCACTTTAAAAAAATACATACAGTCGAACATATGTCCTTTTTTGAAGTCGGTAAAAATTTGACTTTAGCAAACAAGAGACAGGAACAAAATAATGCCAAACTCGCGCGGGGACGCAGTTGCTCGCAAAATTCTCAATTGGACTGAGAGGAAAATGCTTTGTTTCCAGATATGGGAAATAAATTTCGCCGAAGGCCGCGACTTCCGTAGATTGTTCGAAAAAGGCCCAAGTTAAATCGACTTCTGAATTGTTGCGTTGGATGCTACTCCCGATAGGGCCTATCGAAGGAATTTTTGCAAGGATATTCCGGTAAGGGCCTCTTTAATAGTTGTAATCAGTTTTACGTGAGTTTCGGAGTTTTTTCTGGTTTGTGAATTCTTAGAGCGAGATACAATATACTGTTTTCTATCTGTATTTAATTAGATATCAAACAAGGCTATCTCTATGGGCTATTTGAGGAGGTTCTTTTAAAATCTTGACTATTCCACTTTTTGTGTTTTTGTATAAATCCTTAAATCCTTATTTTGAACATGGCAATTCGAATAGGAATAATCTACTTTTGACGAAATCATGCGTTTTTAAATATATTTTTACAGTGGATCTATCACGTTTTGTCAGGATTTTGTTTTCGATGCATATACATTTCAATGTTACCAACCTAAAAAAAAATAAGAATTCTACTTTGGTCGAAAATGTAATAGTCAAGTATTGAAAAGAACCTCCTCATTTATTCTCAGCAGCAGCTGGAGCATGTTGTGCGACAAACTCGCGCGGCACACCACTCGGCTGACGGTGAAACTTAACTTTGATTGTGCGTGGACCCCGCGCAAAGGCTTGCTCGTCCTCTGGCGTGGTTAATGTTGACATTTTGACATAGGACCGCGGCGCATTCCGTGCGCGAGCACATCGTGCTCGAGCTGCAGCTCAAGCACAACGTGAAAACTACGCGGTGAAATGTCAAACAAGTGTCCATTATAGAAAGGTCTCAAAGAAGTTGTCAAATCTTTCGTCGAAAACTCATATTCCTTTTTACGCTACTACAAGGACTCCATAAAATCAGAATATGAACATCCGATGTCGTAGTTTTTATAGCCTAATTCTAGTTTTATTGCGAGCACTAGGTTCAAACTCTTTATTCCTAGGTCATACTGTACATACGTTGGGTAAATTATACAGGGTGTAAGAGACAGCTTAGCAAATACTTAAATGGTGGAAAAAAAGCCATAACTATGATTTTTTGACAGTGGAAATGTCTTTTGGGAGGTGTCGGTATAGGGCCTCATTTCACGGAAAAGTGTGATCTGCGTATAGCTCCATTGATAATATAGCTAGGATAGTGTATAAGAAATCAAAAGATGCGTATTTGTAAACGCTACATTATGCAAAAAAATATTTTGAAAAATATCATAAATCAAAAAATTTATGACGAAAAAATGTTTTTTTTATTTTTGTAATTTTTTTTCCTTTCGAGTCCAATATCTCGCAAACTAAAAGAGATATCGAAATTTAGAAAAAATAACCCCTGGAAACATAGATTGCGAACATTTTAAGCCCAAAAAAATGAAAATCGGTCGACTAGTTTTTCCATAACGCTTACATTCGCGCGGGGCTGAATTTACCTGCCCATATACGTCCCCGCCGAGGGGCACGGGCCTCCCTTTGAAACATGAAGGGGATTTAGGACACGCTGGCCCAATGCGGGTTGGTGGACCGCTCGTCTTTCAAAAATGAATTTTCTCTGGCGGGCGGGCTTTTTTTACGATGTTTTACTTCACCGTTTAGCGAGTGATTAGTAGAAATCCGTACATCGACTCCTCTGGGAAGAAACGTCGTAAAATCCATTTTAGCCAAAATCTATTTTCAACGGATTCTTAGTCAAAATCGCGCGCTCTATCGATCTGTATATTTAAATTGTTCAAATTCGCAAAAAAATGCCTTTTACATCACGCTCCGATTCACTCTCTTAACCCAGTTTTTTTTTTAATGTCGTAATTTTTAAAGTGATTTTTCAAATTTATGTAGTAAGAGACATTTTTTTTTTCATGGCTAATACAACATAATAATAGTACAGTATTGGAAATAAGTCTATTAAACATTTTGTAGTAAAAGACACGATATCATCAAATATGGCTTTTACAACATTTTATCAACTAAAACAGTTTATTTATTTATTTTATTTTTTTGGATGACCAACAGCAAGAACACGGATACATATATTACATAAGCTAACTTAATTTAGAACTAAGTGCCTTACCACTTACAGGATAGCACCACATGCACAGTTTATATATTAAGCGACTTAAACAAACATGAATACATAAGATTGAAGTTACAACGAACGAACGATGTCAGTTTACGTCGTAAAATCCACGACCTTTAGAAATATGGTTTCTACGACTATTTTTATACTAAGAGACTATGAAAAAGTAATCTTGACGCTAGTCTTAAAGAGTATGACGCATTTTTATTTGGCTCATACACATTTATTTCAGGTCATTGATTCACTCTCTAAGCCCAGCTTTCTTTTTTAAGTAGCATATCACAATTTTAGACATTTTTTTAAATATCGACCCTTCTGGGAAGAAACGTCGTAAAAGCCAAAAGGCCATTTTTCAGTACGGCTAAAAAACAAAAATGGTAAAGTTTATTTTCTGTATATACATCCGAAATGACGAATTTAACACAACCTTCCGATTACAAGTCTGGCTTATTACCAACTGGGCTATCACAGCTTAACTGTGATTGGCTACAAGTGAATTAGCGCTACGCAATTCCACTACGCGATGTACTTTTCTGGTTTTCGTGTTTTACGCCGCTGTTATGTTTTTTAATTGCATAATGGGTCGTATTCGATGAAGTCATTTACTTTTAAAGTTTTCATTTTCTTGTTTTATAAAAAAAAAAAAAATCCGGAGGAAGATTTCACTGAAAATCATTCAGGATGCTGGTCTGAATTCAGGGTTTCAGTTTTTGCTAAGTTGTCCCTTACACCCTGTATATTTTATGAGGGTCCCACCTGGGGCAGTCTCCTATTATTTTAAGTGCTTCCTAAAATATTGTATGGGAACAATCTGCTGTGTTAAGGTGACCGTCCACTTGACTTTATGGCCTTAACTTTTATCTTTATTGAATTTGGTTGAATTATATTATGTAGCTTCGATTTTAAATGAATTAACCTAGCAGTGGGTAAAATTATTTTCAGGAAGTTGAGAACTATTATTTTTATTGATCCTTCAATCAATCAATTCTGAGATGTGGCGTTTCCATAATGTGATTTCACCAATGTCAGAGTGTATTCTGCTGCGTTTAGATTCTGCTTGGCGTCTTGAAAGTACAAGGGTATTATTGATCCTTCCATTCTGTTTATTACTGATATAGTCTCGGAAAATATTGTGTTTTATTTTTTGTTTTTTTGGTAATAAATTGACACTGCTTACAGTAAAATGATCACTCTGCCATCTTTCATCCTTACTATCCTTATTACTTTTTACTTAATAACTTAATAGTATAATTAATGCGAAAGTAACTCTGTCTGTCTGTCTGTCTGTCCGTATTTCACGCCTAAACTTCTGAACCAATTTGATGAAATTTGGTAGGTACAAAGATAGATTAAAGCCTGGGAAAGGACATAGGCTACAATTTATCCCACAGCTGGGCACGATATAACCTGTAGTCCACGCGGGCGGAACCGCAGGCGGAAAGCTAGTAAACTTAAAAATAAAATCTAATTAGTGATCGGCTGATCAGGGATCATACTGAAAGGTACTACACACTCAAAAAATATACTACACACAAAATAAGTGATATAAGATAAAATGCCACGAAAATTTACGTGTTTTATGAAAACCTAGGCACCAAGTTATGAACTGAAATTTCAGGGACTCCAGCTATCAGTTCTCGTAAAAATTTACGCCTTTTTCTCAGAGATAAGGAAATAAAAGAGATTATATTTGAGTACTGTTCTCAACCTCTTTTTGTTGAGCGAAGGAAGCGAAGGATGATTTTTTATCATTTTTGTGAAGAAAAACAAACTTAAATAATGTTTTTACCAAACAGAATGTTTGGCGTAGATATTTCTGCTTGTGATTAAAAGATTTTAGAAACTTAATACGTTTTTGTTACTAGCTTTTATTTAACTTGCAATGTATTTAGCTGAAGTTATGTCAGAATGCAACATTGTAGTCTAAATTAGGCGATTAACTTAGGCGATCCGTTTATAATACACTTTTTTTTTATATTTTTTTTAGTGAATTACAGCTTAAAAGATGCATAGAAGCACGCAATTTAACTTCAGTTGTATATCGATGGAATGATCGCCATTTTATCCGTTCAGGTGGCGAAATTGAGAACTATCCACACACAAATAATGGAGGCGGCTTTGACTGGTGGCGCCACCGCCAACTGAATTTTCAGTTGCTAGGTAGTTTGCAACTTTACATTCGGTTGGCGGTAGCGCTGCTGGTCGGGATGGTTGTCAGCAAGTATATGAAAATTAAATAATTCTCAATTTTGCCACCTGAACAGATAAAATGGCCTCCATTCCATCGACACACAACTGAAGTTACAGAATCGGGGCCCAGGAATTGCTTCTTCTAGAATAAAATAGAATGAAATTTTTGTCAGATCAGCTACCCTAGCATACGCAATGAGACTTCTCTCTCATTAGAGTCCCTATACTCTAATGAGAGAGAAGTCTCATTGCGTATTTGTCTTTAGAAAACTTTTCATTTCTCTTGCGTTTGAATTTGGACAGGTGTTTATAGAGTGCTTCTTGAAGTGCCGATATAAAGCGCTTACCCATGAACTGAGTATTTTTTCTTTGCCCTAAGCTAGATTGTGGTCAAGAGCGAACCCATTTTTAATATAAAAAACCCCTCATTGAAAAGCCCTCATTCCAAATCATTTGTCAATGTCAATCGAATGCAAAAGAAATGAAAACTTATCTTCTTATATTTAAGGTTAACATAAACTCCCTTGGCAATCATGAGAGTGAAATCTCATTTTATATGCTAGGGTAGCAGGTTGTTGTTTTAATAAAGTCGCAGACACACTGCAGCGCACGAAGAAGCCACGCACGTGTCTTAAGCTTCGCTTTGCAAGAAAATGTACGTGATTGTGTCCACTACAACCCACGAAAATACTACGCACGAATACGACAAACGCCAGGTAATTATCTACTCAGTAAGTATGACAATAAGGCACAATTTAGATTTCGATCTAATCCACATAGATAAAATGCGCCGCGTGTTCGGGCACAGCGTGCGCAGAGGTGGGTCTGCGCCTTTAAACAGACAGGTAATAAAAATACACGTAGGCAAAAAAGTGGTTCTATGTCAATGTGGATAGCTAAAAAATACAAGAAAAAAATCTCTAGCTGAACAAACTAGGTTATCTGTCCAATTTGACCACGAAACCAGCCGGTATTTTTGGAATTTTTCCTGTACAATTCCGGAATCAATTTCGGATATTGTTAGTTTGTTTTTATATTCCAATTCTTTTCGAAACTCGTTTTACATCACAGAACGTTACCCTGGAGCGTTGCCCGTGCCATAGATTTTGATAGGAGTCGCCGTTGCCAGGCTGATGTACCACCATAAAGTTAATGGTGGGTGAACTGTGCAGCTCCATGGCTAATTTATGGGGTTTTCTGCTGCCGATGTTCGGGATTGTTGCAATTGATTTGTTGAGCTGTATTTCGTTTTGATTGAGATTATAGTTTATTTATTTTTTTATTAGTGTAATGTGATGACAGTTGCGTCTACTGTTTAGCACGCTCAAGATTTTGCGGTGTCAAGCTTTTAGTGCTGTTCTTATCACTTGTGTCTTTAAGAGCATACGAACAGCAGTCGTAAACGAAGACGTCCAAACATACTGGAGGCATAATTTTACGCTACGACACAATTTTAACAGAATAATTCAGGTACAAATTATATTTTGGGGGCTAGAGATGACTCCCGTACACAATACATATGTACACTCACGCATTTTACTCCTATCGGGGTAGACAGAGCATCATATGGTTCTCCAATCATTTGAAGCCACACTTGACATACATCGTGAGGGTTAAGTTTGGACATGTGTATAGTAGTGATAGGTGGTCAACCTTTCGCCCACAATAAAATAATACACATCCCAATTACTGACTCTTGCAGTACGCCAGGGAAGAGTTGGCAGCTGGCACATTCTACACATTTCCTTCATTCACAGTCTGGCATGGAAAAACGATATTTATAAACATGTGTTGCTTCAGGTCTTAGGTTACCCCGTGCAGCAAAATACCAGCGTCTGTGCTATTTTAGCGCAGGCACCATGCTGAGTTGCACCCTACGTCACTGCGCTGTAGCTGTATACCTCTACTGACACTTGTGAATGTTCTAAGTGTATGTTTTGTACAGTGTTGTGCAATAAATGTATTTTCTTTTTTTCTTTTCTTAGGTCTGTTTGCTTTATCGGCCAATACACTAACTACACATTCTTGCCATGTTATTGTTTTACAGCACGTAGTTGTCCACTACAGTCTCGGTATTGTCTAGTAAAATGATTATATTGTCTGTTATAATTTTTAAATGACTGCAGCAAATAAACCATCTTGATTGCGTCAGCTTTCAAACAAAAAAAAACGCATCAGTCCATTCGTTTAGGAACTATGACACCACAGACAGATACACAGACACGCAGATGCATACGTCAAACCTATGACGGGGTTTAATAATGATGGGTTGCTTCTGCCTCGTTTCGTTTACCTGTAACAATTTAAAAAAGTGTATTAGAAAATTGTTAAACTTCTTATTGTGTAGATATAGTCAAGTGTGTAGCAAACTTGGCTAACCCTAGTGTCAGAGTTTTCAAAACGCACAAATAGCCTCTGACTTGATTTTAACGACTCTATTCAATCGACTTCGAAACACGGAAACGCTCGTGATGCCACCTTAGTCACCCATCAGGTTCCCTGCCTCTGTGTATGTTGCTTAACCTCACTGATCGGTTGAATTCAGCGAGCGCCACTGGGCTACTGAGCATGTCTGCTGAAAACGCTACAAAGTTGTACAATCGTCATCCTAAAATGTCATTAAACCATTTGGTTTCCGATCGGACCAACCGGACGGCTGGATGAAAAACGTTATCGATCCCGGAACGTTCCGGGGTCCGGCGTATATTCATCTCGCATTGACACCATTCCTGAATATTTCTTGTAGGGATGGGAAATTGAATCAAGAAAAAAAATGTGACTCTTATATAAAAAGTTGAAGAAAAAGGGAACGGTTTCCCATGTTCATTACTGAGTTAAATTTTTATATCCAGTCTATGATAAATAAATTTTAACCTTACTAAACCATTCCAAATTTCCAACGATTTAACTCTTTACTTAAAACCGGCTAAAATTCTAAATCTTTTGCCTTATTACAGAAACGTTTGCACCACTTTTCTCAAAGAATTGTAAGCGAAAGATCTTCACATGAGACAAGGTGCACTCATCACTCGTACGTGTTCAAACAAAAACTAGATTCAACAAAAATCAGTTCCCGCGGATTAGAAATCCAATTTCAGGGCTGCATCCCTAGCCCGGGATTTATCACTGGTCTCTAGCGCGGTGAAAAATACAGAAATTTTAAGCAGTACCTTTCTCAAGTTTGAGCGTTATATTATGTTATCTAATTAAACATTCAAATTTCCAGAAATTACAGAATTCCCGTTAGGGAAGCGTGAGTGTATTTATGTATGTATTCACAGAAATGCTCTACTGTAATTTTATTTTTTTTCCACTGTATTTTTTTGTAATTTCATTTATTTTCGTAGTATTTGTTATGTTTTTTGTGTGCATATTATAGAGATTTTGAGTACTAGTTTATTCAGTTTTGATTTTACTTTTTTAACTAATGACCAGGCTTAAATACAACTCATTTGATTGGATATTTGTTTTAATGCTTATTTTTGCTCTAATTTTTTACAATCAGGTAGTTTTTGGTTAACTCAACCTGAAGATTATTAGCTAAATTTGTCCCGAACTTTCCACAATATTTGTTACATTTGGATTTCACAGAAAAATATTCGAAAATGTTTGTTTTCAAAATCAGTTTTCCAATAATTTTGTATGGAAAACACCAACTTTATACGTGGAGCTCTAGTACTTGAATATTCATTTTACTGCTTATTCTTCTTATCGTGTAGGTAAAGTCAAGTATGTGGCGAACTTGGCTAACCCTGGTGTCAGATTTTTTAAACTGCACAATGGGCTCTGACTTTGTTTTAACGACTGTAGTCAATCGACAACAGCCGGGACCGATGGCTTATCGTGCCTTCCGAAGCATAGAAACTCTCATGATAAATTGCCACTTTGATCACCCATCAGGTTCCCGGTATTTTACTGCTATTTCTGAATCTATACTGCGTCGTGGTCAGCACCGGGTGATCGATGTTCTTATGTAAATTTTATGTGTTCTGGTTATTGTTGCCTTGCCATTGTGTTGTATATCGTATCGTTCTTTTGTCTGGGATCCGGAATTGAGTGTTCGGGATATTACCGGCAAAACAACCGGATGTATTAGGGAAAGTAGGGCACATATTAACAGATGTTTTTTTTTTAATTGCTGCGGGAAATTCAGTGTATTTAATTATAAAGCAAATGTCCTGTACATCCGCTCGCTACATCCTCGACGCTACTCAATTCTTTGTCCAGGTGGCTATGTTCTGGGCCGCAAGGTTATAATTACTTGCCATCAGTATGCTAAGAAGAAGAAGAAGCAAGATTGTGGTCCAGAGCAAACACCGTTTAAAAAATATACAAACCTATTGAAAAATATGATTTTCTAACTTTTCTTCGCAATTTCACCCGCGTTAGTCTTATTCTCGTCGAAAAATAAAAATTGGTTGAGTAGTTTCGGAGCCTAATTCGATACAAAAACACATTCAAATTATGTGTAGATTGGTGTATGTTCATGTTCATGTAGATTGGTATATATTAGTGTATATTGGTGTAGATTTGTATAGATTTTTGTAGACTAGCGTAGTTTTTTGTAGATTGGCGTAAATTATTTGGCCCGATAGTGCCCTAGACAGTTACACAGATGATATTTGTGTTAAAAATCTTTTAACAATGAATGATTATTAGAAATATGTATTAGGGCAATTACTGTTAAAGCAGCGGAAGCAAAGTCAATTATAAAAAGATATTGTATTTAATATCAACCGAAAACTATCCAAAAATGGCGAGAACTAGTGACAACTATATTTTTTATATCATTCGCCATGTAGTTCGTACTGATATAAAATGTCCGTAGTGAGAGTGTTTACCTGATCCATGAAGGTTGGATCGGGGTATTTTAGGTCATATCTTTAGATAGCCATATTTTATACCAATTCTACATCATTGTCTGTCCGTCATTTTGACTTACAATACTCGCATGCAGTCATTGTTATTGTTATGTTATTTCATTCGGCGTTCCCAACTTACAGAATATAATAACTTACGATTCCCCATTGAGTAGGTAAACTGTAGGTAGCGTTGCGTTCCCGTTTAGCGAGCCCTCGAGTACCTTGCATGAAATGTTACCAGTTCCGGGATATAAGTCGACTCATGTACGAAGCATGTACGCATCAAAACTTGCACTTAATGATTGCAAATTTTGTGGTGATGTGAAAAATTGCAAATAACTTTTGAACCGCTGATTTATATATTAAATAGTATGTCCATATTTAAAATACATGCTTTCCTCTTTTGTATGTTGCATAAATTATTGCTGTAACTTGTTGGGGCACAGCATTATAGTACGATGGGCCATCTTATTCGAGATTTGTGTAAATTAGCGTGGATCTATGTGGCGTTTACTCCACCATCACGACTTTCATCACCATCAAAGTCGTGGCTCTTAAAGAAGAGAGAGTATGGAGTAGATATAAACTTTTTGCCAAGACTTACATGAGAATAAAACGTTTTTATAAATAAGCTCAATTCACAAAATAAATGAAATAAAACAACCAATTCCTCCATTCATCTGTCACGTCGCAATGGTGACGTCAGTCGCCTGTGTCTGACGTATCTACCTTTTGTTCGACTTTACGAAGGGCTTATTGTGTTCTTTATCACGGAACGATTTTGTTGTGAGTTTTATCTGTAACTAGCATCCACCCGGGACTTCGTTCCCGTGGGAATTTGGGAAAATTATGTAGCCTATGTTACTAAGGAATAATGTAGCATTAATAAATAAATAAATAAATAAACGCTAAGCAATCAAAGGCCCACACTAAGGTTTTCCCTTGTGTCGTGGGTCCCTTGGAACACACATAAAGACAAACACAAACACCCATGACTCGAGAACAAACATCTGCTTTTTACACAAATGTTTGCCCCGACTGGGGATCGAACCCAGGACCCACCGATCAAGAGGCAGCGTCACTACCACTCGACCAAACCGGCCGCCAGAAATAAAACATGAGACTATACTCAAAGACTTTTTATCTAGCAGACAAAAACATATTTTGTCTGTTAGTGTATTTTTGTGCATCCATTTAAAGTTAGTCTAGACTATTATAATTTTGTTTAATTATTATTATAATAGTTTTACTTGTTAGACTAGATTCTGCTGTGATTAACATCCTATCGGCAATTAACAATCGTGACTTATAAAGCCTTAATACTTAAATTATTCACTGGATTAATTTGTGTGAAACTCCCTTTATTATGCGTGAGGTCTGCGCTTAACGATTACATACATATTTATGTATGGGTGTAGCCTATAAATATTTATAAAGGACTGGCTGAAAATGATCGATACTTAAGCCCCTGTTGTGATCTTTGGCTGGTTCGGCCATCTTTGATTTTAGAAAATTTGAACTTCATTTTATCAAGGTTTTAGTAAGGTGAATAGAACACTCAGCCCAATAGCCTTTGCCCAGCAGTGGACCAACTCAGTTTAGATAAGATAAGAAGAACAAATGGAACACAATGCATAAAAATTTACTCATGATAAGATGTTCTGTTAATTAAAATAAAAAAGCAATTGTTAAAGTTGCCTTTCAGATATTGTGTTTAAAATAAATAAGAGTGGCTTAAAAATAACAAAGTAGAATTCTAAATTGAGATTTCTGATGTGCTGGCGGCGAAAAAAATGTCTTTTATTATTTTTCTGGACTGTAAAAGAATATTCTTGTGGTATGAAGCTAAGTCGCACTTGGCCAGTTTTCCATTCCATTATATCCAAGTTAAAAGAATGTATTCAAAGGAGACGCAAGAAAATAACATTTTCACAGACCGGCAGAGTTATGCAGATGAATTAGCATTCTTCGAGCGAAGAAATAAAAAACAATATTAAAAACATAACTTGGTTCAAAGAGTGTTTCGTCTGTAAGAGAATTCAATGATTTGGAAAATTTATCAGTTGCAGTTAAGAAGGAATGTTTTATGTTCGAATAAGAGGAAAATGTTTTAATTTATTCTACCTTTCATTTTCTATATTAATTAATAAATATTATAAAGAGGAAAGATTTGATTGTTTATTAGTTTGTTTGCATTGAATACGCTCCGAAACTACTGGACCAAAAATTCTTTCACCGTTACAAACCTACATTATCCCTGAAGAACATACGCTACATAATTTTCCCGAAATCCTACGAGAACGTGGTCCCGCGCGAAAAGCTAATTATAGATAAATAATTAGCTTTTATAATTTTAAAATGGCACGGCAAAATTGTATTACCATTGCCTCCTATGTACTAGTGAAATTAACAGCTGACAACATAGGAAGCAATACAAATTCTGCCTTGCCGTGCTGTGCCGTTCAAATTATAAAAAGGCTCATATCCTAAATATTAGTCAGCCAAGATACTGAACAACTTTCCCCATGGAACCTAGATAGGAAAAAAAAAGATTAACCTCTCCATAAAACTTACTCAAGTGGTCGACCTAACATTGCCTTTTGAAATGGGGAAGCGAGTATTTTTGGCAGACCGCACAAATACTAAAACACGTCTCACAAGTTAGCGTCCATATGGGCCTGATTATAATCACTAAGTGACGCTCTATTTACTTCACTGTACCTGCGTCATTTCTCATTTTGCTTCCATACTAAGAAAGTCACTACACAATACGTCGCTTTACTATCAACTTTCTTCCCCTAGGGACGGAAAATGCACGTAAAAGGGGAACAAAATCATACAGTTGCACAGAATGCAGTGTTCCGTAGTTTGCAGTCTAGTACAGTTAGCAACTAACCAACTTATACGTAACTAATATAAAAGGGTCTGTCTTCTAGATTATTATCAAAGGAAATCGTGTCTCAGTTTATACTGGCAACGGCGTGTCATCTTCTAGGTAGGTTGTACGTACTGCCAAGTACAAATTAGCTTGGACAGGCGGACGGTTGCTTGAGAAACTTGCTTTGCGACAATTATTGTAAATGAACATAGTTTTCGTGCTTATTGTTTTTAAAACTTATTTCTTGCAATATTAGGCTGCTTTTGTACAGTTTGAGACTTTAATTACGATGAAACCTAAGCTAACAAAGTCGAAAAATGAAAAAAAAGTTTCGCCTCTTTATGCAAAGTGTAAGATCAGCATGGATTTTTGTATTGTTTATAAATTATGTGGCTTTTTTTCCTGGACATAACTGGGCTGATGACAAAATGCCAGAAATATGCAATAAGGTCGAATAAACTACTACAAAAAATCAATAGAAAGCTTCTAGACACATTCTTTGAACTGAATAAATCCACTCAAAAAGAAATGTCTTTATTTACTTGATACGTACGAATATTGAAATGTTCCCATTATGTATGCTCACTTAAAACAAGAATCCAATTTACCCACTTGACTATAGGTTCAGTGGTTTCACAAAAAGGCAGGACCGGATTCATTGGCATGAAATAAATGCCTTTTTGTCTTTTAGGAGTCGGCTTCATCAAAAGAAAGCATCGTTTCGTATGAGAACAGCCCTCTTCTTAGAAACCTTTTGAATTCAATGGGCGTGGTTGAAAGTTTGAAATTATAAACGACTTAAATTTAAGGGAAACAAAAATTTTCAGCGCGAATGGGAAAACGTCCCATTCATATTTCCTTTATTTTATTTTTTAATGCGTGATTTTTGAAGTGAAAACTTCTTTAGCGGCGTTGTGCACTTTTAGTATGGGGAAAAATGTTAAACTCGCGATGAACTCGCGTCAGATGTCACGTGACCATGATCGTCAGATGTGATCAAAAATGCGTAGGATAGGGTTGCAACCTTTTTTCAAGTGAAAAGTTCTTTAGCAGCGTCGTGCACTTTGAAGTATGGGTGGAAACCCGGACGGATGGCAAGCTCTATGGTAAAATTATCTCTGTGACAGATGTCAACGATTATTCGCACATAGTGCGCAAATACCGATAGACTATTTTACTGGATTGAAAATAGACAGTTTGATCGAGTGGAAAAGTTGCCAGATTGTGAGCAGCTGGTCGAGGATTCGAATCCTGAGAGAATAACGGACTCTTTTTGTGTATTTTGTTTTATTTCCATATTAATGCACAACGTTAATGTTCAAGTTTTCACTTCTGCCGGCACTCCCGGAGTGCAACCCTTTGTTTTTTTTATATTGTTTGTGTTTAAGTGTGTGCTGTAAATAAATAGTCTAATGATTTATCTATCTTTCTACACTTATCTAATGAAAAGGAAAGATTTGAATTTTGTAATGAACTCAAAAACTACTGGAGTGGTTTCAAAATTTTTTTTACCATCAGAACGCTATATTGTCCCTGAGCAACATAGGTTTCATAATTTTCCCGAATTCCCACGGAAACAAAACCCCGGGCGGAAAGTTAGTCTAATATAAATCTATGGTAAAAGCTTCCATTTTCATGTCTAATCTTCTACACTAATATTATAAAGAGGACAGATTTGATTGATTGTTTGTTTTTTTGTATTAAATAGGCTCCGGAACTAATGGACCGATTTGAAAAATTCATGCACCATTATAATGCCACATTATCCCTGAGTAACATAGGCTACATAATTTTCCCAAATTCCCACGAGAATGAAGTTTAGTTTTATAAATAATCCTCTCTAACAGTCGGGTAAACGGGAAATCCAACAAGACCCAAACATAAAAGAAACGTAAAATTATAAGACCCTAATGAAAAGCGAAAGTGTCTTCTGATTGGCTGATCGCTAGTTCAGATAGTTTATATTGGCCAATCAAAAAAACACTTCGTTTCCATCGTAAAGTTGGGATCAATCGTGTAAGACATGACTTTAATCTTTTAGTTTGTTGCAGGTTTTATGCACTGCTCCGTAGCAAAGGTCAGTGACATCATTCAAAATTTTTAAAATAACTGTAAAATTAAAAATTTTGTATCACCCAACATTCGGTTGCTTATAACTTTTAACACTAGAGTGCACGCGCGGGCTACAAGTGTAGCCCACAGTGACATTTTTGGCATTTTTGTCAAAACGATTCGCGCTACAGTGTCGCCATCTTAGGTATTCTTTTAGTAGGAATTTCTGTACCCGTCAGTGGCATGCCGAGACTCGCGGTGCAAGGACGTCTTCGTAAATTGCCTTTAAAGTTACTAGGCTACGTATGTAGCCCGCGCGAGCGTTCGAGGAACTTCTTCAATAAAGATCTCGTCAAGTTTAAAGGTAAATATATGATTGTTCCTGTAATATACGTATACAAAGTTCATATAATATTAATAATAGGTTATGTTTACGTCATATTAATATATAACTACATAGTATTTCTATCTTTTTAGACAATTATGGCAACAAATGCAACTAATGAAATACAGATACAAGAATGGTTGATGGAGGACGATTAAGACAGCGATAGTTCTAGTTCAAGTGAAAATGAAGAAGTAGAAGATCCTGTGGAACAAAATGTACCCTATCATTCTCCACACGAGTCCGAAAGTGAGCAAGATGGCTCGGAGGTGGATGCGGAACAAGAGATGTCTGACGACGATATTCCTTTGTCAGCTTTGGCCAGTTATCAGTCTCGTAATGGAACAAAATGGAATAAGGTACCATCGCCTACTACAAGAACACGATCCCACAATATTGTTTCTCGTCCCCCGGGTGCATTAGGCGTGGCAAAGGACGCTAAAACAGCTCTTCAGTCCTTTACCCTTTTCTTTGATGCGGACATATTGAATATTCTTGTGGAATCAACAAACATTAACATAGATACCAAAAAACTAAATTTCAAAGAGATAGAGATACTCTTGTACCGATTTGGGGTGATGTTGGTCGCTGTTCTTTTTGTAGCAGAGTTCGAGACCGCAGCACTCGCAAACAGTGCAGCAAATGTATGAGGCGCATTTGTAGTGACCATCAGGTGACTCTGTGTCCTCAATGCGTAGAGAGTGAATATATTTTTTTAATAATTTTGATTTCCTATACTATGTTGATAGTAAAAATAGTATTTAGCAATATGCTATTTATTGTAAATCTAGAATTAAGGCTGATTGATCTCGCACTGTCCAAATAATGTTGATTTTTAGAAGTTTCGTAATTACACCAAATTTTAATTCCAAAGGTAAAATTTTGTTCAAGAAATAATATGTCTAGATAAATAAAAGGTTTATTAATAATAATATTTTGTGTTTTATTTATTTTATTATTATTTGAAGACAGAAAATGACATGGAAGTGGGCTACACCCGTAGCCCGCGCGAGCGTTCTAGGAGTATTTTAGAGCGCGTGCGCTCTAGTGTTAAACGGATTAACCAATTTTGATGATATTTTAAATATAGCTCCTAAACGAATCCGTCCATTCGTTTAGGAGCTACGATGCCACAAACAGATATGCAGATGAACATGTCAAACTAATAACACCCCTCTTTTTAGCCAGTGGTTAAAAAAATGATAGTTTTCGGTTTGATTCACGGTCGAGCAAACGCAAGAAAGTTACTTGCAGTATGCTTCAAGTCTGGAGATATTTTGACTGTGGCGTGAATTTAAACAGGGTGGTTGTTAGGGACAGCTTAGCAATTATTTAAATGGTGCAATCTACCTACAAACATATTATTAATGTAATAACAGTGACACTATAAAACGGATAAAACCTATAGAATTCACTGTTATTACATTATTTTATTATATACTAGCTTTTCGCCCGAGAATTCGTTCCCGTAGGAATTTTCCCGTCGATTTTCCATTGTTTTTAATAGTTATTCTGCTATTCGGGACGGAGAGAAATACAAAAAATCCAAAACCATGGAAATCGGTCCAGCCGATCTTGAGTTATAAGTGGTGTAACTAACACGACTTTGTTTTATATATTTAAATTAAATTGTATGTTTATTTTTAAGCAAAATAATACCTACAATAATCTATTTTAAACAATATACTAATATTATTTAATGTTGCACTTGTATAAAGGCATAAACTGACATGTAACAATTGTTATAAATAAATATTTCATTTCATTTTTCATTTCATTTCATTTATTATTATTTTTTATTATGAGATGGGTTAACTCTTGACCTCAATCTTGACCAAGGTCATAGATGAGGTCGACGATGGAGCGAGTTAACCCAAAAATGCCATTAAGGCACTGGAACTCCCGCGTACCGATGGAACACAGTAAACTGTTTGGCATCGGACTTCGATAGGAGGAGCCTATCACACCGCATGAGACCATAGGACGCCACCTCAGATTCAAAACAAATTGAGGTGTCGTTGCTAAGATGGATTGATAGGAGGCAAGTCTCATTAATGTTTCCTTAGTCGCCTCTTACGACACCCACGGATAGAGATGGAGAGGTGTTATTCTTAACCGATCTCCACATTGGCATACAAGACTTTTTTTTCACCGGAAAACGTTTAGTCTAGGGTTTTTGTTATTTAACTACTTTAGAGCTACGCATTATCGATGGTATCGGTGACACGCGCGCGTCCCCCGTGCCGCGCCTCCATAAGCAGGATGTAATACACATTGCTGGTTTTCGCGTTTTACGCTGGTACGTGGGCCAAACTGAAAGTTTTGCGTAACTCATAAATAAAACAATTTATTTGTATAATATTACATTTACTGCTTTTCAAAGTATTCTCCGCTACATTTTAAACACTTTTTCATCCGTTTAAACCGTTTTTGGAAACACGAGGACCATTGGTCTGAGGGTATGTTTTCTACGTGCTGGTTGAAAACAATCTCTACCTCTTCTGGCCCCGTAAATGTCGAACCTCTCATTAAATCTTTGATTTTTGGGAAAATGAAGAAATCGCACGGTGCTAGGTCTGGACTGTGTGCGGGATGGGTCACGAGCTCTATGTTTTCAGAAGCCAAAAATGTCTTTGTTTCGTTCGCGGTGTGCGGCAAAGCATTGTCATGGTGGAAGAAGATGCGACTTCTAGGTCGTTTTTCCCTTACTTTTTCTAAGACATTGGGCAAACATATAGTAGTGTACCACTCAGCATTAATGGTCTTTTGTTGCTCAAGTGGGATCGTGCAGACAGGACCCGTCTTGGAGAAAAAAAATGCAATCATTTGTTTGCCCACGCTTCTCGCCTGCCTCAATTTTGTTGGTTTGCTGTCACCTTCAAACACCCACACAGAAGACTGTTGCTTTCTTTCTGGAATATAACAATATATCCATTTTTCATCTCCTATCACAATATCATACACAGCATTAGAATATCCGTGATTGTACTTTAATAGCATTTCTTTACATCAATCTACTCGATACCGTTTTTGTTCTGGAGTGAGTTCGTGAGGAATCCACCGACAACAAAGTTTCGTAACTTTTAAATATTCATGTAAATTTTTCTGAATTTGGCTCATACCAATCCCCAATTGTCCTCAAATCTCCTCATAAGTGATACGCCGATTTTCTTTAACAAGTCTTCTGACGGTAGCCACATATTCCTCCGTGATCGCAGCTGAGGGTCGACCTTCACGAATTTCATCATGGAGAGCAACACGGCCGCGATGAAATTCGGCATACCAATGCCTTACAGTGCTCAAATGTGGTGCTTCCCTCCCAAAAGCATTTTGAAGACGAGCATTGCAATCTTGCAGAGAAAGCGAACTTTTAAAATCGTAAAAAATCATCGCCCTAAAATCTTTTCGTGTTAGTTCCATTTTTGCTACGGATAACGAACTTCAACTTGAGATAAAAAACAATTGACAAGCTATATCCCGCCAAAATTTATTTTCATCAACTAATGAGATTTCATGTTTTAAAAAAATATAACATTCGAAATTCAAACATTTATGGGCGGCCAGCAACGCAAAACTTTCAGTGTGAACTAGGTATAGTTTTTGTATTGCAAAATTGAGTGTATTCTAATTGTATAATTTAATTTGAAAGCAGCAAATATTAAAATACATAAAATGTTGACACAATTTGAAACCCCAAATATTTCCATCTGACTCCATTTTACCGCGCCTTAGGGTAGGTGGTGATAAGGGTATCATGACGTCACAAAGGCTCCAGTCACTCTTGAGTTTTACTATTCAACAACAAGACTTTCTAGATTGTCTAAATCTACCTATATATGGTGTTAAAGGACAGGGCCTCGATTCTGTAACTCCAGTTGGATGTCGATAGGGTTTCAGTTGAGTTTCGATAGGGTTAAAGTTGTGTCTCAGAAGTGTGTCAGTGGAGTGTAAGCTGAATGAACACCTTAATGACTTCCAAATGGAAAACTTATCGTTCAAAATCCATTGTCTATGTCCACCGATCGTTTCTCAATGATTTCTCAATGAAACACTGACTTGGTATAAGTTGTATGATAGGTCATTGCCATATAAGTATTATTCCATTTCATAAACATAGAAATAAGTTGAAGTCATGTTAATGCACCACTGACATAAAGATGTCTATGACATGTACAGTTATTTTTTCTATGTCTATGACTACTTTACTTTGAGTATGTAGTATTTGCATAGACATAGAAATAAGTTAAATACCACTAGACTGGCTGTTGTCAAATCAAAAACGAGACCACTTGATTTTCGCCATTTTGGCGCTGTAGTGAGGCCAAAAGTCGATTAGTCGATGTATTCCCAGCGGGGTAGGCAGGCAATCAGCTCAAGTTGTACTTTGCCTTAGTGCTTAGTACCTACTTTGCCTTGGCAATCAGCTCAAGTTGTACTTTTAACAAGTGAGGACCAAAAGTCGATAAGTCGACTATTTATGTTACTTTTGGGGGAAAAGAAAAAAAAGTAGAGCTTAATTTTTTCTTTTTCCCCAAAAGTATGTACCTAAGTATGAGATGATCTGTTTTTCTTACAGCAGAGCATCAATTTTGCGTAAACAATAAAACCATTTTCTCACATTAGCATGACTCAAACTAAAGAAATAAGCTTTATCTTTTGCATTAGTTTCAAAAACAATAATATTTAAAGCTGTGTTACTTTATAAAAAGTTAAAGTATGTAATTTTTCAAAACTGGTACTCTTTTTTCAGTTTTGAAATATTATTCAATAGTTCATAAAGCCTACTACTATCCCTTAGCGGGGATCGTGACATGTTTCTAGTAACCCTTATGTATAACCTTTACCTTGAACATTTTCTTCAAATATTGTAGGAACACTACCAAATTTTAACAATTTTCTACTTCCTATGAAACAGTTAGGGTCAAAATGCTTCGAACATATTTCGTGGCTTTTCTTTGATGTCCAATTCTTCGAAACATTCATATTTTGAAGCCATTTTTTTTTAAACTTCGTCGGTTGGAAATCTGTTGTAAGAAATTTGGTTGGTTAGGTATTCTGTCTTACTGTTCTTATGAAGATTAGTAAACTCTTAAATATTTATCTAAAATCATTCAAGAGCGTGTCGAGCGACGCGCAAATTAATCAAACATTACTTGTTATCTTGAAAAGCTTAGGTACTAAGGTGTGATTACAGTTTTGTAGTATCAAGGGTCTCTTAGAAAATTGCGAGTAGACGGATATGGCGAAACTATAACTTTGTAGCCTACTACATAACCCTAAAAAAGTAATCATGGGTACTCAACAAAATAAAAACGGTTTTGTTTGCCATTGTACGTAACATTAAGTAATATTTTACACTAATATACCTATAACATGTTTCTATCGACATTGTTTTTATCGACTGTCTTTGGAAGCACTAGCGAAATAAAGCAGGCGAATCAAGCGAAATTGAAAATGCGAAAATTTTATCTTTTATAGTCATTTTAACATAACTATATATATACTTTGAAAAAGAGGAATGTCTTCCCGACAATTTCTAATCATTTAAAGTAGAATTAAGACGTTTTAAAACAACATTTTTCAATAAAACAGTTTGTAAAAAAACATACTTGTACATTGACCGATTATCTCCTTTTTTCTGTTTATATTTACAAACCAAGCATATTCTCATGGTCACAAAATTGAATATTAATAAAACTTTATACAAAAATTCACTTAGTCTTTAAAATTTTAACAAAATTTTAATATATTTCAATTTGTTTACAATTTACTGCGTCAAGTTCCGTTCAATTTGTCACTTTCAATGCGTCCTAAAGAGAAATGCTGTAATTTATAGAGGACTGCCAGTCCATACACTTTATGTCAGTGAGTATTTGTCTACTTTACAACAAGACAAGTCTTTCGAAACTTCACTGACCTCTATACATGTATATACTTTGTATAGAAATACAGGTCATTGAGGACTTTTGGTTTAGAAAGTGGTATTCAACTTATTTCTTATTTCTGGATGTACCCAGTATAAAACTCTGAAATGTTAATGGATACGAGAAAAGAGGACATTTTAAAATCTCTAAGGAACACCATTGATGAAAAATTGCTTGCTTGCTTGGTCTTTAGATCAATTCTTGTTTTTGTATATTAAATGAAATTAAACTTAGGTTAGGTTAGGTTCTCACGGGCTGAAAAGAAGCACGATTGGTGTTCTTGAGGAAATAGGGCAGGTCTGCAGATTCTCTTTCTGCATACCGACCCATTTGCCTGCTGGACGAGGCCGGAAAACTATTCGAAAGAATTATTTCCTCTGGTTCAGCACGCACTTGTGGAGCGTCGGCCCCGACCTGTCGAATGACCAGTTCGGTTTCTGATAGTCACGCTCGACGTTGACGCGATTGCGGCAAGTCTTCATATCAACAACGCCTTTAACTCGTTACCCTGGAGGACGATAAGGGAGGTACTGGTTTACCATCAGGTACCTTCCTACCTGTAGCGCCTGGTTGAAAGTTACTTGCAGGACAAGTGCATAAAGTTTAATGGTCGAGATGGAGTTCTTCATCAGAGGAAGATGACGTGTGGGGTACCGTAGCATAAACGTGCTACTGTGGAACTTCGAATATTTTAAAATTACATGATTTATTTCTTCAGTTATCGTATTTTCCGCGGACTACAATGCCTATTAGCAAATTACCACGAACCAAAACGTCACTAATTATTTTGATGCCGTTTTGGTTTGTAAGTAATTTTAGTTTTTGTAAAAAAAAAAAAAACTACTACTAGTAATTTTCGAAAAGGAGTATATTTTTTCAAAGAACAAACATTAAATAAAAACTAGTCAAGTGCAAGTCGGACTCGCGCACGAAGGGTTCCGTACTATAACTTATAAAACTGGTCAAGTGCGAGTCGGACTCTATAAACACCATTATCTCTATAAAAGTGGCAAAAAAAATCACGTTTGTTGTATGGGAGCCCCCTTATATATTTAATTTATTCTAGTTTTTAGTAATTGTTGTTATAGCAGCAACCGAAATACATCATCTGTAAAAACTTCAACAGTCTAACTATCACGGTTCATGAGATACAGCCTCAGACAGACTTTCTATAAAATGAGCAAAAAAATCACGTTTTTTGTATGGGAGCCCCCTTAAATATTTATTTTATTCTGGTTTTTAGTATTAAATACTTATTAAATATATTAATATATATTAATATTAAATATATTAGTATTTTTAGTATTAAATACTAAAAACAACAAATTTTGTTGTTATAGGGCCAATGAAAAAACATCATCTGCGAAAATTTCACGGTTCACGAGATACAGCCTGGTGACAGACGAACGGACGGACGGACGGACGGACAGCGGAGGCTTAGTAATAGGGTCCCGTTTTTTCCCTTTGGGTACGGAACTCTAAAAAACTTATTCGTATTGAGAACCTCCTCCTTTTTTTAAAGTCGGTTGAAAAGTGTTACTTATGGGATGGTAAAAGCCGAAACATCTCTGACTCTATTTTGGAATTTTATGTTTTAGAAAATTTTATTTCCTAGAGTTTCTACAGAAGTATGTCTATGTCTAAGTAAGAACGAAGTTACAAGTACTTGCTGAACAGTAAGATTGCATTAAGGTTGTATAATGTTACCATAATGTTACTAGCAATTGAGGGCTGGTTTGGTCGAGTGGTAGTGGCACTGCCTCTTGATCGACGGGTCCTGGGTTCGAATCCCAGTTGGGGCAAATATTTGTGTTAAAAGCAGATGTTTATTGTCGGGTCGTGGGTGTTTGTGTCTGTCTTTATAAGGGGTTCCGAGGGACCCACGAAACAAGAGAAAACCTTAATGTGGGCCTTTGAGTGTATGGCGTTTTATTTATTTATAATTTATGAAACCAAGATTATGAAATCAGGTACTGTCTAGAATCCCCAGGGATTGTTTGTATAAAAGCTCTGGAATAGTCAAATAGAGTATGGAATGAGATTATATAAAATACACTACACATACATAGTGTTTTAGGTATCGTATACAGTTCCGAAACAGCAACCAGCAATGAATGCAGGTTTCCATTGATTGTAAATATAAGGGCAGATAACATTCAGAATACCTAACTACTGGGTGAAAGGAACAGAAAAACCAATAATCCTTATGCTTTGTATGTTTGGAATTTATTAGATTAGGAATCATTATTAAATTACTACTGCAAAACTATGCTCAATCGTACTTTTTGTAGATATTCCGATAATTATTTCATTTTCATGAAAAAAATTAACTTTTTGAATGGCCTCTCCTTGCCTGATGTGCAGATTCAATTCTTGTCCCTATTTACAAGTTTAAACCCTCGACTCACACCTGGAATAAAAGTTGCAATTTATAAAAGTAATTCATATAAATAATTTACAGCATGCTGAGCTATTTCCAATATGTAAGTCAGCTGGGTCAAATGGTCACTGGTCAGCTAAGACTCTCGTCGTAGTTAGGTATGAAACAGATAAACGCTAAGTGGTAATCACTTCATCAAGAATTCAAATATAAGAAATGCGATGCACCTATTTTCTTGCTGTGTTTTCCAAAAAACATAATATTATGTTTTTCTCAAGCGTCACACAGGTTTTGAGGGCAAAGAGATAAGCGTGAACCACGAGTAATTCGTGATTTTGTAAAGATAAAGACAAAAAAATTAAAAGAGCAATTTTTGTGATAAAAACTAAAAAGACTGACCTGCAGCAGCTGATACCCGTAATCCGTTCAAAAGTACAATATTTGAAGCCTGTTTCCAAGCTTTTACTTATTTCTGACCTGGTTTTTAAAAGCTTTCGGTAGATAGATAGATTCTTATATATGGCCCCATATGTGTTGCCACAATTCCGCCAATATCACGTAGCGCAGAAAATACACGACGGGGATACATTTTATGTTAGATATATAACAATAATAAAGAAATTGAAATTCTGACAATTTAAATACTATCCAATTGAAAAACATATAAAAAGAAGCAAGTCTCGCAACATGCTCGCACTGCGTTTCTCTACTTAAAAAGGTTGTGGGATATAATTTTTTTAAGTATGGGTAAAAATGTTAAACTAACGCACACGTGACTGACACGTGACCCTGATCGAAAATTCGTAAGGCGGAGAATAAATATAGGAAATTAAAACTACAAAAGTCAAGATTTCATCCGGTGTCAGCATAGAAAAAATTTAATTAAATATTAATGCACTACGTTAATGTTCAAGTTTTCACTTCTGCCGGCACTCCCGGAGTGCAACTCGTTGTTTTTTTTTATTAAGAATGGGTTCGCTCTTGACTTCAATCTAGCTCAGGGCAAAGATGTGGTCGAGGATGTAGCAAACTCACTCAGAAGAAGCCTATTCACTCGTACTTTAAAGATATTCGGATTGTATGAGCTCAAAAATACAGACGCCGGCAGAGAATTCCACTCCTTGGCAGTGCGCAATACAAAAGATAATCCCTTATTATTATTTATTATTATTTAAAGAGTTCGAAGGGTTGGGGTCAAGCTTGTACGCAGGCCCCCGTGTCACTGCGACCTTGCCAGATCTATTGTAACAGTACCCTTCTATATCACAGTACATCCTGGAGTCCTATGCCAACCGCGAATCTGGCTATGTCCTTAGCGGGCACATCCTTAATGTCTTGGTAGGACAAGTTGTGGCCTCCAAGGTACCGATTCCTGCTGCAGTGCAGTGCGCTGCAGTCACAGGTTACATGAAGCGACGTTTCGTCAGCTTCATGGCAGAATCTACACAACTTGGTCTCGGTGAGGCCCATGTTGTGCAGATGTTTATTTAGTTTGTTGTGGCCAGTTAGAATCCTAGTAAGAATTCGAACGTAGCCTTTGTTCATCAAGCGTACTGTCTTTGACGATTTCTCATCGAAGCCCTTGATGAGTAATTTAGCTTGCACCTGTCCCGGAAAGATAATCCCTTAGGAAAACTATAAAATCTTCTAAGTATATATTTCTTAAATTTTTCTGCTGTAACATTAAATTACTTATTTAAATACACTTCTATTTTTCCAATTAGAAATAAGAATAGCAGCTCAAAATACGAAAATCAGATGAAGTAAGATTTATCATATTTTGCATTAATATTTATTTTAAGACTCAATGAAATGGCTCAGAGTGTAACAAGGAACTTTTTTTTACATAAGTTTTTTTGAGTTATAAAATATGTTATATTTTCTAAAACAGTTAGCCCCAACACAACATAATACAATACTTTTTATTGTACACCAAAAAATATAAGTATATCAAAGACTCCATTTATCAGCCGTTTTGATTTATTTCTTCCAGGCAACAAACTGAACCATTACAGATATTTTTAAAGGCTATTCAGTGATACTTTAGGGCAGGTTTAAAAAATGAAGTTCGATACTAGACAGTCGAGTTCAACACGGTGTGTGATAGTTTTTTGACAGGTAGGTACTTACGAAAACTTATAACCCATATAAAATTTATTGAAGTGGTTAACGTTACATTCGCACTTCGAAAATGTCCTGAATGGGCTCCGAGAAAAAATGGGGTACTATGCCTTTTTTGTTTGTTTTTGCTCTACTTGGGAAGGACGCACTACCGAGCCCCCAGATGATAATTACATCATGGCAAGTCACTGACAGTGATTACTTCTGAGTGGCATTGACGTTTCGAAAATTTTTACGTATTGTCTCTGAATAACGTGACTCTGGCTGGAAATCGCCACCATTTTCTCAAACTATTGAGAGACGATTGAGATTGCAACGATAATCATTTGGACGGCACTGTGAGACCACTGATCTCATAATGCCGTCAGAGTGTCGATAGGGTTTCAGTGTAATGACAATGACTGATTTTTACAGAATCGCTAGCCAGCTTTAATAACTGAAATTCTGACTTCAGACAGTCACCCTCAGGAATTTTTTATATTTTCTCTATTTCATTTTTTAATTTTCCTGTTTTGAAATCAAATTGTTTTCTCAAATATACTTCAGTATTATAATAAAAACAGCGTCAACAAATGTACATCGCATTCTGACAGCACAGGGCGCGGTTTCGCTGTACATTGCCTAACACCAAAGTACGAGTAGATACTTAAATAAATGATTACTTATAGCAGCTGTCCTTTACACCCTGTATTCAGAAGATATAGTTTAAACGCAGTGTATATTTCATTTAATACTACTGTTATTTATTATATGACGTGCAAAATAACAAACCTACTTACACAAACGTTTGAATAACAAATTTAGGCTTACTATATACATAAACATATTTCCCGGAAAACATCCGGGAAATAGTGTTAGTTAGTTTTATTTTATTTTGTTTAATTATAATTCATATGTATGTTAGTCTGTAAGGTATTTATCTATGGGCCTTAGATGCTTGATAATGAATGTTTTTTTTTAATTATTATTAAAATTCTTACTTTAACCTAAATTGTCTGCTGTAAGCAACATGAACTTATCATAGAAAAGAGATTTTTTCCCTATTTAAAAGTCTAACAAAGCAATATTGTCCTAAAACTTGAATATTACGCGTTTCCAATTTTGAG
The DNA here is from genome assembly GCA_949987775.1 of Aproaerema taeniolella. Taxonomy (NCBI): domain Eukaryota; kingdom Metazoa; phylum Arthropoda; class Insecta; order Lepidoptera; family Gelechiidae; genus Aproaerema; species Aproaerema taeniolella. The sequence goes on from OX465262.1 coordinate 15,295,348, forward strand.
ATTTTTCCAAATTAAATTCCTGTGACTTGAATTTATTTCATTTTTAATCAAAAACTCCGAATATTTTATTTGTTTCGTATTTTTTAGGTACGAGTATTTTAATCAAATTCAAATCAACATAGCGAGATAGCTTTCAACTTTCTGAGTCAAGAGAACTAAATTAAATTAAGGTTCAAATGAAATGTACATTCTCAGAGTTTTCGTTAAAGACTGATCTTTTATTTAGTTGGAGCGTTTAAATTAATTTATTTTATTTTAAATCGAGTTATCTCAGAATGTATGTCAGACGAACAACTTGTCGAATGAATGGATTATTATAAGTCAAAAATAAATAAAAAGTCAATTTTTTTTAACGCGTCGTGAGCTTACAATGCTGTCACAAACAGACCAGTAAGGTCAAGCATTTAACACCGGGCAGGGAACCTGATGGGTGACCAAAGTGCCGTTTCTGTGCTGCGACGGCACGTTAAGCCGGCGGTCTCGGCTGTTGTCGTTTAAATCCAATCCAGAGGCCATTTGGTGGTTTGAAACTCTGATATCAGGCTAGGTCAAATTCGACACACATACCTATACGATGAGAAATAAGAAGTGAAAATACTTTTTTGACTTTTTAAGAGTCGAAAAAATGCCTTCCACTAAGAAGTTAATATTTCATGGCTCACTGAAAACGTAGTAGGCATTCTTCGCTATATTTACTCAAGAAAGTTAACATATTTGAAATAAAATGCACTCATAAGCTTTTAAAGAACATCGTACTTTGAGAAAATGCATAGAATTTCGTTGAGAACAGAATTCCAGGGGAGGCAAAGGATCAAAGAATTTGCAAGAGAATTTCAGGCTTTGCTTGTAGTAGTACTTCAAATTGAGTGCCTTTGTGTGCTTTTACTTGTGTTTTGACATGCGAAGTCTATCCTATATCTGGGCACCGATTCTGTAACTTTAGTTGTGTGACGATGGAATGATCGCCATTTATCCGTTCAGATGGCAAAATTGAGAACTATCCAAATTTCGTACATCTAATGACGGATGCTTTGACTGATGGCGCCAACTAAATTTTCAGACGCTAGGTAGTTTGCAACTTTACAATCGGTTTGCGGTGGCGCTGCTGGTCGGGGTAGTTGTCAGCAAGTCTATAAAAATTAAATAGTTCTCAATTTCACCACCTGAACAGATAAAATGGCTTCCATTCCATTGACACATAACTGAAGTTACAGAATCTGGGCCCAGGTGTAATATATGAAATAGAAGACTCGCGACTTTATTCCCTTGTGTATTATGAAAAGAAGCCTTCGGAGGCACTTGCAGCAGAGAGTTCTTTGTAGAACATCAATAACCTTGCAGAACTAGATTACCAACATCAGAACGACAACTTTAGTTTTACGACATTTTTAGAATTTGTTAGAATTTATTTTTCCTTTTATGCTTGTCTGGGAGTGAAAGAAAAACTTAGAATGTGCCAGCTACCTACTCTACCTAGGTATACAGTAAAAGTCTATAAGAGGGATATGAGTGTTTTGCTGTATAATGGGCGAAAGGCTGACCACCTCTCAGAATTATGCAACTTGCCCTCACATCTGATAACCCTCACAATTTGTGTCAAACGTGGCATCTAGTGGTTCCAGAGCCACTGATGCTCTGCCTACCCGGTAGGGGTTATATTGACGGCCGGTTTGGTCGAGTGGTAGTGACGCTGCCTCTTGATCGGCGGGTTCTGGGTTCGATCCCCAGTCGGGGCAAACATTTGTGTAAAAAGCAGATGTTTGTTCTCGGGTCATGGGTGTATGTGTCTGTCTTTGTGTGTTCCAAGGGACCCACGACACAAAGGAAAACCTTAGTGTGGGCCTTTGAGTGTGTAGCGTTTATTTATTTATTTAAGTGTGAGCGTATGTATGTATGTAATTTTTTTTTTCAAAAAAAGAATTGTTTAATTTACCGCTCCTAAGGATAATACCTTGCACTATGGACGTGTGATGCCGCTAATTGAGTACTTCCTAGCTTATGTAGAACATAGAAATTAAAAGTGTCAGATATTACAACAAAAACTTTTTATTTACAGTAAAAAAAACGTACTAGAACGAAGTCCCGGGTATCTTTCAGTACATAATTAATAAAGTGTTTCTATTCTATTCTAATAAATGTTTGATAATGTCAGTTTTGTTAACATATTTTTTTAGGAAAAGAAAAATGTTCGGTGGGAAATGAGTAATTGCGCCGCTTGACTTAAAGGCACGACAGCTAAATTGGTAAGAGCACTAAGAGATCTAATCCTGATGGGGTCGTGTTTTTTTATATAGTTTCTATTATAAGATGGGTTAACTCTTAACCTCAATCTTGACCATAAGGTCAAAGATGAGGTCGACGATGGAGCGAGTTAACCCAGAAAATGCCCATAAAGGCACTGGTACTCCCACGCACCGACGGAACACAGCAAGCTGTTTGGTGTCGGACTTCGGTAGGAGGGTGGTCGTGAACCAGACGGCCCTTTACAGAGCCTACCACACCGCATGAGACCATAGGACGACACCTCAGATTCAGAAAAAAATGAAGTATCGTTGCCTGGGATGGATTACTAGGAGGCAGGTCTCATTTGTGTTTCCTTAGTCGCTCTTTACAACACCCACGGAAAGAGATGGGTTGGTGTTATTCTCAACCGATCATCAGACGGTCGTGTGTGTGCTGTGGGTTCAAGTTCCGTTCGTGTCGAATATGTTTATTTATATTAAAATTATTTGTAAATATCTCTCTCGCGGGTAAGCGTTATAAAAATACTAAGGCCCGCATTTTACAGGAGACTCAAGTCTTGATCTATACTTAAGTATTAATTGTCTCTTTTTCTTACTATCAAAATGAGAAAGACAACTGTCACTCAAGTATTGATTTGTAATAGATACTGGCTTTGTGTGTAGAGAAGCACATCATGCTGTCAAATTTCTTCAATCGATTTTCAATTTTATCTTCAAGCATTAGAGTTTAATATCCATTGGGGAAATTTTACAGTTTGTTTTAACCTGATGTGCTGTTGACTGTACAAGAACTTCGTCGCTTTTAATGAACGCGTCTTTGATAACGTTGGAATTATCAAGCGAATCTGCCTCAGGAGACAAAGGTGGTGTCCCTTAATGAAGTGTCATATTACCACTTAAATTTTAACCTTATGCATACATTATACGCGATACAAGAGGCTGCGTTTAATTACAGTATAGGGTTAAATAAGGTACGAGGTAAGGTAGAATTTGGATGAAATTGACAATGAGATATTCTGTCATTCGTAAGTGTCATCACACTACTTTTTCCGAGAATATTTTGACTGAGTAATAGACTTAATGGGCTGTGTGCAAGATTTTAAAAATAATTTGTTTTACTTTTATTTTAAGCAGGTTTAAGGTTCCATATAAAATATTAATTTTTAAAATTTTGGTTACGATTTGTTGCTTACTACAGCATTCTACGGTTTAATTCTTTGGGCAAAGTAAAAATAGACGTTTGACAGTTGGTTGACACATAACCTAACCGGTGTGTTTTTGAGTTGTCGGTTGTTGAGTTTGTTTCTGTTTTGTGGTTTTGATTATTTGGATATTTACTGACGACTTGGCTTTGCTACCTGGACTCTACCGTTACCTTTTGTTTTGTGGTTTTGATTATTTGAATTGATATTTACTGACAACTTGGCTTTGCTTCCTGGACTTTCGAACTTTCGCAATACACTAGATTCTGACACTATGGATACCGCTAAATTCGTTAAATCTGATTATACCAACTTGCCTGAAGTAACAACCAACCAAACTCGGAAATAAACAACCTAATACAAAATGTAATAGGTTATGTTTTTTTTCTAAATTGACATGACAGCTTGGCAAAGAAATACGATTGCATAATGCCGTACTCAGGATTAGTTTACCGTACTGAGAATCTTTCAATCATTTTATTTTTATTTCAAGAGATAGATTTTTTAATATATTTTTTTAAGAAACGGGACCTTATTCCTTTATGTTAAATAAAAAAATAATATGTTTGTAAGACCTTATAACCATGTTTCAAAGCAAATAAAGTTTTATGATTTTATGATTTATGAACGAAATTAAAAATTGGTATTTTTAAAATGTCATACATAGCCCATTCACCTTAGCAACCGAACGACGTCCATTAATCACCTTAGCAACCGAACATGATAGTAGCATAATTTCAAAAAAGCTTTCATTTCTGCAACTTATAATTTAAAAAAAAAACTTATGGTTTGGACAGTATGTTATATATGGGTTCTGACAAGATGAAAGACCAAAAATCGTAGGGGTTTGTGAGGTCATAACATTTTTGTGCTCTAAAATCGTCATCTTCACCTGCTAGCGGTTCACCTTGGTGATCAACGGATGAGACTCTGACGTACTACAATCCGTAAAGGGTTTCTCAACTTCATATTGACGACTTCGCAATTCTATATTATTAATTTAGATTAAAATACTCAGACATTGGCAAAATCAAGCGACGCCAAACAGCTTGCTGTGTTCCGTCGGTGCGTGGGAGTACCAGTGCCTTAATGGCATTTTTGGGTTAACTCGCTCCATCGTCGACCTCATCTATGACCTTCGTCAAGATTGAGGTCAAGAGTTAACCCATCTCATAATAATACAATTAAAAAAAATATGTTTGTAGGTAGATTGCACCAATTAAGTAATAGCTGTCCCTAACAACCACCCTGTTTAAATTCACGCCATTGTCAAAATATCTCCAGACTTGAAGCTTACTGCAAGTAACCTGCTTGCGTTTGCTCGACCGTGAATCAAACGGAAAACTATAATTTTTTTAACCACTGACTTGGTCAAGATTGAGGTCAAGAGTTAACCCATTTTATAAGAAAAAATAAAATCACAATATTATGGACGCCATTTTCCAAAATCGTAAATTGACCAAAAATCGTACCCTCCTCAGATATTTTAATTTATTTTTATTTATTTTTATTTGGGGAGCTTACACTAAGGGCTGATAACAAGCTTCCAAGCAACATCACTAGATTCTTCACCGTCCCACTACTCTGTGTCCTGCGTTTAACGTAGATAGTTCATTAACTGGTACTTGTGAGAAACCGCAGATTCCCATTAAGATATTACTTGAAGCGAAGTTCGTAGCAAGTTCCCAAAATTTGCCCGAATGTTTCCATGAGCTAACAGACGTGGGTTCAGAGACTTCAGGAGAAGTTACATTATGACCTGTCTATGACTTGCAGACTATGTACTTTCATGTACTCATAACATCCTCACGCTTATATTTCCTATCGGTATAGGCAGAAGTAACCAGCCATAGTATCACTGCTTGATAATAGTGACCCGCCATTGCTTCACTGTGCAATTTGCTCATGTTTCGATCAACTTACACAAAAAGTTTAAGTTACATTTTTTACGTAAATCTTCCTCTTGAATCCACTTAAACCGTATTAAAATAAGTTCGGTAGTTTTTGAGTTTATCACGTTCCGAAAGACTTTGCAACGAGGGGAATTTGTTTTTATATGTATTGATGATCTGACCCAGGCGCGCTATATAAGAAAAAGGCCATAGTCAAGCAGAGGACGTCTATATCTCTTCTTCTAAATATATAAAAGGAGAAACTGATTGACTGACTGACTGACATATCAACGCACAGCCTAAACGGCTAAACGTAGGCACTTGAAATTTGGAAGGAAGGTAGCTTAGGTACCGCAGAGGTGCACTAAGAAAGGAATTTCCGAAATTCCCACGAGAACGGGAATTAGCGGGAAAATCCTTTTGTATGAAAAATCTAAACCGCTTTAGTTAGACGCTTGAAATTTGGCATGCAGATACCTTAGTAAACTTAAAGCTTAGTTGCAACAGGATATTGCAAAATTCCTACGGGAACGGGAGTTAGCGGGAAAAAACTTTTGTATGTAAAAATCTAAATCTTAAACTAAATCTAATCTGTTCAAAAGAAAAAATTAACACGCAAACGAAGTTGCGGGCATCAGCTAGTACTAAATAACTTTAAAATTAAAAATGTTGTAACCCTCGACATTCGATTGCTTACATTTAAACGGCTGAACCAAATTTGAACTCGCAACCTTCTGAAAGTTTGGCTCATTCCCAACTGCGCTATCACCGCTTTTGAGTATCTTAATCAATCCACTCTAATAACTTGAAATGTTGGTGATGTTGTACAGATAGTTCAATTAGGTTGCCACCCTTGTTTTTTATTTCATGGCAATAAGGTTCAAATTAGAATGAAATTTGCCCTTCAACATAAGCCATTTGTAGGCATATAAGGCTATACATGTTGACTTTGACGTCACCCTTATCTCGCTTGGAATAGAGCTTGCTTTCGCAGTGAAAATGGGTAACCTGATTTGCTGCTGTCTGTACTACATCTAATTATTGTCATGTCGCCTCCCGTCATTTGTCATAGAGTAAGCTGGTGCTCAAAACACCTGTGACCAACAAATTTCCTGCGTCGAGTTCGGAGGAAAATTCTAACTATTTTAGTTGGTAGAACTAGTTCGAGAGTAAGCATAGTTGGTCCAATTTTAAATCTTTTGAAATTGTGTTATAGTTTGCTGATTTTAGAGGAACGTCGTTGAGATTCCGACGAGATAACAGTGAATTAGTTGGCTAATTTAGTTTTTCGTGCGTAGACCAGTTTTCTAAAGAGAATAAAACTGATTTCTTTCGTTATTGTATCGTTTCTAACTCTTGACGAAAAAAGAGGGATTTTAAGTTTGACGTGTGTAACTGTGTGTCTATCTGTTGCATCGTAGCTCCTAAACCAATGGACTGATTTGGATGCAGTTTGAAAGATGCGGTTCTTTTTGTTTGAAAGCTGATGTTTTATGATTATTTGTTCAATTGTTTAAAAGTTATATGCTATGAATGTGACATTTTTTTAAAATTTTAGAGTTACTGTACCTACTAATATATTAAGTATTTGTATAAAATAATGCGCCTATTCACAAAGGTGCAGTCTTTCCCAGAGAAGAATGATAGAGAATAGGTAGATTCTACCGTTTAAGTTTTTGCTAAGCTTACACCCTGTAAACGTTTTATAAATTCAGTAGACAACTACAATTTTACAGCATTAAATTTACAGGGCGGGCTAATCCCTCTCATTTTACCCCCCTTATCTGCCATCCAAACGCAGCTGCCCCAAACGTCCAAAAATCAACGATATTTTTTTAATCCCCACCATTAAGGTTGATTATTTATTTTACCCAATATCCCTGTAACACGATCACCGAAAAATTCAAAATTCAAAGTTCGAATTACCCCGACTGGCGCGCTGGCCGATAAAAAAGTTTTATATTTTTTTATTTTGCTAAAACTGGCCTTCATGAATGTCAAAACCAGATTAGCTTTGTCGCGGATATTGTAACGAGTTTTCTTGTTTTTTTTTTATGAAACATGTTTTTTTGACATGGCCTCAGGGGATGGTTGCTGTAATTTTACGTACAAACTGCCTCACAAAGGCAAATTATAGTTAGTATCGTCACAGTAATTCCAACACCCACTCAAATTAAAATATTTTGTTCTTAGGTTTACCTTGTATTCTTCTTCTTATCGTATAGGTATAGTCAAGTATATGTGGCGAACTTGGCTAACCCTGGTGTCAGAGTAACATGATAGTAATATACAATACATACATCCAAAGACGCCAGGTTCCAGTCTGTGGTCTTTGGGGTAGGCAAAGACCACAAACTGCAACCTGGCACACATTTTTTTCCTTTCCTCCATACCATCTATAAACTCACGCCTATAACACCTTACGGCGTAGGCAGAATATCATCGGGTTATAAAACCAATTGCAGCCATATTTGACATTCGTTCTGATGGTTATTAGATAAAATATAAGTATAGTTGTGATAGGTCAACCTTTTTCCCACCATACAGCAAAACTCTCGCGTCCCTCACTGGCTTTTACAGTTTCCCTTTCCTCTACATTTATAACTCGTTTCATACAGGCTCGTCCGACTCAAATACTCCTAACATGACCTTTTCCCAGTACGTCACCAATTACAGAAACAGATATTAATACACCCAGACCCTAACACAATGATCTCTGCTTTTTAGAAAAATGTTTATCCCGACCTAGATTCGATACTGGAACCATCGATTATTTGTAAATTCCCAGTCAGGACAAATATTTGTGTAAAAGCAGATGTATGTTCTCGGGTCATAAGTGTTTGTGTCTGTCTTTATGTATGATCCAAGGGACCCACGACACCAGGGGTAAAAACCTTAGTGTAGGCCTTTGACTGTGTAGTGTTATCGTTTTAATTCATCAAAGGAAAAGAAGTCAGTCATATCTTTGTAAGTTCAATACACAAGTACAAACAAGTACGATTTAATTAATTTGCTAGCCATTTACATGGCTAATAGTATTGAAACGCACAAACACCTACTTAGCTCCAAGGCAGGATCCATGCAAATTTCATGCTAATTACACGTAAATGTACATTTCAATCAGTAATAGCACAGATAGCATAATGTTTAATAGGTATAAGATAATGACTAAAGAGTAAAAGGACAGGAAATTTCACAAAAATATGCGTGCCTGTAGTAAGCACATGCTAGGGTATCAAAATATCGATACTTGTTCAAAGTATCGATAGGTGGTACAGAGTACGGTTACTTTATGATAATTGAAAAATAAACAAAATCACAGCATTTATTTACAATTTGTCAATGTGAAAAAAAAGACCAGTTCACAAAGTACCCAGAGTTTATAATTTTACTAAAGCTTTGACAATTTTACGGTGACATATGTATGTGTTTTATTGTACAATGATCATACAAAAGATATTTTGTTTAAAATAAAAGCCGCCATACAAAATCGTGACACGAGACCGAAGACCGAGCTCGCGCAGGGCTAAGCCCAGAGCGACCACCCCTCAATCCCATGATGACCGCCATAAAAGGTTCACTCTAAGAGCGAGGCGAGGCAGCAGGCCGAGGAAAACTGCTTATATGGTGAGGCCGAAGGCCCAGTTCTACGTAGAGCGACGCGGAGCGTGACGTTTCACCCAACCTAAAATTCAAGATCTCGGATATTAACTTTGGCGAACCTGATATTTCGTGTCGTTCAATAGCACCCGAAGAAATGCTTAATACAAAAATGACACACATGCACGCTATTGAAAAAATCTAGTTATAAAAGTGGAATCTGTTGCCAATATTATTAAAAGATACGCAAAAGCTTGCGAATAAACCAACATGTGATCGTCGAGGTTATCAATCTCCTCGAAAAAACAGACAGAGTAAGGAGGTTAAAGAGTGTGTTAGTGTCAATTTAAGCTAGCATTGCAGGCAGCAAGTATTTTTTAACTTGCTAGTAGCAAGTATTTTTTGGTGACTTATAAAATTAGTAAGCAAAACTTAAGCTATTATTTATTCTGTGACTTAAGGATGTGAATGTGACTTAAGGATGTGAATATATACTGTATTTCCACCCGTGAAATTGTATACCTCTATGGAAAGTATTGTATTATAGTTAAAAATCAAGTATTAACAAGAAAACTTAATCTAGACAAAGGCACGGACATAAAGTCTGTGGATGCTAATAATAACACAACTAATATATATATATAAGTTTTCTTGTTAATACTTGATTTTTAACTATAATACAATACTTTCCATAGAGGTATACAATTTATAAATAAGTATAATAAATATATGAATACATGATGTATATAATATATATTTAAACGAGTGACGGTTCTTCGCTGTTGCATTCAGACCTCAAGGCATCTATGATGGCTGTGTCTCGACTTTTGATCGCCATTTTGAGGTTGTAATTGACCACTTTTCCCCTGCCTGCCGTCTCTGCTTCTTTGATGAATCTGCCTATCGCATCGTTACCATCATCCGCATAATATTTGCAACTGGCGGTATGACGCGATATGGCAACTACAGCATGTGGGATACTGTCGTGTAGCTCCTGCCTGGTCGTTGTAGTACGCACGATCACCACCTTTTCGTACGTCAACCCTTGAGCCTCGTGTATGGTGAGGATACGTGACCCGGTGCCCGATCCGTATCCCTGGTTTTGTAGAGTTGTCTTTTCTACTTGTGTATGAACAAGGTGCAGGGTTTCGGACTGAGTTCGATCGATCTGTGCATCTGTATAAGGAGTGCGTACGATGTTTCGACGAGTAAATGCCACTGTAGACTTCTCTAAGGGCAAATGCTACGTAAAAAAATATACTTAGCTTCTCCATGCAACTAAAAATTGCCTCAGTATGAGATTTTTTTCCAAGAATTTCATGGATTCCTTACCAAAAAAGATTCAGAAGGCACAGAAATACTTACAATTTGCAAGGTTTTTTTAAATGCTGATTCCTCAAAATGTAAAGAGCATAGGTGGAGTACTTTATGAGGTTTCAAATTATCTTTCCCAATAATGTTAAACCACTTACGTCGCAACGCTTCTTTTTTTTAGGAACCTGAAAACATAATCAAACCAAATACGTACTAATACTAATAATCCTCTCACTTGGTAATGTAGTTTAAAAGAAAAACAAATTTCTAAGGTAAAATAATCATACAGAATAACATTAATTAAATTCATATATTTTCTAAACGTAGGTAACTATAAAATCTTAGCTATGATTTGATTTCGCCATTTCAGTTTTTAGCAAAACTGTCCCTTTACACCTTGAATACAGAAAGTGATAGTATAGATAGTTAAAAACAGCTTCTTGTCTTATTTAGCTTAATGTGTCCTACCGCTATTTTAATATAAAAAATATTGTAACTGATCACTCGTACAAATATGCTCTGTAACTAATACAGAATCATCGATATAAATTCGATAGCCATTATTATTACATCACTAATGTCATTTGTATAGAAATTTTTGTTATGGAAAATATTATGTAAAGTTAGCCAGAAAGGTAATTTAGGGTGTAAAAAACGTGAAAACTATAAAATATAATCTTAGTAATAAAGGTTTTAGAAGTATTTTTGGGTTTAATAGGCGTATTTCAACAAGAAAAGGTTACTTACTGATGCATAGTCGTTTGCTTGCTATTTTTGTTAGCCCTGTAGCTGCACTGTTTTACAGAGCACGAAGCCATTTTGCTACCTTCTCATCCAATGTTCTGACACTATACAAAACCACAAAACAACTTCTCCTCAACAAAAAACACAATTTTTCACTAATGTTGCTATTCACTTGACAGCTGAAGTACTCACGAGTGAAATGTAAACAAACTTAACAAAAATGGCGGCTGGCCACGCTTCATAAGTATGTATATGTCAAATATTGCGCCTCCATATAAACAAATACTACATACTCAAAGGTATAAGATCAAAATTATGTACTATAAGCATTCCGCCCGGGATTTCGTTATCTACCGTGGAAATTCGGGAAAATTATGTAGCCTATGTTGCTCTGGGATTATGTAGCATTCTAACGGTAAAAACATTTTTGAAATCAGTCCAGGGTACCTACCACGATCGTTTAAAAGCATTTCTGTTTAGGATCCAACTTTGAACTGCTTCGCAATTGGAATGTTTTTTGAAATGGTACCATGATGACGCTGCTTTTGAACTAGTCGGTTGTCTATGGTCCATTTTAAATGTCTACATAAATTGTCTGCCTTTGAATCGCAACAGCGCCAAAATTGAATCGCTTATAAGCCACCATGGTACGAATAAGCGTTGCAGACTTGTTTAGGTATTTTCGGAGCTAGAAGAACAATCAAATCTTTCCTCTCTAAAATATTAGTGTAGAAGTTAAACTAAGACGCTTGGGACTCTGTTTCCTTAGAAATTCTAAGACTCCAGCCAAATTTTTTATTACCTTATGATTTGACTAAAACTACCTACTGTGCAAAGTTTAAGTTTTTTCGTCTGAAATATTAAGCTGAGCGTTTCTAGAGTCTGTAATAGAGCTAGGAAAAAATATAACATTTTCTATTATTACATAATGTACAGACAGCAGCACGTCAGGTTACCCATTTGCACTACGAAAGCCGGAGCTATTACGAGAATATAGCGTGATGTGGTGGCGTGTGTACTTTACACTCAATTAACACTTTTTTGTCATTCATCAAATGAAAAAAGGCATCACCTCATTTGTTGTTTCGTAGTTAACAATGAACCCCTCACAGTTTTTTGACATAGAATAACGTTGCACTTTTATGTTTTTGCCAGCAGTTCTCTACCGTGTAGATAATCAAGTACTTATTTGGCAAACTTGACTAACTTTGCTGTCAGATTTTTCAAACCTATAAATGGACTCTGACTTGGTTAAATCATTGTAGTCAATTGACAGCAGCCTGGACCAATAACGGCGTGCTCGTGATAAAATCAGATCAGCGAGCGTAACTGGGCTATGAGGGCTACAGAAGTATAATACCCAGACTATCATTGAAGGCTACGAGGCTACGAGGGCTACAGCAGTAATACCCAGACTATCATTGAAGGCTACGAGGCTACGAGGGCTACAGCAGTATTACCCAGACTATCATTGAGGCTACGAGGGCAACAGCAGTAATACCCAGACTATCATTGAAGGCTACGAGGCTACGAGGGCTACAGCAGTAATACCCAGACTATCATTGAAGGCTACAAGGCTACGAAGGCTACAGCAGTAAACCCCAGACTATCAATGAAGGCTACGAGGCTACGAGGGCTACAGCAGTAATACCCAGACTATCATTGAAGGCTACGAGGCTACGAGGGCTACAGCAGTAATACCCAGACTATCATTGAAGGCTACGAGGGCTACAGCAGTAATACCCAGACTATCATTGAAGGCTACGAGGCTACAAGGGCTACAGCAGTAATACCCAGACTATCATTGAAGGCTACGAGGCTACGAGGGCTACAGCAGTAATACCCAGACTATCATTGAAGGCTACGACGCTACGAGGGCTACAGCAGTAAAACCCAGACTATCATTGAACGCTACGAGGGCTACAGCTGTAATACCCAGACTATCATTGAAGGCTACGAGGGCTACAGCAGTAATACCCAGACTATCATTGAAGGCTACGAGGGCTACAGCAGTAATACCCAGACTATCATTGAAGGCTACGACGCTACGAGGGCTACAGCAGTAAAACCCAGACTATCATTGAAGGCTACGAGGCTACAAGGGCTACAGCAGTAATACCCAGACTATCATTGAAGGCTACGAGGCTACGAGGGCTACAGCAGTAATACCCAGACTATCATTGAAGGCTACGAGGGCTACAGCTGTAATACCCAGACTATCATTGAAGGCTACGAGGGCTACAGCAGTAATACCCAGACTATCATTGAAGGCTACGACGCTACGAGGGCTACAGCAGTAAAACCCAGACTATCATTGAAGGCCAGCACATTATTATTTTGTAACTAAAACCACAATCCTTCTCTCCACTTTACGGTTTTCGCAACCGAACTCCGACCGAAGTCCGACGCTAAACAGCTCACTGTGTTCCGTCGGTGCGTTCGTACCAGTGCCTTAATGGTATTCTCTGGGTTAACTCACTCCATCGTCGACCTCATCTATGAACTTGGTCAAGATTGAGATCAAGAGTTAACCCTTCTCATAATAAAATAAGTTACAAGTATTTTAAACACCTTTCAGACCGCAGGGTCCCAATCATAATAATAAAAAATTTAAATAAATATTTTTTCTCTCTAGTAAAAGTCTTGTGCAGAAGTAAGAAACTCAACAGTAACCCAGCTCTCGGCAAACTAACTAGTCAAAGATTCTAATTTGTCCATTCTTCTCAATTTAACCTTAGCCAAGCTGTTTAATTTTTGTCTGAAATTAAACTCAGTGAAGCTTTCGGCAAAATGAAATTTGGCGAAACGCGGCGCGTCGAAATGAGATCGACCTGGTGCGCAAATTTATGAGATAAGTTTGGGTTTTGTGACCCCTTCCAGGGCTGTGTGCTACCGTTGCTAGGCAACGCCTCTCTTGGGGATACGCGAGTTTTACACCAATTGGTTTGTTCGACGAATACGAAAATCGAACGTGATTGTCTTTTGTCTCAATTTACATTTTTAACAAAACAATTTTCATTTCCAACTAGCTATCCGCTCGGAACTTTGTTCCTGTGGAAATTTTAGGAATAAACCTTCCTCTTGAATCACTCTGTCCTTCGGTAAAACCGTATGAAAATCTGTGCAATAGTTTTTGAGTTTATCCCGTTCAGACAAACAGACAGACGCGGCAAGGGATATAGTTTGATGATATGATATCAAACTTCTATACTAATATTTTAAAGAGAAAAGATTTGTATTTTTGTATGTAGCGAATAAACTTAAAAATTACTGGACCGATTTCAAAAATTTTTTCGCCGTTAGGATTATTAGGATTATTCCTGAGTAACATAAGCTACATAATTTTCCCGAATTGTCCCGAGCGGGATGCTAGTGATATATAATATACTAGTATGATGATATGATATAAATAAAGTATATTGAAATAATTTATTGCAGTGCTCGGAATAGCACTATATTATGTATGGCTATAAAGTCGTACAATTCTAAGGAATAAAAAATAATTTAAACTTATCAGGAAATTGCCAGTCTTTCACATTTATCATAAGATGGGTTAACTCTTGATCTCAATCTTGACCATAAGATGAGGTCGACGATGAAGCGAGTTAACCGAGAAAATGCCTATAAAGGCAAGCTGTTTGGCGTCGGACATCGGTAGGAGGGTGGTCGCGAACCAGACGGCCCTTTATAGAGCCTACCACACCGCATGAGATCATAGGACGAAACCTCAGATTCAGAAAAAAATGAAGTGTCGTTGCCTGGGATGGATTACTAGGAGACAGGTCTCATTTGTGTTTCCTTAGTCGCCTCTTACGAGACCCACGGAAAGAAATGGGGTGGTATTATTTTCAACCGATCACTACACGGATAATTCTCCTGGAATCAATATTTTATGTGTTTAAACCAAGCTTTTATGGGGTGACTTTAAATTGGTTTGCGAAACTTTAATAAATGATTCCTTTCAATAAACTGAACAACTTTTCCCAAGGAACCCATATGAAATTAAGATTTTGAAGTGAAAACTTCTTTAGCGGCGTTGTGCAATTTGAAGTATAGGTAAAACATGTTAAACTCGCGTCAGGACACGTCACCTGATCGAAAATTCGTAAGACGGAGGGAGAGTAGACCGCAAGGAAGTTATATTTATGTTCAAGTTTTCACTTCTGCCGGCACTCCCGGAGTGCAACCCGTTGTTTTTTGAAGTGAAAACTTCTTTTGCGGCGTTGTGCACTTTTTAGATGGGTAATTTTTTTTAACTTGCGTCAAGGTTACGTGACCCTAATCGAAAATTCGTAAGGCGGAGACTGAAGTAAAAACTTCTTAGACCGCACGGAAGTAATTACGGCGCGTGCGATACAAATCTTGCACACACGGGTGTGCAAGAAACGCGCGAAGATATTTATAAATTACTAGCTTTCTGCCCGCGGTACCGCCCGCGTGGACTACAGGTTATATCGTGCCAAACTGTGGGATAAACTGTACCCTATGTCCTTTCCTAGGCTCTGATCTATCTCTGTACCAAATTTCATCAAAATCGGTTTAGTAGTTTAGGCGTGAAAGGCGGACAGACAGACAGAGTTACTTTCGCATTTATAAGATTAGTAAAGATAGTAAGGATTTTGAAACGTTTACAGGCT
Organism: Aproaerema taeniolella; assembly: GCA_949987775.1. Lineage (NCBI taxonomy): Eukaryota > Metazoa > Arthropoda > Insecta > Lepidoptera > Gelechiidae > Aproaerema > Aproaerema taeniolella. Next base: position 15,310,980 of record OX465262.1, read on the forward strand.
AGTAAAGTAAGGAGTAAAGATTTAACATAACAAAAGAAGTAATGTTAAATCTTTTACTCCTTGCTTAGGCATTTTTTATAAAGCTTAATTGTCTTACGCAAAGCTTTTACAAAAATAAAACAATTGTTTTCATAAAAACCGCTTTCTCTCCTTGTTTTTAAATAAAAAGTTCCATTATCTCGAAATTGAAGCAAAAACGAGCAGTTTTATTAATGTACTTCTGTATTCCATACCGCACTCATAATAATCTTAATGTTTTAGCGTCTACAATTTATGGAGAGGATATTGTTCAATTCTAACTCGAATTTCGAATGGCATTGAAATAATTTTCCACGTTAAAAACGTATGAGTCACCGACTTCAATCCTAACAGTTCGCACAAAGTAGATATCTAGTATTTTTTGTGGACTACAATGCTTATTAGCAGATAACTACAAGCAGAAATGTCATTCATTTATTTAGATGATGTTCTAGTTTGTAGTATTTTTTGTTTTTGTTGTTTTTTTTTAAAGCGCTGAATCATTTTTGATAAAATTTATATGGGACCTCTTCAGGAGTATACTCTTTCGAACAAATAAAGAATTATTCAAATCGGTTTATAATTGCCGGAGTAATCGCGTAACAAATATACAAAAAAAAAAAATACAGTCGAATTGAGAACCTCCTCCTTTTTTGAAGTCGGTTGAAAAAAGGACTTGATTATTCTATTGTTTTATTTGTAGTAGGTAGTCTTTTGTTTCGCGTTTTTTTTTCGCATGTGAAATTATTCCAGCGGTCGTCAGCAGCTTGAGCACGATGTGCTCACGCGCGGAACGTGCCGCGGTCCTATGCCAAAATTAACAACGCCAGAGGGTGAGCAAGCCTTTGCGCGGGCCCTCGCGCAATCAAAGTGAAGTTTCACCGACAGCCGAGTGGCATGCCTCGCGAGTTTGTCGCGCATTATGCTCAATGCTCATGCTCAGCTCGAGCTGCTGATGATAACCGTCAAGTCATGCCATTTGGTAGTGGTTTATCGTAGTGGTCAACACTGTAGGGTGGAGTTGGCTTTCTACTAGTCTGTATGATAATAATTAGATTCACAAACTGCAAGAAACAATATTGATCCATGGTTTTGTTGTAAGTTTTAATTCTGACACTTAATGATTTTAGAGTAAGAAAAATGTTTGGTGCGAATGGGACTTGAACCCACGACCCCAGGATTAGATCTCCTTGTGCTCTAACTAACTGAGCTATCTTGCCTTCAAGTCAAGCGGTGAAATTTCTCATTCCCTTACGAAGCACATTACGTCATACGTAATGTTTGTTGCCCAAATGAAAAAAACAAAAATAAAACCGGTATCAAATGATTGTGAAATAAAGGTTTTAAGTATTTGTAGAACTGCCACTGGTTAAAAAATTACGGTAACGGGAAATAAATTGAGCCCAACCCCACTCGTTGATAAAAATCGGAACCTCAATTTATTCAAAGTGGACTTTGCGTACGAATTTATTAAATTGTAAAAAATAGAATGTTTCATTCCGTTCTGGACATGTTTTGTTTTTATTTGGTTAAATCGTTCTTTTTTTGAAATCTGGTGGCTAAAAAATATAAAAACGCTGGGTATGGTTTACTTAAATGATGTTTTTATATTTTTCTGTTTATACTAGACTTTGATTTGCCGATTGAAAGAAAAGTTATAATAATGACTATGGAACCTATTTCCTATTTTTTTTTAATGGCTAGCGCTGTTTATTGTTTTTTTTAACAAGGTGTATTGTTCACGTAACTAAAATAGTGGAAAAGTAAAAAAAAATCCTTTATTTTGTAGGTTGACGAAAATAATATTTTTTGGGACATTTCACTGGTATGTACCATTTCAGGGTTATTTTTTTTAGTTAGTAAAATTGCAAATTTTTAATAGTGTTTCCGATACAACTTGTATATATCAAGTCAAGTAAAAATATATTTATTTCATAGAACATTCAGTATGTTACTTAAAATAAGTAAAAATAGTGAAGTACATAGATTTAAATACATATAGGTATATACACAATACATACATACATATACACACTGTATATACAGGGCTTTAGGTATCTCTCTTTCAACCTCTCGGGTGGTTAATCAGTCTATGAAACTGAACAACTTCCCCAAGGAACATAAGTCAAAATACGAAAAATCAATTTTGATCTCCCATACAAAATGCGCTATATGCTGATGAAGTTTGTATGGGAACTCAATTTTTTTTTAGTATTTGACGTATGTTCCTTGGGAAAGTTGTTCAGTTTCATGGACTGATTTAGCACCCAAGAGGTTGAAAGAGATTTTCCTAAAGCCTTGTATACACACTGTATATGTATGTGTTCTTTTGACTCTACTGACTCTACGCCTATTTGTAAAGTTGCAGGTCTTCTCTCGAGAATAATAAGCAAGAAACTCCAAGGGGTGCTCTTTTTAATCTCATTTCTTATTCTTCTACTGCTTATGTTATGATATTTCATTATTTTATACTTGTTACTATCACCCTTAACTAAAATCTATCTAGTAAATAGTGGTTATTGGTGCTGGTAATACAATTACGTGTTCTTAATTTTAATGTTTTCTATTCATAAATATTGTGTTATTGTTTGATAATAAAACAAGTGAAAAAAAAATTACAAACCTTATTTTCACAGGTCACCCATCAGGTTCCCGGTCTCTGTGTACGTTGCATAACCTCACTGATCGGTTCAGATCAGCGAGTGCCACTGGGCTAGAAGGGTTTCTGGCGCTGAGCAGTATAAAGACCTTTACTTCGGTATATATATATGTATAAGATAAGCCAACATCATTCCAAATTTGAAATCCCTCAAAAATATAACTTTTGCATTTGCCTGCCAACTCAATCTCGCCGTACCGCGTTGGTTCAACTAAAGACTAAATGGAAAGAAAATATTTTTGTTAGTTTTTCCCTCTACCTCCCCTGAAATTTGATTCAGAGACGTCTCAGGAATATAAAGTTTCTATTCGTCTCGACCCTTTGTGGGTGAGCAAAATGTTTTAAAAATTAACGTCGTCTTGATCATTTGAATGAGAGTATAAATCGCTGTGCTTGCCTGGACGTAAATTCTATATGTAAATGTTTCATTTTTTAAATTAGAGATATGTAAAAAGTTTTTGAAAGAGTAAAGCGAATATAAAAGGTAAATTAGTTTACCTAGTGCACGACTTGTTAGAAAGAGAGTTTTTTTTTATATTCAATTTAAAATATCTCAAAGTTACAATATGCTACCGTGGTGAGTTCGTGTTTTTTTTTATCAGTCCATATACGTGCTCTACGAGGGACACGGGCCTCTTTGAATCGTTGATAATGATTTCCTGACCTCCAGAAAAAAAAACATGATTATTTGTAATTGTAGAATAATATAAATTGTAAAATCTTGTATTTTTTTACTTACTTTATTTTATTTATTTATTTTAAGAAACAAACAGTCATTTATAACTTTTAATCATATACAACTTAAAATGAGTAATGATAGACCTTTAGTTTCCTCAATTAAATTTAGGTATGTACTTAAGTAAGGATACAATAAGTGTTACAAAAAATATATAAGAGAAGTATGCTACATCTACGAACAATGATTTGTTGCAATACATTTGAAACATTGTGACTTAAATGAAGACAAAGATACACTAAATAAATCTAGCGTTACTTACTTTGATTTATTTTACTATTTTTAACCCCCGACGCAAAAAGAGGGGTGTTATAAGTTTGACCGCTATGTGTGTGTGTGTGTGTCTGTGTGTATGTCTGTGGCACCGTAGCTCTCAAACGGGTGAACCGATTTGGATGCGTTTTTTTTTATTTACAGGCAGGTTTTTTGGCGATGGTTCTTAGATACGTTTTATCAAAATCGGTTCAGCCGTTTCAAGGTCATCAGCTCTTTTGTTAGCTGCGGTAGGGTTCTTAGACTCTTAATGTGTATTTACTTTACTTTCAAACATACATGTGACCTAAAACTTGAAACACTCATGTATGCTTAATAACTATGCAGGATTATGGAACTCTTGGTCTGATGCTGCAGCCAGGATATCCAGAACACTAGCACACTCTTAAAAAAATAATAGCAGATATGTCGTGTTTGGACTCGTTTTGTTCAGTATTTGATTCTGCATACAATGCAATGCTGGCAACACGGTGAGCTGATGCTGCGGCCAGGATATCCAGAACACTAGCACATCCTTGAAAAAATAATAGCAGATATGTCGTGTTTGGACTCGTTTTGATCAGTATTTGATTCTGCATACAATGCAATGGTGGCAACACGGTGAGCTGATGCTGCGGCCAGGATATCCAGCACACTAGTACACTCTTAATTATTTTGAAAATAAGTAAAAAAATTTGAAATAAAAATTAAATTAAAAATTTAAAAAACCCCCCCCGCAAAAAAGTAAAGCGGACATTTAAAAAGTAAAAAATAATACCTTTCGTTGAGCCATCAAATTCATTTCAGAAATACCTATATATATTTTAATTATCGAAATCGATGGATGGCACGATAGGGTTTGCTCATTAAAATGGCGCTATAATGTCGCGTCGGGGTACCGCTTTAGTGAATCAGACCCTTCATTTGATTGACTATTCACTGATTCACTAAAGCGGTACCCCGACGACGCGACATTATAGCGCCATTTTAATGAGCAAACCCTATCGTGCCATCCATCGATTTCGATAATTAAAATATATATAGGTATTTCTGAAATGAATTTGATGGCTCAACGAAAGGTATTATTTTTTACTTTTTAAATGTCCGCTTTACTTTTTTGCGGGGGGGGTTTTTTAAATTTTTAATTTAATTATTTATTTAGTTATTCAACGTATTAACCTAACACCATAAAGAGGAAATTAAAATTACAAATTTAAAAACCAGAAAGCAGAAGTTCAACAACTTAAAAATATACTTACATCTTGCATTTTAATACTTTCCTTCAAATCTTGGTAATATTGTTTAATATACTAACTGGTTTTCCTTTTATAATACATTTTATTTCAATAACAAACAAACAAAAACAAAATAAGAAGTATTTAACTAACAAATCAAAGGAACTCTACTTCTACACAGGGCTTTAGGTAAATTACTTTCAACCTCTCGGGTGGTAAATCAGTCCATGAAACTGAACAATTTTCCTAAGGAACAAAGGTCGGAATACGATTTTTTTTTAATTCCCATACAAACTGCGTCAGCTGATAGCGCATTTTATATGGGAAGTCATTTTTTTTTTTTATACTTCGACCTTTGTTCCTTGGGAAAGTTGTTCAGTTTCATGGACTGATTTACCACCCGAAAGGTTGAAAGTGACTTACCTAAAGCCCTGTATATAACAAGCAACTCGAGACAAACTAAGAAATCAGATAATCCTCTCCAAGATTCAATTGAACTGAATTGAAATCAAAACCTGAATCATGACCTTCAGAAGATTATCCTCCAGACGTAACGCGATCAAACCTATTGTATATTTGATCTTAATAATTTGAACTACCATCTCAAAGATAAACAGACAGACACATTCAAATTTAGTAATGGATTTGTTTATTACGAACTGGCTTTTCGTCCATGTCTATGTATGCATGGAATTCTTTTTAGTCGGGCTCTAGAAGAAATTCTTCCAAATTCCGAGTGGGTGTCGGAAATTAAGTGTAGCCTATGTCCATCCTTGTCCATTACACTATATTATGTGACTTTAATAAGCGAAAATTAAGGATCTGAAAAAACCCCACGAAACTGAACTACAATCGGTCCAAAAAAAATATGTCGCCTCTCACTTCTATGTATCAATAAAAAATCACAGGGGGTGATTCTCTTCATAATACTTACTGTACAACCTTTTCCAAGGAACCGAGAGGCAGTTTTTTTCACATATTTCGATCTATGCTCGAATGTTTTTTTTTTACCTATTTCCATGTTGCTATTTCCATGGTAGAATGATTATTTTGCTTTACTCTGTGTCAGACCTACAAATAGTTTCGAGACTACGAGTATTAAGCCATTAAATTTTATTTTAAAGCCTTAATTTTTGCTAAAGTCACTCAATATAGGTATACATACAGTATATACAAAATTTTCATCAAAATCCGTATGGTAACTTAGGCGTGAAAGCTTAACAGACAGATAGACAGAATATACAATCTAAGTCTGTCATGTCAAACATTGAATATATATCTTAGTCTGTCATGTCAAACATTGATATCTGTTATTGTGATGGTTGTGATGTTCTAAATTATTATAATTTGATCTTGTTGGTGTTACGCGATTCCGAATACATTTTGTAGTAGGTACCTAAGTTATTGATTTTAGACTTAAAAATGTTAGGTCTCTATTAGCCGACATACCTGTATTATATCGACTTCAGCAGGCCGAGTGCGATAGTGACAGCGCCGCGATAACACCACGGTCCTATGTCAAAATGTCAACATTGACAACGCCATAGGGTGAGCAAGCCTTTGCAATCAAAGTGAAGTTTCAGCGTGAGCCGAGCGCGAGTTTGCCGTTATCGTGCTAGAGCTGCTGTAATATTGTTAGGGACCACTTTACTATTTTCTTTCGGGTAAGTTTAAATTACTTGGTGAAATGTACTTGGGAAAGTACATAGGCTACCTTTTATTGCGCAAAAAAGGCTTAAAGTTAGTATAGAAGTTGGTCATTGTCGAAGATAAAACAATGAAACCTTTATTTAGACACTTGTTTAGAAATAAATAAATGTTTGTTGTAGCGTTTTTGAAATTTCAAAATGTGTGAGGATGAAATAGAGGATGAATAAGTGTAATAAAAAAATTAAAATGCTGCCCAAAGTAACAACTACACGCGGACGAAGTCGCGGGCAAAAGCTAGAAAAATATAAAGAATAATGTCTCATAACTAAATTCAAATACATTTAAAGTGGATAAAATATCTTCCATAAAAACTCCAGTAAAAGTAAGTACTCCTAAAAACTAATAACTGCCTATTATGATACTCCAGACACTAGCGCACAAAAAGTGTAATATGTAAAAAATCATATAATATAAAAAATAATAATTGTCTGCCCGTATGGTGGCTTGGCTATTAGGCCCCACTCCAAACTGCTTGTATAATTTTATGGTCATTTTATGCAGCCCACCCCAGCCGACCTCTCTGATACTTTTACATCGGTTCTATTCGACTGAAGAATCGTTAAGTTACATTTTTACGCAGAGTAATAGTCAAAAGTCAAAGTAGCATTATTTCATACAACATTCAGTGGAGTCAAAAAAATACCGTACAGTGTGGTGATTAGCTGAGAATAACATCACCCCATCTCTTGCCGTGTGTGTCGTAATAGGCGACTAAGGAAACACAAATGACACCTGCCTCCTAGTAATCCATCCCAGGCAACGACACTTCATTTTTTCTGAATCTGAGGTGTCGTCCTATGGTCTCATGCGGTGTGGTAGGCTGTGTAAAAGACCGTCTGGTTCACGACCACCCTCCTACCGAAGTTCGACGCCAAACAGCTTGCTGTGTTCTTTCGGTGCGTGGGAGTACCAGTGCCTTTATAAGCATTTTATGGGTTAACTCGCTCCATCGTCGATCTCATCTTTGACCTTTATGGTCAAGATTGAGGTCAAGAGTTAACCCATCTTATAACAATAAAAAAAAATACATTACCTTTTTTTTTGACTGTACTGACTCTTCGTCTATTCGCAGACTTCCCCAGAGAAAAATAGGCTAAAAACTCCGAGTAAATCTCATTACAAATTTTCTTATTTTCTAATTTTAACTAAATCTGAAATTTGAATATCAATTAGTTACGAACATGCCCTGAGAACAAAGATTTGCTTTTTACTCAAATATTTCAGTCGAACCCAGGACCCGTCGTTCAAGAAGGAAACATTGTGAGGGAACCTGCCCGGGGACTGAAATCCACTCTGGTCAAGTTGCATTGGCAGCAACATCATAGAATTACAAGGCAATCGCTAAAATATTTAAAAAAAAAACGTGTAAAACAAAAGAGGCTTAGTGCAAAACCATTCAACAAGCATAACAACACAACACCATACGAACTCCATTGATTACAACAACATAACCTGTCTACTATCGATAGCATTTGTTTTTGCAGACCCGGGTAACCCTTCTCGGTAACGGGTAACAATAACAAGAGGAAATTAGTTGGGACAGGCACCCGGATATTAGGGCTGCTCAACTTAAACTATAGGCAAAGAAAGCTTTATGTGAGGTTTTCGAGTGAGTGGGTTTTTTCTATTAACCTAATCGAATTTCTTGTTAGTTTATAGCAGACTATTTAAGCAGTATCTACCACAGCTGTAGGCGAAAATTGAGATACTTTAGTTCTCTATTTAGAAAGCCTCTGATTTTGTTTTCAATATATGAATGATACATAATTTCTGCATTTTCTTCATTAATTTAAACCACACTAGACGTTCAGACTATGTTCTATTTAGATATATTACAATACCTATAGGTTTGAACTAGCACAGGATCCAGTATTCTCCATATCTATTTATGTTAAATATAAAGCCCCGACTCACTGACTCAACAACGACGCCCAACCAAAACCTTTGGACTCAGAAATCTGATATTTCGTTTAGAGGTTCTTTTGATCACGTTGGCAACGAAAAAGGAAGGGTTTTATGAAATATTATCTTTTCCAGCTCCCTAACCTCCCTATGAGTGACCAAGTCACGAAGCTAAACCATTGATATTTTGGTCCAGTAATTTCAACAGAATACAAACAAGCTAAAACAGACTAAAGAAATGTTAGACATGACCTCAAATATCTCATGATTGTATTCAGACCAGTAAGTACCTGTAAATAATTCAAATTCCTTAAATATTTCACTTATTAGACAACCCTACCCAGCTGGGTATAACAGGGTACCCTGGTACTAATTCTGAGGCCAATTTCAATAATAACAATCCGAATTATTCGCACTCACGTTCCCTGTATGGGCTTAGGTTACTTGAAAATGTATTGGGAAGTGCTCTCCTCTAAATGTTATCGTAAGCTTGTTTTTGTGCGAAAAAAACTGTGTTGAAAACATATGCATTTTTATGCTCATTAAAATAGGAGTCAAAATATTTTTATTTGTTCCAATAAACAACCAAGAACAAAGCAACAAAACTACCTATCACCGATGATAAAATCTATGAATGATAACGCCTGAACGATTAAGTACCTACATTGCTGCATTTGGTTTACATCTTCACCTACAATCACATTGTACAGAAGCAATTTATGTATGAAATTGATATCGATCTCGACGCGTAGACATCGGCCTTAAGATCCATCGTAGACCCCACAAGATGCTACAAATCGATCAAGTGTTTGTAACAAATCTCGGGTGACCCAAACTAATAAATTCTAGACTCTAAACTTATACATAATATAATTCTAGTATAATATAATTCTAGTATAAACTTATACATAATATAATATTCGTTTTTATAATAATAATATAATTTTAAATAAGTACCTACCTACTTACTGACTGATATGTTTTTCTTCTTTTTTTTTCTTTGTTTTTGTTTTTTTTTTTCTTGTGTACAAAAATATTTAATTTGTCATTACGCCGAGTAGTACTGTGTTCTCTTAAATACTCTTACTAGGTTGACTGGAAGAAATCCCCTCGTGGGATAAGTCCGCCTTTGTAAACTTCCTATTACTGTAAACTTGTTATCCTCTGTATTATCATTGTACAATAAAGAATAAATACATACATACATACATACATACTCTGCAAAACAGAACGCCCATAAAATATCACGCCCATCTGAAACCGCATCGGTTCGTGTGTTACCATAAAATGACAATAAAATTATGCTTTGGCACCATCACGATGTTTTCTTGGCTTTTAAGCCGAGGCTTTGAAGTGAGCTATCGGCGGAGACGATATTTTTAAAAATGGACCAAAAAGAACGTGTCAAAGTAATTTTTGTTGTCTAGCCTACTCCGTCCCACTGCTGGACAAAGGCCTCCCCCTCTTTTCTCCATTCGTCCCATTGAGGTAATATAATATAATAAATGTTGTTCATTTCTTTCTGTTTTTATAAAAGAACGTTTCAAATTATTTTTATATTAGATAATTTTCCACGTTAAAAAAACGCATGAGTCACCGACTTGAATCCCAAAAACAGTTCGCACAAAGTAGATAACTAGTATTTTTTACAGACTACAATGCCTATTAGCAGATAAGCACAAACGAAAATGTCACTCATTTATTTAGATGACGTTCTGGTTTGTAGTATTTATTTGTTTTTGTTTATTTTTTTAAAAGTGCTGAGTTATTTTCGATAAAATTTATATGGGTATACTCTTTCGAACAAAAAAGAATTTTGAAAATCGGTCCATAATTGGCGGAGAAATCGGTGAACATACATAAAAAAAAATACATACAGTCGAAGATAGAACCTCCTCCTTTTTTGAGGTCGGTTAAAAAATAGACGTGACAACATCCAAAGTGTTATCGTAACTTATTAAAACTGTTGAAAATATGAAGGAGCTTTAACTTTATACTGCACGTCACTCCTTGGTAGATTATAGGAAAACTACTATTTCTAAAGGTTTATTAGCAGAATGTAATCGCTGTTCCTATGGCTGTAGGTTTATAAAGCCGCAAAGAGAATTAAATTTTATAATATTCTGGTATTTTCCTTTTAATGTTGATTTTTGTCGTCTGCTTGCTTAATGAAAACGATGCTTTTCCAAGGCGTGTGGTAATAATTTCACGGAATGTCGTTCATTTCGTCTCTTTGTTTTTTTGTGCTGGCAACTTTGATAAATGAGAGCTCTGTGCTGCTTAATAATAGTGCTATGAGAGTATAATTTTAGTATTTCTGTCGCGAAAGAGTAATTAGAGGTGGTTGGGAAATATGTTTGTCGCCTGTGAGGGAAAAGCGGAATAAAAAGATTGAACGAAAAAGAGTTTTCTACAAAGAGGAGCGCGCATTTTTATTCTGCAAGAGCCAATTAAACTACATAATGAACTTTTTAAAACATAGACGAGACAAAAATAAAATGAAAATTGTAGAACATAATAACTCAAACACTGTGAATTAAAATAAGTAACATATATTAATAAGAAAATATAGATGGTGATTGAAAAAAAATTACGACATTTTGCATTGATATTGAATTCTATCAGGGGTTGACAAAAGAAAAAAAAACTGTAAAAAAATAAATAGTTGATTATATTCAAAAACAATGTTTTTTCGTGTTTAGCAAACCCTTTCATTTAATATCCATAACATGGGAATGCAAAATAAAAGATAGATATATATAAATATAAAAGATATAAAAGAGATATAAGAGATATAAAAGATAGATGGAATACTTTATTCCATATTTAAAAAGGTAAGACAAAACATACAACGAAAAGAGTGCTAGGGCGGCCTGATCGTAAAACAGCGATCTCTTCCAGGCACGCCATGTTGCGTTCTCCGCCATATTGTATTTTGAATTACGTTACTTAGCTAACACGCATTGTCAAAATTGACCCGAACATACAAACTTGCATAACATACTAAAATCTAGTAAAAATCAATCTAAGGAATCATAAGAAAGGATATATGCCAATGAAACATAAAAACAGATAAACAACATCCGATTGCTTATCTTTTTGCATAAAGCAATCTCATTTTTGATTCAAAGTAATTAAATACAATCTAAGTGAATCGAAAGTATATAGTGCAGGCGGTGCAATAAAAAAGTTATCGATAAAAAAGTTTTATTTTTATTTTAGTGCCGTAACAGCCTCTGTCCTTCCGGTCCATTTGAGGGCCACCTCGTAAAACTATGGGCCGTAAGCTTTATTCCAATAGCTGAACTCTAAAATAAATATTTTTAAAGGGACCATTTGTTTTCGCAATAAAATTCCGAGTGCTGCTGATAAAAAGTTGCTTTTTGAGTTAGATTGAAGGGTTTGAGATTCAAATAATATCACTTTTGAAAATATATTTTACTCTGTACAGAAACTCAAGTACAACGTGAAAATAACGTGGTCAAATGTCAAAAAAGTATTGAAATTACAACGCCGCCGAAGGCGATCAAGCCTTACACGGAGCCCTCGCGTAATAAAAGTGGCGTGACTCGTATGTTTATCACGGGTTGTGCTAGCTATGCCAATAGCGAAAAATACAAGTACTAGCTGTCATCTCTGTCCAGCTAAGCAGCATAAGTACTGTGACATAATTTTATCACATGCATCACGTTCGGCCTTCTCTTTCTATCGCATAGCGTTAATACGGAATAGGTAAAACCATATCAACAAGACGAAATTATGTTCCACGTTCGTGTTAGCCTCGCTGGGAGTCATTACGTGAATTTGATGTTCTATAATCACTTTGTATGACAGTAATAATAAAGAAAAAGTCTTAAAATAAGAAAAAACCGGCCAAGTGCGAGTCGGACTCGCGCACGAAAGGTTCCGTACCATTTTCTATAAAAACGAGCAAAAAAATCACGTTTTTGCATGGGAGCCTTAAATATATATTTTATTCCGTTTTTTAGTATTTTTTGTTATAGCGGCAATAAAAATACAGCATCTGTTAAAATTTCAACTGTCTAACTATCACGGTTCATGAGCCTGGTGAGATATAGACGGATAGACGGACGGACAGCGGAGTCTTTGTAATTGGTCCCGTTTTTATTCTTTGGGTACGGAACCCTAAAAACTAACAGCGTATTGTTTAAAAAACTTACACTTCTCCTTTTATAAAACTGGCATCGATAGCTTACCTGAAAAGAAAAATCACTATTAATTGTAAAATCAATCATTAAATTCATTAATAACATATGGACAAAAACGTCCCAAAAAGTTCTTGACTTTTTGATTTCAAGACTCACTATTAATGATATCATCAAAAATAAGACTTTCTTTAAAAATTAATCGCTTTAGAAAACCGAAACACTAACCTAAGAGGTAGTTCATAATCATAATCTCATACAAAACAATATACTTACCTATAAATATATCAGTACAGTTTACATTCAAACCCAACCCCTAAAGCAAACTACCTTCAAATAATAAGCCTCTAAGCCTATTATTGCCCAAAATGCCTGTCTATTATGTAATGTAATATGCTATCTCGTAGTATATTGGAAGGCTTTCACCTTCTAATAAAACGAAAAACGATCAAAACACACATTGAAGCCTGCGCCCCATGTCCAGTTCAAAGAAAATGAATAGAAAAAAGTATGAATAGGTGTAGTAGTGGTAAGGTTCTGCAGATAAAAAAAGTAAAAAAGATAATATATAAAAAAGTAAGGAAATTCAGTACTAATTTTAGGAAAAGAAAAATGTTCGGCGCGAATGGTGTTTTAAACCCAGGACCCCAGGATTAGATCTCTAGGTAATCTTACCTTAAAGAAATTAAGGATAAGCTAAATGTACTGGATGTATTTACTTACCTAGATATCATCTTCAAATAAGTTACGAACTCTTATGGATTTATGTGTACGCTGATTCCCATGTGTATTCAAAACTTACCTTTGGAAAAATTTAAGAAAATAATTAAACAAACACTTGTAAAATAGGCTATTACAGAATTTCGATTATTTTAGAAAAGCGTTAGTTAAAAATAGAAAATAAGGAAAAAATAATTGAAAATATCACCTCTCAGAGTTTCTTGCCCCTATTCTTCTCGGGGGAAGACTGCACCTTTGCGAATAGACATAGTGATACACAAATGTAATTAACGTTTTAAGTGACTTCAAGTCTCGAAACAAATTATTTTTGACTTTAAGGCGACTACAGCACCTAAATTACGATTTTATGATGCGTAGATAAGCATGATGCACTGCATTAAATCGAAGAAAAAAATACTACGGTAATATTCAGGACATAAACTAGATAAGTAGTTGGCTGAAAACATGATTCAGCACTTTTGGTTCAATAGAAAAAGCTCACAAAGTCACCTCTAATACCCAATATTGTGTATCTTTTAAGCTGTAAAAACGATAGTAAAATGCACACAGGAACTTGAATTTGCTATCAAAATGTTCGTGATTGAACACTCTCGATAAGTAGTTAACGCATTTTTCGATTTAAGCTGTTACCTTTCCATAAATCTCATTTTTCTAACTTTCGAACATGTTTTTACGCACGCACGCTTTCATAGTCCGTAAACTTCGTGTATCGACACTGTTCGCACTGCCGGCCCAGGCCTGTTGAGAGACGGAGATGGCACTATTCCTATGTGTGCTGCCTTTATCGGGTGCTGTAGTCGCCTTAAGCTTTGAGAAGATACTATTAAACCACAAAGGGTTTGTCTTAGTGTTTTATTCTTCAGTTTAAGTCTTTGTGTATTTATTTATTTACAGTTCTTTGCACACATGACTTATAGACATAAAATTACAAACAGAAATACGACACAAAAGGTTAACTTATCTCTAAAAGGAAATTTCTGCCAGAATAGGAAGAAATTAGGGTTAAGGCTTATTTATTTATGGTTAAGGAACCCTAAAACATGTAGCGTGTATACTGATAATAAACAACAGAATCTGTTACGTTGTGCAGCCTATGAGGCTTACCACTTTGCAGTAATGAAAAAAAAAACCTTTTTTTTTCAAAAGATTTTATCAATAGCACGATAAACTGCAATTAAGACCCTCTGATTTAATAAAATGTCCCTTACTTACCACACATACGGAGCATTTTATAATTAAAATTGTATTTCATATTAATGGGAAAACTGTCACTTTGACAAATTATGACTCTTCATAAATTCCGTAATTACGAATAAACAAGTAATTGATGTAATTTTACATTTTAATAACCTACTTTGTGAATTTAACAGTGGTTTTAAGTTAAACCAGCTTACGCTGGACAATAGTAGTGTCAGTCTTACGAGTATACTTACAATACAATACAATACTCTTTATTGCACACAAAAAAAAATACATAAAACATAACATTAAACAAAAACAAATGTTCATGATGTAGTGTACAATCCGGCGGCCTTATTGCTATAGAGCAATTTCTTCCAGACAACCGGGGGGTGAAGGAACCGATACAGAAGGTGAAGCGGTAGACGTGCAAAGAGTAATATACCTTATACATATCTATACCTAAATATATAACATGTACATACACACAAATAAATGATGGAAAACATTAAATATTACATATATATATACATATCTACTTACGGTATTATGATCGGCTAAAACTCGAAAGTTTTTCGCAGGTTTGGGAGTGAAAGAAAAACTTAGAATGTGCTACCTGCAAACTCTTTCCAGGCATACTGTAGAAGTCAGTCAGTGAAACTTGAAAGTTTTGCTGTATCTTGGACAAAAGGCTGACAACCTATCACTCTATATTCAGGTTTTATCAAGTAACCCTCAGAATGTATGTCAAATGTGACGTCAAATAGTTTAAGGCATGATGCTCTGCCTACCCCTATAGGGATATAAGGCGTGTGTGTATGTTTGTCTGTACCAAACTTTCTAGTGTCGCTTAGCAAATTATGCTGCATTATCTACTGTATGGTATAGATAAATTAAAACTCTTTATAATAGCATACAATCGCAAAAAAAGTACCCAAAGGTGGCTTTATCTCTAAGCACAATCTATTCCAGGCAAACCTGGTATAGGCGCTAGTACTATTAAGTATGCTGTGGATAAATGCGGTTAGACCTTTATATACCTATAAATCTAAAGTTTAAAAAAACTTCTTCCCAAAATTCAATACAACTTTTTCTAAATTAAAAAATGTTAAGCTAAAAATGTCCTTTTAAACTTTTTGTTTCCCTTCGCCACAACGCTAATTAAGGAAAAAAGGTAAAATCCCAAGGAGAAGATAATCTCTCATACCTACTACGTTTTAATAAGAGCCACGTATTTTACTTTTAATTAAAAATTCGCACGTCATCCGGCCAAACTCCATTGTCGTATGGCCACGAAGCGAGAGCTGAACCTATTAAAATGTTTCGGGGTGTATTTGTCATTGGCTCTACAATATTTTACAGGTAATATGTCAGTACGCATCCCAATGGGGTCCAAATTAGCTAGCAAGACTTCAAAGGATGATCCTACATATGAAAATGAACAACTTTCTCCAAAAACCTAAAAGGAACTATTAAAAAAACGAGTTTTTTATGATTTTTGCCAATAATTCCAGGGAAAGAAAAATGTTCAGCGCGAATGAAACTTGCACCCACGGCCCCAGGATTAAATCTCCTGCAGCTCTAGCACGATAACGACAAACTCGCGCTCGGCTCAAACTGAAACTTCACTTTGATTGCGCGAAGGTCCTGCGCAAAGGCGCGAGCAAACCTATGGCGTTGTCAATGTTGACATTTTGACGTAGGACCGCGGAGTTGTCGCGGCACTATCACTATCGTACTCGGCCTACTGGTCTCCTTTTTTTAAAAAAAAACGAATGCGTTCGTTCTTGACCACATTCTAGCCCACTTTAAAGGTTACTCCTGACTCGGGAGACACCTGATTTTTCTTGACCTAAAATGTTTGTGAATATCCCACAACCAACTACTGGAACTAGCGGTAAAACGACCGAATTACTAGTACAAGAGGGTGTTTTAAAAATACTTAATTAGTTTTCGCTAACTAACATTTATTCAACCAGCGATATTTTGTACAACGTTTTTCAAAAACGCTCTATCTTTTGTTAAATCACTTTTCCTGGCCACACCATGAGAAATGTGGGTTGCATTTAGAAAGAATAATAATGAAATATTGCAGTGGTCCTTCTATCTTGATGCGGCGAATACCAAACAATTTTTCATCTGAGACTTCTCAGTACTGTTTTACAAGTATTTCCATTGTAAAAGCCGAAGAATTTCATTTCAGTCTTTAATGTTGAATATTAGATGATCCCACTGGTTCAGAGAAATGACAGTTATTTTTTAAAGGTTTTGTTTTGTACTTACAGGGCAAAGCATTTATTAAACTACTTTAAAAAAAGGAGGAGATTCTATGTTCGACTGTATGTATCTTGTTTTTATGTATGTGCACCGATTCCTCTGCCAAATGTGAACTGATTATTAAAACTATTGTTTATTCGAAAGAGTTTACTGCAGAGGTGGTCTCTTTGTCTCCAAATCAGAATCTGATGATGGGATCTCAAGGAAATCGAGGGCAACCCTCTAATTTAATGGGTATTTACAGTCTTTCTCACATTCATTCTATTATTTACACTTAACAAGTGAAGAAATAAATAAACTTTTTAATTAAAAAATATAAACCAACTTCAAAAAAGCGATCAATAAAATACAGCATTATTTAATGTGCTAAGTCGGTGCGAAGGCGGACGTACGTTTAGCCTAAATCAAACTTATTTGGCTTGTTTGAAAATGGTTGATTTTTTTGTAATTCTAAACACCGTTGTGCGAAACCACTCATCTACCTGACGATGCAATCAAAAATACTTTAACCCTCGGCATACCAGGTGAAAATTTGTAACATGCCATACAAGGTGGGGTGTGACATACCCTAACAAAATGGTCGCTGTAATCAGATAGGAATAGGGCTACTGAATTATTATTGCATATTTTTGAAATTGAACATAACCTGAGTAGCACTGTATAAAAAAAAAGAAATAGATTAAATGGTTTGTTGAAAAAGGGTAGCGAAAATGCCATCTTTTGACTACTAATTTAGACTTGAAATTACCCTAAGAATTGATAATTACCAATGTTTGTAATTAAACTAACTAAATTTAAAAACATTGAACAACGATGATACATCTTTAAATTTTTACTTCAATCTCGAGGTAGGAGTTCTTTAGTTCGCCATAATTGAATTTTGTATATGCTCAAATAACAACAACTCTAAGCAAAAACGCATCTAGAGCCCTAAAAAACGCACGCACCACTAAACCAATGGTACTTACCAGTGTAACAACGTCACAATTCCAGCTACTGAGAGCTTCAGATTCCGCGCACGAAAATTTTTGAAAATATATTGATTTTTCACCGCCTGGGGTTTATTACACCCCACCTGGTTTGGGGAGGGTTAATAAATTTATATAAAGCCTTCTAAGCAACACTACACTAATATTATGCGCCAGTGTCAATAACATTTTACCGTCCCGTAGTGTGGCAACATTTCATGCAATCAGACCTTTAGTTTGTCCATAATCAACGTAACATTGACTAGATTCTTTCATTAGCCTTCTCTGTAACCCAGCAGGGGGTGAAAGGGGTAAAAGGGGGGCACAGTAGGGGATCGAGGGTTTCCTCTTACCCTTCGTGACAACGATCTATTCATTGGGAAAATGGAGAAACAACGTTTCGTTCCTGCATGTAAGTAATTTATAGATACCATATGTTCACAGCGATGTTAAAATAGGCAAGGTTTTTACTGAACATCAAATTTTATATTTTACTAGCTTTCCGCTCGCGTCCTAATTTTTTTTTAAATAAAAAGTAACCTATAAACCTCACGGAGCCCGAGACCTTTCCAACGAATGCAAAACCGTGGAAATCGGTTCGTGCGTTCTGGAGTTATAGCGTCAGGAAGGAAAACCCGACTTATTTTTATATAGTAGACTAAATTTTACTAAATAGAAACTGAAAGTTATTATTTACTATAAAGACTTTTTATCGCCACAGTGGACAACGAAAATATAACTTCTAAACTCTCTTCTACACTAATATTATAAAGAGAAAAGATTTGTATTTTTGTATTAACGTATAAACTTAAAAACTACTGGACCGATTTCAAAAATTCTTTCACCATTAGAATGCTACATTATTCCTGAGTAACATAGGCTACATAATTTTTCCTAATTCCCACAGGAACGAAGTCCCGAGCGGAATGCTAGTCTTTTATAGTAGGTATTATAGAAGGAATCTCAAGTCTTTATCTATACTTTAGTATTGATGGTCTCTTTCTCTCACAATCAAAATTACAAGGACGACTGCTACTCAAGTATAGATCAGAGTCTGAGTCGTGTTCTGCTATACGGACCTTCGTTTGTTTGAAATTCTGTTTGGTGTTTTTGTTGCATAAAAAGTGCATAAAAGTGTCCTGAATAAAAAGTGTATCTATCTAAATTTAAAATAAGACGGGCAAGTGCGAGTCAGACTCGCGCACAAAAGGTTCCTTTCCGTACCATTATCTTTAAAACCGGCCAAGTGCGAGTCGGACTCTATAAAAACCATTACCTCTATAAAAGCGGCAAAAAAATCAAGTTTGTTGTATGGGAGCCCCCTTAAATATTTAATTTATTCTTCTTTTTAGTATTTGTTGTTATAGCAGAAACCGAAGTACATCATCTGTGAAAATTTCAACCTTGTAACTATCACAGTTCATGAGATACAGCCTCGGACAGACTTTCTATAAAAACGAGCAAAAAAATCACTTTATTTGTATGGGAGCCCCCTTAAATATTCTAGGAAATGTTAATCCATAAAATACTATTTCTACCTACAGTGAGAACCAATACCTACGGTGTAATCTGTGTATTACGTATTTACTCAGTTTGCATTTGCCAATTAAATTAATAGTATTAAAAAAAGTATCGAGTTTGACATGAAGTAATTACCACCTACACGTATTCCGGCGGTGTCAGGTTTGTTGCTGTACAACGAGTTTTAATAATGACAATTATATTCTGCTTGACGGTATCAAGCAGGCGTAGGGCGTGGTAACTGATAATATACATATTTTGTGATTAAAATGTTTTGTGGTAAATTTGTAGATATATTTGGTCAGATGGGAGTGTTCGTTTACTGGTGCATGAGCAGCTAGCGGGAGTACGATTTAAAGTCCGGAATCCGTATTACTATACTTTTAATTATTCCTTACAAACTCACTTATTTTATGCGTAAACTAATGTGAAGGAATTATGTACTGATGTATTAACTGTTATGACCGACGCGGGCGACGACTGGAAATCCACTGTCGTTCACCGCGCTCCTCTGAGCTCGGGCGACGTGCAAATCGCCGCGTCGACACAATGTGTCACCACATCATTCCTCCCCTTTTTTTTTAAAAAAAAATGAAATCCTTAAAATATCTTAAAATTAAAACTTACTCTAAATATCTCAACAGTACGACACAAGTACAATGTAAGTCAACGGAATTTGCTGATGCTATGTCTACGGTCGCCGTCTCGCCCGCTGTGACGCGATAAGCGAGGAATGTAACACGATTCTTTTAACAAACGACGTTCGTAAATGAATTCTCAAACTTACTTGCAATATCACGCTATGTTTTTATAAGGGTAGGCAGAGCATCATCCTAACACAAATTTTCAAATTAAATTCTCTTACTGAAATCAAAACTTCTTTTTATTTTACTGTGTCCACCAACTAATCCTAACATTTACCTTAAAACATTAAAATTGTAATACTTAACTAAGACATTTAAACTAGGAATACACTACTTTAGCTGTTGTTGTTTGTGCTTTAGGTTGTACACTTTCCACTTTAATCACTGGTAACGTGTTTACGTCCGTAATTTGCTTTGTAATAAACCTTCCAACTCTTCTTCTTAGCTGTCGAAACAACAAGTAGCCAACGGTGATACATAATAATACCAAAATCGTAATTATTAGTATTCCATAACTGTCGCTTAACTGTTTCTCTACCGTTGCTTGATTTATAACCAAATTTTCTTTAGTTTCTTTAGTTGTTTGATTTCCCATTTCCTTTACTTTCTTTTTTACTAGGTACCAAAATTTAAATTTTTTTAAGTTAATATTCTTCGACGTCTCTGAATTAAATGATGTTACCTATTGTTTCGACTTCTCTGAATATATACTTGACTTAACTGAGTATGCTTATTTATTTATCCTTCAAAAATACAATAAACGCACGTACTTACTTACTAATCTAGTTCCTATTTTATTTCCTTATTGCATAAATCTTACTGGTTTCCTACTTATTCTACCACTACGCGTAATTTTAGCGTCAGGGCTGTCACAAACCTTTTCTTTTTCTGACTCTATTATTTTCTGACTGTTTTTAACATTCTCATTTATTAATTCATATGCTGGCTTCAACCTATCTATAGATATAAATGCTTTTCTTTCGGGTAACTGAACTTGAAAAACTTTGTCCGTCCTAGTAATAACTGAATAGGGTCCGTCGTAAGGCGGTTGTAACGGTTTTCTTACCGCGTCCACCCTTACGTAGACTTTTTCACATGTTTTTAAATCTTTACTGACAAATATCTTCCTACTATTTAAGGTTTCTCTTTTACAAGGTTGAATTTCTTTGATAGCTTGCTTCAAATTCGTTACATAATTCTGAATATCAGTTTCTACCTTAATATCTGAATTGTAAAAATCCCCTGGTAACCTTAAAGTTGTACCGTAAACTATTTCTGAAGCACTAATATTTGTGTCAACCCTAACTGCTGTCCTTAATCCTAACAAAACAGTTGGTAATTCATCTACCCATGATTTTGTTGAAAATCTGGCTGCCAAGGCTACTTTTAAAGATCGATGCCAACGTTCAACAGCACCATTACTTTGTGGATGATATGGGGTTGTCCTTATACGCCTAATTACCAAGCGTTCCGTAAGGAGTGAAAAAAGGTTACTTTCGAATTGTCTACCTTGATCCGTAGTCACTTTTATAGGACATCCGAATCTTGTAATCCACCCTTCATAAAATACTCTACAGACAACCTCCGCCGTCATCTCTTTAATTGGAAATGCTTCTGGCCACCGCGTGTAACGGTCAATAATCGTTACTAAGTATCTATAACCTTCGGGTGATGTGCTTAATGGGCCAACTATGTCTATATGCACATGTTGAAAACGATCCACGACCTCAAATTTACCTAAATCGGATACAGTATGTCTCTGAATTTTAACTCGCTGACAGGCATTACAAGTCTTTGCCCAATTCCTAACATCTTTATTCATTCCGGGCCAAAAATATCTTTTATTAATAAGATTCAAAGTCGCTCTAACTCCAGGATGGCTTAAACCATGAGAAGCGTCAAAAACTATGCGTCTAAATTTTTCCGTTAAATATGGCCTGCATTGACTTGTTGACGTTTCACAAATAATTTGATCCGTGCTATCCGGTAAGGAAATATGTTTAAAAAGCAACTTGCCATTTGATTCGCATAACAATTGCGCAAGCTGTTTGTCACGGCTTTGGTCACGAGCTAATTCTGCGAAGTCTAACGCTGTGGGGCATGTTATTTCCTCCACGCGCGATAAGGCGTCAGCAACTACATTGTCACTACCACACACGTGCCTAATGTCCGTTGTAAATTCACTAATGAACATTATATGTCGCGCCCTTCTAGGTAACTCTTTTTCACTCCCTAGTTTACTGAATGCGCAAGTAAGAGGCTTGTGGTCAGTATAAACGACTAATTGACGACCTTCGACCATATAACGAAAGTGAGCAATCGCCAAATATATGGCTAAAAGCTCTCTATCATAAGTACTATATTTCTTTTGTGCCTCTGACAATCGTTTAGAAAAATAACCTAATGGTTTCCAATCCTTACCTTCTTTTTGCTGAAGTACAGCGCCCACACACGAGTCTGAAGCGTCTGTCATAAGCGCTAAAGGGGTGTCAGATGTCGGATGCGATAAAGTAGTAGTTACCTGCAAGTTTTTCTTGCACTTCTCAAACTGTTGAATCGCCTTTTCATTCCAAATTATTTTCGTCTTGTCTTTTCGTTTCGTATTATGTAAAAATTTATCCAACTCTGATTGGTCCTCTGCTGCCTTTGGGATAAAAGATCTATAAAAATTTAACATACCTAAAAATCTCCTCATCTCCTCGACGGTGGTTGGCCTGGGGAAGTCGATGATCGCCTTCACCTTCTCCCCCAGTGGCCGTATCCCAGATGACGAGACTTGATGACCTAGAAATTCTAATTCACTCTTTCCAAAAACACATTTTCCAAGATTAATAGTGATTCCATAGTTATTTAATTTTTCAAAAACTTCCCTTAAGTGCTTCCTGTGTTGTGTGACGTCATCGCTAGCTACTATAACGTCATCCAAATAGATAAATAAATAGTCTAAACCTGATAGAACGCTGTGAGACATAAATCTTTGAAAAGTTTGAGCAGCGTTTTTTAAACCGAAGGGCATTCGAGTGAATTCGAATAAGCCAAACGGTGTTATTACCGCTGTTTTCTCTATATCGCTTTCATTTACAGGAATACAATTATAGGCCCTATTTATATCTAGCTTAGAGAACACTTTTTTACCTGCCAGAACGTAAGTGAAGTCACGCAGCCTAGGAACGGGATACTTATCGGGCTTGGTGACAGCATTTAGTCGCCTATAATCACCACAAGGCCGAATCTCACCGTTTTTCTTGGGAACTATGTGTAAAGGACTCGCCCATGGACTCT
This sequence comes from Aproaerema taeniolella, assembly GCA_949987775.1. NCBI lineage: Eukaryota > Metazoa > Arthropoda > Insecta > Lepidoptera > Gelechiidae > Aproaerema > Aproaerema taeniolella. The sequence continues at coordinate 15,334,270 of OX465262.1, forward strand.
TGCTTGGTCTACAAATACCCATACTAGTCATAATCCTAAATTCCTCTTTCGCCCTAGTATAACGATCAGGCGGTAGTGGCCTGGCTCGTGCCTGAATAGGTGTACCTTCAGTTTCTATAAAATGACATACATTATGTTTGGGTGTTTCTTTGAATGACACAGGTTTCGTCAAATCAGGGTAATCAGATAACAAATCGCAATAAGGGTGATTTTGATCTAATGTTGTGATTGAACCTTCTTGCGAACTTGATATATTAGTCTTTATATTAAGATTTGTTACCTGATCCACTAACCTACGAGCACTTAAATCCACTAATAACTTATATTTAACTAAAAAGTCTGCCCCAATAATGGGTTGTTTAACATCTGCTACTATAAAAGTCCATACGAAAGCTCTTCTTAATTTTAAGTCCAGTTCCATAGTATGTAAGCCATAAGTTTTAATAGGTGTACCGTTCGCAGCATAGAGTTTATAATCGTTAGACACTATATTTTTTTTTTGAAAATGCACTGACCATTTAGGTAACACTGACACATTTGCACCGCTGTCTATTAAAAAATTTAAACCTGATTTCACATCACGCACACTAAGACGGTAATTTTTGCTGATGGTACAGCCGCCCGTCGCCGACTGCACAGCCCTCAGTTTTCCGGTTTTTTGTCATCTTTCCAATTACAGGGTTCCACACATTTGTGCGCTCTGTTCTTGTATTTATAATGGTAGTAGCATAACCAATCAGGATCTGTCTCAGTTCTTTTATTTTTATTACCAAATCTAGTGGATCTAGAACGTGAACGCGACCTAAAACGACCTCGGCCGCCCCTGTTATACTGACGCCCTCGTGCTGTTTCCAGTTTTTGTAATCTATCGCCCAATTTTTTTATTTCAGCTATTATGTTGCCCTCTGATTTAGAAGCTTCCGGCTGCACCACCGATATATTTGATGTATTTCTAATGGTTTCGCTCACCTTATCAGCCATTTTAGCCAGTTGTTCCAACTCGTGGGTTTCTGTCGCTGCCAACACGCTGCGAACTGACGGTGGAAGGAGGTTCTGCCACAGGTTAATTTCTCAGCCGCCCACTTACTTGTAGCTGGAGAAATGTTCTGCCGCCGCCGCGCCGGATATTGGTGAGTGGTTCCCTTTTCAAGTTCACTACACTGCGCTGCCCCGCACCTTATTCACGGGGTCACCAGTTTTGTGATTAAAATGTTTTGTGGTAAATTTGTAGATATATTTGGTCAGATGGGAGTGTTCGTTTACTGGTGCATGAGCAGCTAGCGGGAGTACGATTTAAAGTCCGGAATCCGTATTACTATACTTTTAATTATTCCTTACAAACTCACTTATTTTATGCGTAAACTAATGTGAAGGAATTATGTACTGATGTATTAACTGTTATGACCGACGCGGGCGACGACTGGAAATCCACTGTCGTTCACCGCGCTCCTCTGAGCTCGGGCGACGTGCAAATCGCCGCGTCGACACAATGTGTCACCACACATACTTTAAATATATAAATATGTATACAGAGTGTTTCATAAAAAAATATTGTTTATTGTACAATAAAGTATTTATACATAAAAATACTCAATTAAGAGAATATCCAAAAATAAAAATAAAGATTAATGCTCAGCTCTATTTCAAATGTATGTAAAAATAAACCTGTTGTTGTAATAAAACATAAATATTTTGTATTAATTTTGAGGTTATCTCAATTATGAGGCTCACAGAAAGCTTAAGTTCACGTTTCAAGGCTTAAAACGTCATCACTAACCTAATTTAAATAAAAAAACCTGTTATAAGCTTTCTTCGTCTTCCAATTAAAAGTAAAAAACACAATTTTATCAACATAATTAGTTTTGTGATCCTTTTTCCACTGCTGAGTTTCCGTTTGCGTGTTTATAATTACTTTTAAATATTTGAACAGCAATTTCGGTGAAATCGATACTTTGAAGTAGGACAAGTGCTACAAAGGATAATCTATACAGTATATAGAAGTTACGAAAGGCAAAGTTGTGCAGCTTGTAGGAGTAGATAGGTAGGTAGGTGAATAGGAATGACGACTACATTTAAAAAATTTGCATTCTGTTTAGTCCGTCCGTTCGATCGTCCAAAAATACGGGACACGTATCTTTCGCTTGATCAAATTAATAAAAAAATACAAAGATAAAGAGCATTAAAGTTCCGGAGTGGGGGCTTGTGACGTCACTTCTAAGTAAAAATTGTTCCTAGGCGTGACGTTACGCGAAACTTTAACGCACTGTATCGTCGTTATTTTTTGTTTATGAAAAAAAAAAGAAAAAATACGTGTCCAACATTTTTTTTAAATCTAACTGACGTACTAATTAGTTTTTTTAGTCGTCTAGCCTATTGCCATCATTGTCCGGCACAGTAAATGCACCAACTCTTACTCTTAGGTATCATCTAAAAAAATTTTGATCTCCCATACAAAATGCGCTTTATGCTAAGTTTGTATGGGAACTCAAATTTTTTTTTCGTATTTTGACCTATGTTCCTTGGGAAAGTTGTTCAGTTACATGGACTGATTAACCACCAGAGAGGTTAAAAGAGAGATTTAGGTATATTTATATTTAGGTAGAACTGCATATTTCTTGAAAATATTGTGCTCTATTTTTTTATTTGTGTAACATTATGTTGTCTGAAGAATGTTACACGTGCCACGTTTTTGTTTTTCCCATCTCTTGCATCTTGATTTTCCCAAAATCCCATCCCTCTTATTTACATTTAAAATTACAAAAAATGTTAAATTGTAGACACACACACACATACACAAGCTCACGACTATAAGAAATCCCTAACGAGGTGGGCAGAGTATCAGTGTTTCTAGGGAACTATACACATTAACACGGTCTAGGAATATTGCACGATTTGTTATCCAAAAGAGGTTTGAGAAAATGAAAAAAAAAGCAGGCAAAAAGTGTTGTTTTTTTCACAAATTTCAAGTAAAACTAAAATTTATTGACTAGAATTAAAAATTCAGGTTTAGCACTTGCTCGTCTAAATATTATGGCCCTCCATGTATCTCCAGTATGCTATTATAGCTTCTCAAACAGACCTCTTTTGTATGAGAAATCGTGTAATATCCATTGAGGTAAATATTACTAGGCAATATCCCTAGTTCGTGTTGCCACGTTTGATACAAATTGACAGGGGAATCTGAAGGCACTGGACCATGGTTATACTTTCAGTAGCCTAGTTATGCATTGTAATTCAACAGGAACTAAGTTTTATCTTAGGCGTTATACGGACGATGCCTAAGGAAGAATTTTACTTAATTCCCACAGAAATAAATTCATCGTCTAATAGGCTATCTTGGTATTCTCATTTGGAGCATGTCATAAATAGGGTAAGAAAATTGTCTTGGGTCTTTAAGTCATTACGAAATGTTGTACCTAGGAACTCTAATCCACAGGTTCAGGATTGCTCATACAATCTTTTAAATTATATCTATATTTCTCTTGTGCAATCTATTTTAATTTATTGTATAATTGTTTGGGGCGGGTGTGTAAAAACTTATCTTATAGATTTAGAGAGAGCACAGAGAGCTTTAATTAAAATAATGTATTATAAAAATAAGATGTTCTCTACTACATCTCTTTATAAAGAATGCAATCTTCTTTCAATACGGCAACTATACATTTTAACTTCCGTCTTGAAAAAACACAAATCTATAGAATATAACCGTATATCTAACTCCCGTAGAAGGAAAGACATCGTTGCAATTGTCCCTTAAACTAAAACCTCCTTTGCACAAAGACAATATTATGTGAGATCCTCAATGTTATATAATAGAATTAATAAGGAACTAAATATTTATGATAAATTATACTATGAATCTAAAGTAATTATAACTGAATGGCTTAAAACTAAAAACTATAAAGAAACAGAGGCTTTTCTAGTAATAATAACATAAAACATTATATACAAAATGTTCGTAACTCACACACACACATACTCACTCCTACACACACACATTCACATACACACACACGCATAGACACTCACATACACAAGAATTTATGTTTTTTATGTTTTTTACTTTCTATTTTTACTTTTTGCTTTTTTGTTTTACTAATATTGTATCTGACGTGTTTTTTATGGAAGAGCGGAGTCTTCTGACACAGGCGTACACGCTTAAAAGAAGACTCCAATCAACATTGTTCATGTACGTGTATTTCAAAAATAAAGAATTTTGTAATTTTTTTGTAATTTTTGTAATAGGCTTTACAATAGCCAATAGTTGCACAAATATGGAAACTCTACTGTAAAATAAATGTAATGAATACTTACCAAGCAATATATTATTCAAAACAGAGAACATGAGTTTACGGGAATTTATTCGATAAATACATGTTACATTGATAATTGTCTTCGAAATACAAGTATTCAAATTATTTGTTTTAGAAGTATCAAAATGTTTTTTCTTTTAATTTTATTCATTAATAAAGGATGCCCGGGACTTCGTTTCCGTGGGAATTTCGTAAAATCCTTCCTTAATTTCCGCCTTCGTTACAAAAGGAACTTTTAAGTAAAATTATACTAAAAGTTATTTAAAAAATGCTCACTGCCAAGAAATTAATGTTTTTTTCGGGCCAAATAACAAAAAAACTCAAAACAGAAAGACCTAGTTTTAGACACTATGTTATAAGATTGATATTATGTTAGGATTAACGAGCATTACATCAAAATTTCACAGAGATCTGTTCAGATTTTCTTAAAAACAGCTTTTCAATTGCTTAAATATCCACAATTAAATAACGTCACGTCGAAGAATATTCCTGCTAACAGTTTTTCCATACAAGAACATTTATTTATCCCGATGCACCTATAAATAGATTCTCTCCCACGACAAACTTAATTTCAACCGTCGACCGTTACAGAAACGTAATAAGCAAAATTCCAGCCCATACTTTCTTCTAATCTTTCCAAGGGAAGGAGGTTTCATGTGAACTTCTGCACACCTTTTAATTAACCACGGTAAACGAGCCATTATTTTTTAATTAAATTAAAATCCACATGTACCTGCAGCTCTGGGCGAAGAGTACTAGTGGTACGGTACGGGTACATCCAGGCCTTTGTTTTGTAATTTTATCGGTTACATCTATATAAAAGAATATGGAACGCAGAAAATTAGGTGCAAAACTGCTCGACCGTATCCGAGACACCACGCTGCGTTGACAAACTAAGGTCACAGATGTGGCTCTAAATCTGCGAACCTTAAGTGGGACTAAGCAGAGCGCCTGATGCCTGATACCCTGTGGGTGTGGGCTAAAAAGACCACATAATAGACCCCTTCGAATGTGAAAAGGAGACGCTAACGAAAGCGATGGCGCGACGAATTGGACTCCACAAATTGATGGCAAGTAGTTGAAGCCATGGGATGTGGAAAAAGAAGGAGGGCTTTTTCCAGCAGTGGCATCCTGAGGGCTTGTTATAATAATAAACTATGACATCTACTTACTCATGCATAGGAAGGTCTTCGGCGGGAACTCAGCGTCAGTGGTTGTTTTGCCGATTTCATTTTTGTTTTCTACATCAAAAAATTGTTAAATGTAAAATAGTCGGTGAATTGTGCAGAAAATAATGCAGAACAATGTAGAGGATAGATTCTTAGATATGTCCCCATATGTGTTGCCACAATTCCACCAATACCGCGCTGCGCAGAAAATACACGACGGGGATGTCATGTATGGTAATGCTAATCAAAAAACCAAAAAATACGGAAAGGAGGTAAGTATTACAGTATGTATTTTTAAATTTAAAACAATGTGATGTAATAAAATAATATCTGCTCCGTTTGGAACCGACAGAGATCACCACGGCAGTACTTATCGCCGCCGTAAACAAAAAAATTACCGACTGAGCTATTTGGCCAGTCAAAGATTGATTTGAAGGCGATTGTCAGAAATCGTTTTACTCACGTTACTGAATGACCCCCTAATAATATTTAACTTGACTGAGCTAAGTATGTATTTTTAAATTTAAAACAATGTAATGATGAAATAATACAAAGTGACATAGTGTATCTGCTCCGTTTGGAACCGACAAAGATCACCACGACAGTACTTATCGCCGCCATAGTTTTCCGTAAACAAAAAAAAAATACTGACTAAGCTATTTGGCCAGTCAAAAATTGAGCTAGGGATTTGAAGGCGATTGTCAGAAATCGTTTTACTCACGTTACTGAAAGCTTGCGTCAGCCTGACTGTTGATTATATTTTATCTGTCACATAAAAATACTAAAGCTAAATGCTAAAAGCTAAATATTCAATCAATTTTATAAAAACCAATAAGGAAAGTAGTAACTGCCTTTTTTCTGTATCTGTACGGTTTAATCTTTGTACTGCTGCCATGCCAGACACTGCAGAATGTAACCCAGAAATTGTAAATTAAGAGGAATGTTTAATTTTGCTTGCAGTCCTTTTAAATTTACCCCCTTTTGTGAAGTTAGTACTTTATTCACTGTCCAAGTGAAGTGTAGAGGGGACTCTTTCTTATAAAATTAACTGTTTAGTTGAATTTTACGAACTTTAATTATCATTATCATAGGAAATTAATATGAAAGACAAATGTTGGAAGGCCGCATTGGCTACGTCTCATGTGAACTAAAAGTGGCAGAAGAAAATCTACTATAAGAAGATTAAAAACGACTGACACAGTTAGAAGTGTTTCAAAAAAAATTTTATCACAGTAAAATAACTTTTTTATTCGATTTAAAAGCAATACATGATTTAACGCGTTTTAAAGGTACTTATATAAAGCAGTAGACTAAACATAAAAGGTAGACCAGAGCAGTGAGCTAAGGCGTAGATTAAAGCTGAAGGTGCCGCTTTTGGATAGTTAAAATGCTGATTATTTGAATTTAAAATAGGATTCCAAACAAGAAGAACAAAACTTGGGAATGATGAAGAAGAAGAAGGTTGAGAACGAGACGCATGCAACGTTGTTACAAGCTAAACTACTGACTGAATAACCGACACTTCAATACTGGAGCTAGCAGTCAGAAATTTTGCACGACCGTTTTTTTTGATATCGTTAAGATGTTCCGAAATACTCACAGGAAAAAAGAAATTGATGAAAAAAAACTTATACAATCTGGCCATGAATTTTGACCATCTGTCAAAGAGAATCGTAGTCCTGTGGTTTATACACTTGCTTCTAAAGTAAAAGATTTTTAAGATAACATAAGACACAAGTTATATTCCGGTCGAGGATAGAACTTGTGTCTTTTTGTGCCATTTAAAGGGAAATTGCAAGTGAAAATCTTGTAATGACATTTGTATACAATTAACGTGAATTAATCGTCTTTATAAATATTTGAAACGGGAACAAAACGCGAAATAATAGCCTCAAAAATATTCTACTTTCATTTTGTAGCATCTCCTTTGCTTCGTAAGGTAAATTGGATTTTGACTTAAGCAAAGCACCTATAGGTACTAAATCCTTTGTGACGTTCCGGTCCTTGCCTTTTGAGTTTCGGACTTCTGTAGAGATCCTTGTAACTTCTTGATTAAGTGTCCCTTTGGGCAAGGCCCCACAACTTAGCTTACAGTCCCTTATCAAGAACGTTTTCAGTTCAAATTTCGTTTCTTGAAAACATCTCTAGGCGTTTTCGTTTAAAATCTTATTTTAATAAAAGCTCAAATGTCATTTCAAATATGCTAATAAATTACAAGTTCATGTCAAGCAAAAATGTAAAGTTAAAAATGAACAAGTTTATCAAGATTGAGGTCAAAATTTAACTCATCTCATAATAAAAAAAGAAAAACCAAAAAAAAACCGAATAGAATAGAATAAATCTTGATTTGCTTAAAACGTGGTAAATACAGAGTTGGTCATGAATAAAGAGAGCAATCATGTTTTGCCAAATTAAATATCTTTAGCATGCAAATCAGGTTTCATTAAAATTAAAAGTTGACAAGTCCATAAACGCATTAAATTACAAAGTGAAATGTAAAAAAAAGAAAAGAATAGTTCATTTCAATTAAATGTCAATTAAATATGATGTCAACTTGAAAAAAAAATGTCAATAGTAAAGTAAATAAATATGTCATTTCAAAAATTCCTTTAAATCATAAAAACATTTCTTAAGCAGCCACTTGTGTAATTGTCTCTTAAAACATTTATATTATTATCTTTCAGTTCATTTGGTAACTTGTTAAATATTCGTATACACATTACAGTAAAGCTCTTGTTATATTTCTCTATCACAGGAGTGTCATTAAATACCAATCTATATGGATCTCGTTTGATGCGGGAATTCATGTCACAAGCTTTTGTAAATAGGCTGTTATATATTTTCACAAATACGCATATCTCATAAATATAAAGGGACGGCAGTGGCAATAACCCCAGTTCAATCAAATTTAATTTTTTTAGCAAGATACTAGAAGGTAATTTGTGTAAAAAGACGTCTTCAAAAGTATTATAGTACCTAACCTTGTAACTATCGCATTTGTGTAAACGTAATAGGTTTTTTTATTACTGGCCTCTGAGTTGGCATTAACGACCAAGTCTATTGACTACCGGCATTGGCACCTTTAGGGCGCTCTTTAAGCAAAAGCACAAAATATTAACACAATGACTCAAAACCACAATTGTTTACGGAGCTCAAGGAAATAAACAAAACAAAACGACCAATCGACCTTTCATAACAAGGATTCTAACAATAACGAAGCTATGACGAATTTCCTTTCGACAAACACCTTAATTAAAGAACAATCAGATCACAGAGTAGCACTCAAACATATTGTCGACCCTCTATTTGTAGAGCAGTTAATGAAGAGGGCGACAAACAAAAGCCTCAAATGAAAACCCTCGCAGCTATGCTTTCTACTTTTTCAACGTTTTTCACTCTAACAAATAGTGTTGGGTAGACTGTGGGTATACTAGTTACAAGTGAAATTATAACAGATATCTGAAACATCTTGGATCACAGTCAAGCCTTCCTGAATCTGAAATGGGACAAAACACTTGATGACGAATAACTGAAACTATTACCGACGTTATTTTAGTTACGGTTTAAATTGTTTACGTCAAGTTGTTGAAAGTCAATATCGAGAACATATTATTTTGGTCCTTTATGAGGACCATCGTAAAAAAGGTTGAAGCGTTAGACTGTCTACAAGGCAAAGTTAAGAGAGCAACAGATGGATAAAGCAAAATTTTGAGGACATTTAACTGTTATTATCCGATTGTGATTTTGGTCAAGTCAAGTAAAAATAAATTTATTATTTAGAAAATATTTAGGATGTTACTTAAAATAAGAAGTAGTGAATATATTATGCGTATTCGCAGGGATACACAAATTTTAAGATCTAAAATCTCATTTTAGATTTTCAAATTTTAACTTATTTAAGTCTGAAATAACTCTATAGCTGAGTAGTTTATTCCTATGGCTGCTTTTCTTATAGATAGATAGATAGTTATTCAGAAATTCTGCAGTAGCCCTGTTTATAAAGTTTTTGTTACTATCATAAACTAATTTTTCAATTTTCCAATATGTGGCATTAACCAACACCATACTTGCTACTCGTGCTGCTTCCGTAGGTCTTACCAGCGTCCCATCACTAAAGACAAACGCTCCTTTTGATTCTTTGTTCGCGGTTGTAAGCTCGTTTGGTAAATACGGCCAGGATTTGATTGCATTTCAACCTCCGGAGATTGTGCAAGCTCAGTACAAGCACAAGCTGTTTGGGCTTGAGATTAAAGCAGCTTCTTTACAACAGGTTTGAGAGTTGTTAACTCGATATATTAAATGAAGCTCGAAGTGATGATGAAGGTTGTTTGTTCCATTTTATGTTGCAGATTCATTGTCGAGGAAATTGGCACGGGGAAATAAATGTGCGCTTTTATATGATTCTTTACCAGCCCGTATACGTCCCCACTGAGGGGCATGGGCCTCTCTTCGAAACACGAAGGGGATTTAGGCCATAATCCACCATGCGGGTCCAATGCGGGTTGGTGGACCGTTAGACTTTCACCACGATGTTTTCCTTCACCGTTGAGTAAGTGATAATTAGAAATCCGTAAATAAATCTGAAAAGACGAATTTAGTAGTACGGGCCCGCACTAGGATTTGAACCAGCAACCCTCCGATTACAAGTCTGGCTCATTACCAACTGGGCTATCACCGCTTGTATTAATTAAATAAAAATAGCTAGGGTGTTTAAAGTTCTTAAAATTGTACTAATATGGGTTTAAACAATGATATTTTACTCAAGCTCATCCAAAACTAAAATGAATCCGTCGACTAAAAATGTCGCCAAAGGGCCTTTTTATAATTCGAACGACACGGCACGGCCAAGCAGAATTTGTATTAGGAACCATTGCCTTCTATGTTCCCAGCTTCTAGTATCACTAGTATTTTGGAGGCAACGGTAATACAATTTTGCCGTGCCGTTTTCGAATTATAAAAAAGGCCAATGACAGACTGTTAAGTTGCAACTTCGTGTTAGAAATTCTGATACAAAAATTAATTTCTGAAAAGTTGCATCAAAAACCTGTTTGCGTGGCAAAGCAACAAGCATCAATCACTCCATTTTATTTTTATTTATTCAAGTACCTACTATGCTTATAGTCACACCAAAGCGCGCAGCGGGTTAATAAATTACAAGAAAATACAGAAATACACAAAAACATCGTTTTTTTATAACGAATGGATTCTTGACCACAATCTAGCCCAGGGGCGCAGATGTGGTCGAGGATGTAGCAAGGTCACCCAGAAGATGTCTATTCACTCGAACTTTTAAAAAGACTCGGGTTATACAGACACAGCCAGAGAATTCCATTCCTTAGCGGTGTGCAGTATAAAAGATGAAGAGAAGCACTCATTAAGGATTCGAGGAATTTTAAAAAAGTAAGGGTGGTACCCCGCGGTGCGTCTGATTGTCCGGTAGAAGAAATGGGCAGGCGGAATGAGCTGGTACAGCTTATGAAGGCACTCCCCAAAGTAAATCTTGTAGAAAACACATAGACAAGCTTTGCGTCTATGAGCTAGGCTTTGGAGTTTGTTTTTTACTAGCTTTTTGTCGCTAATGAGCCTCCTGGGCCCTGGGCTCTGCGGTCCACTGATTCCAGAGCAACTAGCTAATCGTCATGGTATTTAGTATTAACAAAACTGGAATTAGTAAGATTATACTACCTATGTAATTATTTTGACCGTATAGGTTCATGAGCATACAAAATTTCAAATCACACCACGGATAAATATTCAAATTTGTATTAAATTCAGCTCACAGCACGCTCACAGTGTCCTAACCCCTATTTTGTATTCTGATGCAATCGCGCTTTAGATGCAGTATGGAGCGATGAAAATGTGACGTCATTATACTCTGACTGAGTGCAATTTGTTTAAAAAAACCGAATTGTGCTAGATTTTATTTTAACCACTTTATTTGACACTAGCTTATCGCCCGGGACTTCGTTCACGTAGGAATTAGGGAAAATTATGTAGCCTAATGTTCATCAGGGATAAAGTAGGATTCTAACGGTGAAAGAATTTTTAAATCGGTCCAGTAGTTTCAGAGCCTATTCAATGCAAACAAACAAACAATCAAATCTTTCCTCTTTATAATATTAGTATAGAATACGGTTCAGAAAATTAAATTGACACACAGCACCGTCACGTAGCGTGCTGAATTGTTGTTTCGCTTAGTACGGTTTTAGTTCATACAGTAAAGAATATTTCAAGTAAAGAATATTTTACCTCGTCACACTGTGTAGTGTATAAAGTGAATTTAAGCCTTCGCGCGCCAAATCCACACATGGTATACGAGATTACTATCGCAAGCGGCGTAATATTGTTGAGTCCATGAAAATGAACAACTTCCCCAAGGAACATAGGTCAAAATACGAAAAAAAAAATTGATCTTTTATACAAAATGCGCTATATACTCATGAAGTTTGTATGGGAACTTAAAATGTTTTTCCGTATTTTGACCTATGTGCCTTGGGAAAGTTGTTCAGTTTCATCGACTGATCCACCGAGAGGTTGAACGAGACCAAAGCCCTGTATATATAAGATTTCCACTAGCCTGTTTAAAATCACCCAACTATGGTAGGTATAATATCAACAATATTACGTATACTATAAACAAGATTAGTCCCTACGCATGAAACCATGTTTACCCAAACAGAAGGTCAATGTCCTCATGTTTGTTTTCCGAGGGGTCCAATGTTTGTTTTTCCAAAGGTACCCTACGGGATCCAATCTAGTTTCAATAAGATTAGTCGTAACGAGGTCATATCAAGATGCGTATATAATATTAGTATTTGTTCTTCTTCTTATCGTGTAGGTAATAGTCAAAAATGTTATTATGAAAGTGATAGCCCAGTTGGTAATGAGCCAGACTTGTAATCGGAAGGTTGCTGGTTCAAATCCTGGTGCGGGCCGGACCTTTTCGACTTTTCGACTTTTCGGATATAAGTACAGATTTATAATTATCACTTGCTCAACGGTGAAGGAAAACATCGCGTCGTGATGAAACCCGCCCGTCCATTTTTTTATTTTCGAAAGACGAGCGGTCCACCAATGCTCATTGGGCCAGCGTGGTGGACTATGGCCTAAATCCCCTTCTAGTTTCGAAGGGAGGCCCGTGCCCCTCGGTGGGAACGTATCTGGGCTGATAAAAAAAAATTCAAGTATACCCTGTTGTCAGAGTTTTCAAACCGCATAATGGCCTCTAACTTGGTTTTAACGATTGTAGTCTATCGACAATTGCCGGGACCGACTGCTTAACGTGCCCTCCGAAGCTCGAAAACGCTCGTGGTAAATTGCCACTTTTGTCACCCATTAGGTTATCTGCCTGTGTACTGTGGTATGCAGACCTTCACGGAGGATCGGGCATAACGCAACTTCTTTCGCATTCGGTCATTTCGAAGAAGATAATTCAAATATCAATTTAAAAGGTTTGAAATGGTATTCGATGTCATAATTCGAAATGATTGAAGATCTGGTTTTGCGCCATTCATTGATGGATTATTGTGAATTCATTGTAGTAAGCTCGCGAAATAAGTTGTAAATACGTTCGTAGGCGTGCAATAGCATTTAATAAGCGGTGTCTAACTCTATAGCTGTAGATGTGACGGAAAGTAAATAATATATAAAAATAATATAATATTGTAACGGAAAATACAGTATTTTTGACTATAACCGTAATTGAAAAGGAATCAAGCTGTTTTAATTGAACGCCCCCGAAATACCGTTACAGTACTATGCTTAACCTCACTGATCGGTTGAGATCATCGAGAGCCGGTGGGCTCCGAGCGCTTATTTAGTGTTTGTTTATTTGGACAAACACAGAGACATTTTTTGAACGTGTATGGATGGAAGAAAAACTTAGAATGTATACCAGCTGCCAAAGGTGAAAGACTGACAGCCTCTTACTTAAACATCATGCTTCATCTAATAACCTTCAGAATTTATGTCAAACTAGCTGATACCCGCAACTTCGTTTGCGAGTTAATTTTTTTTTGTACAGAGTACACAGATTGAAAAAATCTATCTTACGTGATTTAGATTTTTACATACAAAAGTTTTTTCCCGCTAACTCCCGTTCCCGTGGGAATTTTGCAATATCCTGTAGCAACTAAGCTTTAAGTTTACTAAGGTAACTGCATGCCAAATTTCAAGCGTCTAACTTAAGCGGTTTAGATTTTTCATACAAAAGGATTTTCCAGCTAATTCCCGTTTCCGTGGGAATTTAGGGAATTCCTTTCTTAGTGCACCTCTACGGTATCTAAGCTACGTCCCTTCCAAATTTCAAGTGCCTACGTTTAGCCGTTTAGGCTGTGCGTTGATATGTCAGTCAGTCAGTCAGTCAGTCAGTCAGTTTCTCCTTTTATATATTTAGATGTAACATCTAATGGTTCTAGAACTACTGACGCTCTGCCTACCCCGATATGGATTAAAGGCATGAGCGTATGTATGTATATATATATATATGGATGGAACATTGTTCATGAAAAGTAAATGGAAGGACTGCAGAAAAGCATTTACAAGCGCTCTTGGAAAACTGCAGGCCGAGTACGATAGTGACAGCGCCCCGACAACACCGCGCTCCTATGTCAAAATGTCAACATTGACAACGCCATAGGGCGAGCAAGCCTTTGCGCGGGACCTTCGTGCAATCAAAGTGAAGTTTCAGCGTGAGCCGAGCGCGAGTTTGTCGTTACCGTGCTAGAGCTGCTGATGTCCTGTCTTAACATACAATCCCTACTTAATCCCTACTAATATCCCTACTAATATTATAAATGCGAAAGTAACTCTGTCTGTCTGTCTGTCTGTCTGTTACCTTTTCACGCCTAAACCGCTGAACCGATTTTGATGAATTTTGGTACAGAGATAGATTAGAGCCTGGGAAAGGACATAGGCTACATTTTATCCCACAGTTGGGCACGATATAACCTGTAGTCCACGCGGGCGGAGCCGCGGGCGGAAAGCTAGTAATATTTATAAATGTGAATGTAAGTTTGTTTGTTACGCTTTCACGCCGAAACTACACAACAGATTTTGATGAAGTTTGGTACAGAGATAGATTCGAGCCTGGGAAAGGACATAGGCTATCCATTTTATCCCACAGTTGGGCACCTGTAGTCCACACGGGCGTAGCTGCGGGCGGAATGCTAGTCTATACTAATATCATAAAGAGGAAAGATTTGATGTTTGTTTGTATTGAATAGGCTCCGAAACTACTGGACCGATTTGAAAAATTTTTTCACCATTAGAAAGCTACTTTATCCCCAATGGACGTATGCTACATAATTTTCCCGAATTCCTACGGGAACGAAGTAATAGTAAATAATACATACTTCGTGTAGAGCTAGTAAATAATACATACTTCAAAATACGAAATTTGCCGAACCACAATAAGAAACTGTTTGTTAGTCAACTCTAATTCAATAGCTGATTCAATCGATCAAAACTGGATATTCACAAATTCGCCGCTTGACTTGAAGGCACGATAGCTCATTTGGTTAGAGCATATCTAATCCTTCTTCTTCTTTCGAGTCGATGGCGCATCGCGACTAAATTTTGTTTGCCCAGTACCTGGCCACAGCGATAGCATTGTCCGAGGCGTTCATTAAGTCCTCCTTGGTACAAGTTTTCGGACATTTGGGACATAAGGTTAAGTGGACCCTGGTCTGTGGCATTATTCCGCACTCACACAACAGGTCCGCTCCGTTTGAAAAGCCCCAGCTGGCCCGATTATCTTTGCTCCAGCCGACTCGCGTTCGGAGTCGATTTAGCGATTTCCAGACAGTCCTCGGGAGATCATGGCCAGGCTCTCTGAAAGTGGAACAAATGGAGTGGGCAAAGTGCTTTTCGTCTGCAAGAGATTTTTCCTAGCTAGAGGGGGCTCGGCATCAATAGGAGAAACGCACTATCTAATCCTAGGGTCCTTGGTTCAAGTCCCATTCGCGCCGAACATTTTTATTTTCCAAAATTATTTGTGAGTAGGAAATATTTAGGCTAAATTATGACGAAAAACGAAAGAACTTGAGCGTATTCAATAAAAAAATTAAAATTATCTAATTTATATAATTCACAGTCCTAATTTTACTGGATAATCCTCGATTTTCTCCTTCAATTTCCTTAATTGCTATTTATCTCTCCAAATTCTCAATTTATTGAAATTTAATACTTTTAAGCTTATTATTAAAATAAATCTCTCTTTTTCAAATGCAAAATATAAGAGCAGTGATAGCCCAGTTAGTAATGAGCCAGACTTGTAATCCGAAGCTGGTCGCGGGTTCTAATCCTGGTGCGGGCCTTTACCACTAAATTCGTCTTTTCGGATTTATGTACGGATTTCTAATTATCACTTGCTCAAGGATGAAGGAAACCATCGTGATGAAACCCGCCCGTCCAAGAAAATTCATTTTCGAAAGACGAGTGGTCCACCAACCCGCATTGTGCCCGCGTGGTGGACTATGGCCTAAATCCCCTTCGTGTTTTGAAGGGAGGCCCGTGCCCTTCGGTGGGGACGTATATGGGCTGGTGAAAAAAAAAATAAGATACCTGTAATTTTAACGTCTTGTATCAAGGGTGTTTTTAACCTCTACAAAAAAGGGGGTATTATAAGTTTGACGCGTGTATCTGTGCGTCTGTCTGTAGCATTATGGCTCCTAAACGAATTGACCGATTTCGAAGTGTTTTTTTTTTAAGCTAATTAATTGAAATGGTTCTTAGTCTTAGCTATACTTGATCAAAAATGGTTCAGCCGTTATATTTATTTATTTATTTATGTAGGTACAATGCTTAGTATTACAGGCTAACCTAATAACTAAACAGGAAACAAGAAATTTATTAGAGTTATAAATTTTTATCTTATTTTAGATTTCTTTTATGAGATGTTTCTAGATTTTCAGTAGTTTATATGATTATCATTATCATACGTCATGAAGATTGGATTATGTTTTATATATTTTACCCGCGACTTCCTTTTCTCTTTCTGTTATGTCAAATTGTTGAAAATGGCCAGAAATACCAACTTGAGGATAAATTTATAATTTCACAGTACATTCTCGATATAGTTTAAATTAAAAAAATCAGTTGGTTTGTTTTATCCTTACTTTTATTAATATTATAAATGCGAAAGTAACTCTGTCTGTCTGTTTATCCGTCTTTCACACCTAAACTACCGAACCAATTTTGATGAAATTTGGTACAGAGATAGATTAAAGCCTGAGAAAGGACATAGGCTACATTTTATCCCACAGTTGAGCACAATATAACCTGTAGTCCACACGGGCGGAGCCGCGGTCGGAAAGCTAGTATTGATATATTTTTACTCACAAACAAAGTTAGGTTTATAGATGCTTTATCCTCATTAAGAACACAATTCGCTTATATGAGATATGGCTATATAAGGTCCTAATTTATTAGTGACTTTCCTTCAAAGACGTTATTGTATAGGTTAATAGTATTCCAAAAAACAACATAAAATTTAATTATCTTAAAATAAAATTTTGCAAAAAAAAAAAATTACCATTTAAAGATAAAGGAATGGTTCTCTATCACTTGAAGCCGGCCACTCCCCGCTCACCCGCTCTATTACTGCCATTATTATTTACGTTTGAATGGATGGGTTTATTCATCATAGTAATGAAAAAATATCATAACAAAATTTTTCAAGACCTTTTCAATTTAATATTATGCCTTTGTTTTTTGACTCAAATGATATATTTTGACCTACACAATAACGTGTTAAAAGGAAAGTCACTAATAAATTAGGACCTTATATAACAATAGTTTAAAACTAAAGTAAGTATAAATATTATCGTCTGAGTCGTTAAGACACAAACGCTTTACTAAAATTAGATCACTAAATTAAATAATAAAGAAAACAGTAAACATTTTTTTTTGAAATAGCACCTTGTAATAATAAAGGGGAAAATTCAAAGACAAAATGCCAGCAAGTTTAAAAAAAAAAACAAGTTAAACCAATCCCCAATCAGCGTCTCGTTAGCACGAATAGCCGAACAAACAAAATCCAAGATGGCTGCTTCTTGAGATAAAAGCAAACCGACGCTGAGGCAGGAATCCGGAAATTAAACGGTCTCAAGTGCTCAAGAACTTGACTGTACCTTGAATTAATAAACATTACCTACCATTTGTTATGACACTTGGGCGAATCCAGCTTTCCTAGCACATCGTCGTTGTCAATTTAATGCAAGCGTGTATACCTTAAAAACGAAATGTAGAGTTTAACATAGTTTTTAAAGGTAAGCGTTTTTTTTTCTAATTCCGTAGATTCATTTTCAATGTGCTCGATAGTCGTATAATGAGGCACAAAATCTGTGAATTTTTCTACATTGACCCTGTTGTTGAAAACAATTGCTTTTAGTCCTACATAGGACATTTTCAATAATTTGGTGTAACTTTTCATAAATAAATTTATTTATTTTAAAATGACAAGACCGTACTAAACGAACAAATCATACAGTAATGTCATTATTTTGATGGGGTGTTTACAATACTACTGGGCTAAACGGGAAATGGCTGGAATTTCGTGGAATTTGGGTTGTTTGTTTAAATATATAGGAGAACAAAGGAAAGCAACGATTTAGGGTAAAGGGTCGAATTATCCACGGGTTTTATGTTCGGATTTCAAAACTAACCACGAATATACGAGTCTGTGAGGGTAGAGCAGATGTCTTTATATTTATGCCCTTTATTTAAAAATACTACTTTTTGTCACAAAAGAGCCATTTTACCTCATTTTGTTTCCTTGTCTATTTTTGTTTTTTATACTAATATTATAAAAGAGAAAAGATTTGTTTGTTTGTTTACATATATTAAATAAGCTCCGAAACTCCTGAACCGATTGCAAAAATTCCTTGACCTCTAATGGTCTCTAATAACGCTATTATCCCTGATGAACATAGGCTACATGATTTTTCTGAATTCTCACGGGAACGAAGTCCACGCGGACAGCTAGTGAGTAATAAATATCTACTTATAATAGTTTTATGATAGATCATTGATTTATTACAATAACGCTATGAAAGACTTTTTTAGAACTGTATTGAAGAGAACGAGGCTATTTAAAAAAAACAGCTTCAAGCACATATTACTATAACACAACCATTTTATTCTTCTTCTTATCGTGTAGGTATAGTCAAGTGTGTGGCGAACTTGACTAACCCTGGTATCAGAGTTTTTGAACCCCCAAATGGCTTCTAACTTGGTTTTAACGACTCTGTAGTTAATCGACAACAGCCGGCACGTAGTCTCAGATACAGTTTTTCTAAATATCCTATTCTGGAAATCGCCACAAAATCCCTGCTACTATCAGAAACCTAAACTATAAAAATCTGATCTTTAATATTTTCTGTATCCTTTTTCAAACAAAATCCAGATAGCTAAGACCGTATATGCAAAACATGGAAGCTTCCCTTAACTCCAACTTTTATAATACCACCGTTTGCTCTAAAAGTAGAATAGCTTTTAAACTCTCACAATATCGAAGCAAAGTGCTGTGTAGTATAACCAAAACTTTGTCCACAACTGTGTTTGATTTTTGAACAACTGTACTAAAATGCAGGGAAATCTTTGTGGGTAGCAGGTGTTTTTATATAATGCTGCAAGTGTTTTATATAAAAATTGAGTGTATGTATATGGTAGTAGTGAATGTTTTTGGAATTAACAATTTGGGAATCATGTTTTTTTTTTTTTAATATTATTATAAGATGAGTTTACTCTTGACCTTAGACGAGGTCGACGATGGAGCGAGTTAACCCAGAAAATGCCTATAAGGCACTGGTACTCCTACGCACCGACGGAACACAGCAAGCTGTTTGGCGTCGAACTTCGATAGGAGGGTGGTCGCTCACCAGACGGCCCTTTACAGAGACCACACCGCATGAGACCATAGGACGCCACCTCAGATTCAGAAAAATATGAGGTGTTGTTGCCTGAGATGGAATAATAGGAGGCAGGTCTCATTTGTGTTTCCTTAGTCGGCTCTTACGACACCCACGGAAAGAAATGGGGTGGTGTTATTCTAAACCGATCACCACATGGCAAAAATTTTTTTTCTGATTTTGTTGACCAGCGAGAAAATTAAAATGGTCAAGTGGTTGTTATGTCAGTGGCAATTCCAGAATTAACAATGTGAGACAAAATAAAACGATACTATACCTCTAAAACGATGCATAGTATTGGCAAGAAACAGAAATACTCCTCGTATTTATAAATTAAAAGCTTGTTTTAATGTAGTAGAAGAGAATTGCTGAGCTTTTAAGAATACGTAAAAGAGAATAAAGTATGTCAGACTAAAAAAAGTAAAAGTATAAGATGGCTTTACATATTAGAATGGTTAAATGTTCCCAAACAAAGAAAGAATCTGAGCAAGTAGAAAAAGTAAGAATCCACCGACAATGTTTCCCAATGTCACTTAAGAAAACCTCGCCAATGTCCCTTTAGCCCTCAGGCGTGAAGTAACAGAAATATCACACGACTATTTCCTTTCGACCCCAGAAACAAGGAAAGGGCGTACCCAAGTTTTGTAAGGCCGATATTAGATTGTGAGAGTAGATCTGTGTAAGACATTAGTCTGTTATTTGAGAAAAGGGTTTAGTTTTATCAAAGTACCTCGTTTTACTTCATGCCGATCAAAAATTTTGATTCTCTGTGTATTATATTTAGTTGTTTTTTAGCTGCTGCTGTTTTATTCCCCATTTCTATTGTTTCTTAATTTGCTGCGATGGTTACTCAAATCATGTTTTCATTAGAACATGAAATTTTGTAATGGTTTTTAAGTCTGTTGTCATTCCTTTTTTTCTTCTCACTCAGTCAATCCTCAAAGATGTTGAATTGTCGATCCACAGCCAAAGATGCTAATACAAATACCAAACACAAGAATCGTTTTTCTTAAATGTTTTATTCATCACACTCCACATTTTTGTAGCTCTTGGACTTTCCGTACATGTCGCACATAGAAAAAAATTCAAAGCATTTACTTTTCAGGGTAATGAGCAGCGATTTTTGCATTTCAAATAAGGCGTTTTGCATTTTTCGTTTTAGAGCACGAGAAAGGTTACTTAATAATTTTAAGCGTAATATCTTTATTAAAATAGGAGAACCTGATTCAAAAAAGGTTGTGTTAATATTTTCCATGACTCGATCAATACTGAAATAAACAAAAATGTTTAACTCTTAAACAAACATTGCATAAGGATACTTAATCATTTTTACCGCTGCTTATAATTTATCATCAACTTTCTTGGCAAGAAAGAAAAATAAGTGGCCAAAGACCTTGTTAAATACAAAGTTTTTACACAACAATTAACATATCTCGAGTCACGAAAGCTTAAGGAAAATTACGGTTCTTACTGTAAGTTTTACAGCGCTCATGCAACTTTAAGCTTCCATTTTCTTAATTTAAGTGCATTAGAGCACGTTAGGTATCTGCAATTTTGGAACACATTTTACCGCTAGCTTATTTTCTTAAATCTGCATTTGATAGTGTGAAGTTTGAAATAAATGACTAACAAAGTATCTAGGTACTACAAATTACTAAGCAGTAGTTCAAAAGCTTATTTCTTCACATCAACATAACTGGTTAAGCTTCAAAAGATGTAGTCTTTTGTGCAAATTGATAAATGGACCGGAGTGCTGCAAGGTTTCGTATTTGGCCTGCTTACCTTTTTAATTTATACATTAAATTGAGGAAATTCCGTGCTCGCGTACCACCTTAAATTCACTCATGAATTATAAATGTGTGCGCTTAATTTGTGTTAAATTATAATTTTAAAGCGATCTTTCTTTGTTTTCCCAGAAGTATAGACCGTGTAATTTTGTTTTGCATTGAAAAAGCCTACTTTGTTTGAGTTGCAAATGTTTCACATAAAATGTTATACAATGAGTCTGATATTTGCGACTTCGGAGAAAACAGTTTTATTATTTATCTCTGTTACCATAATATGATAAATATTTCATGAGTATTCTTTTTATTTTAAGTTTGTTTGATGAAGAACCCTTTGAAGTGTTAGGTTTCAACTTTTAATAAAATTTAGCATTACAGACTCTAGACTAGAATAAATTTATTTTTTATTTGATAATAAAATCATAAAAGGCAGGTTTGATTAAGCGCTTTTATGGGTTCAGTGGTAACTAAAATATCAGAGCAATTAAGATTTTTAGCACCAAGTTATTAAGTTATAAGAAAATCAATGTTTTGTTGAGTAAACTCATAGTTAGGCTGTAAAATGGAGTTCTGAGAAAACAATGAAAAGGTTGTAATTTTATCATGTTGTACACTGAAAGAAAGCAGCGAGGCGTAGGCACTAAGCAATTATCACGGCTGATATCGCGCAGGGGATTTTTATAATAATTGTTATGAAGCACGAGTAATACGAACGCGATGGCGATTGCTCGATTGTTGACACGCAAACCGAGTACCTACTCGAATAGTGACGGAATCGGGTCGGAAGGAAATTTTACTGTAATAGCCCCATATCTGCAGGTCAATTCCCATGGGGATTAAAAACAAATAATTCAAGTTGTATGTAGTTGTGAGAACCCGGAAATGGAAATGAGGGTCAGTAAAACTACTTATTATTCCGGGCACGAAAGGAAACAAAGTATAGAAAATGGATCCGATAATGTTATAACTGGGTCTTTTATTCTGGATAACAATGTAAAGCGATGAGAAATAAATCAAAAGTAACACATATACATATAGAAACAGAATATACAAAAATCTATGCAAACAAATGACTGTAGTGCATGTGTGTAAATTTTGGACTTAGTTTTTTTTTAAGTAGTCAAAAACAATTATCAATAAAAGTATATTGTAGTAAGACAATCTTGTTTAAGTTTTTATAACAACGTATTCTTAGCTAATTTGCTTTTTAAACTTTACTCGAACTTTTATTTAATTGCTGAACAAGAGAATTGAAAACTTAATTAAAAACTTTTACACTTATTAGTTTGATGTGAATTATATTATAGAAAAACTTTTCAATAATAATTTTCCCCGTCAAATACGTATGAGTCACCGACTTCAATCCCAACAACAGTTCGCACAAAGAAAATAACTAATATTTTTACAGACTACAATGCCTATTAACAGATAACCACAAACAAAAATGTCACTTATTTATTGAGATGATGTTCTGGTTTATATTATTTTTTGTTTTTGTTGTTTTTATTTTAAAAACGCTTAATCATTTCCGATAAAATTTATATGGGACCAACTCTGAAGTATACGCTTTCGAACAAAAAATAATTTTGAAAATATTCTCATAATTGGCGGAGAAAGGTGAACATACATAAAAAATACTTACAGTCGAACATAGAACCACTTCCTTTTTTAAAGTCGGTTAACAATACATTTTCAGCG
Source organism: Aproaerema taeniolella (assembly GCA_949987775.1). Classification (NCBI taxonomy): domain Eukaryota; kingdom Metazoa; phylum Arthropoda; class Insecta; order Lepidoptera; family Gelechiidae; genus Aproaerema; species Aproaerema taeniolella. The sequence goes on from OX465262.1 coordinate 15,357,144, forward strand.
AAACTCATGTCACTGTAACTCTAAATTAAAAAAAAATTGTATAACCCTTACCACAAAAAATAAAAAAATAAAACTTAGACAATGTTTACAAATGACCGTATGGACATTTGTAAGCATAACAAAATGTCATCAACAAGTGAGTATAAGACATTGTCTAAGCAGTGCCACAATCGAAGAAATTGAATTGTCTAAGCAGTGTTCTGACGTTTTCAAGATTCAAGATTCAAAACGTTTATGTGACATACACACTACAACACAACAACAGCAATGAAACAAAGGAATAAAAATATTTTGTGGTAAAGCAGTTATAGCTTAAGTTTTAAATAAAGCTAAGAACCATCTCCATTACGTCGCCTTTAAAAAAAACCGCATCGAAATCGGACTATTCGTTTAGGAGCTACGATGCCACAGACAGATACACACGTCAAACTTGTAATACCCCACTATAATACCTTTTGTCGAGGGTTAAAAAGAGCGCAGAAATCAAAAGGCTAGTAAGGAGTTTTGTATTTGATCTTGTTATGCAAATTGAGACAAATTTGCCCTCGTAAGTCGAGACGAAACACAAAGAAATTTCAATTCGCGTACTCACACCACGTTTGCAGAGCAAAGATTTCTTTTGAAGTGACAAAGCAAGGAATGGATATGGCAAAAACTTTGATCTCAACAGGATAACTTGCCAAATTGCCTTAGTTTAGTGCTTTATGCATAAGTTAGTCATGTACGACGAAGTTCTCTCAATATTGTTGTTGTGTAGATTCTACTACCCTAAAGATATGAGAGGTTATTGATCTTCTAGTAAAGTGGAGAACTTGTTCAGTGCATCTATATTATTATATCCCTTTGCTGAAGTCTTAGGCCTAGACAAAGTCACATTTTGTTGGCGACTGTTAAGATTGATAGTTTTGAAATGTATGGGATTGACTTGGATTGACCATGTGACTTTTCTTTTGGGTCTGTCAATGCAATACATTTGAAACTTTCGATTTTCTTTATCGCTAATAAGATATTACTTTGTCAAGAAGTATTTGTTTGTAAGACTGCTTTGCAGTGTCTGCTTTGTAATTTTGTTGTACAGGGACAACGGCACATCATGCTATCCAAAACTGTCAAAATTCTTCAATTGATTTTCAATTTTATCTCCAAGCATTAGAGCTTACTATACATTGGGGAAATTCGACAGTTTGTGGTAACCTGATGTGCTGTTGACTGTACAATAAAGGATTTTCATACATACATACTCCTTTAGATTCTAGCAGATCAAGCATATTGTGCTCGCGGTTAAAATGCGCCGCGGTCAAATGTCACAAAAGCGAGAAAGCCTTTGCGTGGTACCTTCACACAAACAAAGTAAAGTTTCATCGTCACCTGAGTGACGGGACGCTCGATATTTTTAATATTCATTATTTGTTTTGTTCTTTTATGCTACAGCTTTTTCTATTTCAAAACAGTAGGTACGCTACGTTTTACAACACAATATTATTCTCCGTCTCGTCGCAGTCTCTTCTCTACTTCTCTAAAGAAGAGCATCATATACTACATACATATATTTCTGTAATACAGAGATGAAGTAAGCAGTAAGTATCACTTCTTATTTAAAAGTTCTAGATAATAATTATTTTACTTTTAAAAATATTGTGTGCACTGTGCTTGTTATATATATAATTCACGCGTGTATTGTGCGTATATTGAATTGAATTTGAATTTGTTAATCTTACACAAATGCTGCTTCAATCATCTATCTAGAGGTAGATGCCTGATGATGATATCCTACCGCCGTGTGGTGATCAGTTTCCGCCGTGTGGTGATCGTTTGAGAATAACACCAGCCCATCTCTTTCCGTCGGTGTCGAAGAGGCGACTAAGGAAACAAAAACGAGACCTGCTTCCTAGTAATCCATCTTAGGCAACGACACCTCAGTTTGCGTCTTATGGTCTCATGCGATGTGGTAGGCTCTGTATAGGGCAGTCTGGTTCGCGACACCCTCTTACTGTGTTCCGTCGGTGCGTGGGAGTACCAGTGCCTTAATTGGCATTTTCTAGGTTAACTCGCTACATCGTCGACCTCACCTAAGACCTTGGTCAGGATTGGAGGCAAGATTTAACCCATCTCATAATAAATAAATAAAATGATACCGCGGCTATTTGGGGTTATGAAACTACTTGACGCCACATTTGACATTCGTTTGGAGGGTTATTAGATGGAATATGAGTATGGTAATGATAGGTTGTCAGCCTTTCGCCCACCGTACATCAAAACCCTCGCCTCCCATCAAAACCCTGGCTTTCAGAGTCTGCCTGAGAAGAGTGAACAGCTGCCACATTTTAGGTTTTTGTTTACTCCCATTCCAGCGTGCTACATACCTACTGCTTTATATAATTAGTCTGCTGCGCTCCTTACATGCCCGAGGCGTCTAGCATATTTAATGCGCATAAATTAGAAGTACCTAACTTCGGGACATTTGCTTACGTGATGTGTGCGAGTTTGATTTGCCTAAATACTTGTTTGCCATTGTTCGCGCCCAACGATTTCACAAACATTACTTGTTTGCCGGAAAACATCTGCAAAATGTTTGTCAGTTTTCTTTGCTGTAATTTGCTAATTTTGACTGTTTATTTTATGTTCTCTATTGTTTTTGTTTATTTTGTTCTCAAAGCTTTTGATTGAAATTTCGTTTGCGATTATTGTTAGATCAAAGACAATGACAACGTTCGAGGAAAGTAAATTCTATTTGACATTCATTTTTTGATAGTGGTGTAACAACAATAAGATATTTCAATACGATCTAATGGGCCTTTTTATAATTCGAAAACGGCACGGCAAAATTGTATTACCATTGCCTCCTATGTAATAGTAATACTAGAAGCTGAGAACATAGGGGGCAATGGGAATCCAAATTTTGAAGTGCCGTGCCGTGCCGTTCGAAATAATAAAAAGGCCCATTAGGTCCAAATTATTATTACCTATTACTAAAGATACCAACTTCGGTATACATGCTTTCATTGTAAGTACAACCTTCATTTTATGTTTCGAGAAATATTATGAGGAAACTTGCATATTTGTCATTAAAGTAGCTAACAACTGATTCAAAGAAGACGAAAATTATGCAGATGGTTTTAGTTTCTGTTACAATGGCTATAAAATTTGCTGAAAAAGTGTAAAATTGAATTCATGGATCAAAAATGAAAGAATATTCTGAATACGACATAACAAAAACAATCGCCAATCAAAATCAATAAACCGATCGCAATCGCCACATGAATTTGATTACCAAAAGTAATTTTCAGAATAATTATTTACTAAAATAATATATTATGTTCTCGTAAAACGATTCACTAGGGAGAAATTTATACCCATTTTTCCAGCTCACCAGCACCGATTGCACCACAACTATTTTAATTACTCGGGACAAATGTATGGTTTGCAACAGCAGTACCCCAGGAGTCAGAAGTAAACACTGCACAAAATGACCTAATTGTTTTACCAAATTTTGCCAACTCCGGGCATGTTTGTTTATTACAATTGTTTATAAACACAGTTCTAGTAGAATAAATTTCCAGCTAGACGAAAATTATGGTAAACAGCAACTTCATAATTGCGTCGAGGAAATACAATACCATGCAAATGCGTTGTATTTAATTATTAAACGTGAAGAGAACCCAAACAATTTATGTCTTTGTGTAAGAGTTCTTAAAGCGTTAGACATTTTATGCCTTATGAAAGTAAAATGAGCGAATCCTGGGTCTGACGGTGACATATATGTATATTATGGAGAAAATAAATCTGATTTAAAAGAAAATTACCATTTTTTAAAGCGTCTTGAAACGGTTTCTTCAGCAGTCATCGTAATAACAAGTAAAGTATGAATGATAAAAAAGTTTTCGATGCAAGTACTGAGGGTGGACAATAATGGACTGAAACTGAATTAAAGTAAAACAAACTTTACTTTTCAGCAGGCCGAGTACGATAGCGACAGCGCCGCGACAATACCGCGGTCCTATGTCAAAATGTCAACATTGTCAACGCTATAGGGCGAGCAAGCCTTTGCGCGGGACCCTCGCGCAATCAAACTGAAGTTTCAGCGTGAGCCGAGCGCTAGTTTGTCATTATCGTGCTAGAGCTGCAGCACTAGACAACAACAATTGTTTTTTTTTAATTTAACACCTACTTTAAGACGCAGGTAACAAGGCCAGAAATGTCGGCCGTGCTGCAATCTCTCTATAAACGCAATTGGCTCTCATAAAAACGAAAATAAATTGAAACCTTTTTGACCTAGTAGAGTTTATCCATCAAATATAGTGTCAAGAATCAACGCAGTGGCACGACCGTCGCCGCATATTCATCAGGTCATTATTGTTGGACAATGCATTCCGAAATATTCACAGAAACTGTCCTGTTGTTTCTAGCCGATATGGTTGCAGTGACAATACAGAAAATGTAGTTTCGACATCGTTTGTCTTCTAATGGCCGCCATTGCACAGCTTTAAATTCAAAAGTTTCACTATGTCTACTTTTATTTGTCAAAGTTAGCTTCATTTCATAAAACATTTAGGATGTTACTTAAAATAAGTCAAAGGAGTGAATTACATTAGCATTTTTAAAGATAAGTGTCCCCCCTTTTGCCTTAGCTGATGATGAGAATTTATTTCTAACTAATTAACTTTCTATACACCTCTATATATTGGTTACGTGCTAAATACGTTTCTTATTTGGGGTACGCTTGGCCATGACCATTGTCTAAAATTTGGCAGGTCAAGTTATTGCCATCTGACCCCATGATTACAGCTCGAGCACGTTGGCGACAAACTCGCGCGGCGCGTTTTTCGGATGACGCTGAAACTTACTTTGATTGCGCGAGGGCTTCGCGCAAAGGCTTGCTCGCCCTCTGGCGTTGTCAATGTTGACATTTTGACACAGGACCGAATTACGCGCGCTATCACGATCGTACTCGAGCTGTAGAACATGGTTACACATTCAGTTTCCTAAATGTGCAGGTTTCCTTACAATGTTTTCCTTCACCGTAAGAACATCGGTTAGTGTGCCACTAATGTTCATAACTCAGAAAACGAGTCATTGACATGGCGGCACTGGGGATCGAACTCGGTATCTCTCGCCTACAAATCCGACCCGCTAGCCGTTAGACCACCAACGCTCTCTGCGTTTTCGTTATCAAATTAAATGAAGAAAATGTTTTCGCAAAATTTTACAAAGCATTCCTGAGTGCTGAGTAGCTAGATTTGTTTGCATTTTGGTATTGTTTTTAATATAATTCAAGCATTCTGATTAAATTTTTTCTTTGAAAGATATTTATTCCTGTTTTTGTTTTGTTGTACGCTGAATTTAATCAGAAAAAGAAAATTTAATTTTGGTAGCTATTTGTAGGAGTTTCATACTTAAAATTAAAATATTTTCTCTATTTGCTTAATTATGTCCGTATTTTTCATTATTTTTCTTACTTTAGCCTTAACATGGAAGAAGGAACCCTTTTCAATAGTACTCTTACTTAGACAACGCATATGTTAGCATTGAAAAAAGTCGCAGCACATGTAAATTTGACAAATCTCTTACGTGATTTTCCCTATTGTTCAAACGAAACTCCTAGTGAATTTGGAAAAAAGATTGGTTATTCACAGCAAAGGCTCAGACATCCTTCCTTGCTATATTAACCTAAAAACCTCGAAAAACATGCTCCACCCCAACAAAAGCACATCTTCATCGTCGAAATCGCAGCCATCATACGAACACAACAAAGAAATTCTAAATACGCACCGTATTAATGCGGAGCACGCCAGGATGATGTATGATCGAGTCAATTAACATCAGACATTGAGTAATGTTACCCGGCATAATACTCGAGAAAAAAATTTGGAGGCAAAAGAAGCAAGTGATGGGATTTATCTTCATACTTCGCCTACGTGTGCGAATCTGTGCATGACTTCTGGCACGGATGACACGGATTAAAGTCGCAGAGCTTGAAAAAAATGGCCTTGGATGAAATATGGCCAGGTTTATATATGAGCTACTATTTTTAGGTCTTTCAGAAAGTCCGAATGATAAACTGTCTTGAAAAGTATTAAACATAAAAAACATCTTAGATTGCTCCTTTCACTAGAGTTAGCTACCTCAAAGTTAGCTTACATACTTTAGTTACCTCGCTAAATATTCCTGTAAAGTTTTCTTCTTTTCCTCATCTTGTAGATATTATAGTAACCAAGACGAGAACCTGAACAAATAATGGCCTGAGCGCAGTCTTATATCTTGAATAACAGAAAGAGTTTTGATCTAGATACGGAAAAGGGGTTTTCATTGTCTTAAGATCATGATTTGCAAGAAATACTAAGGCTCGTATCTTGATCTATACTTAAATATTGATTGTCTCGTTCTCTCACCATCAAAATGATAAAAACGACTGCTACTTAAGTATAGATCAGAGTCTGAATCGCGTTCTGAAATACGGATCTGAATGTTCCAGTTTTTAAAGTATAAAAACGTTATATACATAAATAAGGTGTTATACACATAAGCATCACTAATTCTAGAACCACTAGATGCCACGTTTGACACAAATTGTAAGGGTTGTCAGATGGAACAAGTTGTATAATGGTGAGAGGTGCGCTCAGCCTTTCGCCTATTATATAGCAAAACCTTCGCATCCTACTTACAGACTTTTACTGTATGTATACCTGGGAATAAGGGTATTAAAGATGATAATTAAATACCAACGTATATTTTTGAAGACCTCCAAGGCTAAGAGCACTCAACTCCAAACTTCCCAGATTACCTGCCATTAGGATAATTGCTGGATCTTTATCCGAATTATTAAAGAGGCTTTCGGACCTTTCGGCAGCACCTTTTAAGTACTTTCTGCTTAAATTAACGTTAATGCAAAAAACGCTTCATCAATCCCCATTTTAGCCAACAACATAAATTCAAAATTCTTCCTAATTTTGCCGCTTGTTATTTTAACTGCCGAAACAGAAATGGGGAATAAAAAAAAAACTTTTTTCATAGTCATCATTTTCTGATGGCACAAATTACGGTTAGCTCCGAGCACAGTTTTATTTGAGCACATTTTTATTACAGCAAGTAATTACGATGTTAAATGAGCTGGAAAGGGAAATGGGCCGAAAACAATATAGTTAGATTATAATTGCTTCGCTCTTAGCCTATATTTTTTCTATTTTAGAAGGAGTGTATTAATTTCGTTTTCTTTTATACGTGTAGCTGTGTAGTAAAATAGCTGTCTTTCTAAGAATCACTTATGTAACAAAGTAATTTAGCTTTTTGTGATTATTCTTATCATATCGTTTGAAAGTACAATTTGTTTGAACTCATTTTTTCCTTTTATTGGAATACAAAAACAATTGTTTATTAATTTTGTTTTTGTTGAAATATTATCTGGCTGATCAGTGGTCAGGTTCCCTCAGCAGATTTTACTGACCCAATACTTAGAGTTCCTCCACGCGATCGAATCAGAAATAAGGAGAACCGCAGGAGAAACAAGGTCACCGACATAGCTCGAAGAATTACTAACCTTGTCAGTAGGCAGGGCACATTGCTCGTAGGACTGATGGCCGCTGGGGCAGAAAAGTTCTAGAGTGGCAACCACGTACCGGAAGGGGCAGCCTAGGAAGGCCTCCCACAAGGTGGACCGACGATCTGGTAAAGATTGCGGGAAGCCGCTGGATGCGGGTGGCGCAGGATCGATTAATGTTCCCTGGGGGAGGCCTATGTCCAGCAGTTAACGTCTTGCGGCTGACATGATGATGATGAATATTTTTGTCTCTACTATGTATGCCAATGTAATATTATGCAACGGGCGAGATTTTTTTTTACATGGTTTCCCGCCACTTCGATCATAGCAATTAATTAATTGAGCTTAGCATTTCACACTGAAATCTGCAATGTAAACAAATTCAACATCGCCATAAATAAATGTATATTCTGGTTTTCAATTAATAAATCATCTGCAAAATCCAAACAAGCTAAAACAACGTTAATATTCAATTAATTTCAGTCAAGTTTGTATTTAATCATTTAGTTTACCAAATGATTAATAAATGGGATAACCAATACACTGACAGTCATGTAATGAAATATGAACAATGATACGACATTTTGAAAGTAATCTTGGACCTAGCTCATTTCTAGAAGGGTCTACTGCAACTGCGGACTTGCCCAAATAAAAACTAAGTACTTAAATATATATATATCTTTGATGGTAATAGTTGTAATAGCTTATGAATCCTTCATCCCGTGTCACTGTTGGCTTCCAAGTTTACTGAAGAAACATTTTAAGGTAATTTCGTCTACTGCCCGAATTTTTTTCATATTTGTCATGATACTAATCTCGTCAGTATTCACTTACATACAAAATGTTTCAAAATAACAGAATAAAAAGAAAATCCTAAATTAAATTCAAAAGTGAAATGGTCGCAACTCTAATAAATTAGTTACACTGTTTGAAATCTTTCAAAATGAAATAAATGTTTCATATAATTAACATGGTTGTTACCAATAAAAGGTACGGTTCAACGTTTAGATACATTGACATGAAACAAAACTAGTAAAGAAAAAAAATAAAAATAATCAAATATCAAATATATGGCCGTGTGAGTCCTCGGCAGAGTAGAATAGAACCACCCTCTTTCAATACTCAATCATTTATTGCTTTTCATGGTTTTTACATAGGTGATAAACAAATAACATTTCTGAGAGCTTATGGACCCAGGCTGGGCACGCAATTTTATTTGAGAGAGGAGGACTCATGTCAAACATTTGCGGCTAAAACGAATAAAAAATATTGTCATAAAAAAGGGTTATAATTATTACTTATATTATGTCATGCGGTTAATATTCATCTTGTCAATGTTAATTAATGTTATAAATAAAAATAAAAATAAAGCAGTATTAGTAGGCAATAATTAAATGTCCTAGATATAAAAATTAAATTTAGTGTCAGTTTTAATGCGTAGTCAATGCTAATTAAATAAATGTAGATAATTGTAAATTAAACGATTTACAATTTATCTTTCTTACCGAGGTGTCGTACAAGGCGACTAAGGTAACAAGCAAGTTCATCTGCACACAGAGAAGGAAAACTCGGCAATTATATCAAAACCCTCGCCAACCCGTCTGCCAGGCGTGGTGAGTATGGCATTTACCCCTCATGTTTTTGAGGGAGGCCCGTGCCCCAGCAGTGGGGACGCTATGGGCTGATGATGAAATATATGATTAAAAATAGGTATACAAAAAGTTCGGCGCTCTCTAGAATGACATACTTACTTACTTGACATATTTGACTTAGAGCTGTGAATTAATCAATACGTATACTAATTTTGGATTTTCTTTTTTGGGTATTTTTGACCCAGAATGTGATTTGTTTGTCCCAGTGATTATTTTTGTGATTAATAATGTGATTATTTTTGACCCAGAATGTGACATCAAAAACAAAGAATTTATCGTAAAATTTGCTTTATAAATCTATCTATCTATTGAAAGTACAAAAGTAGTAACTCCGGTATTACCGTCACAAAATCGTCAGTAGGTCCCAAGTTCACAGTGCAGGTAGTCGCCTGCCGAACTCTCACCGAACCAACTTTAATAGGGTCCGACAGATCCCGAACGCACTTACCCGAGCTGAGGCAAAGATTAATGATGCAAGGTGCCTCCCCATCCATTACTTATGAGCCCGTATGTAAACCACCAACTTCACCGGCACCGGAAACTTCGAGAAATTTTTCAACCACTCCTTTCTAATTGCAACTCTTTGCTTCTTCAGAATTTAAATAATCAATCTTTCCCTTTTTCATTGCGAGCGCTTTGAATGTTTTCTTTTTCTTCTCGAGAAGTTCGAGCATTTGCACCGCTGCGTATTTTTTATACTTTCCATTGTTCTGCAGTATGTAGATTTATAAAGTGGCTCTTTATTTTAAATTTCTTTTTTTCTCTGCTTAAAATGCTTCTTCGTTGTAAAATGTACGAGCAGACTTGCTTCCAATGCAAATGAATTTACTTAATTAAGAAGGTTTTGCGATAGAATTCTACTTTTTTCTTGCAACTAAGTTCAAGAAAAAAGTTCATACAGAATTTATAAAATCATATACTTAGTAAAGATATACATGAAGCTAATAAAGATAAACTAAATTCACATAATATAACATGGCCCACTTTTGACTTATCTATATTTATAGTGACAAAGAGTAATCGTTATTGTACAGTAATAAAATAGTACGTGATAACATTGTTAAAGTTACAATTACTGTCAGTAAAGTTTATCTTCATTGTTTTGAAATCATATAATCTAAGCTTACCTATAACAGGTTAAATTTATGATTTTCAAAAACTACAATACCTACAATGTAGTCAACGATTTGCACTCATATGGATTTAAATCAGTAAGCGAAAATTAATAGGGCTCTGAAACTGGGGGTTCCTAGCCGGTTAGAAACCATCATTCTATTACGATGAGGAAATTGATTTAATAAAAAAATTGAAATTTAGAAATTGTTGGTTTTTTCATTCCAAGTATTCTTTGTCTCTGCAAAATTATCACGTTTTGTTTATGAATTCTCTGATTTGCGGAGCTATTTTACATTTAGTATATATGCTTCTTTTCATATTGATGTCTAGTATTTAAATCTTTGTTCTTATCCTATCTATCTTGTTGTGAATTTTGCATTATACATGTGCCAATTATCACATATTTAATTTTTTTCAAACACCCAACTGGCAACTTACCTAAAAGAATCACCCAATTTTTTTAATATTTTACACAAAGGTGTTCACATTCAGTGATACTTTGCTAGCCCAACCACATTTGAATATGCCAAACACCCAACCTATTCACACACATATAAAAGTCAAACCACTCTCAGGAAAAATGTGGATGAATTCAGATACAAAACGCGAAAGGCACGGATCATCAATAATCCACCTCAACGTGGGGAGAGCAAACAAAATTTCTATTTCTAAACATGATACTTACGTGTATATAGACGATATAGCAAATTGACCGAGTGGGCTGCGACCTGCCGATAGTGTGTTGCTTCTAGTTCAACCGTTGGTGCAGTTTAAAAGAAATCGTATACTTTTCCACTTCTTTCGTACCATTGGCAATGTTTGGTTCAATGCTTTCCCATTTTTTAACGCTACACATTCAAATGTCCTTCTTGTGTCGTGGGTCCCTTGGAACGTACACAAAGACAGACTTTAACACCAATGATCTGACAACAAACATCTGCTTTTTCCACAAATATTTGCCCCGACCGGGAATCGAACCCAGGACCTGTCGCTCAAGAGGCAGCGTCACTCGACGAAACCGGCCGTGAACATTGGTGAAATCATTCTAGGCAACGTCACATTTAAAGAGATTGCTTGATTGATATCTCTTTACAATATCAGCATAAGATTAGGAAGGCCATAACTGGAGTCGTTAGTGACACCCCACCCTATCTTTGCTTCGACCAAATTAAGTAGTCCATTCCAGGGCCCGGATTCTGTAACTTAAGTTGTGTGTCGATGGAATGGTTGCCATTCAATCCATTCTGATGGCGAGATTGAGGACTACCCAAATTTCATACATCTAATGATTGGTGGCGCCACCATCAACTGAATTATCAGTTGCTAGGTAGTTTGTAATTTTACGTTCGGTTGGCGGTGGCGCTGCTTGTTAAATAGTTCTCTTGTTAAATAATTAAATAGTTCTCAATTTCGCCGCTTAAACAGATCAAATGGCCTCCATTCCATTGACACACAATTTAAGTTACACAATCGGGGCCCTGAATCTTTCCATAAGCTACAGAACCTAAAGATTTACCAGTAACATGATTGAGGTTTGTAGATTTTTGCAATACTTGCTGAAAGAGGATGGGATATACGTACAACCTCGTTAAAAATTTAATTATGACTACAAATTATCATTTACATTAAACTCTGTAACGAAACGTTGAAACCATTTTCTTTGCTTTGAAAGTTTAATATCCAGAATCAGAACACAACAAGAACAAAAATTACAAGATGTAAAAATGGATTCGGGGAAACGTTCCTACAATTATTTCTCTAGAGATTGAGATTTAGTATAAGTTTTGAGGATTGGATATAAAAAAAAATTACACAGTGGAAGTGACTCCATTAAACACCACTGAGTGACTTCATTGAGCTTTTGGCCGGAGGGCGTGGTGTTCCGCCGTTTCCGAGGGAGATTCCCGATTGCAGACACCCCCGGAAAAACATCCGGGAAATAGTGTTAGTTAGTTTTATTTTATTTTGTTTCATTATAATTCATATGTATGTTAGTCTGTAAGGTATTTATCTATGGGCCTTAGATGCCTGATAATAAATGATTTTATTTTTTATTTTTTATAAACAACACATTACTTAATATTTTAATTGCGTTGATATGGGCATTTAACTTCTGAATCAGGCTGTATAATTTGTCCCAATAGGGTTCCACTATCGGAAAAAACAATTAAATGTTAAAATACTTGTTTAAGCATATTGCTCTTCCTAATAGCTCAGTCTGTAGGTAGTTTTGCATTGCAAAAGGTGGCGTAGAAAATGTTTTCACACAATATTGTTTAGGTATGGCAGGTTAATAAAAATCCTTATTATTATTTCCGTCGCTTGTAACTTTTTACCTATAAGACTTACAAAATAATCATGTATACAAAAAATGTAGGCAATTTTGTCTTCTTTGAACCCTTCATAGACACTTTTGTGATTTAGTAAACAATTGAGAAGTTATTTAAAATATACCTAATTTTGGCACCTTTAATTCAAGATGGCGGCTAACGCCTGGGTCCTTCAAGGTCGAGAACTTGGATTTTTATTAACCTGCCAAACCTAAACAATATTGTGTCAAAACATTTTCTATGCCACCTTTTGCAATGCAAAGGCCTTTGCATTTCCCCACAGACTGAGCTATAAGCATCCTGTAGAAGCCAGTATGTAGGACACGAGGATTTATTTTCTGTATCGTGGATGAAAGGCTGACAACCAACCAACAAAATACTCATGTTCCATCTAATAACCCTCAGAATGAATATCAAATTGGCGTCAAGTGGTTCTAGAACAACATAATGTTCTGCGTACCCTGAAAGGGATTAGAGGCGTGTATTTATGTAAAAATCATACTTGACAAACCAAAAAACGGCGATTATAGGTGTTTACATTCATTCATATTATACATTCATTTTTTTTATGTACAGAGGCCAGCGCATCAGGTTACACCATTTTGATTGCAAAACCGCTCTTATCACAACAAAACAGAGTACACGCTTGTAGGTAACCTGATGTGCGGCCGTCCGTACAAAATAATACTTAACATTAAAAATTTAAAAGACCTAGTAAGACTTTACTGATTACTATAATTTTGAGTAAATTAATTAAAATAATTCATCATTCTTGCAAAGTTTAAAAGTATACAACATTAGAAATATCAGATACGATACATGGTATCAGGTAAAAATTAAAACTGATCCCAATCGCTTATGGCTTATGGCTTAGACCGAATAGCAGCGGAGTGTGTAAGCGGATAGCTGCCTCGTTGAGATATACACGAGTTGCGAGAAATTATAGCTTTGGATTTGACGCGGTATCCATTTTCAACTACAACCTCTACTTTATGGCATATATAAAAATATGGAGTGTTACAAAATATTCGATTTATTCCATCAGATCTGTAGGATGAATGACTACAGCTTTCTATAAGCTTCGGCCGTTTGTTTGCATGAAAATAACTTGTGATTTGTTGAAAATGTTTTTGCACAGAATCAAGAGAGTTAAAAGAAGAAAATTTAGAATATAAGCAACAAACTGCATGTAGTAAACTTAGTAATCTGTGAAAAGAACTGTGACCAGAATCAGATGCTATCCTATTACCTGATGACTGAGATATGTTTTTCATGTCTCAGGAAATATTTTAAACATATAATAATACACAACAACCCAAAACACACATAATACAAGGTGATAAAAAACCTCTTAGCTATCACTCCTACCATCTCTACGCCGAATAGAATAGAATAGAATAGAAAAAATCTTTATTTTATTGGACATTCAGGATGCCACTTAAAACAAGTCAAGATTACATGAAATACATACAAACAAACATTAAAGGATTTAAATACATACATACGCATTCGTTCTATTGACCCTACTGACTCTACGCCTATTCGCAAAGGTGCAGTCTTCCCCAGAGAAGAACAGGCAAGAAACTCTGAGGGTGCTCTTTTCAATCGCATTACAAATTTTCTTATTTTCTTATTTTAACTAATTCTGAAATAACTCTAGAGCTGAGCAGTTCATTCCCATGGCTGCTTGTCAGTTAGGTAATCAGAAATTTTGTAATAGCCCTTTTTGAAAAGTTTTTGTTTAATTACTGTCTTAAATTTATCCAAAGGTAAATTTTGAATACACATGGGAATCTTATTATAGAAACGTATACATTGACCCATAAAAGAGTTTGTGACCTTGTGGAGACGACTGTCTAGTACATCCAGTTTATGCTTGGTCCTAGTATTTATATTTATATTGTGCCTATCGCTATTTTTCTTAAACAAATGTTTAAGAAAATAGCCGATGACTTTGCAGATCTATTCTGCGGCTACTATTGACAACCTTTCCGCCGCTATTGAGACTGTGAATACAGATCTCGCTCGCATTTCACATTGGTCGCGAGAGTTTGGCCAGGCACGCGAGGGGTGCGGGTAGTGCGCGGGGGGTGCACCCGAGTGGTGTCTACGTTTAGGAAAAAAAATCCCACCGAAACAAATAAAAAAAATGAAGTGTTCTGTAAGTGATACTAATTCAGGATTTTGAATATAGCTAGGAGGTTTTTTTTCACCCTGTATACATAGTAAATAATATAGTATATTATTTATATAATGCACATTATATTGATTCGGCGTTGTGCTATGGTTACCGACCATTTTTGTGGGTGCAGAACAGCCAATACGGCTAATGAATGCTTGTTTTTCATTTATTTAATTTGTTATCTCTGTGTAATGTGTGCTGTTTCTGCTTTTATTGTTGCTGTTAGTGCATTTATTTTTGTGTTTATGATGTTTGTTTGCCTTATATTTCCAAATAAAGATTTTTCTTACTTAGGTACTTAAATACATAAAGCAAATGTTTTTCAAACAACTATTAATGTTTACAAAGTAGCGTGACCATAACTGGTCATAGAGATAACGTTGATATTAATGGTTATCAGCAACAAAAAAGGTAATAAAAACATGTTACTGTAAAAAAAGATTAATCATATCAGTCTCAGTACTCGTTGGAGAATCCATAAACATGAGCATTTTAAAGTGTAACTAGATTTTTTCCCAGTTTATTTTTTTAAGGTGCCCCCAGATTTTGCACTGCACCATTTATATAAAAGATCTCATTTTACAAGTAAGTTTTTAATAATTGTAACGTTGCAATCTAAGACAGTAAACAGGTTATTTTTACTGTCTTAGATACAAATTCTACTAAGTAATGGCGTCTCAAGGGTATTTGACCGTTCAGCTGGCGAAATTTAGACCTATCTAAACCTCAGACATCTGATGAAAGATACCTTAACTAGGGGCGCTATTGCCAACTGAATGTTAAGTTGCCAGGTAGTTGCTGGGTCTAAAGTACGAAAGGCAAGAACGTTGCTTAGTAACGGAGGCGAGAACTCGCGGGTGGAAAGCTAGTCAAGAGTAAGCGACTTATATTATCGCAAATGCTATCAACAACTACAAAAATAATCTAAGCAGATTATAAATTTAAAAAATTATTGCTCCAGATATTCGATTGCTTATAACTTTTAAAGGGCATAACCAGTTTAGATTAATATAGCTACAAACCATCTCGATTACGTCAGATTCCAAACAGAAAAAAAACCGCTTTTAAATCAGTCTATTCGTTTAGGAGCTACAATGTGTTACAACATTTACAACATATATTTTGACGGTGTTAATAGCAGATAATATTGGTATGGCCTTGGGCCATACTTGAAATACATTTAATACCCCGCATGGGACATAGCGTGAAGTTAAGCGCAATAGTCATCAAACAACACTAATTTATGAAATAAATAGAACTGATAAAGCGAAGTCTTGTGCAAGCGCACATCTGTAAAGAAGTTTTTAAAAGCAAAAGAAACAGAAGAAACCAACACGGGGTGAGGGACTGGGGCAAAGAGATGAGCGTAGTAGCGACAGTTTATCTGAGACCCCGGGGACGAGTGGTTGGTGATAACATAACAACGCGTGAGTGTGTATAATTGTGTAACAGATACTGGTGAGTGACTATTCTAACACATCTACCTATATATTTATCTCTATTTAAAATATTAAAGTTTATGTTAAAGTCTGCATATTTGTCAAAAAAATTTAAATATGATTTTGCAATTCCTGTTAGAAAAGGTGGAACAGGGCTGGATCTGTCCGGTGTACGTATGCCGTCAGCAGTCACGCAAGCTTTGGGCAAGTTGTGCCCAAAGTCCGACACGCGCGCTTTGTTGGATCTAAGTCATTTATGTCAAATTACAGGGCACCACTTAGTATACAGGGCTTTAGGTAAATCTCTTTCAACCTCTCGGGTGGTTAATCAGTCCATGAAATTGATCAATTTTCCCAAGGAACATAGGTCAAAATACAAAAAAAAAAATTGATCTCCCATACAAAATGGGATTAAGTTTGCTGATTAAGTTTGTATGGGAACTCAAAAAATAATAACAAAATAAGACTGAGATTTTTACTCTTGTTAAAGTGGTCCCATTAAATAACGGCCCGCGACAAAATCGCATGTCATGCCACTTCGATGACGTTAAACTACACTTTGAGTGCGCGAGGGCACCGCTCAAAGGCTTTCTCGCCCTCTGGCGTTGTGATTTCCTTACTTTTTTGACATCTGACCGTGTTGTTTTCACGTTGTGCCTGAGCTGCAGATCAAATACAACTGTGCAACTCAATAAAGATCGCGGAGACGAACGACATAGCAAAATTGTTTTACTTTTCATGTTTGTGCAAAAAGAAAGTGCGTGTATTTCGTACAAAGTACATAGTAATTTAAAGATTAGATCACGAGAATGTCGTAATTACTCTAATCAAATTTCCGAAGCCTAAAGATAAAACTTTTATACCTATACGCACACGGAGATAAGTTTCGTCTACGTATTAATAAAAATGAACGCACTAACATAAATAGATCTGTTCGTAGTACACCTAGATAGTGAATAAACGAACATCAAATTATTCACATTGGCAACTGTATTTTCTCACACCGGTTATTTTTTAAATAGTAATGCAATATTTTTCGTGGCATGCCGCTACGAGTGAATTCTTCTTACTTCTAACTACGAAACAAAAGGTAAGAGTTTTATGAAAAATCATATTATTGGTCGCCTGGAAAATGATATATTATTCTGTTCGACTAAAACTGTTTGTTCCGTCCTCTCGCAATATCCGCTACTACTATCAGGATTCATTTTTACATTTTCCTAGCCTTTGTTAATTTTCTTTTGCAAACTCTTTGATCAATTTTTGTTTCAAACAGGCCACTAGGCTATGAGTGTTTTAAAAATTCAGTTCCCTTACTAATTATTAGTTGTTTTGTCGTTTTCTGCATTATATTTTATAGACGGATTTTATAGACGGCCAGTTTGGTCGAGTGGTAGGTGACGCTGCCTCTTGATCGTCGGGTCCTGGGTTCGATCCCCAGTCGGGGCAAACATTTGTGTAAAAAGCAGATGTTTGTTCTCGGGTCATGGGTGTTTGTGTTTGTCTTTATGTGTGTTCCGAGGGACCCTCGACACAAGGGAAAACCTTAGTGTGGGTCTTTGAGTGTGTAGCGTTTATTTATTTATTTATTTTTGTCCTGTGTTTTATATTTTATAATTGCGGTAATATTTTATTCAATTGTCTTTGTGTTATAGTGTTTTATGTCAAATAAATGTCTTGAATCATAATATTATAAACGCGAAAGTTTGTACTCTTTCACGCGCAAACGGCTGGAACAATTTAGATAAAATTTGGTATGGAGGTAGCTGACACCCTGGATTAACACATATGCTACAAAATTTTCCAAAATTTTCACGACACGCTGATAAAATAATAAAACTAACGAACTAATAAGCATTCTATTCTATTATTTATCTGTATTTTTTGTATTGCAGCGTTAAACAACTAATCCAATCATCAGCGTTAACTAAGTCGGAGGCCATTTGGCGGTTTGAAAACTCTGACACCAGGATTAGTCAAATTGCAATTTGCTTGACTATACCTACACGATAAGAAGAAGAAGAATCCAATCATGACAAAATTTAATCCAGAACAATATGCAACTCACAATGCCTTTCAAAAGAAAGACGCTTATGAAGTACTTAAAGATCTAGAAGACAAAATCTTTTGGAGAAGAAATCCCTCAGTCATTGATATAGGATGTGGCGATGGGCTCGTTACAGCTACTGTGTTGAAACCAATACTACCAAAAGACTACTCAGAAATTGTAGCTTTTGACATCAGTAAGGATATGTTGACTAAAGCAAAGAAATCAATTGTTGATGATAGGACTAAGTTCTTGGAATTAGATGTAGCCGGAGACATACCAGAATATCTCGAAGGAAGATTTGACTTTGCTTTTTCAAATTATGTTTTGCATTTTGTGGCTGATCAAGAGTAAGTATATACTTCAGAATGTCTATTATAGGAAGGCTAATACAAAAAATCTGAGTTTTGTAGACTTATATAGGAAGATTTTTTTATCACTATCATAATTTTTTGTACCTAAACTTTATGAAGTTTTCGCCAGTAATCCTATTTTGCAATTTTTTAAATTCTTACGTCATAGTATTTACATCGGTTTTGAATAATGATATATGTGCATAACAAATAATTTGCAAGGTTTTCACTTAGTTGCAGTGCATAAATGTCTATAAAAGTTAATTCTACTTTAATATCATTGTGCCACTTTCTGCAGGCCGAGTACGATAGTGACAGCGCCGCGACAACACCGCGGTCCTATGTCAAAATGTCAACATTGACAACGCCGTAGGGCGAGCAAACGTTTGCGCGGAACCCTCGGGCAATCAAAGTGAAGTTTCAGCGTGAGCCGAGCGCGAGGTTGTCGTTATCGTGCTAGAGCTGCTGTTATTTTGACATAAATAAAGACATAATTATATTTAAAGAAGCTTTAACTTTAATTAATATTTCTGCGACTGGGCGCTTAAGTATTTTATTAATTTTTTATTACTTTCAGAAAAGCACTTCAGAACGTGTTTAATATTTTATCAGAAGGAGGCCAGTTTATTTTGATAATGTTCATATCCGTTGATATTTTTGGGTCATTATACGAAATAACAAGCAAAGAAAAATGGTCTGATGCACGAAAGCACATAGAAAACAATATCGTGAAGCTTTATTTAACAAAGGTATTTAAATAAAACGGGCAAGTGCGAGTCGGACCTGCGCACGAAGGGTTCCGTACCATTACCTATAAAACCGGCCAAGTGCTAGTCGAACTCTATAAAAACTATTGTCGCTATAAAAACGGCAAAAAATCACGTTTGTTGTATGGGAGCCCCCTTAAATATTTAATTTATTTTACTTTTTAGTAATTATTGTTGTTATAGCAGCAACCAAAATACATCAGAAAATTTCAAGTGTAAAACTATCACGGTTCATGAGATACAGCCTCGGACAGATTTATCTATAAAAACGAGCAAAAAAAATCACGTTTTCTGTATGGGAGCCCCCTTAAGTATTTATTTTATTGTGGTTTTTAGTATTTGCTCTTATAGGACCAATAGAAATAAATCATCTGAGATATTTCAACTTTCTAACTATCACGGTTCATAATATACCGCCACGGACAGACTTTGTATAAAAACGAGCAAAAAAAATCACGTTTTTTGTATGGGAGCCCCCTTAAATATTTATTTTATTCTTGTTGTTTATTGTTATATGGCAGATAGAAATACATCACCTGCCAAAATTTCAACTGTCAAACTATCACGGTTCATGAGATACAGCCTAGTGACAGACGGACGGACGGACGGACAGCGGAGCCTTAGTAATAGGGTCCCGTTTTTTCCCTTTGGGTACGGAACCCTAAAAATGAACCATTTGAATGTTTTGCACCACATTGCGCAGGCCCTAATTTAGATAATCATTTTTCACAGGATCCGGAGAAATATTTGGGAAAATTAATGCAGAAAACAGGATTTAAGGAATTCATTATTAAAAAAGAGAAAACCTTTTATGATTTTAAAAGCTTGGACAGTTTTAGAAGTGAGTAAATCTCAATCTTACCTATATGAAACAGGTTCCATGAGTTTAGGTGAAACATTTCTTCGTTAACCCTTTATCTACGGCGGTTAGCAAGGAAAGAGGCAAATACCAGTATGATGCGACGTGGATCTGCGCTTAAGGCGACTATAGCACCCGATAAAGGCAGCACACATAGGAATAGTGCCATCTCCGTCTCTCAACAAGCCTGGGCCGGCAGTGCGAACAGTGTCGATACACGAAGTTTACGGACTATGAAAGCGTGCGTGCGTAAAAACATGTTCGAAAGTTAGAAAAATGATATTTATGGAAAGGTAACAGCTTAAATCGAAAAATGCGTTAACTGCTTATCGAGAGTGTTCAATCACGAAAAGTATGAACACTTATCTAGTTCATGTCCTGAATATTACCGTAGTATTTTTTTCTTCGATTTAATGCAGTGCGTCATGCTTATCTATGCATCATAAAATCGTAATTTAGGTGCTGTAGTCGCCTTAAGCAGACTACAGGTAAAGGCATATAGTATAGGCATTCAAGTATAGTATATGCGTGTCTCGCCATCAAACTGTTTAGTTTGGCGAGTAATATAACTAAGACAAACTGTAACTTACCGTTGTACGAATAAATTAAAAAAAAAATTTAAAAAGTCACTATTAGCAGAGACAAAGATTTCTATAAAGCACAAGTACTTTTCTTGAACAGCCACCGCATGCCATAACAAAGCCATCTTCATCTCCCCGCAGTGCATTCCACTGAATTACCATCGAGGCTCTGGCGCCTCATCAACTTGGTGGATCATGGTCTATCCCTC
This sequence comes from Aproaerema taeniolella, assembly GCA_949987775.1. Lineage (NCBI taxonomy): Eukaryota > Metazoa > Arthropoda > Insecta > Lepidoptera > Gelechiidae > Aproaerema > Aproaerema taeniolella. Next base: position 15,378,213 of record OX465262.1, read on the forward strand.
TCTAACCATAACAGACGCCACATTTAAATGACCATAAGTGGGAACTGGGAAGCGACCACATCACTGCAGACATAACAAACCATATTTTTCGTTTTCAGAATTAGTAGAAGCAGCAAATTTCGTTCATCTACAAGGCAGCCAAGAATCCCGTCATCAGGAATTTCTAGACGAATACATGCAACTAATATCCACAAAAGAAGCTGTTGAAATTTTAGACGAAAATACAACTGCTTTCAGAATGCACTACTCCAGATTAGTTATCTTTGGAATAAAGTGAATATTTGTGTAAAAAGCAGATGACTTGTTGATGATTTGTTCTCGGGTCATGAGTGTTTTTGTTTATCTTAATGTGTATTCCAAGGGACTCACAACACAAGGGAAACCCTTAGTGTGGGCCTTTGAGTGTGTAGTGTATATTTTGACATTATATGGAGTTTCGTTCTGATTCTGTGTGGTAATTCATAAAATATCTACTTGTATTATTTAGCTGATTTAGCTGACGTGATTCAGCTTATTTAATTGAACATCTTTCCCCAGGAACATAGGTCGAAACATGAAAAAAAATTGGCCTTTTTCTACAACTTAAGCAATCAGCAACTCGAGTACGATGATGATAGCGCGCGTAATGCACCGCGGTCCTATGTCAAAATGTCAACATTGACAACGCCAGAGGGCGAGCAAGTCTTTGCACAAGGCCCTCGCGCAATCAAAGTGAAGTTTCAGCGTCATCCGAGTGGCGCGCCGCGCGAGTTTGTCGCTGTCGTGCTCGAGCTGCTGGTTATATTTCGCCATTGTCTCGAAAACATCAATGTCTCACAAAACAAAAACGGCCAACAATTGAACATCAAAAGGGCTGAAAGTAATTTTCACAGTGATCACAGCGGATCGGACGGGCGGAAAAAGATACATGATATTTCAACAAAAATAAATTTCGCTTCAACCCCTATTCAACCCTTTCGGACAATAAATTCCGAATTAATTAAATTGCCCGACATCTTGGGATGACGAATCGATTTGCCATTTGATTAGGGATGAAACAATGTTTTATTTAAGTTGTTATTTTGATGATGGAGCGCAGAAAAGTCATCAACTGGAAATGAGTAGACGGGGGTAGACAGAGCATCACATGGTTCTATAAAGTACCTAAGTATTTTTAAAATATGTTGAAAACTGCATATTTTTTAATAGGTAAGTGAAAAAGTTAATTGTAAACGAGCGTGTCTCGCCAATAAACTTACCAGTTTGACGGGTAGACTACCAATGTACTCAAAAATCTGTTAAAAAATTAGATCAAACGAGTCTACAGCAGATGTGGATAAAAAAAATGTTGTGTCCAAATAAAACTGAGCTGGGCACGTTAGATAGATAGATAAGAAATTTATTTCCATCACAGTACACACTTACAAAGAGACAGTAAGTATAGAAAGAGACAATCACAAAAGCAACGATGGAGATTTGTATTTTTTTCACAGGACCAAGAGAAGTGGAAGAACGGGGAAGAGAAGTGGAAGAGCCTTTGCCCAGCAGAAGGACAACAAAGACCAATAAAAAAACTGACGCCATCATTTTAGGGTGTGTGAGGTCATAGAGTGGCGATCTGTATCGGTTCCTTCACCCCCCGGTTGCCTGGAAGAAATTGCTCTATAGCAATAAGGCCGCCGGATTGTACATATCATGAACATTTGTTTTTGTTTAATGTTATGTTTTTTTTGTGTGTGTGCAATAAAGAGTATTGTATTGTATTGTATTGTATACTCCACCGACAAGAGCACAGTTCTTAAATTGAAGAAGAAGAGAAGAAGATGTCATAACATCTTATAAGCACCCTCACCTCATCCTTTTATCATACTACAACCCTTAAAGGGTTTCTCTACTTGATGTTGGCAACTTCGCCATTTTGTATTTTAATTTTTATAAAAATACTCAGACACAAAACCGCAAAATTTTGTGGACGACATTTTTTAGAGAATATGAATTGAATTTTACTACCATTTTGGTAATATTTCAAAAACTTTTTTTTGGGTGAAAAATAGAGCCACTAACATAATAAATTTAATTTAAATTAACACAATTTAAAGAAACGATAATGAACTTCATAAACAATTACTGAAGGTAAATTATTACGCACGTCCTATGAATACATTTTGTTTCATTTGAATGTTTGATTTGGGAGTCAATGAACAATTTCGACTGAATGACTTCGATTTGTCGTACATTGCTGTATTTTGTTACCGTCTCTAATTAAAATCCTTTTGTAAAGACACAATGGATAAACATTTGGCGAAAGATCAAATTTGACATTATATCACGTTTTAGGGGCCGGCTTTTCTTGAAGAGTGCTACAAAGACCCTCGTGTTCTCATTTTTTACAGAGCTGCATGTAGCCAGTTATATTTTTGAGAGCAGTAATAAATCTGTTGATATTTAAAAAAAATGTGTTATTGTTTATTTCGAGCCTTATCTATACTAATCTTATAAAGAGGAAAGATTTGATTGTTTGTTTGTTTGCATTGAATAGGCTCCGAAACTAATGGACCGATTTGAAAAATTCTTTCACCATTAAATTTTGTAAGTAATTGGCACAATCCCCTTACAACAATTTTTTTACAAAAGTGTAACATATAATAGGACATGATTTCGCCTATCAGCTGGTAAAGGGTTATCCTTCATTTCCTGGACACCCTGTATTTATAATCTTACTAGCTTTCCGCCCGCGGCTCCGCCCGCGTGGACTACAGGTTATATCGTACCCAGCTGTGGGATAAAATGTAGCCTATGTCCTTTCCCAGGCTCTAATCTATCTCTGTACCAAATTTCATCAAAATCGGTTCTGTAGTTTAGTCGTGAAAGCGTAACAGACAGACAGACAGACAGACAGAGTTACTTTCGCATTTATAATATTAGTAGGGATTGTAAAATGTTGCATAGGTACTAAGAATATATGCTGGTGACTCAAAAGTTTTGCAAAAAAAGACTGGCTAGGCACTCGGTGTGTTGATTACAGTTTCTATAGAACAGAACTCTTGGTGTTTTAGAGTCCGTAGTCGATTCTCACTTGGCCGCTTTGGTTAACCTTCTGAATCATTTATTGGTTGACTTCATTGTTTCCAACTTACACGGATTAGAAGACGCGTGGAATAAACAAAATAATAAAGATACAATGCTTTATCAATTAGGTTTAAGATAAGAAAATAAATGTTTTGCTGGTATAAAACTATTGGCAATAGTTATTATACTTTTATGTGTTATCAGCGTTGCTGTTAAGCGTGATTTTTAATCAAATAAAAGTTTGGATTTATTAAAGTGCTGAAATAATATTTTACTATTTTCAAAGGTAAGACCTATAGAAATTTTTTTTATTAGTCCATATACGTTTCCACCGAGAGGCATGAGCCTCCCTTCGAAACACGAAAGCAATATGCGGGTTGGTGGACCGTGCACCAGAAAATTATTTTTCCATGAATTCCAAGAAAATTAATGGAAAAACAATTTTCTTGGACATGCGGGTTTCATCATTATGTTTTCCTTTACCGCTGAGCAAGTGACGATGAATGTTAAATCTAAATATATAAAAGGAGAAACTGACTGACTGACATATTAACGTACAGCCTAAACGGCTAAACGTAGGCACTTGAAATTTTGGAAGGGACGTAGCTTAGGTACCGTAGAGGTGCAGTAAGAAAGGAATTTCCAAAATTCCCACGGGAACGGGAATTAGCGGGAAAATCCTTTTGTATGAAAAATCTAAACCGCTTAAGTTAGACGCTTGAAATTTGGCATGCAGTAAACTTAAAGCTTAGTTGCAACAGGATATTGCAAAATTCCCACGGGAACGGGAGTTAGCGGGAAAAAACTTTTGTATGTAAAAATCTAAATCACGTAAGATAGATGTTTTCAATCTGTGTACTCTGTACAAAAAAAAATTAACACGCAAACGAAGTTGCGGGCATCAGCTAGTCCATACATAAATCCAAAAAGTGTGTTGAAAAAGAAACCTTGACAAATTGACGTGATATTTAGGTTTTTAAGCTGAATTAAGTCCATATTTAAAGCCCACGTAAGAAAGAGGAGTGTAAGTTTGACGTGTGTATCTATCTATCTGTGGCATCGTACCTCTTAAGCGAATGGACCGATTTCGATGTAGTTTTTTAAGTTTGAAAGCTGACAAAATCGAAATATTACTTAGGTATATTTGATAGAAATTGCTGCAACTATTTAAGAGTTATCTATACTAATATTATAAAGAGGAAAGATTTGATTGTTTGTTTGTTTGTTTGTTTGTTTGCATCGAATAGGCTCCGAAACTACTGGATCGATTTGAAAAATTCTTTCACCATTAGAGTCCTACGGTATCCGGGATGGACATAGGGTACATGATTTTCCCGAATTCCCACGGGAACGAAGTCCCGCGCGAGAAGCTAGTAATATTATAAAGAGGAAAGATTTGATTGTTTGTTTGTTTGTTTGTTTGCATTGAATAGGCTCCGAAACTACTGGACCGATTTGAAAAATTCTTTCACCATTAGAAAGCTACATTATCCCCAATGGACATAGGCTATATTTTATTTTCAAAAAATTAGGGATCCTTACTGAAACTTAAATAATGTAACCCAAGGTGTAAAAAAATTACCTAAAATATTCTTTACATTGCGTGCGCTGCGTAAACTATTGATGATAGAATAAAATAATGTACTACGACTTTGCAGAACACATAAATATTTACAAAAAGTGTCGCGACAGCATATGTCTAACTTTTGTAGTTATGCCACAATATGTGTTCAATATGGGTCGCGACCCATAGTTTGGGAAATACTGCCCTAAAGGATCAATAATGAAACGGGTGACTTAGAGTTCTTTGCGCGAGCGAAGCCGCGGGGAAAAGCTAGTAAGCGATAAATTTAACTGAGGTCGGGGCTGTTACACAAGTTATTTTCTAACTTTTTCTTATTGCTTTGTTTATGTGTTTTGATGTGTGTTATTGGAGTGAATAAAGCTGTTATCTATCTATCTATCTATCTATCTTATAATTTTAGAGTTATAATGCTAAACATGTTTTGTGTTACAGAATCAAATCGGTCATCATGTCTATGCACAATCCAGATCTTTATTCAAATTTCAACCTTTTTCAAAGAAGAGATGCTAAAAAACTATTGGCAGATTTCAAAGAAGAAGTGAATTGGAAGAGGAATGCTTCTATCATAGACCTTGGCTCTGGCGATGGGATGGTTACCAATACCATATTTAAACCAGAAATACCAAAAGATTTCAAAGAATTAATAGGAACAGATATCGCTGAGGAAATGGTCGACCATGCAAACAAATTATACGGAGATGACAAAACTAAGTTCGTTAAAATGGATATTGTAGGAAATATTCCTGACATTTTTAGAGGAAGATTTGACTTTGCATTTTCAAACTACCTTCTTCAGTTTATTACTGATTTAGAGTAAGTTTAAGGTCATTAAAAAAATTGAGGATTATAAAGAGGAAAGATTTGATTGTTTGTTTGCAATGAATAGGCTCCGAAACTACTGAACCGATTTTAAAAATTCTTTCACCATTAGAATGTTACATTATCCCTGAGTAACATAAGCTACATAATTTTTCCGCATTTCCACGGAATGAAGTCCCGGGCGGAAAGCTAGTACCGTAACATCGTATTACTTTGGCCCAAAATTTTATTTCTTTTTCTTTTTCCGGAAATATTTTTGATCCTTTTAACTAAATGTTTGTTTTAACGATGTCAGTGTATATTAAGGGGTATAATTAAAGACTGGGAATGGAAAAAGTCATCAAATTACAGTGATTTCGTGTATAATTTTTTTGACAAAGTTTGGGCTAAAGTTTGACTTCAGAGACGTTTACTTTGGCCCACTGCCTATTTTGTACCTTAATCGCTTGTTTTAACGACCATGGATTAAAGTTATCACTTTCAAGTTTTTCTGTAGAAATAAAAGTACCATTTTACTTAGAAAAAAATCAACTTTTATTAAATTCTTTAAGAATTTTCAATATTAACACATTGTTAAACATTTTTTACTTCCGTCAAAGTGCGAACTTCTTGGAAATCAACAAATCATCAATACAAAACGAGAAACATTATTAGGAACCATCTATTATGTAAACACTAACTTACTAACATCTAGAAAAATCAGTCTTAATTAAGTATAACTTTTATAGGAATCAACATACTACACTGCACAAAGGCAGTAGGTACCTACTCTAATTAGTTTTATCGATTTCTGGCACAGAAAAGCAGCCTTTTTTTACAAATTTGGATTTATTTTCCTTAAAACATCTTCCCAAGAATACAATTGTTCATCCTTTATTAGTGGCCATCGCCAGAATTTCACCACTTTTTTCATTGCACCCACCAGAACACCCTTCTCATTTAAAGAAAGTAATTTTCCCGGATATATCTGGTTATTCCATTTGACGAGGACATGATCATCTACTTGGAGAATATCTTTCAGGTTTGACTTGTGTCTCAATTCTAAAATGGACGCTATTGGAAGATCATCTTCACTTTTACCAGCATTTAAGCTTACATTTTCTGAGATATTTTCCAGGGCCAAAGTTAAACCAAAAGCCCGGCCAAAGTAATTCCTCCTGTTAAATTCAACATAGCTACTAAAATAACTATCTGATCCACACAATTTTACGAACCGCATAGTCCCGAACATATTCGACACACTACGTAATACAAGTGAGATGTCAAACTTACCTAAGTGTTTCAGTTCAGACAGAAGTTTGCACAGTAAAAATTTTAAGTAAAATTAACAGGTTCAAATCGAGATCCAAACGAACACTAAGCGCTTCGCTTTAGAAAATGAATCACTGTTTTACCGACAAAGCTTGATGCCATCTACCGGAAGCCGTAAGTACTTTTGCGCCATTTGCTATGAAAAAAAATGGCGCGTGATTCAAACTTTTTGATTGTCATGGGTCAAAGTTACCCCCTAGGGCCAAAGTAATACGATGTCACGGTACTTTATATTTTGTGTGTTTAGTTCTTGAGAGAACTCCATTCTATATAATATCAAGCAGTATTTAAGTATGTGTAAAAAGAAAAGTTCGGTTTTTATTATCTAGAAGACAAACAGTCATAAACAAATATTTTAAGGTTAAACAGTCTAAATAAAATAAAGTTGCCTAAAACTTGAAGAAAAATGTGCAACATTTCGGAAAAATTCCAACCAAGCTGAAAATTTGTATACGCGTATCGTTTAGCTCTCCAAATAACTTCTGAAAAGTCCCACGAGTCTAGGGGTGGGCATAACTTTTGACAGCCAAAAAACGGTGAAAAAAGTTTAGTTTTTTAGATTTTGTGCCCATATCTTCGTTCCTGTCGATCTTACCGCTACGTGGTATATCTATACATAATAGGTCTTTACCTATGAAACTGCCGATTTTTTCTCAAGCTTTATTTTATTCATAATTTATTTGATTGAACAGCTATTACTCAAATTGTATTTTATTTAAAACCTTGGCCATGTAACGGAGATCAAATTAATACATATTTACTTAAGATTTATTTGCTGAAAAAAAAGCTCAAATATAGCTTGTTTCATCCGTTGCCCGTTTCATTGCTTATTTTTGCTGTACCATTGTTACAGTTACAACTTTCAATAAATTAAGTATGGTGAAAATTAACTTAATGTTGTCCAAACCTTTCTACAAAGTTTTGCTAAATTTGAATTTCGCATTCCCGAGAAAAATCCAAAAACGTTAATATGGAAAATTCAGTTTTCCAAAAATATTGTAAATATGAAAAACGGCAATTTCATAGGTAAAGACCTATTATTATAAAGAGGAAAGTTATAATTGTTTGTTTGTTTGCATCGAATAGGCTCCGAAACTACTGGACCGATTTGAAAACTTCTTTCACCATTAGAATCCTACATTATCCGGGATGGACATAGGGTACATGATTTTCCCGAATTCCCACGGGAACGAAGTCCCGCACGGGAAGCTAGTTGATGAAATAAAGGCAGAACGTCATATGCGGTTCTGAACCACTTGAAGCCACATTGGCATTCATTCTAAGGATTATTAATAAATAAACTAAACCAAACGTGAACTCAACTACAAATCATTTAATTAAAATTACAATTAATTAATTTACACTCAAGTATAAACCATCTACTATACAGGGCTTTAGGTATCTCTCTTTCAACCTCTCGGGTGGTTAATCAGTCCATGAAACTGAACCACTTCCCCAGGGAACATAGGTCAAAATATGAAAAAAAAAATTGAGTTCCCATACAAACTTCATCAGTATAATAGCGCATTTTGTATGGGAGATCAAAATTTTTTCGTATTTTGACCTATGTTCCTTGGGGAAGTTTTTCAGTTTCATGGACTGATTAACCACCCGAGAGGTTGAAAGAGAGATACCTAAAGCCCTGTAGAATTGACTTGCGGTTCTCATTTCGATGAACGCGAAACCAATATCTAAATATCGGACTGTCAATGTCCTCGCAGATCATACGGAGTATATTGTTATCATCTATTATTAGATGGAATATGAGTATAGTGGTGATAGGTTGTCAACCTTTCGCCCACGATACAGCTTAACCCTCGCGTCCTATTTACTAGCTTCTGCATTATGCCTGGGAAGAGTTGGCAGCTGACACATTCTAAGTTTTTCTTTCACACCCAGCCCAGTGAAAAAAATAATTTAAAATTACAGTAACACAGAAAAATTATTGTGCAATAATGTGATATCTTTCGATGGTTTTCATTTTTATTTTCAGTAAAGCCTTTCAGAACATTTATGATTTGCTGTCTGAAGGAGGCAACTGTCTTTTAGTTATGTTGGGGTCAGGAGAAGTATTTGAAATATTTTTTGAACTGACTGCTACAGCAAAATGGAAAGACTCAAGGACCCACGTCGAGAAGGCTTTTCCGAAATATGTGATGACAAAGGTACACACACACACACACAAATACGCTCACGCTCATAATCCTTAACAGGGTAGGCAGAGTATCAGTGGTTTTAGAACCACTAGATGCCACGTTTAACACAAATTGTGAGGTGATAACGGTAGGTGTATTATATTTGAAAATCAGTGTTGCCAGTCTGACATATAGATTGACTGAAATCGCTGAGCCCAGGTCTTTTTACTCACTGCAGCATCCATACGCAAATTAATCTGTTTATATTGCTTGTATTTTCGTTTATTTTAAATGTGTTTTGTATGCAATTTGTGATCATCTAAATGTTTGTATCTGTGTGCTGCATAGTAAAATAAATGTTTTATTATTAATATTATTATTATTTGAATCGCGATACGTGACTTTGTCCCAATAGAGTGGGTTGGCAGAGATCACAGATTGCCATCTAGTATGATCCAAATACACCGCTTTTGCTTCCTTTACATTCACAATTCGTTTTATACATGCTAGTTGGGATCTTGCTTAAAAAAACCAGCCAAGTGCGAGACGGACTCGCCCACGAAGGTTTCCGTACCATGATCTATAAAAACGAGCAAAAAAAATCACGTTTGTTGTACGGGAGCCCCCTTAAATATTTATTTTATTCTGTAGTTTAGTATTTGTTGTTAAAGTAGCAACAGACATACATCACCTGTAAAAATTTCAAACTGTTTAACTATCACAGTTCATAAGATACAGCTTGGTGACAGACATATCGACGGACGGACAACGGAGTCTTACTAATTACAGTCCTGTTTTTACCCCTCTGGGTACGGAATCCTAAAAATGATATTAAAACATCTTCTTCACCTCTTATCTTTTGACAGATGTTACATATTTCTTTCAATTTTTACAGGAAGTTGAGAAATATGTGGAATCAGCCATGAAAAAAGCAGGATTTAAAGATATTGTCATTAAAAAGGAAAGGACATATTATGAGTATGAACATTTGGACTCTATTAGAAGTAAGTATTTTATTTTTTAGATATATCTTAAAATTTCCGGAAAGTGATGGGACAAAGCACTAGGAAAAGACGTGGTAATATCAAGTGCCCGAAAATATACATACATATATACGCTCATGCCTAAAATCATTATCGGGGTAGGTAGAGCATACAAATACAAATACAATACAAATATACTTCATTGCACACCAACATTACAGAACATGATACAGAGTAAAAGTTACATTATGAACAGTAATAAAGTTGGGGTACAAAAGGCGGCCCCATTGCTAAGAAGCAATATCTTATCGGCAACCTTGGGTATGAAGAAGATCATATTACACCATATAAGTGTGGGTGCAAACATACATACATAAACTACATTACACACATACAATATACCTAACACAAATAAATACATTATATATATATATATATATATGGTTTTAAAACCACTTGATATCACGTTTGACATAAATTCAGAGGTTACAAGATACGATGAGATATGATGTAAGTGGTGAGAGGTTGTCAGCCTTTCGCCCGCAATACAGCAAAACCCTTGCGTCCCACTAACTGACATTTACAGTATGCCTGGGAAGAATAGGCAGCTGGTACATTCTATGTTTTTTTTATAACCAGTAGAGCATGGGAGAAAGTGCCCGAGAAACTTAAGAATAACTTAACTTAATAATTTCTTCGAGAAACATGGGTCAGCTATTCAGTTTTTGGGTTAGTTAATTTTGGAGTACAGAGCTACGTAAAGTTTCTCAAGTAGGTAATTTAATTTGACGGGATGTTTTTGATATAAAGGCTTAGCTAGGTAGTGTTGCTAAACTTGCACTAAAAATACTTCACATGAGATAAGGTTGATAGACAAATAATTTTCCACGTTAAAAACGTATGAGTCACCGACTTCAATCCCAACAACAGTACGCACAAAGTAGGTAACTAATATTTTTTGTAGAATTCAATGCCTATTAGCAGATAATCACAAACGAAAATGTCACTCATTTATTTAGATGATGATGTTCTGGTTTGTAGTATTTTTTTTGTTGATTTTTTTATAAGCGCTAAATCATTTTCGATAAAATTTATATGGGACCACCACTGGAGTATTACTCTTTCGAACAAAAAAAAATGTTGAAAATCGGTCTATAATTGGCGGAGAAATCGGTGAACATACATTTTTAAAAATACATACAGTCGAACATAGAACCTTCTCCTTTTTTGAAGTCGGTTAAGAATCTCACTCAATTATTTATATGATGTTCTGGTTTGTAGTATTTTTTCGTTTTTGTAGATTTTTTTAAAAGCGCTTAAAAAGAATTTTGAAAATCGGTCCATAATTGGCGGAGAAATCGGTGAACATACATAAAAAAAAGTACATTCAGTCGAACATAGAACCTCCTCCTTTTTTGAAGTCGGTTAAGAATGTCACTCATTTATTTAGATGATGTTCTGGTTTGTAGTATTTTTTCGTTTTTGTTGATTTTTTTAAAAGCGCTGAAAAAAGAATTTTGAAAATCGGTCCATAATTGGCGGAGAAATCGGTGAACATACATAAAAAAGTACGTACAGTCGAACATAGAACCTCCTCATTTTTTGAAGTCAGGTAATGAGATAAGGTTGACGTCAAGGTCAACAGGTTTGCTAGGGTCAAAGACGTGCTTTTAAATGTACTTATCTTAGTTCGTAGGCAAAGTGTTAAGTCATGATAAAATCACAACTAAATCATCATAAGTATATATTTTTTAAGTTATAATTATACATTGTTTTCGTGAGATAAAAAGTAAGGAGTTCTCAACATAAAAAAAACAAGATTAACTCGCCAGCGGCTTAGGCTTATAAAAAACACTCGTTTGTAATAACTTCCTTCCCACCCTTGTATTACAAATGACTATATTACCTTCACAGAACTGGTCGAGTCAGCTAACTTTCTCAAATTAGAAGAGGCTCGTCTTCAGGAATTCTTGAACGATTTTATGGAAATTCTAGTGACGAAAGATGTCATTGAACTACTACCAAATAGCACTGCTTTTAGAAAACATTACTCTAGGTTATTTATATTTGGAAAGAAATAAAATAAATTTGCAATATATATATATATATGTGTGTGTGTGTGTGTGAAAAAGTATTTATTGTGAATCTCTACGTTTGATCTGATCTAAAAAATATCTAATAATGAATCGTATGTATAAATGAATAATTTCGTGAAGAATTGTCTTCAATGTACGTACAGCAGCACGTCAATCTGCCCATTTGCACTAAGAAAACCGACGCTATTACGAGTGAGAAAAGGGTGACGTCAAAATCAACATAAATAGCCTGATGTGCTGCCGTGTGTACATCTACAGTGAAAGGCTTATTTACCTAACTTGTTGGAGAAACACTAACATAGGCTAAAGTTTACTGCTTATAAAATGTTGTTGGGAATGGAAATAAATTAAAATAAGTAACTATCTTTTCTTTGCTGAGTTTCTCTTAACCCCACAACCCACTTTAAGGGTAAATACCTCTTACTTAGAATTTAATGGTTTAGTTGAGTTTTTTTTCCTTTCTTCTTCTTATACTGTAGATATAGTCAAGTGTATGGCGACCTTGACTAACCCTGTTGTCAAAGTTTTCAAACCGCCAAATGGATTCTGACTTGGTTTAATTACTGCACAGTCAATCGAATACAGCCGGGACCGATAGCTTAACGTGCCCTCCGAAACACGGAAATGCTCTTGATGAATTTCTCATCAGGTTTCCAGCCTCTGTGTATGTTACTTAACCTCACTAATCGGTTGAGATCAGCAAGCGCCAATGGGCTACGCGTGTTTCTTTTTCTTTAACGTACCCTAAAGGATTTACATATATATATTAAGGATTTTATTTATATACCTACAGACCAGCTGTAACCTCGCAAACTTTTTAATAGAGTGTGTCACCTCAAACATATTAAATAATTACAGCAATAAAGAAAGAAAAAGAAATGTATTGAGCCAGAAGTCAAACAACCTATAAAATTAATGACTAGGTGAAAAAATGCTGCGTCAGGCTTCGATCAACTATAAAGAACTAGATACACAATCCACAACAAAAAAGTTCCCTCACTAAATGATCACCCACTTGACGTTTTGGGTTGTCTTTTCGTTTAGTAGCATTCGTTCGTTCCGAAAGTAAGCATGCCGCAGTGCGCAGTGAAAAATTGTAAAAATCACACCTCCAGAACATTAAAAGAATATGGAATGACATTTTTTAAATAAGTAGTTTTATAATTATTATATGTGAATTGAAATTATCTTGATATTTGGCCAAGAAAAGGTTATAAAACATTTTTTTAGTTTAATTTAATAACATTTGGCGAGAGTATAACCCTTTAAATTGAATAGACACTAGCGGAACTTACAAATCCATACCGTTTTATTTCAACATCATTTGTTCGGGTTATGCAGTGACTCTGTTCTAAAACAAATAGAGACGCTTTTTTTATATAGTGTTTTTTTTTTTCATTTTCATCTGTGTTATAAAATTTAAGTGTAAAGAGTATATGTATTAATTCTGTTTTCTATACTTACATTAAAGGTATTATGGCAAAACCATTGATCATATAAAATTGAATTAATAAAAAATTTAACGTGCGTGACGTTTACAAACAAAGTTTTATTGGATTTTTAGTTTTCCTAGAGATCCTGTGCGATGTGGACAGTGGACATACGTGGTCGCACGTCAAAGATGTGAAGATTTTTTCTAGCCGTTGCAAAGTAGTGTCTTTTGCTCCAAGCATTTTTTAGAAAGTGACTCGTATGTCATTACAAAAGGAGTCAAAAGGTTACACAAAACAGCTGCACCTCAAATAGTATGTACCTTTTTATCACTTTTGATTTGGAGTTTCTTGTATTGAATAAAATAAAAAAAAAATATTTCATCTTCAGGACAAAGATGATGACAGCGAAGAAGACAAATGTTTTTTTTTTTGAGTTAGTTGCTTTTTTTAATAAATTATTACTTGTACTTAAATATCTATTCAGTTTCATAGCTAATTTCCTCTCTTAAATCTCAATAGGTCATTTCTATTCAAAAAATTATACTAAGTTTTAAATAAGCAAAACATAATATATGTGTAATCGGTAAAGACACAGTTCTTTTCTTTTTTTATAAGTTATTTCATATTTCATAAAAAAATAAGCATAGAATATTAGGTTTATAAGCAATAATTAAGAAGAATGGCGGCGGCTGTGATTATCAATTGTAATGTATATTAATCGTCGGTTAATTTGAAATGAATGTGATTTTTTTAATAATAAAAGACCATAAAAACTAACATAAAAGTAAACGGCTGAACCAATTTTGATAAATCATATCTGAAATCCAGCGCAAGAAGAAGCTTTCGAATAAAATAAACTGCACCATTAACATCATCAGTTTAAGAGCTATGATGCTCCTATACATACACAACACAATCAGGGGTTAAAAAGAAAACCAAACCATTTCGTAGCATTTTGAATTTGTTAAAAAGTTTGTACGAAGATTTTATATGTAAAATCGACCCAACTAATATATTTTTAAAATTAACAAAGGCAACTCCACTCCTCCCATGTTCTACGTGACAGCCAGTGTCATCAAATTGTCTTACGTTATCCTTTGTTCAAAACCCAAAGTGGTATTTTACAAATTAAACAGATTTTATTTTCGACCTTATAATATTACGTTAAGGTTTAAATTAGATTAAAATGTTTGACACTTTAGAACTCTTTCATAATACATGAAGTGGTATACAACTATCTAAGTACGTATTGTAGTTAGGACACTTTTAAATTTCATTTTGTATGGGACTGTGTATCTAGTTTTCTATAGTTGATCGAAGGCGTCAGGTTGTTTTTCAGTCGGCTGTAGAGCAACTAGCATACAACCTGCGCTGCCATGTGGATATGACCAGATTGAACCTCCACAATCTCCGGAATGTTAAGGTTTCCTCACGATGTTTTTCCTCACCGTTTGACCGTCAGTTAGGTGTACATAACTTACAAAATAACCGTTCAAAAGTAAAATCATGATATAAGGGCACTGTTATTTATAATAATTTTACAGAACTGTCCCATAATTATAAAATTATGATCACCTTGATGAATAAAGTTTAATAAATAAAAATAATTTTATAAAGTTGTCCCATAATTATAAAATTAGAATCACCTGGGTGAATAAAGTTTAAGAAATACTAGGTGATTAAACTTATTTAATACATCTGGACGAATAAAGCTTACGAATAGTATACTTTCAAAGAATTCCTTCATATAAAAAGTATACTAACCCTCTACGCGAGTAAGCATTTAGAGTACTAAAAAATAGTATATCTATTCACCCAGGTGATTTAACTCATATGAATTAAGTGCTATTTTTTGTACGAGACTTCCCGGGAAAAATAAAAATTGAGATTGGAAAAACTAAATCAGAAAACAATTACGAAAATCCGTTTACTGGAACCAGGTTCAGAGATTTTTACGTTTTTACATCAACGTTCCTCCACTAATCTGTCATCCGTAAGCCTGTTAAAAGGGGAACCTTTTTAGACAGTTAATGTTTCTAGAGAGTCAGTAAAGTCAAAAGAACGAATACATATGTGTGTATTTAAATCCTATGATGTAACTTCGACTTATTTTAAGTAACATTATTATTTAGTTTTCATAAATTTTAGTCTAAGTCTGTCGTAACAGCTTTGTAGTATGAAAAATTGTTTACATTGATACAAAAGAAGCCTCAATATTGGATTTTGTGAAATTGTTATCTACAGTAAATAAACAATTGTTAAATTGTATAATCCTGAATGTTCTACGAAATAAAGCAATTTTTTTGACTTTGACTTTAACTTAGGTGCCCAACTTGTCTGATTAACTGAGTTCTTTGATTTCACAGATATGGTTCAGGCGGGTAATTTTACCAGACTTGAAGAACGGCAACTTCAAGACTTTATGAATGATTTCATGGAAATCTTCGTGAAGAAAGATGTCGTTGAAATGTTGGATAACACCGGTGCTTTCAGATTTCATTATGATAAAGTAACTGCATTTGGGGTTAAAAAATAATCTACAGACACATTCAGACAGACATGCTTACATACAGAGGGACAGTTTAGCAAAAACTGTAACCCTGAATTCAGAATAATAACCAGAATAACATTCTGAATAATAACCATAATAACACGTTGCAGGTTGGCAACAGTAACCCGAACCTAGTCTGTAACACAATGCGGAGGCAGTGCCATTTCGGTGTCCACACATTTCGACAAAGTTATTTTCTTTTATTTTTAAAGCTATTATTTTTTAAGTTTACTTTTAAATCTTTTTAAGTGTATTCTTTCTCTTTCTTTCATCCTGCTGAGTCAATGCCATTTTTGTGCACGCACTGTTTTCATGCAGAAGTGTATTTTATTTTATTTTATTTAAGTGTTTTTAATTTAAGTTTTCACTTTTACTTGTCTTTCTTGATTGATGTGTGATCACTGAATAAATGATATTCTATTCTATTCTAATAATTTTCCAGCGGATTTTTTCAATTTATCAAAAAGTTTTCAAACTCATGTCATTTTAATATTTTCTACTTTAAAATAATTATTTATTCGAACATACTCCATTTTACAATAAAAACAATAATAACAGCGTTAAACTCGAAAACCAGCAATGAATATCGTATTTTGGCAGCGGCACGATGCGGGGGATATTGCGTAGCGCCAAAGTAAGTAAATAACTTAAACTATTAACTTGAAGTTTCTCTTGTATTAATTGTAAACTCATATGGAGAGTAAATGTGTTTAAAATGTTAAATGAGTAATAATAATATTAAATGTAACAAGACAAGGGCATGGACATCAAGTCTGTGGATGCAAAATTAACTGTTAAGTGAAAAAAATAAAAAATAAACTTGAAGATTCCTGGAAAAAAAAGGATTTGTAGCCGGTCGTAGTCGTAAGTGGATTCCACCAATGAAGTATAATATTTGCTAAGCTGTCTTTTACACCGTATATACAATTAGACCCGTACCATAACACGTGTTTTATTTATTTATTCTGTTAAATCGGCTAAAACTGTGCTTTGTCAAGCAAAAAATAGAAGATCTGGACAGACAAGATGAATTTTAGATTAAACGGGTAGAATGTGTTAGAATTACGTTATCAAGTTAACTGTACCTAGGGCTGAAAAATTTAATGCCGCAAAAATAATCTAATCTAAATATATAAAAGAAGAAACTGACTGACTGACTGACATATCAACGCACAGCCTAAACGGCTAAACGTAGGCACTTAAAATTTGGAAGGGACATAGCTTAGGTACCGTAGAGGTGCACTAAGAAAGGAATTCCAGAAATTCCCACGGGAACGGGAATAAGCGGGAAAATCCTTTTGTATGAAAAATCTAAACCGCTTAAGTTAGACGCTTGAAATTTGGCATGCAGGTACCTTAGTAAACTTAAAGCTTAGTTGCAACAGGATATTGCAAAATTTCCACGGGAACGGGAGTTAGCGGGAAAATACTTTTGTATGTAAAAATCTAAATCTTAAACTAAATCAATGGACCGTCAATAAAGTGTAATCTGTTCAAAAGAAAAAATTAACACGCAAACGAAGTTGCGGGCATCAGCTAGTGTATTTATAAGTGTTTTTTGTGGAATATTTTATTAACTTATGATTTCGTGTCAATATTAACAATCTGTATAATTTTTTTAAACATTTATAAATTTTCATTAAGGTTTAATTATTTTAATATCTGGTTTTATTCTTTATGTTTCCGTATGGTAAAAAAAAATCACTATCCAAATACATGTATAGGCGAATTAAATTTGTTTTTTATAAATTCATTAGAAAAATCGTCATACAAATAATGTCAAAGATTTCGAAACTGTATTTGAGCAGGTGGTATTTAGGAAAAAAATATATTAGCTCAAAGGTATAACGGATTAACATATTATAATCTATTCGATGAAAATACACATGGTAATGAAACTGTTAAATTAATGGTTAAATATGCTGCTTTGTCAAATACCAGTAGAAATAAGATGGCCAAATCTTTTTTTTTTTGCAAAAAAGAGTATATTCGAATACATGACGGCCGGTTTGGTCGAGTGGTAGTGACGCTGCCTCTTGATCGGCGGGTCCTGGGTTCGATCCCCAGTCGGGGCAAACATTTGTGTAAAAAGCAGATGTTTGTTCTCGGTTCATGGGTGTATGTGTCTGTCTTTATGTGTGTTCCAAGGGACCCACGACACAAGGGAAAACCTTAGTGTGGTCCTTTGAGTGTGTAGCGTTTATTTTTTTTTTATTTTTTTTTACATTATTATTTAATGTTAAAGTAGAAAGAACAAAAAAAAACATAACAAAAATAAAATCCTGAGAAAAATTTCACTGGAAAATCATTCAGAATTATGTTCTGAATTCAGGGTTTCAGTTTTTGCTAAGCTGTCTTTTACACCCTGTTTACTCTTAATCTTCGCCTGTTCTATGCCAGGTATCATTAAATTATTTCACGTAGAATACTTCTCAAACATAAATAATAAATAAGTACACGGTTTTCATCGCTAATTCCACCATTATCAAATCCTTTGGAACCTGCGGCGTATTAAATAGAAACGTACTTAAGTAGCATTCCCAATTCTTGATTGGGAACAATTATTCTGAGCACCTCAAAAGCCCTACTTACCCAAATAAACAGTACATTTGCATTTGAATTTGAGTTAACATTCTATATTCCTCACTTGCCTTCTTGATAAAATGTGTACCATTCGAAAGAGATGGGTAGTATAAATCCGTGGGAAGGTAAACAAGAGGTCCGTAAATAGAGTGAAAGGGAGAGCTTAGCAAATACACAAATGGTGCAATCCGCCCATTAATATGATCAGCTACAAGTTATTTTTATTCTAGAAAACGTCAAGTTAATGAGTTTTGGTTATTAACGTACTTTGGCGCTACGCAATGTAAAGCGAAATTGTGCTCCACGTGCCTAACCCCTGCACCAAGCCGCTGCCGTCAAAATGCAATGTACACTACTGGTTTTAGTTTTTTACATTGTTATGATTATTTTTATTACAAAATGGAATGTATTCGAATAAATAAATTTATTTTGAAGCAGGAGACGTTAATAACCATGACTTTTTTTAAACCGCGAAGAAAACTATATAGAATAATGGTCTTCAGAGTTTCTGTTTTTGCTAAGTTGTTCCTTACACCATGTATTTCAATTAATCATGTGGTCTTTAGATATTTTACTTACTAATAGTCTTATGATAGAAAAGGACGAGATTCTTTTTTTTTGTGGATAAGTAGCTTGTGAGCAACTTCTTTTAACTTCGATTTCCTATGCTATATTTTCTTTTATTTAACGTAGCTGGTACGCCATCTTCAATTTTTTTTAAAGTGGTGTTATACCTCGAAGAAGCCTATTTACTCGAACCGTAAAGAGATTCTTACATTAGCAATACAAACGCAGGCAGGGAATTCCATTTCCTTGGCAGTGCGCTATGTAAAAAAGATGATGAAAAGCGCTCAGTGCGGATCCGCGGGATTAAAACAAGATAGAGATAGAGTTTAGGGAAAACACTAGACAGAAGGACTTTAAACCGCTCATAGCACCCAATTTAAACATAGTAAGACACGGAGCTTTACACCAAGTGACAATATTTTACAATAAGTTGCCTGTAGAGTTGAAGCTTGAAAACAGAGTTCATGTATTTAAGAATAAATTAAAAATTATGCTAACTAAAGGGTGCTTCTATAGTTTAAGTGAATTTTTAGATTTTAAACACTCTTGACATATGCCTGTATTTTCAAAACTGATTATTATTAATACCTACTACTGACATGTGAATGCACTTGAGATTATTTGATTTTATCCGTTAGAATTTAATAAAGTCTTAATTAATGTAATGTATTGAACACAATATATTTTGTTATCGATTAATAAATGAATGAATGAATGATAAGGGGGTGGTATCCCGCAGTGCGTCTGGACGTCCGATAGAAGAAAGGGGCAGGAGAAATGAGCTCATGCAGCTCCTGAGCACACTCACTGAAGTACATATTGTAAAAAACACATAGCCTAGATATAAATCTACAATATTACAATATTTTTTTCCATATTAAATATTTACATAAGTAAAGATATATTTCTAAAAAAAATCTTCATTAAAGTCACATGCAATGTTTACTTATACGAAGTACCACCAAATGGTTGGCATCGCGTGTACACGACAGGAGTAAAAAATTGCTACCTGTTATGAATTATGATGTGACAACCCTATTATTATCAGGGCGGAACCCACTCGTACCACTGGTGTTTTTATATTCATTATTCTATCTGCTCGGTTATTGGAAGTTGAAGATTACCTGAAACAAATAATTGTGAAAATAAGTCATAATTTTACATTCTATAAGAGAGCGCAGGCGGTCTAACGGCTAGTGGATCGGACTCGTACGCAAGAGGTGCCGAGTTCGATCCCAAGTGCCGCCTTATACACTCGGCAGCACATCAGGCTATACATGTTTTTCTTGACGTCGCCCTTATCTTGCTTGTAATAGCGCTGGCTTTCATAGTGTGCTGCTGTCTGTACCAATGACTCGTTTTCTGAGTTATGTACATTAGTTTCACACTAATCAATTCTCCTACGATGAGGGAAACCATCGTAAACAAATCTGTGCGCATTCAGGCAACTGAATTTTTCAGTAGCCTGAATGTACACAGGTTAAATTATAATTTTTCCGCAGACTCAGTCCACAAAATTAAATAGCTTTCCTAAGGTCAATGCAGAGAAAAGAATGGTTTTCCTGTTTGATTTGTTTACAAATGTATTTTTCTTTATTCATCTGAGTCAAATCACCGGGGTGAATTAAATATATGTACTACTAGTAATATTAAGGCACATAAGTGACTTAACTCGGTTAAACTTATCATTCCGATATATGGGATCCAAATGAAAGGGTATTCTGAAAAGAATAACAGTGGTTTTCTTTTAATAAATAATCTATTTAGAGTCAGTAAATGCAAAAGAAAAATAGCGTTAGTAAAAATAAGAAAAATAATTCCGGTGAAAGTTCAAAAGAACGTAATCCAGAGAGACGTACTCAGGCCCGGGATTGCCCCAGTCTCGGGATTAACGGCTAATAGTCCCTGGGCTCATGTTTGGCAATCCCGACTTAGTTGGATATTAGTTATACCTGAGTTTGGAACTAATGTCGGCGCGAAATGAGTTTTGGGGCACAGTTTACGATTTTGGCGATAAGGAGAGTTATGTACTTGTGTAATGTTGGTAAGATTGTTTTGCGTTCAGTCGTGAAATATTGGAGATGTGAATCGGCCCGTGATACCTACTAAACAAGTTTTCCCAAGGGACTTGTATTTGTGAAAAAATTTGTTGTATATCTCTATAAAACATTTGCGATCAGCTGTTTTGCATGTGTATGGTAAGTCGAGAATTTGAAAATATTAAAAATGTGTAAATTTACAGAGATAAGCACATCAAGTTATCCCATTTTCGTTGCAAAAATATTCTAGTTTAGTTTTCTTAATTCTAGTTTTAAATTATAGTTTTTAAATTTTTGGTTGAATTAGCTTTGACATTAATTGTTTTGTGTTTTTTCAATATTTGGTGATTAAAACATCCTCCTTCTAAATAGCAAAAAATCGACATTAAAAATGCCTTTTTGGTTTCTAAATTTTACATGTAAATCATATTCATTATCTGTCACATAAGGGACTCCAATCCTTTACAAATGTTCTTAAACTTACATTACTTTTATAATATATTTTCCAATTTAGTTAACTGTTACCTTTGTGAAGGAAAATAAAATATTATTATTATTATCAGTTTTGTTTTTTAAAGACTGCGGAAGGAGCTTCAAAAATTTCAAAGTAAATAGAAAAGCTTTTAAAAAACGTAAAGCTGAAAGGCTCTCCATTGTTTGCCGGTATCAATTCCAATCGCCACTGGACTAATACCACGTGTCGATCTAACTAATCCCGATCGCTGCCTAGCCCTGTCGATAAAGCCACGTCAATTAATAGAGGACTAGCACTGGCCTACATAGGACTTAGTGGTGGTAGTACGAAGCGAATATCCGAGGTTCCCGATAATACAGATCAAGTTCTTAATTTTAATTGGTTATGTTATCTATACGCTGTGAGACTGCATACTAGCATATGTATGTGACATAGTTTTCCGTATGTATCTCGATCTGAAAACACTACATATTATTATACACAAAGACAGACACGAATACCCACTTTCGTCACGTCGTCATTGAGAAACGGATCGTTGCGATTTCTTTCATTGGCGTATTGGTAATATATAAAAAGCCCAGTTGGTTAAACAAGCAATCTTGTAACCCGAAGGTTGCGGTTTCAAATCCTGGTTCAGGCCTATCATATTAAATTCATCATTTCGAATTTATGTATGGATTTCTAATTAATTATTACTTGTTCAACGGTGAAGGAAAAAATTGTGATGAAACCCACAACGCGCATTGGGCTAGCGAGGTGGACTATTGCCTACAATTTTTTGAAGGGAGGCACATGCCCCGTGTTGGAGACGTATATGATTTGTTGATGATGATAGTTGGAGGACTGAAAACTAACATAGGCTACCTTTGACGCGAACAAAAGCAAGTAAGTAATAAATTGGATGAAACAGACTTCCAAAAACAACAAATGATATGGTTTCCAGGAAGCTTTTTGCGTCATTGGGATCAAAAGTAATTTTTAATGTTTCCCAATGAAAGGCAGGTTCTGTTATATTTCTAATCAAGCCACGGATATTGAATATTTGCTCTCAGATCTAAAATAAAAATGTAGTGTTAACAGTGTGCAAATATTTCATTGAATTTCATAAGCTGATGATGCAAACATAAATGTTGAAGTAGAAAAATGTATCACCTCAAAGTGAACACTTGTCTTTATAGCAGTACCTGAAACATACGACTACTTTTCATTAAAAGACTAACCTACACCATCCAGATTCCTGAACTATGAACTACTTAGCTGAGAAACAGCTACCGTTGTCCCTTTTCAACAATACCACGATGACAAAGACGGTGTGAAATTACGAGGGAGCGAGCTTTTACCACAAAGAGATATTTCTGCTCAGATCGTTACATGGAGCGTTGGTGGTATTATATTGTACTAGCTAGGAGTTGTGGCCACAAAATTTTGAATGTAGGCTTATGCGCTTATGCTAGCGTACCTAGATATACCTATCATTACAGTTTGGTAAGGCACAAGCCCTTGTTAATTTAGAGTAGGTATTTAAGTATACGCGACCCAGCCAGATGGTCAGATGACCTAAAGAAGATAGCGGGTAGTGGCTGGATGAAAACAGCGGAGGATTGTGCAAAGTGGCGCACCTTGGGGGAGGCCTATGTTCAGCAGCGGACTGTAATAGGCTGATATGATGATGATGATTTAAGTATAGACTTAGTGATACATGACATTGTGACGATTTGTAATTCGAGCAGTTAGTTGTCTGATATTAAATATGTATTACATATTTACCTAGATAATTGAAGCGCTCGTGGTCATGGCTCGCGCTGATCTCAACCGATCAGTGAGGTTAAGCAACGTACACAGAGGCAGGGAACCTGATGGGTGACCAAAGTGGCAATTTATCACGAGCGCTTCTGTACTTCGGAGGGCACGTTAAGCTGTCGGTCCCGGCTGTTGTCGTTGACTACAGTCGTTAAAACCAAGTCAGAGGCCATCATGAGGCTTGAAAACTCTGACACCAGGGTTAGACAAGTTCGCCATATACTTGACTATACCTACACGATAAGAATAAGAACCTAGATAATTTAATAATATACATATCATGATAAAATAATCCGACATAACATTTTAAATTGATCAAAAAAAAAAACTTACAGCCTTTGTATATTTCTTACAAAACGAAAAGTACGTAATTTATATGGCGGTACTAAACTTTACTGAGAGTTTAAAACATTTCAAACTTTCTAACTCTGTACTAGCTTTCCGCCCGAGGCTCTGCCCGCGTGAACTACAAGTTATATCGTACCCAGCTGTGAGGAAAAACGTAGCCTATGTCCTTTTCCAAGGTCTAATTTACTTCAATATCAAATTTCATCAAAATCGGCTTAGTAGTTTAGACGTGAAAGCGTAACAAATAGACAGAGTTACTTTCGCATTTATAATATTAAGTAGGGATTTATAATGTTAATGGTCCAACTATAGCCTTCCTAACCGGGTTTCCAGCGAAAGCTTAAGCAAGTAAAATCTCCAGAAACTTTGATAGTTCCCAACTCGCCTCCTGCCTGTGGCCACTCATCTCGACAGCCTGAGTCGACCGTTGGCATTTGTTTTCCATCACCCTGTATTTTCCTCTTCCATTAGGGCATATTAAAGGACATGCCTGAACCTGCTGTATATCGCAGGCACTGACGCGTATGGATCGAGAACCTTCTGCGAAAGATGAGTATCGTTAGGTACACTGCTGATGAATAATATTTTTGCTGGGAATTTTCTGTACTCTACAAAAAACAAGACAGTTTTAGGTTCTTATTACAAAACGCGACACAGACTCTGATCTGTACTTTAGTAGCAGTCGTCTTTGCTAGTTTGATTGTGAGAAAAAGAGACAATTAATACTTAAGTATAGATCAAGACTCAATCTCCTTCTGTGATACGGGCCATAGATACACTCAATTTGGCTATGATGCTTTTGAATAATTGTGAGAATAATTATTTGTAGTTTTACAAAATAAAGTGTGGCAACAGAGTAAAATGAATTAAGATATAAAACATAAGATAGGTTTAACAACTAGCAAAAAGACTGCATTTTATATAATCTATAAATTCTTATTACTGACAGTCATTGAGAAAGTATGAGCACTTTAACCATCTGAGAAAGTAAAATTTGTTCCATACATTATGCATAAAGCCTTGACTCCAAATGAAATAAAGTAAAGAATTACAAAACAGATTAAAAAAGAAGTTGAAGAAAGTACCCCAATAGCAATAAATGGAAGCCAAACACTGTCGAGTCTACATAAAATATATGATCAGGGTCGGTCAAGTTCACCACGCACTTGACGATACCTACTTGATAAGAAGAAGAATTATGATATACCTACATAGTGGTTTTAAGGATTTTTAAGGTAAAAGATCCAAAAGGAACTGTCATCGATAGAAAAAGTTTCAAATTTTGATTAAAATTTTACAGCCCCACATTTTCTAGCACCACCGACATTTCAATAGAAAATCCTTACTTAGAATTCCGCGCACGATACTCGTAAACACGAACCTCTCACATCCGTAGTTCCGTTCCATCAGTGACGATTGCCAAGAAAATCCGCCGAATCTCGGATCTTGGAAATCCAACGTCTGTCCGGTGTCCGGACGGTAGATCCGGAAGACGGAAACGCCGGACGGATGCCCCGCCTGATGCCGGTAACAGCTGATTTGAAGGAACCCTGGGTTCCGTTTTGGACAGAAGTTGTTGTGTTTCTTGCACGACTTTGGGTTGGAAATTACAGAATTTATTGTCTTAAGGCACGAAACTATTGTTTTAGTTACATTAGATCCAAGAAAAGTAGAAATAATATATTATTTGGAAATACAAGCAAAAGTAGCAGATACAATGAAACACGCTGTGTTTAACACAGTTATAATAGATTCTTGGATTGGATCTACTGAGCATATAATCAATGATTGGCACTAGGAAAATTTCCGACGCTAGAAATATTACTCTTATTATTTTCAAGTCCTTATTTCATGCGATATTTTTTACAAAATAGAGCTCTCTCTATATTTTCAAACCAAGTCTCATGATGCCAGTGTTTACTTTACTTAACTACTTTTGTTCAACTTTCGCCGATCCAAGCGAGTGGGGCAAACTTCAAACTAATCACTTAAAATCTTTCGTCGACTCCCATCACTGGAACTACTTACAAGAAAAGTTTCCTGATAGAACCGAAGAGAGATCTGAGGAAATGACCTTGTAATAAGAATATACGAGTGAGCGAATACCATTGAAAATAATTTAAAAACGTCAGTTCAAATTTGCAGAAAGAAAAACGCTTGGCCAGCACTGCAATGCAGGTAGAACAATTTTCTTTTAAATTTACATTTTCAAATTCAAGCAACTCTAAAAGATAGTGGACTTTAACTGCTACCTACTAGCGTTTTGTAAATATACGTTAAGTTAATGCTATTGCCCGTGACCTCCGCTCATATATTGAAACTAAACCAAGCTTTGAGTGTTTGGGAAAAATATTTGAGGTGGTTTTGGCTGTCGTCCAATAGTGACAAATTTTTCTAAAGAGCCTTGACCTACGTTCCGAGTACGAAAATATTTAAGTCAAAAAAGAAAAGGAAAATAATCCAATTATTGCCCGTTTCCACAGGGAAACAGATTAGGTCCTTTGTTACTTTATCCGCATACATTCTAATTTACCGTAACAACTTTATACCATAAATTGTTTTAACCAAAAATTTCTCGCCAACCGTCGTAGATCTTGATCCGGCAGCTCTCTTAGCAATTTTCACGCTTCCAGTCCGCCTTTTTGGATGAAAAAGTTGTGTTCCATTTAGCCATAAGCCTCCGAGATAGCACTTTAAGGAGTTTGCGGGCGTCAGAGATGCTGACTCGAAGATTATAGGATCACCCTACCCCATCCCACAGCCTAGTTTCTACCTAAACACGGAGAAATACAGTCCAATTTCCCTTGACACTTTACTTATTTCGAATGCGATCGCCACGCATATTCTTTCGCCATGTCCCGAGCTATTTTGCCTCGTATTGCTCTATTACCATCTTGAAGCTTCAGGCTGAGTGTTAGGGTTGAAATTTGGAGAGTTTTTAGATGTAGGTCGAATACGGTTTAGGAGTTATAGCCCACACAAATAAGTTTAGGTGGTTCGTAATGGAAGGTTTTTGCTTAAAATGAAAGCTAAAATGGTTTTAGAAATGGCTTGGAGAAAATAAAGAGCGTTAGTATGTGCATATGTGAAGGAAATTATGGAGTGCTATACGTGTTGAGAATTTATTTAATGAACATTTTATGTCGGGACTTATTTCCTTATCCTTATGTTAAAGGATTGAATCTTTTACCAATGAAAGGACTTTGATCTATGATAGACCCTCAACACGTGCCATAAGTACGGAAAGATCTGACGTTACGCGATCGGACAACGTTTAGTCACGAAGTGGCGTTTTCAATCTCATTCTGCCTAGCACTATCTGTTTGGTAACTTATACAGGGTGACTTTTTAACCAGTACGCAAACTTTTGTTACGGTATCAGTAATGTTGATAGAACTTAAATATAAGGAGGAAATATTTTTTTTTACTTCTTTTAACCCCTTTTTAATTTCTTAGAGGATGAATTTTGTAAAACGCAGAAACAAGCGTATTAAAAATTGAGTTGAAGAGTACTATTACCAAGTTTCAATTCATGGACGATGCTTTATTTTCCATACAAATGTTTTGATTTATTTTCGTGCTTCAGACTATCTATCTTGAAATTTTTATATAAAACTATATAAAACCAAAGAATACGGTTTTTGTTAAATTTTCATTAAGTTTACATACAAAAAATTTGCGCACTGAAAAAAAAATAACGTGGTATTTGGTGATTTGAAAAATAAGAAAGGAAAACATCCAAACTAAACTGCTTTCTCGAAAGAACCATACGACGAAAATAATAAACACAACTAGAAAAAAAAAACAACGGGTTGCACTTCGGGAGTGCCGGCAGAAGTGAAAACTTTAACATTAACGTTGTGCATTAATATGGAAACAAAACAAAATACACAAAAAGAGCCCGTTATTCTCTCAGGATTCAAACCCTCGACCTGTTGCTTACAATCTGGTAATTTTTCCACTCGACCAAACTGTCTACTTTCAATTCAGTAAAATAGTCTGTCGGTATTTGTACACTATGTGCGAATAATCGTTGACATCTATCACTGAGATAATTTTACCATAGGGCTGCCATCCGTCCGGGTTTCCACCCGTACTTCAAAGTACACAAAGCTGCCAAAGAAGTTTTCACTTCAAAAAAGGTGGCAACCCTATCCTACGCATTTTCGATCACGGTCACGTGACATCTGATGATCTGACGCGAGTTCATCGCGAGTTTTGTTAAACTCGGTATTTTTTCCCCATACTAAAAGTGCTCAACGCCGCCAAAGAAGTTTTCACTTAAAAAATCTTCAGGAATTTCTATGGGTTATTTAGGCTAAATTCCCCAAGTTTCGCTAAATAATTTAATATCACCCAATAAAGCACCAAACTCAAATAATTTTTATGTACCTACACACAATTTGAGCACAAAAAAGTGGATAGATAGCCCGCCATCGTTACTCTAAGAGTGACCGTTATTTCCGCTGAGGGTAGTAAGCTATTATCAAGATAGACTCCTATTACAGCCCACCCTTTATAGAGTCCCATTCACACTTCCTCTAAAAAGCCCACACGCGCTCGCTTTCACTATGATTCTTTTCAAAAACTTTACGAAAATACACGACTTTCAGCTTTTAAGGGTGATGGATGTTGTCTTGATAGAAAATTTTGAAAAGCTAGATGGGTATCAAAAGATTTTATACAGGGCTTTAGGTATCACTCTTTCAACCTCTCGGATGGTTAATCAGTCCATGAAACTGAACAAATTTCAAAATATTAAAAAAAATAATTGAGTTCCCATACAAACTTCATCAGCATATAGCGCATTTTGTATGGGAGATACAATTTTTTTTTCGTATTTTGATCTATGTTCTTTGGGGAAGTTGTTCAGTTTCATGGACTGATTAACCACCCGAGAGGTTGAAAGAGAGATACCTAAAGTCCTGTAGAAGTTTGCTCATGTCTTTGTTGAAATTAAAATACCATCCGTACACATAAACATACATAAACTCACGCCTTTGTCCCATTGGGGTAGGCAGAGACCACAGATTGCCACTTGCTACGATCCAAACACACTTCTTTTGTTTCCTCAACTAATTAGCTTCATATATGTTCTTCGCATCATACGTCTTATAATTTGTAATGCTTTAAAATAAAAATTTCTTATTTTTTTAAAAAGTGTCCCGATTTTCTGGAATGTTCCCTGG